>OX578144.1:32057721-33257721 GCA_951213105.1 Amaurobius ferox | reverse complement strand
TTATCGATTTAAAATTTAATTTGGTATAAAATAGCTAGCGAAGCGAGCTCATGATCATGGAATTCAGTTTTTGGATTCGCTGGGCTAAGAAAAATCTCTGCTTTTCCCTCCTGCGGAAAATATGCAGGGATAGAAAATATATTTTTGAAGGTAGAATTTTAGGACATATAGATAGGAAATGAGCCCTGCTAGAACAGCGAGTAGGAGGCGAAGTTTCCCGAAGGGGTTTGCGCGAGCTGAGCGAGCAGGGGGCAGAACCCCCCTAGAATAATATAAAATAATAAGATGAGCATCAGGTACTAATCAGGGTCCATTTTCAGAAAAAAGAACGGTATAAGTTGAGTAAGCTAATGATTATATGGAAAACATGTGCGAGATTTTAAAAATATGGTGAATATTTCTAGTTGAAATATTGAGTGACATTTCTTTAAAAAGTAATATCTTCTAAAAAAGTGTCCTTCACCTTGCACAAATTATTTCCCACGTTCCTATCACCCCTGACGTACCAGAACATTTATGCAAACAGTTTAAGACGCTCTGCTGCAACAGTTTAATAAGACGCTCTGCTGCAGCACTTTAATAAGAAGCTCTGCTGCAGCAGTTTAATCTTCTCAATATATTAAACTACGGTCCACTTGATGGTTAATTTCATTTCTTATACAAGACAGAATTCAAATGGTTCCAGAACATGTTTCGGAAGCGAAATACATCATTTTTTATCTGAACGAATTGCCGAATGGGACCTGACATATGGCTTGGCAATTTGTCATAATCCCGTTTTAAAGCAATAAAGAAGTAAAGTGCATCTTACGAAAAATAGCAATAAAGTGTATCGCCCACCATAGAGGCACACCACAGTGAAAGGTTGACGATAAAGGTTAGGATATTGTTTATATAAATGTCATACAGTACAGCTTACTTGCCTCGATACGATCACACTTGCCTTCACACAAGGAATTTGATCAGAGAGGGATTGGTTTATAAGACGCTCTACTGCAGCAGTTTTATAAGACGCTCTGCTGCAGCAGTTTAATTTTCTCAATATATTAAATTACGGTTCACTTGATGTTTAATTTCATTTCTTATACAAGACAGAATTCAAATGGTTCCAGAATATGTTTCGGAAACTAAATACATCATTTTTTATCTGAACGAATTGCCGAATGGGACCTGACATATGGCAGGGCAATTTGTCATAATCCCGTTTTAAAGCAATAAAGAAGCAAAGTGCATCTTATTTGACGATAAAAGTTAGGATATTGTTTATATAAATGTCATACAGTACAGCTTACTTGCCTCGATACGATCACACTTGCCTTCACACAAGGAATTTGATCAGAGAGGGATTGGTCAAAAAGTTTTAAACGTACTGCTACCAACCATGATTCCAACCACAGATATTTTATTGACAAGATGATATAGTCAATTTGTTGAATTACTGACGATGATATATTCTTATATTGCTGAAATGGATGGTACAGCTTCTAAGGTTACTTAATTGAAATACATTGTTAGTAAATGTATAAATAAGTTCCATAGCTCGAAGTCCAATCTTATAAGGTTCCGATGCCGAATAAGGCTATTATCGTTTATATTAATCCCAATTGTTTATATGTTTCAGTATGCATATCTGCAATATTTTCTCTTAATGCTGAACTAGAAATTTTAGCATTAACATTTTAACATAGAGGAATTTTAACATCCTCTAATTCTGGGTATTGGAATTAGTAATTTTCGTTTTCAAATAAGCCTTTTTGAACCAAATCCGTTATGAGAAAATAGAAGTTGAAGTAACCAATTCGTTCTTTGTCGTAAATTTATAAAAAGCTACATAATTTTTGTGTCATTCTATATTTAATTCCACTACATATCACTTTCCTTATATACATAATGTATAAGGAAAGTATCGTGACGGGGTCGAAAATTCGAATTCGAGTTTTCGACGAGAGAGCACGTTTCAAGCATCCCTGATCACGAATCAAACATTTTTGAAGTGATGTCTGTGTGTGTGTGTGTGTGTGTGTGTGTGTGTGTGTGTGTCAGTGAGTCTGGGGAGACGATAACTGACGAACGAATGGACCGACTCGAACCAAATTTGGTACAAAGATCACAATCCGTAAATACTGGAAGCCTATTATTTTTTTACGCAATCGAATGTTCAGAATCCCCCTAAATTTTCGAATGAAATTTTGAAAAAATCGTCAAAAAATCAAAACCACTAATGAAGTTACGCAAATAGACATTTCTTATGTAATTTTTCATTAGAAAACGATTGATGATTGATATGAATTTTAGAACGTTAACATGAACAGTTCTCGAGATATTGCATATTTTTCAAAAAAATTATCAAAAGTCATATAAAATGAAAAAAAAATATTTCCTCTTGAAAAACGTATTCACTTTTCATATGTAATACTATGCGATAAATTGGATGGCATCATTCTCGTGGATCTAGCTCGTTCCATTCATGAAAAAAGATACTTTGAGTAATACTTTTGTATTTGAACGCCAATAGTCATTTATCTGCTGTAAGAATAAACTATTTGTTCGCCCATAACGCTTGGCGAGATTTTGGGGACGAATTTGGCGGAATGTCGCCAACTTGGCGACTTTTTGAAATGTTGCCAAATTAACGAAAATCTCGCCAAATGAATAAAAATCAATGAATATGACGACTAATTGTCGAAAATTCAATATCTTGGAAAGAATATTAGTATCTACTATAAGAAAAACTTATTTATTTTCTGTGAAAGTAGTAAATTCATTACATTATATAAGGAAAGTCATGTGTTGCCCACATCAGATTTTTTTTATTTGTTGCAGTATTTTATATAACGTAATAGAGATTAGTTTGAATGTAAACTACTTTAAATTTTAAACAACACTAATGCGATTGTCTGGAAAGGCCTAATTTCTTACTTTTGGAGTTCTTTTCACTTCTTTTTACAAAAAGTCTCTTAAATCTTTTGAAATTTGAGAGTTTCACATTTCTTTTATCTTCCAGTATTGTTATGTCTTCAAGAAACCATTAAAGTGAAAAACAGAAAATAGGATTTTAAAAAGCTGAAAAGTCTAACAAACCTGAAAATTTTAGCCTGATTAGTGTCCAGTTGGATTCGCAACGCACAAAATGTCCATTCGATTAGTATTACTTTCCTGTAATATAAGACTGCGAAAGTTAGTTTTCAAGGAAAGGATGTTTCTAGAAATTATTAATAATTTCCCAGTAATATATGTTGATAATATATAAATATATTTTTTAAATTTACACGGATTTAGTAAAATGCACTAAAAAGTGACCAAAAATAATTAGCATAATATTTTTCGTTGTGTGTGACTAAAAATTAAATCTTAGAGTGCCTATAAAATAATTGTATTTTGACATTAAACAATTTTAAGGTTCAATGAAAGTGATAATATAGAATTCACATAAATAAGAATGGTGGATTTTCAAATCAAAATTGTAATAGAGAAATTTAAATGAATTAAATGTAATCATACTATTGCAACAAAAAATATGCACCCATAAAAATTTGAGCTACAGTCGCGAAACTGGCCATGCAAATGTCGTTTTATGAGTGTTGTGATACAACTGCTTACTAGAAAATTAATTAGTCAAATAAGATAGTTAATTAAGCAGCTGTAACAACACCTGATTGAGCGACCACTGAAAATTTGAAACTGGACACATAATTCGCAGTATCCACTGAAAATTTGAAACTGGGTCTTTCCCTGACGCCTATCATCATTCCATATAATCTGCAGGCATAGTTTGTTCAGGCGCTATTGTGAAGGTCTGTCTCACTGTCCCATCTCTGAATAAAATCACGTATCTTCGATGATCTGAACGTTGAGCTTTTGGGACATGATTTCAACTTTTTTTCGTTGAAGTGGACCCTATATTGCTTATTGTGTAAATATAGCTACGTTATCAATAATTTTATATAATTATATAAACCTATTCGTTTCAATAATTTTGATCACATCGCTAATTTTGCTTAACCATTTTCGGAGAATCAAAAAATATTAGAGCTTATTGGGATGAAGAATAGTTTATTTAAATATTTAGATTGAATAAATATGTATAATTAATTAATTAGTTGGTAAAATATATTATTTTAATATTTCTTTTATTTGTTAAATCAACTTTAGTTGGCTACTTAATCGTAATAGTGTTGAAGACCCAGATCGTCCGACTTATCCTAAGGACTCGAATAACCGCTTGGACTGCCGGGGAAGTAATCGTAATAGTGTGTACAAAATCATGCGTCCAGCATATAACCTACATTCTCTGAGGTCAGGCGTTCACCTATAACCAAACGATGCTCCAAAACGATAAACATTAATTATTGACAATTTAATAAATACACCTTTTATTTTCCTTACATTATTTTTTATTTCAACAAACATATACCTTTGCATAACATCTTCAATTAATGATTTTACAACTTTTATTCAATATCAATTTAACTTAGAGTCAAGTGTAACAACAAGGTGTTATTTATAATAAATTGATTCCTAGCAAACACGAATTCTTCATGAGAGTAAAATGAGTGCCAGTTTTGGATTCCATACGTATCCTTTGAGGGAGTTATCTTGAGCAGGGTCATCTTTGGGGATAGCCTTCGCTTATAGCGACTTTTCTTTGACGCTCATCATCAAATTTTTACTCAAGGACAACCTTTTCGCTTCGCCAACTTTTCATCAAAATACTCTCAATTATCTTCTCATTTCCTGTACGGAAGTGTGACTTGCTCTGCTGGCGCCACGTTGCTGGTATTTGCTTCCAAGACCGTGCCAGGGAATTGTCACTAGCTGGGGATACACTGGGCATAACTGCTTAAGGTCATATGGACCACGTGACCTTGCGATTTGTTCGGGAAATCTTTTACCCTCACATACATTTATTTAAAATAAATGTCAACCACTGGCGACCGTCTAACTACGTTCATTGATTGACGCTTACAACGTTTATTGCAGCTTCTGGTACTTCAAGTTTAAAATTATAAATGTCATAAATGTTGCAAACGTTCACAATGTCGTCATTCACAATGCGAACTTCCGTTATCACACTAATATTTTATGTATATAAAATTTGTTATTTTTAGGAGAATGAAATCAATTAGAGCTCTGTGATGTATCCTTCTCGAGAAATTGCTTGATTTAATGAAGAAACGTTAAAAATCACAAAAAAAGATAAATGCTTAACCGAGTAAAGTAGTTGTTGTTGTTGAGACCCAGACCGTCCGACCTACCAGAAAGGTGTAAGGTAACTGTTTGGACGGCAGGGAAGAGTCACTCAATTTAGACCGGAACCCAATGGGGGAGGCATCTACAGGGACCGTACCCTCCTTCCCCTACCACCAACCTCTCGGAAAGACTTACGGACCCACTTATTTAACGTGATCGTACTCCGCGTGAACACGGCGGCAGTTTTTTGGCAGTGGCGGCAATCGAACTCGGGCCTACCGAGTGCAATACCCGCGCGCTAACCATTGGGCTACCGCACCCTCAAGTTAAGTAGTTGTTAAACCTGACGTTGTTGATTAAATTGTACAAGATTGTGATTGACACCATTGTTATAGTTTTCAAACAGATCGGCTTTTGATGGCACAGCTACTTAAGGTTTAAAATCCTATTGTAGAAGATTATTTTGGAATCCATTATGATGTTTCTCTCTTATTTGCTCTTTTTGAAATGAATGCGAAATGAAATGAACAATTTAATACGAAAATATTTTCAAATTGGTTAACATTAACAATGAAAATACCTTAAACTTTCCAGTTTTAAATGGTTTATTCCCTTAAAAAGAAGAATTATATTTTGAGAAACATATTAAATTAACATAGCACTAAATTTTGCAGATACTGCTTGGCGCATATAAGAGAAGGAAGAATACAATTTACTGTCTTGAACATAAGACCGGTAGCACAATGCATGATGATATTATCATATCGGAAGAACTATTGAAGGCACAGGAAGATTTGACAAAAAGCAGACATAGTATTTTTCGTGCAGCGTATCCTTGCCAGGAGGAAGATCCAGTCAAATGATTAGTTTGATAGTATTTCTCATTTTGTTCAAGCTTAAGCATATGGGCTCGGTAGCTACCAAACACAAATAAATCATGCTATTTAGAAAATATTTCATATTCACTACTTCTTCCTATATGAAACGGATACTTTTTGGTACTACTAGGAGTATGAGGAATATGATTTACTGACTCAAATATAAAACCGGTCTCACGATGCATGATGAGATGAGCATATCTGAAAAACTTGGGATGGCACAGGTTAAGATTCAATAAGAAGCAAAAATTAATTTCGTGAAGCATATGTTGGACAGTTGGAAGCTTCAAGCATCCATTTATATCGAAAGAAGAATTTCTTTAGAAATTCTATCGTAACAAATTTGCTGACACCAGAAACAGAAAAGATGTGAAATGGCTAGTTGGATTCTTTTAAGATAAATACATTTTTCATACACAGGACTGATAAAATGATAAAATGAAGACGAACGCCATTCATTCTCTCGAATACAGAACCCGTAAGACACTTCATGATAAGCTCAAATTTTGTAAAGAACTTGGACTGGTGCAATCCATGGATCAATTTTTTTATCTCCCCGAAGAAATGCCTGAAATATTTTATAAATATTTTTTGGACTAGCCAAAAGCACATGCTGGGCAACTCACGTACTGCGGGTATGATTAGTACCAAATTTGTTGATTCAAAATGTAAAAATAATTTAGAGCCAGTTGTCCAGCTCTTGGCGATCTACGAACTTTCAGGATTTAGTCAGAGTGCTTCTTCAAATACGACTTTTAGCATCAGAGCAAGGTCTCCAATTAATGTTTTTGGAAACCGTAGCACAATTTTAACATTCAATTACTC
This sequence comes from Amaurobius ferox, assembly GCA_951213105.1. Classification (NCBI taxonomy): domain Eukaryota; kingdom Metazoa; phylum Arthropoda; class Arachnida; order Araneae; family Amaurobiidae; genus Amaurobius; species Amaurobius ferox. The sequence goes on along the minus strand of OX578144.1, from coordinate 33,250,828 downwards.
ACTTGGTTTCAACGAACAAGTACTATCAAGTACTTCCTACGAGAATATGTTCTGCGCCTGCGCATGTTAGACTACAAATGCTTTGATAGATATCGCTAACAGTCCAGGTCGACAGTGTTGCAAATTCACAAGTCTTGTATCTCCAAAATAAACGTCTCCTATTGCCTGAAGAACACCATTACTTATTCGAGGTCACATTATGCACTAAATATGAACACAGGAAAGTTTGCTTTGGGAAATAACTATAAATGCCGATTTCTCTCAGAATAAAATCTATATTTACACAACATTGAAATTGCACTTTCTAAAACTAATGGTTGAAGGTATTTAGATGCAAGATGCACATTTTGACATGGCATATATTCGAATTCAGAGATTTTTCCTTTTTTAACAGAAAATATACACCAAATTGGTTTAAAACATAAGCACATATGTTTGATGTGGGCAACCACAATACAGAACAGGAAAATCCGGAGTTTAGGCTTTTTGACACTTAAGTGATGCAGTACCCGTAACATGCATGACCATTCTGTTCTGGCGACTCTGTTAATTACTCATATCCCAACCGAGGTTGGAAAGAAGATGTCAACCTAGCCACCAGGCGCACTATCCATTTAGTCACTAAGCAATAATATGTTATTTTACAGATAAAATGGACACTACAAAATTATTACATTTCACTTGAAAGTTGGGTAATTGGCTCCATCGGAATTTTTATCAAGTTCAAATATTGCGTTTTAAAATGAAACTTTCCTAAATTTTGAAATGTTTAGCAATTTTATTGAAAATTCAAATTTTGTTTTTATAATTTCACATTATCTATCCTAATAAGATAATAAAAGAAACAATACTCAAAGGATAAGAAAAAGTTAATCAACATAAACAAATAAGAACATAATGCAGCATTCAGCCCTTTCAAGTATATTACGAATTCTTTTCGCCAGTGCTTACCGAAAAATGTGTGTACTGTATTCGTCAAAATGGCATATTGTATGGTGCCTGTAAAATTCGTCTCTTCGACTTAAGATTTGTTAGTCATTAGAGCGCTTATCTAGGCAATCTATCGTATGCCACAAAAAGCTGCATGTTACGTTGTATCCTTATTAATGCACAATTACGTTGTTTAAATGTTTGTTATAGCACTTTAAAAGGATTCTAAATGGCATAATAATTATAATAGATGAACTAACTAATTAATTGAGAGATCTCCAAAGTCATTACTATATGTTTGTCCTCTTACTTATCAAGAGACTTTCACTACCCATTGTTTCCGATAAAATTGCAGTGAAAACCTCAATCAAATATCGTCTCCGTATCTGACAATATATGATCTGATATGCTGCGTCTTACTGTCTGAAACAGTCATGGTAAATTTCAAATAAATCGATCAAAAATTGAATAAGGTATCATGACAATAAAACAATCAAGAAATTGATTTAACAAAAAACGTTTTAAAGTTTTGAGAATGTAATCCTTAGTGCTTGTATATACATCAGAATAATCCCTATATTTCAACTATTTCTAGGTCTTAATAAAATTACAACAGAACAATTTGTTTCAAATTTGCTACTGCCATAAAATTCAAAATAATGAAACAACTTTTTTATCGGATTTACATGGGCATATGTTTCCTTTAATTGTAATTTATCTGTGAAGGACTTTACTTTAGGAATGTGCAAATGAACTTCCCTACAGAAGACTCATCTTAAAGGTTCTTCCTGTCTCATTTACTATTATTTTTACTTTCCCTGCAATACATGGAAATGTATAGGGTAAGTATTGGAATCATGCCGAAAATCGCTACTCGAGTTTTCGACGAATCTACGAGTTTCGAGACTTCTAGAATACGAAAAAACTATATTTAGCGTGACGGCCGTGTGTGTGTGTCTGTCTGTCTGTGCAGATATTGCATCCACTCTAAATAAAAGAACTAATGGACCGAAATTCATAAAATTTGGTAGGTAATCCACTTGTGGGCGAATCTGGTGTTGATTAGTTATGTGTACGATTCGGAATAAAAGAACCCCCTATTTTTGCGAAATGGCCCGCAATCTAAATACGAAAGAGACACTCATATCCTATCGGAAATGCCTTACTTCCGTTACGTCGATGATGTGTTAATTGGGGGATATGAAAACACCCCTTGCTTTAACTTTTCATTCTACCCAAGCGAATTGGACCTTATTGAAAATCCAGAGTGTGAAGACGGATCGGTGAAATTCTTGGATTTAGCAATCAAAAAACACCAGAAATATGGAATATATACAGAGTTACACGACAAAAGAGAATCATACAGGATCAAGGTAAATCATATAATAGATTGGAATTCAAACGTTACGAAGTATGTCTTCAGAAATATAATATTTGGTCACTTTAGAAGAAATCAAAATTACAATTCTTTTAGGAAAGACTGCATTTACAAATGTAAAAAAATTGCAGAGGAAGCTACAAAAAGAAATTATCCAATCAATTTTATACAACATTATTACAATTCATTTTTTAAAGAAAAATTGCAATCTAAATATTGATAATTGAGGTTTAATATTCATGACTGCGAAACTGTTATCCTGATATATCTCTGCGCATGACAACTTTACTTTTATAAGGAGATGCTCCATTGGGTTAGACTGACGGATGTTTCTCTTTCAAAATTCGTTTGCTTCTTCTTTGGTCCTGGGTCTGTTCTAGTGCTTTTGTTTTCGCACATTTGGGAGACTGACCATGGAATTATGTTGGTGCCGTGAGCGTTACCCAGGTTGTAAAAGAGCTGCTTTAAGCGGGAAAGGGGTGTCGCAATCTTCCCCTGCCATTTTTATGTAATTCATATGGTCACTCCCGTCTTTATCTGCTTACATTCATGTATTCTACTAGGGAAATTGAGCAGCATTTGCGCCTCCTCCTCTGTAGTTGTTGTTGTTGTCGTGTGGCCTCCTGTTTCGGTCGAACCGCAAACAGGACCAGTGATACCAGAAGAAGAAGAAGGACAAAAAATGACACAAGACGAGATCACAAAGTTTTTATTTACACAAACGAGCATCACTGACGAAGGTCAAAGGGGGTGAAGCTTCACATTTGGCGAGGACACAGAAGGCGGAAGACTGACTTCATCCTCAAGAAAACATCCATGCCTTACTCGGGATTCGAACCCAAGCCCACTAGATAGCAGCCGGAGACGCTATCCACTTCACCGCCTGGGCGGCCCTCCTCTGTAGTGAATCGTTCTTTTAATTTCAGACTTCTATAGGATATATCCTATTATTGTTTTACTTTATTGTAATAGTATATATATATATTTATATATATATATATTCCAGTTCTAATGTAGCAAAAGAGGAATACAAATATATGATGTCCTACAGATTCAATTTATGTATATTTGACTTACGCAATAGAACATCTCTCGACAAAATAGACAATTACTTTTCAACAATGGTATACGATGCAATACAATATAATTTAGTTTACCTCTATAGAATATTTTACTTCATATAACATGGCACAGCACTAGGTTATTACGGTGCAGCTTGCACGTACAAAGCATACGTGTTTCCAGTCTACACTCGAACGTAGCAAGCGAATCAACAAGGTAATGCTGAAACAAATCCCATGAGAAATAAAAGTATCAATAAAAGTACAACAAAAGTGCCAATAAAAGTATCTTAGGGCTTCATCAAACCTCAAATCTTCCGCAAGTGCTTTCTGATGAGGGCCTTTGTACCTGTAATTTGGATATATCCCGCATGGGGAAGTTTTTGTGCACTCTTTACATGCGCGACTTCTCTATAGGAACGCTCATATCGGAAAGCACATGACGAAAGTTGAACAGATGTAGTATAATCCCTTTTTCATTCTTTCCGATTTTATGTGAGATTTTAGAAATCCCTGCTATAATTTAGAGAACATTCCATCCAGGCAACCCATTCCGCCCATTTATTAGCTAAGGAAGAAATTGCCCTTTTTCGCCGTTTGTACAACAGTTGATCTGTAGCAAATCAAACATGGGCCTACGACCGCCTCGCGGGTTTAACTCACTACGCTCGCCAGCTAATAAAACATCACAGAATCCGGTCCCCCTGGCTATTGGAAGTCACACAGAGCACAGCAGAACAATCAGAATATTTTAACATTTTCTAATTTTTACCTTGACGACACAAGAGTAATTTTCGCCTTGGTTGCCCGAAGGTCGCCCTTAGTCGCCAGAAGGGCAACAAAAGACGACACAAGAAGTGGAAAGTATAGATTGTTCTCCAATTATAGCATGGATTGCCAGAATCTCTCTTAAAATCGCCAATAATGACAAAGGGGTTATACTACACATGTACCAGAAAGCTGTTTCATGTTATAAAGCAATTAGAATTTTAGAGATTTTTCAAGAAAGCGACCGGACTTGATAAGGAATGGTAGGAAACCAATTAGATTGCGAACTTATAGTTAGGCATATCTCATGTATATTTACTAAATTGTTATTCAAAATCTTTGAAAATAGTTTGTTTGTATGTTGATTTACATTATATATATATTGGATAAAGAATACCCAAATTACGGAATATTAAATTGGTATATCAATCAAATGAACTATTATCAACAGTTCATTATTAAAAATCGTCATATTTATTTTACACATAGATATAGAGTCAATCACCTTAAATAGGAAATTTCTATCTGTTTATTACATTTTTGTATATATTTTAAGAATTTCCTATATTTGAAAATTATATATATTTGTCTAACTATTTAAACTAATAATTTTTATTTCTCTCTATAAATTTATTCTATTTCTTTTCAAATATATTTGTAGCTAGTTAAAAATTTCATTATACAATTAAATTCCATGATGATATATTCGATTTTATATTTAGTTCATGTATGCACTAATATATAGTGTCATTGACAAATGTGACTGTGATTTTAATTATAGCTATCTTAGGTAATAATCTATTAATCTATTTGCTGTTTGAGTTGAATTGCATTAAAAAAATGAGAGATTCAACATGAACTGAGTGAATTCCGGTATGGAATGTTGGGACGTTGGTTTCTTTGGACATTGTTATGTTGGGACGTTGGTTTCTTTGGACATTGTTATTTTGGGCATTCGTTGAATGCTCGATCGTTGATTCCAAGTTAAGGACGTTGAGAACACATTTGGAATGGTTTTGACTTTACACCATGCTCCAGCTGGATTTTGTCGGCGTGCAATATAAAAAATTTGATGTAGGCAGCACATGAATTTTCTATATCGACTCAAATTGATTTCCTAATTAATTATTTCTTTCATAATTCTTTAAATTGAGTTTAATTGCATAAAATAACCCGGATAATTATTTGAAATTACTCTGATTTTGCTTTTTTAATTCTATTGTCATTTTCATTTTGAGACTGGACACATTTTCATAGACGATGTGGCAACAATGAGAAAACTAAAGTATATCGATGGTTAACCATAGAATTATGGAGTTAAACTTATTATTTTCATCATCAAGTATTTTTTATACAATAAGCACGTAATTTTGATAATTTGAGCATATATGATATTTTAATTTGGATTTTGAATATTTTTGCAGGCCATTTCGCAAGAAAGGGGTAAATTTTTTCCCGAATCATACCAAAGTCTAATCAGCACCAGGATAACTCACAAGGGACTTATTTACCACATTTTGTGAAATTTGGACAATTAGTTTTCCAGCTAGTTTGCATACATACATTGCACAAACATACACACAGACACAGATGCCATGCTAAAAATGGTGGTTCCGTGTTTCAGAGTATTTGAAACATGTGAATTCTTCCAAAACTCGAGATGCGAGTTTCGACACGATACTAAAACTTTTCCTACACATTATCATAATGTTTAGGGAATGTAAAAATATTCTTGTGTCTGTAGGCGCATTTCATTTGCAAGTATGTAAAATTAACGTTGCCATGTTATAAGATATTTTAATTCGGCATAAAACACTGTGCATGGTAATCATCCTACTAACTATGACGACGTTCGACGGAATATCTTCTTCGCATATTAATGGCTCATTCAAGGCCTCCACAGTCATCAACAATAAAACTCTCAGTTTTTCTTCATAATTTAAACAAAAAATTAAATTTATTAGTCAAATATTACCCAAGTTAACTAAAATTGAAGTTACTGACATATATTACAACTTTGTGTTTTGAGAATGGATTTGGATAAAATGAAAATACATATGAAATTGACTAATATCCACTTTAAAAAAAACATATGCTTCGTAGTAAAGATAGCCGGTATTTTAAATAACAATTGCTTAAACTCAACATGATTGTGCAGTGTATTTCTATTCTTGAAGCATTTAGTAATTTCCCAATTGAACAACACATTGAGTTGTCACTTAAAATTAAACACGCATCTCAAAGCTTTATTGCGATCTTCTCCTGTCAACAGCAGATGAATCTGTTGACGCCAATCCAAGTTTCGGATTTGCACTGGATTTCAACAATTTAATTTAACTTATTGTCAAATTATGCAATCCCTTCAGCTCTATAGTAGAATAATTTGTACAGTAAAACATTTCATCAAAATGATATTCATGTGCAAGACAAAGGATAATAACTTGATCATGACTTGCCCAACACATGAAGGGCCCTACATGATAACACATTTAGATACTGCGCAGAAAGAATGGCACAAATTAGAGATATCTCATAAATAGAAATCTCTAATAACAATAGAGTTATTGATTATTGAATAAAATAAATCAGATAGTATAGCTATTCTAGTAAAGGTAAAAAAGCGTATACATCAAAATAGTTTTATCATGTAATCAAGGAGGGTAATTTTTACAACAGAAAATACTAAATAACTAAAGAGAAACCCTAGGAGAAAGGAAAAAGTACAGTAGAAATATTCGAAACAATATCTCAGCAAAATAATTGCGAACTGTGACTGGAATATTAACCGATTTCGAAATATACATAAATAAATAATCAACCAACATAAAACATATTCAAAACTTATTGTAAAAATACTTGCAAATAAAAACGAAGTCATAAACGGTTTTAGTAAATGTAAGAGGTAGCTTTATACACTAAATTCACCTGTTTGATTAAAATTAAAAATACTAGTGAATAATATACAGCTGAGATAATAGAACAAGATATACTGAATGAAGAAACCAGAATTGAAAGCTACGTAAACCAACTTCATCATCAAGTGTTTTGAATGATTTTACTGTTCTTTAATCTTCCTTCTAGTATGTTCCTTTCCTTTTTCCACATTTTCAAGTAGCAACGAATATGTTCTGTCATATGATACAGCAATGTTTTGATAAACCTTTGTTGGTACTGATGTTCTGTTTCATTTATCCTAGCGAATAAGGTGATTTTAAATTTTTGAAACCAGTTAATGCCTTTATGTAACTTAGTATGATGTTTACTAGAAGTGTATAATTTGTTGAATTATTCAGGATTTATTCAGGTATGAAGCTGAAATAATTTTTATATTCTTATAAATAATTCATTCTATTGAAAACAGTAAACATATTTAGTTTTACGATTCCTTTTACATTATTTAAAATTTATTAAATCTCGGAGATGATACATATGAACGTTTATATGAATGGCGTAGTTCTATTTGTAATGTGTAAAAGTTTTCATATAATATGGGTATTGTTTTGTGAAAATGTTTAATATATATATATATATATATATATATAATCCAAATAGAATGAATGAACAGTACCACAAATTGGTTGCGGGGGTTGTGACCCCCACTCCCCGGTTGAAGCATGCTTTGAGAGCCGCGGTAAACATTCCCGGAAGACCGGTACCGTTCACCGAATGTCCTTTGACAAAAACAATCTCCGAAAAAGTGTTTGCCGCGGCTCTCAAAGCATGCTTCAACCGGGAGTGGGGGTCACAACCCCCCACAACCAATTTGTGGTACAGTTCATTCATTCTATTTGGATTTTATATTACATAAAATTGGCAGTGCTGCTTAGCGCCTACTCCTTTATTGTTTTTCTCGTATACATAGCCTTTTATGGTAAATTTTATTCCACACGTTAGCTTTAAATTGTGAATATTTATTATGTATATATATATATATATATATATATATATATATATATATATATATATATATATATATATATATATATATATATATATATATATATATATATATATATATATATATATATATATATATATATATATATATATATATATATATATATATATATATAACTCAATAATTTGAAAAAGAAAAAAGAAGAATGACATTGTATCAAAATTTCGCCGGGGGGGATTGTGACCCCCACTTCCCGGTTTACCCAGCTTTATGTCATGACGACACTCCCGGAAGCGGATACAATGTCGCCAACCAAGTACATATACTAATACTTTAAAAAAAGAAAAAAGTTGAAAAACCTATACTTTCCCTAACCTATACAAAGACTACGCGTTTTACTACATCCAAACAGAAACGCAAAATACTACAAAAATGACCCACATCCAATACCAATATATCAAGAAAAACAAGCCACGCATACACCTCACCGAAATGTAAAAGACTCTTACTTTGTACCTAATGATCTCCCTCAGACAGTCAACCATGACCTTCACAATGCAGCCGATACAAATATCTAGTCGAAATGGTCTTGTTTGAAACTGTGCTTTACGATGGAACTGATTTCTACAGACAGCGTAATGGCATTCCGATGGGGGGCGCTTGTTCATCTATTCTGGCCGATATATACTTGAACAAATACGAGGAGGGAACTCATATTTTAAACGAAATAGTATACATACGATATGTGGATGACATATTATATGCATGCCACGATGACCGGGATCACTTAGATTTTACTTTTTTTCCTTCAAATTTGACATTAACAGAAACTTCACGTAACATTGATAATAGTATTAATTTTTTAGATTTAACATTATATAAACTTTCTAATGGTAAAGTAGGTTTTAAATTATATGATAAAAGAAAAGCATTTAATTTTAAAATAAATTACATTATTAATTGGCATTCTTGTTTGCATAGAAATGTTTTTAGGAACATTATCATAAATTTTTTAACAAGAAGCAAACGTTTAAATAGCAGTGTTGAAAATCGTTATATAAGTGATCTGAATTATCTAGAAGAAGCAATCGTAATGGGTTACCCTCTACGTTTTCTCTGTGATATATTGTGTAAATTTTACGGCATAACCGTAACCGAGTGTTACGACTTGTATTTGAGTGGAAGAGAGCTTTCTGTCTGAGATAGTATTGGACAGCGGCTGCATTGTGAAGGTCATGGTTGACTGTCTGAGGGAGATCATTAGGTACAAAGTAAGAGTCTTTTACATTTCGGTGAGGTGTATGCGTGGCTTGTTTTTCTTGATATATTGGTATTGGATGTGGGTCATTTTTGTAGTATTTTGTGTTTCTGTTTGGATGTAGTAAAACGCGTAGTCTTTGTATAGGTTAGGGAAAGTATAGGTTTTTCAATTTTTTTCTTTTTTTAAAGTATTAGTATATGTACTTGGTTGGCGACATTGTATCCGCTTCCGGGAGTGTCGTCATGACATAAAGCTGGCTAAACCGGGAAGTGGGGGTCACAATCCCCCCCGGCGAAATTTTGATACAATGTCATTCTTCTTTTTTCTTTTTCAAATTATTGAGTTGTATAGAAATGTACTTGTCTGAGCAGCTTGGCGCCTTTGAGTATATTTTCAGTAGTCAGTTTTTAGATGTGATAGATGTAATATTTATATGTATATATATATATATATATATATATATATATATATATATATATATATATATTTCATTGATAAGCAATTTGAGAAAATGGAGGACCTTTTACCGTTCAGATCTCAAAAAATCAAGAGAACTCAAATGTAACCGTTTATAAAATTATGAGAAATGTTAAATGAAAAAGTGAAAACATTTTAAAAATTTGAATGTCATATTGATCACCTTAAATAATAGAATGACAAATCAAGAGATTACAAAAATAATTTTATTAAAAACATCCATCAGACGGACATACAATTTTTTTTAAAAAGCCAGAGCTCTTTAGGGCATCATCATACCCTTCCTCAGTGGAGCTAAAGTAAGAACATTTTCCAGCATACTTAAATGTAATCAACTACGGGCAAGCTGAATTTGCATATCTTAAAATTGACATTAGCACAAAACATATTTTATGCGTCCATACACCAGATTTAAAAAATTACAAAAATTACAAAATCAAGAAAACATATTGTCATAAGCCAATTTAAACATCAATATACAAAATTAAAATTTATAAATTAAAGAACTTTGTAAAGGTTTGATTCGCATGGAATCGAGAACGAGTCATCAAGAATAACTTAAAACATGAACGGGATCAAAATTACAAATAGAAGTGCGATATAGATAAATAAAAAGGGATTCGTAGAGTAAAATAAACTGGGGATTATTACAGCCTATCAAAAGAAAATATTTTCCATAAAGGGGTTGGAAACTATGATTAATCACTAATTGAACAAGATCCGTCGATTGCCTACTATTTTTAACGTCTCTAGCATGTTCTGCCAAACGAATACCAACTGTACATTTATTGCTACCTATATAAAACTTAACGTTATCTGGGGAAAGAAGGGGTACAACATATACCCCTGCATGACTTTCAAAGTTATCTTTATCCCTGAATTTATCAGTACGTAAACGATTAAATAAAGTAGTTACAGTCGAGTGCGCGTGTCTAAAATTAAACTCGGTACAAAATTTGATAAGAAGACGAAATATATTTGGATGGTACGGAAAACTGGCTTTAAAAGGCAAACGACCATTAATGGGAATAAATTTAGAATTGTGTTGAATAAAATCACAATTAGTCATATTGAATTTAGTCTTCTTAACAATAGTATTTGTAATTTGCGCATTGATATTATTTTTTGTGAGCGTAATTGGTATTTCTGGCATAGCGAACTTACAGCTTGTTCATATTCTGTGGTGATGGATAGTTTATTCAATTGCACTTATGTAAGGTTAAGCCATGTTCGTAGTAATTTAGAATTTCGGTACACTAAAAAAATTTCTTTTCGGAATAACATACCTGGGCATTTTAAATCTTAAAATTATTTTCCGCATTTTAATTATATTCCTTAATGAGATACGGTTCCGGATTATATTCCTGCCTCTACGAATAACATTCCGATTTCTTCGGTTCACCCTAAATGCAAATAAAACCGTGATGAACTTATGAGTCTTAGACCTAAATTTTTCGATCAGCTTAAAGCACCGGTTCCTTTTGTAAATAATTTTGCCCAGAATATTTCCGTGACTCAGCGTATTGTTTTAGAAAGAAGACCAAAATTTACCTATCCACCTGTCTCCCATAATTTTATTAATTTAATTCCACCTGCCGAGGATGCTTTATTTCATGTTGATCAAAAACATTGAGATCAGGGACGTTTTGTCATGTACTACTCTATTTATGGTTTTCAAAATATTAACAATTTTAAAGGTAAAAACAAAAACTTCCCTAGTTCAGAAGGTAGGTTACATGTTGTAATTTCAGAACTTAATAAACTTAAAACCAATAGCAATTTGATTATTTTATATGCTGACAAAATCAAACAGCTTGTGCTTACAGACCAAGTTGATTATATTGATGTAATACGGAAGTGTATAGCTGAGATGGATTGTGCTAAAGTTAAAAAATTCCCGATTACTGTTATAAATTCTAGAATTGCTAAAAATTCTATCGACCTTCCTTCTAATATAAAATCGGTCGCTTTCAGCAACTCCCATCAATTGTCTCAAATTTTTGGTCAAATAAAATTGCATAAGTCAATCACCCGATGAAACCCATTGTTTCAAAATGCATTGGTCCCACTTATTTTTGGGAGAAAATTTTAGAGAAGTTCCTTAAGCCATTATTTAATAATAATTACTATACCATTTATTCCACAGAACAGTTTATTAATCTTTTTTAATTCTAATTTTGTTTCTAATTGTACTCTTCACAGTTTTGAAGTGGATTCGCTTTTTCCCAGTGTTCCCGTTGATGAAGATAACGATATTATAGTCATTAAGCTTCCATTGCATAATTATAGTACTCCTTTCATCAACGCAATAACCTCTGTATTGAATAATGTGGCGGAAACCAATTATTTTGGTTTTCGTGGTCATGTTTTTTACAAACTTTCGGTGCCCTATGGGGAGCCCTCTATCTGGTATTTTTACTGAAGCGGTTTTACAGAAACTCGAGAACGGATTTATGCCTTTTTTATCCCATATATCAGTCCTTTGGTAATGTTATGTTGATGACGTTTTTATCATTTGGAATCATAGTTTAGCGGATCTCCTTAATCTTTTGGATTTGGTTAATAACTTTTACCCATCCATTAATTTTACGGTTGAGCATGAGTCATAAAGTTCCTTGCCGTGTTTAGACGTTCTTATTTCTCATAATTCTTGTGGTATAGAGTCTTCTGTTTTTCGTAAACCCACTTTCACTAACACTTGCATCCCTGCTAATTCTTTTCACCCTATATCGTCTAAAAAAGCTTTCTTTAATGCATATTTTAATCGCGCATTTAATGTTTGTTCTATTGTCGCGTTTTTAAACAGTGAAATTTATTTTATCTTTAAACTTGGTCAGGATGCCGGTTACACTTTTGAGTTTGTTTATAAAATATTTTGGAATATGATATCGTGATTTTATATATATAATCGTGATTTTATATATATAATCGTAATTTTATTCTATCCAATTCTAAACTTATTCCCATTAATGATCGTTTGCCTTTCAAAACCAGTTTTCTGTACCATCCAAATATATTTCGTCCTCTTATCAAATTGTGTACCGAGTTTACTTTTAAACTGGCGCACTCGACTGTTACCACTTTATTTAATCGTATACTTATAAATTCAGGTATAAGAATAATTTTAAAAGTTATGCAGGGGTATATGTTGTACCCCTTCTTTCCCCAGATAACGTTTAAAGGTTTTATATACGTAGCACTAAACGTGCGGTTGGTATTCGATTCGCAGAACATGCTAGAGACGTTAAAAATGGTAGGCAATCCACTGCTCTTACCCAATTAGAAATTAATGATAATTTTCAACGCCTTTTTGAAAATCTTTTCTTTTGATCAGCTGTAATAATCCCCGGTCTATTTTACTCTACGAATCCCTTTTCATATATCTATATCGCACGCCTATTTGTAATTTTGACCCTGCTCATGTTTTAAGTTATGCCTGACGACTCGTTGTCGGTTCCATGCGAATCAAACCTTTACAAAGTTACCTTTAATTTATAAATTTTAATTTTGTATATTGATATTTAAACTGGCTTATGACAATATATTTTCTTGATTTTGTAATTTTTGCAAATTTTTAAATCTGGTGCATAAAAAATTGCACAAAATATATTTTGTGGTAATGTCAATTTTAGGATATGCAAATTCAGTTTCCCGGTAGTGGATTGTATTTAAGTATGTTGGCAATGTTTCTTATTTTAACTCCACTGAGAAAGGGTATGATGATGCCCTAAAGAGCTCTGTTTTTTTTCAAAAAAACATTGTATGTACGCGTGAAGGATGTTTTTAATAAAATTACTTTTGTGATCTATTGATTTGTTATTCTGTTATTTAAGTTGATCGATTTGAGGATATGACGTGTAACCGCCATTAGTATTGAATGTCATAAATTAAATCCAAACAACTCAAATTTCTGGATGCGAAATAAATATATTTTTCACTTTACTTACTTTTTAGTTCGCACCTTAACGGCAATTGGAAGTATGGTATATATTAAAAGTATACTTCTTATTAAATTTCAGTTCAACATGCCATTAGCGTTCGGCTGCATACCCCTAAAGCAATCAGATTAAAAGCTTACGAATAAGACTCCATTGTAGTTTTTTTGTATCTTTCAGCCAAGACGAAAAAGACAGCATTATTGCGATTCAAGTCACGGGAAGTAAGTTTGAGCTTCTCGTGAGAGGTTATCGACTGAAAAATATTCAGTACTTTTGTATACAGAACGTAATACCGCTAATTTTTTCTTTGTTAATCCAATTTTAATGTACACAATATTTGAATTCATTTTTGTATATAGAAAGTAATACCGCACATGTTATCTTTGTTAATCATGTTTACGCGTATACAATGTTTGAATTTATTTTTATACCGCGTGGTCAGAATTAAAACACCTCTATTCTGAGCTCTCTATACATCGAAATATTAAGTGTAAAGGCTCCAAAATAGTTGAACCTACTATTCAAGACATGGGGAAAGGGATTACGTGAAAAAAAAAAATAGTTCCAGAAACACCGATAGGTGGCGCTGTACAACAGAAAATATGCTGAAAAACACAAAATTATCCCCCCCCCCAAAAAAAAAAACACATGCGATATGGAATTTTTCCTTTTTAATTTCCTTTGGTGATATGAAAAAAAGAAGAAGATAAAAAAAAGTGAAGAAACTTAAACTGTCATTGTAACTGCAATTTCGCACTGTAAGCACAAAAATTTGCATAAACCCTTGGTTTGCAGTACTATGTTCTGGACATAAAAGGGGAAAAAACTCTATCGATAAGGTCCTTGTGATATGAATGTTTGGTACGTTCGATTAAAATGTGTTACAAATGTGTATTTTGTGTCTTTTCAGTGTATTTTCTGTTGTACAGCGCCACCTATCGTTGTTTCTGAAACTAATTTTTTTTCGCGTAATCCCTTTCCCCATGTCTTGAATAGTATGTTCAACAATTTGGGAGCCTTTACACTGAGTAGTTCGATCTATAGAGAGCTCAGAGTAGAGGTGTTTTAATTCTGACCACCCTGTATATAGAACGCAGTACACACATTTTCTCTTTGTTAATCATATTTAAAAGTATACAATATTTAATTCATTTCTCTATATAGAATGCAATACCGCACATTTCACCTTTGTAAATCATATTTAAATGTATACAATACTATTTAAAATCAATTTTGTACTTCATTTCTTTTACACTTTGACTGATTAAATATCATATAAATAATTATTAGATGGCATATATTAATCGGTGTTAAATGTTGATCTGAAATGTAATATTTTTTTTTATTTCTATATTAACATGAAAAATGCGGTAGATATTTTAACTTTTATATATCCAATATTTCCTGTATATTAATTATAATGTTCTGGCTTTAATCAGTCTCTAAAGGAACAACATTTCGAAATGTCAGCTAGAATTAAGCACGCATCTCAATGCTTGATTACTTCAACTACAGATGCATCTGTTGACATCAATTTATGATTAGGATGTGAACTGGATTTAAGCAATTCAGTTTGACATATTGCCAATGCTATACAATAAGGTGGGACGAAGAAACAGTAATTCAATATATTCTTACAATACTTCAGGAGAATTAGATTTTAGAATTAAATTTGCAGATAAAAATTACCAATTTATTCCCGGCCGGAATTCCTATCAGAATTCAAAGTTGCAGGTTATTTCATGTAAAATCAATAATTTTTTTACACACTATATACTGCAACTTTTTCAAAAGTTTTAAGACCGAAGAGTAGTTGTAAAGAAATAGTAGAAAATAACTTTCTACATCTTTTCTGTGGGTAGAATTCGTGATTTTTATCTATGGACTATTGTTTAAAATCACACCTTAACAGAAAGCTGAGTATACAATTGTATTTATAATAATAATGGAAAATGTCTGCGTTGTGTGTTCATCTCTTTGTGCCATTTGTAGTGAAAAATGTAAACGTATAGCCATGAAATTTGGTTCATAGGTATTTCTGGACAAGGGGAGGTTGGTTCGAGATATTTGTTTTTAAAAGTCGAATTAGGATTTGAAATATTTTAGTTTTTATAACAATGTACCACGCATTTGAGCATTTTTTACATACATCGGTTTACCCGGGAATATTATCACAACGTTTCGATATTAAAGTCATCGGAGAGATTACAAAATTATATTTCGAATCTCATCCTTAAAAGGAATCAATATGATTAATTGGCGGGTTTTTGTGAATTTTTAAAATATATATATATATATATATATATATACTTTTCGTGTGTTGAAAAGTTCCCGATTTTTAAATTGCATTATAAAAAATTGACTGGTCAAACAAATGCGATAGTTTAACAGCAACTCCTTAAAATGTTGTTCACTGCTTCAAAACAAAAAAAAATCCTAGAGTTATCCGTTTATCAGTTATAATTTTTATAAGGTGTAAATGTATTGATTCTATTAGAAAGGGCTCCCGAAATGCCAGGTCCCTTCGCGCGCACGCAAGAACCCGGATATATTGGGATTGGATGTATTCTTGGAATTCTGCCGAAAAAGTTTTGACGTGTGATCGTGGCGAAGGGTGAGAAGGTGGGTCGGAGACATTTTGTTCCTTTTGCAGTTTCATCATGAACGGTCATGAAGGAGATTAAATGGAGTATTGAAAATATAAAAATTACTTCGTTTGCGAAAAATATGGCCATTTTATAGATTGGTGTAATTGTGCTGAAGTTGCTGAAATTAATATTTAAATACATAACAAAAATAAAGTTTATCTGTTTATTCGGACTGTAGTGGGAATTTAATGCGTCTTACCTCCATGAAATTTGGCACGCAGGTACACGTCGGCGTACACAGGTGCATCTGGGAGTAATTTTTTAAAAATTCGAATTAGTCTTTAGTCATTAATTTAGTCTTTAGTCACACAGATGGGTTGCTCAGCAACCGGAAATGTTATCGGAGGGTTTCCATCTTAACACTATCGGGAAAATCGAAACAGTTTATTTCAAACGGACTTTGAACGGAATTCATAAATTAATAGACGAAATTTATTTAATTTTTAAAATATATATATTTTCGTGTGTTGAAGACGTAATCTATATTCTATAATATATTCACGACGTACGTCAAGAAAATATGCCCGACGTTGTCCGTGATTTAAGATGCAAACCTCTGATAAACACTACATCCGAACTCACATCAAATTCCCGGAAATCAAATAACGTTTTAACAATACTCTCGCTTATAACAAAAATAAAATTTAATAACTGTTGTTTAGGTGAGCGCACGTCTATTTTACGGCTGCTCATTTTAGACACTGGACAGCGACGGGTACATTTTCTAGCATATTGTATTTCTCCTATCTGTACACAACAGGCAATTCAGTTGTCATTTTAAAGATAGCATATTGCCGTCTTTCAGGTAGTATAGAAATGTATGATTACATTATGGAATTAAAATCACATTGAAGCAAAAATGTATAGCATTTCATGATTTTTTTAGTAATGTGTTTGTTTAATTTGGTGTGATTCAATGGATTTTCATCAGATTATTTAATTTGATAAAATAGTACTTTTACCGCATATGCACTAGCAGATAAGTTGCATTAACGCATTATGTAATGTCATCTTATCTGCTTGAATGTATTTCCATATGTGTTATGATTCCCCTTGACTCTCATCAATCGTTAATATGTCACATCACACAATTTCACAACTGCCACGAATTGGAGCCGTCTTTGTAGTTTGTTGATCTCATACATTGCAACACAATGTGGCATCAACACAACCACGCGATGCCATGTTAACTGTTGGAAAGTATTTCTATCTGGGTAGTGATTCCTCTTGACTCTCATTAATCGTTAATATGCTACATCTTACAATTTCACAACTGCCACGAATTGGAGTTTGTTGATCTCATAAATTGTAACACAATGTGGTATCAAAAAAAAGCCCGCGATGTCATGTTATCTCTTTGAAGATATTTCCATCTGGGTAGTCGTTCCACTTGATCTCATAAAATGTAACACAATGTGGCATCAGTACACCACACATTATAGGTCGCATGCCCATGTTTGAAAACTTTCTATCTCTGGCACCAAGGGATTGACACTAAATAAATACATTACAAATTGTTTATTTGCTTTTGAAAATGGCCAAATCATGCAAATTCCTCGACCATTGGAAATCTCATTTTCGTCTCAATTTAAATATTTGCTCTATACTTAAAAAAGTTACTTAAAAATGTACTTAAAAAGGTTTAAAATATAGTGAAAGTGATTTGATGGCCTATCTCCTTAATCCAAAGTTATTTTCTTTTTTCAGTTGGGATGTTAAGAGAAACACGAAATACAAGTTTCACTGTTCTTTTTCCATTTCTAACAAGAAAGGATTTCCAGAGAAGCCTATTATCTTTTGAAATCTTACCTTCTTTGCGCCATGTCTTACAAAATAATAGGGATAAATTCGTATTATCTGTTTAGATTGAATTACATTTCCAAATTCTGTCACATTCGTATTCTTGTGGACAATTTTTTTGGTTGCATCGTCTTCTGTGATTCTTTTAAAATTGAAGTTGTTACAATCATATATATTATTTTTTATTAAGTTTCATAATTGAACGTAATGGCTTACAAACATATAATATTTTAATTTCTTATTTATTCATGCTGTAACGACATGTTTAACATTCGTTGCACTTAAACAAGTGCATTGCATTTAAAGTAAATTTTTGAAGAACCTGAAGTGAATAACATTAAGACTTCCGAATTTTAAAAATGAATATCTCGGAAATGGTTACATATAGAAGAGCGAAATAAAGTATATGTTCATTGGACAGCCAGTAAAATTTACATACTGTGGTTGAAAAAAAAATGTTGAAAATTTTGCAGACAGATGGCGGTAATGGGCACATATAGCCAAATCAGTTTCAACGCTTCCTGTCCTTTTAAATTTTGTGAACAAATATTGAATTTTTTTACAATCCGGACATTTGATACATGAAATCTACACCTTATCTCCGTCGGGTTACAATTCAACTGATGGTATTCGAGCACAATCAAAATCTGTTGCTCCAACAAATACGACACTCGTTCAATGTTTCTATCCACCTTGCACTGCACAAAATATTCTTTCATGTTTCGACAGGGGATAATAAAGAAGACTGAATGAACTGTAGAACACACAACAATTTAAAGATAATTTAATATCCGCCTGCAGCGCCATCTATTGTCAAAAAATTTGAATCACCGTAAGTAAAATATAAGCTTAATTTCACTCTTTTATCTGTAACCGTTTCCCAGATATTCGTTTTTACAATTCAGGAAAAAATTTTGGACACTCTGTAAATATATGACCGTCATAAGTGCATACATGCATGTAAAAGTTTTTCTCCTAAACGTCTCATGCAGCGCATGCTCTCGTAATATCCTCTTACACATACGAACCATGTACTTCTTGAGATCAGTGTTAATTATTTATCGATTCTTATTCTCTAGCGGAGCATAAGTATTATAATTGCCTCCTAACGAAACATAATTTTATTTACGATACTTTAGATCCCCCCAAAAATACACTTGTTCCACGAACAATAAAACTCACTGTATTTTGAATCAAAAATATTAATTTAATAATCAATATGATTATTATATAGAACAGGGATTATTATATAAAAATGAAACATTTCCGGTAAATAAAATTTTGTAAATCTAATGATATATATATTTAATTTTGATGAACTGAATATCATATACTTGTACATATAATTTGTCTCAAAAATACTCTTGTTAAAAAAAACAAGAAAGATCAATCATGAATAAAGCATTGATTATGAAACACTTTCCAACTTCAATGCAGTTTTATATAAACATCTTTAAAATGCGATACATTCCTCGGTAATATTTTTTAAAATTATCACAATACTGCATTAATTTATTATATTTGAAAACTTCATCAAAGAAAACGAACTTCATTCAAATGACGGGATTGAAATATAAATTGAATGGTTTAAATATCTCTAAAATGCAATACATTCCTCCGTAATATTTTTTTAAATTATCATAATACTACAACTATTTATTATATTTGGAAGCTTCATCGAAAACAAAAGAACTTTATTCAAATGATGTCATCGAAATATAAATCGCCTCTCTATAAAAGCAGCATTTCATTCATCACAATACTATAATAATTTATTTTATTTAAAAATTTGGAAAATTGTTATCTACTATATTTATTTTAAAATATGAAACCTCTCTATAATATATAAAACAATGAAACTTTTGGAAATATATTTATTATATAATATATCACTTTTTTCTTTCTGGGGGATATAGCAAAAGTCAGAATTTAATTAAATTTATTTTTCTCCCTATATTAAATAATTTTTATTTAAAAAACTACCTAACATATTTTACTGAATAACATATTTTTCTATATATTTTATGGGATAATTTGTTCCTAAAACTTTTGAAGCAATCTGTGAATTTTAAATTCGTTTAAAAATTATTTGAAACATTATGTCCCATAGGGTTCAATGTATTTCATTTTTTCAACCCAGGTTCAATCCAAAACTAATTGGGTGATATTATTCATTTATATTCCCATAGGTTACACAGACCGTCTGAAAAACATACTAAAATTTCATTTTGATAAAGTCATTTTTACGGCAGTTATCGTGCTAACGGACAGACAGGCAGACAGACAGACAGACAGACAGAATGAACAATGTCATAAACACTTTTCAACTATGTTGTAAAGTGTTAAAAGCGAAATATCCCTTGATCTATGATGAGCCATACAAACCCTACGTAATATTACCAGTAAAAAATTGAAGCATGGGAATAACTGAATCATGTGATCATATTAAGAATTAAAATCGCAAGCCAAATAAAAACATTTAAGCAACTACGGCTTAATTATATAGAAGTGATAACAACGCATTCGCAAAAGAATATTCTTATACTATAATTCCACACGCTAAAATATGATACGTGACAGATTATCAAAATAAGAACACTTAGGAATTATGCACAAAATATATTGTAATGCAACATTAGTAAAAATGTTATAAATACGCAATATTGCTCATACGAAGATAATACCTAGTAGCAATTACCTAGATTAATCAAAATACAGGCAAAGAGCAAGTATTAATCCTATGAAAATTTGACTTCCCGTATTTCCTAAAAATGTACTCACAGACCTTTACTCTTTTTCACTTTGCCATTCGAATTCTCAGGGCCCATCTCCCCCCCCCCCTCCTTTTTTAATCCACCACTTCCATTTCGCAGAACATCCCTAAAGAGTATGAAATAATATATAAAAACTATGGCAAAATTTATTTTCTATTTCTTCCTTTCGGTTGTCGGGGTTGCATAAGAAAGTTGAATTATATTTTCAAAGTTTTTTATATTTTTATTTAATAGTTTATAAAATATAAATTGCGTTTAAATTTTGTAAACTGAAACTGTCACAAATTATATTTCATCATAACATTGGATGGAAACTGAAATAAATATTTTTTATGCCCGAAAACTACTATTGCAACAACCAAATGAATTTTTTACCACTTTACCACTTTTCACTTTATCACCATTTTATAACGTTTTATCTTTTTACCACTTTTTCACTTTTTACCTTTTTCCACTTTATCACTTTTTACCTTCTTACAGCTTCATCACTTTTTACCTTTTTACCACTTAATCACTTTTTACCGTTTCACCACTTAATTACTTTTTACCTTTTTACCACTTTTCACTTTCTTAACACTTATCCAATTTTTTACTATATCAAATATCCATTTATAGTGCTCTATCATTAGTTGATTCTTTTTTTAACTTGAGAAGTTTATTATAGAAATGAATAATAAATACTTTTCAGATGTAGTGTAACAACTAATTTCATGATATGATGAATACCATTTAATATCACAATGCATAAAATATTCAAGTTATAAAATATTCAAACGAATAGCAATTAATACTAATATGAGTCGAACAACCAATTTTATAAATACACGAATAACACTCAATATTATATCGCATCACACAACCTATTTTATAAACAAACTGATTCACTTAATATTACAATTAATAAAACATCAGATTTATAAACAAAAGAATACCACTTACTATTACAATCCATCGGACACCAATTTTATAAACAAACGAATACCACTTAATATTACTATACGTAGAACAACCAATTTTATAAACGAACAAATACAATATTACAATGCACAACAAAGTACATCAAAGTCTTCCATTCTTCAGCCTAAAAGTTTTTACACAGGAAGACACAAGGTAAGCTGGCAGCAAACTGAATGTAAATATTTCTAAATACGATTCGGGAAATCTCCAGTTAGGCAGAAAAATTTCCAAGTTAGCACTTAACTTTCTCTTTCTTAGCGGGCTAAGTAAAGGTGTAAAAGTTCTTTTTCTATCCCTTTTAAGACGCACTTTTTAGGTAGACCCCAGTGTGTAATGGGAATCGATTGCTTCATAAAAAGTGGACAATGCTAGGATTTAATGGAGTTAAGGTGGTAAGTGTATTTTTATTTCATTAACTTACTGGATAAAGATAGTATAGTTTTCGAATTCGTGCTGGTATGAAAGAAAATGTTCGAAATTGAGTGTTGCTCATTGTGAGGTCAGGGGACATGCAAAGATTCCACAGCTGAAAGGACAATACCACCAAAAATTCAATCGGATACTCAAAGATCCAGCATCTGAAAATGCTGCCATGAAACTCAATATACAGGTTGTCCCAAAAAGATTGAAACACGCTTTAATTCTTTACCTGCTGGAGATAAGTGGGTAATGTAAATTGCAAAAATGTTGAAAATAAGGTAGGGAATAAGACTACGTCAATGAAATAGTCCTCCTATTAATTTTCAAAAATTTATACATTTTAAATTTTATAGGACCCCCCTTTAGACAAATTTGATCAATCAGAAATCTGTATTTTTAATGCAGTAAGTTCATTAAAAAACGCCGCATATATGTATCTTTAAAATTGAGCAAGTTATATTTAATTGAATATTGTGAATGGGGACCATATATCAAATTAGAAATGTACATTTGTGACATATCACAAAAAAAGATAAAACTAGATGATAATACATAGGCGACGTAGGAGACGTAGTGAGTACCACTGCTTTATATGATCACTGTCTGTGTAATGCTCTAATTAGTTGCAATTGTGATAAAACATTTTGTTACATATTAACGTATTTTTAATCTAAACAATTTCCATCGTCAATTTGTTTATGATCCCTATTTTCACTGATGAAACAGCATTTCACATGGTACGGAAAAGTGGCATAAGTTTGATTTTTTTCTTTTATCATACAGTTGATTTGAAAGATACAGATTTGCGGGGGGTTTTAATGATCTTGTTGCATTAAAAATAAAAATTTTCTGATTGACCAAATTTGTCTAAGGGGGGCGTTTAAAAATTTAAAAAGTGTAACTTTTTGAAAATAAATAGGAGGACTATTTCATTAACGCAGTCTTATTTCCTAACTTACTTTCAGTATTTTTGCAGTTTACATTGCCCACTTATCTCCAAAAGGTGAAGAATTAAACCGCGTTTCACTCTTTTTGGATCACCCTGTATAGCATTTCATTGTGCAATGGGCGCGATCGCACTTCAAGCTTCAATTTTTCGAGACACGCAACGGTTCGACACCTGAAAGTGCAATGACACCCAAAATTCAACATCTCATACTCAATGATCCAACAGCTGAATATGCTGCCATGATGCTCAAATAATAATATCTTGCGGTGCAATGAGCGTTACCTTACATTAAGTTTGAATTTGTCGTTCTATGCGATTTGTGTTCCTTTTGAGCATCAAATGAACTCGCCACTATAGTAAATCAGCTCTAATATAATACATTGGTGTCCAAAATTGTTTTTAAATGTGTGATATAGTGCGAATATAAGTCATTACAAATAAAATGCCTTACGGATATCAACAATATAGTATGGGTCTACAGATGCAAAAAGGAACTGACTGTTACCAAGCTCTTAATATGAGATGACAATTTTTATGATGAGGCGGACAGTAATTTACTGCCCAAACTATTAAATTATGACCTCAGTGAATGTGCGCTTCATGAAGCAAACAAGACTCCAAGGCAAGGGGGGGGGGATATCCAATGAAGCTTAACATAAGCTCCACCCACAGGTCTGGAACCAATGGCAGAACAAATCGCCAAAGCCAATGAGCAGAAGGTGGAAACACAAAGTACCCCATACAACAGTTTGTGAGAAGATGTATCAATAACTTTCTGACATATGACATTGCATGACTTACATGGAAATTAAGTAACTACGAAGCTACTCTGATCAATTTTAGAAATACCCCAATGATCGAATTTGAAAAAGAAGCTGCGATGACTTGCAGTACTTTGTTATGCTTGATGGATTTAAATAGGAGATGCTTATTTATGTTGTGTAAAATGTCGCATCGTTAATCTGTGAGAGCAAATGTTCCTAAAAAAAGATTGTTTGCAGTGAGTCAATAGAAATTGCCACTACGACTGAAGAATGAGAACAGGCCCAACGAAGTGAAGCATAAGATGACCAGATAACTATTTACATAAGTATATGAGGGAATAGTGTGAAGGCTGATCTTTAGTCAGTAGGTAGTTGATTAAAATAATAATATTCCACTGTATCACAAATGAAAAAGCTCTAGGTAAAATACTTAATATTAAATATGATGTTAATGACTGATAAATTTAGTAAATAATAATTTAAATTATAAGTATGAATAATAATAATAATAATAATAATAATAATAATAATAATAATAATAAAATTTATGGAGGAAATAAATTATCTCTTCTCTGTCTCCTATGATAATGATTTGATGAATGTTATTTATGTATAGTAATCATTTGTTTTTCAGGAACACCGGGCTGCATAATAAATTAACTATGGTGGGTTATCATTTGGGCAATGTACAGTAATTTATGATTAACGGCCAATTATAATCTCCTAATTAAACCCTGTATATACTTATTTTGTTTTTATGAGCCACAAAATGTACACAATGATTTCTCAACAAGTGCTCAAAATAATTGAATTCATTTTGGATGGGTGATATATAGTAATAGGATTTATAATTTTTGTACGTCATAGATAGTACTACTATTGAAGGCCTCGTTTACCAAACAACTTGGTTGTCCTTTCTATACCTTTTTAAAGTTTTTGCTAAATTGACGGGTTTCCATGCATTTTGATGAGCGTATACGATACAAAACTGATTATAAAACAATTTTGCTATAGAATATTTATTAACAAAATTCTATAACTAATTGCACCATTTTAACTTTAAAATAAAATAATCTATTGGCATAGATTAGGTATTAAATTAATTACAACAATCATTCCTTAATGACGGCTGAGAGAGCAAATGTGAGACCAGTTAATTAAAAATACCTAAAATGCATTGATGACCTTCAACAATAATTGAGGAACACATACCTTCAAGTCTGTCTTTGGACATTGATCTCAACTCTTAGAGTATTTGTACAGGTACCAACTCAGGGTGTGGTACTGCTAATTGTACTAAAGTTGATCTGGCATCTGCCGTTGACGTTCTGAATATCAAGACATTGGACATTTCTGTGGAATTTCTACGGAACACTGTGTTTGCAAAATTTGCGGAATACCTCTCTACTGCATATCTCTATGAAAAATCGCTATTGCCGTCGAAGTCATCGTGAAATCTGTCGTAGAAGTTCTTTTGAACATTACCTAGAACCTTTTGCTGCCGCCACTTTTACCTGCGGTCTTCGACGCCCCTTTTCGCTCTGATTAGTCGCCCTTAAGGCAATGCGATCAGACATCTTCCATAAATGGTCAACGTTTTTAACCATTATCGTGGCTAAATGTAGCCCCTTAGGTTTATGGCCTAATTGACCTCTCGGGCCAAAGTGTTGTAAAATCGGCCATCGTTACGTCTGCTGCCATTGCCCAACATTTCAGCCTTAATAAATAAAGAACATAAAACTATATCCGCTAAATCTTACTCAAAATCTGGTCTCACAGCTATTTCTTTAAATTTTTGCCCTGCCTCTAAACGACCCACAACTCGCCTGTTCGGGGATTCATTCTCAATGATACTTCAAAACCATAAAATACTGTTTTGATTCGATAAAGAGCGAAATCAAATCCTGAAGTGAATCAATACAGAAGTTCGCAAATGAAACATACTTCGTGCACAGTCCTTGAGCCGTTTACTTTTATGTATGCAAAGATAATTTTGGATACCAATACAATATAAAATACTTAGACAGAAATCATACAATCCCCGTATACAACTAGCAACAATCTATTATACAAATTAATCCCTCGTGGCAAGTTAGTTTTTATAAATGTCCACTAAGAATCGTGCTTCTTAGGCAAGGACAAGCATCGGTGAATCAGTTTCGTACTTTTGAACTCCCTTCAGGAAAAAATAACTTAATGGGATGGTATTATGTTATTTACTTTATTAAGCAAAACATTTAAATTACTCGTCAGAACACTTAAGCAAGTAAACAAACAAATATTTCACATTGCATTATCAATGACATGAAGTGCATTAAATAAGTAAATGCATATTGTGCAAAGGATAAGAAAAACTTGAGCAACGTATTTTGTATCTTATTTGTGCTTAAATACGTTGCTAAAGTTTTCTTTGTGCATTGTATTACTAAGAGTTCTACGCATAGAATCGCTGTCCCTGAGGGATTACTAAGAGTTCTAACATTATGCAATGGTGGTTGCAATTAAGAAAACGGTCACCTCCACATATGTTCTCAAAACTGTCAATAAGAAAGATTGGATGTAATCTGCATGTTAAATTAAACAGTTGACACTAAACAAGGAGCCGTACTTTCAAAATCTCAATTTACGTTCCAATCAATAATGAAGGTTGGATATTCATGCAAGCGCCAGATTCGAACAAATCCAAGAGTAATTTATTAAGGAATAATACAGTCGAACCTCTGAATGTAAACAATAATCGGTCTAATGTTAAAAGCCATTTTTAATTTCTCAATAAATGGTATAAAATAGGTATTAGTTTCAAAAATCTTCCGAGATTAAAAATTTTGATGCAAAAGGATGTTTTGAAATCGCTTTAATCAGTGTTCGAATATTTTCGAAAATATGTGCATCTGTGCATTTCTGTAAGATGTGAACACAATAGCTCCAACAGCGTCATGAACTTTTATGCCGCAATACATTTTGTAAAATCAAGTACCAGATATAATTTATTATAATTGACGGAAGTAAATATTATACTATTCGAAATTATATATCTTAAACGGTACTTATTAATGCCTGCGAATGGATTTGTACCTGAAAATGAATTTGTATCTGAAAATGAAGTTGCAATACCTGAAAATGGATGTGTACCTGGAAATGGATTTGTACCTGATAATGGATTTATACCTGAAAATGAATTTGTACCTGAAAATGAATTTGTACCTGAAAATGAATTTGTACCTGAAAACGAATTTGTACCTGAAAATGAAATTGCAATATCTGAAACTGGATTTGTACTTGTAAATTAATTTGTACCTGTAAATTAATTTGTATCTGAAAATGAAATTGAAATACATGAAATACTGAAACAACTGCTTTGAAGTTGAATACTTGAAGTTGTACCTGAAAATATAGTTACAATACCTGAAAATGAAGTTGCACCTGAAAATGAAGTTGTACCTAAAACTGAAGTTGTACCTGAAAATGGATTTGTACCTGAAAATAAATTTGAACATGAAAATTTCTTTGTACCTGAAAATGAAGTTGCAATACTTGAAACTGAAGCTGTACCTGAAAATATAGTTGCAATACCTGAAAATGAAGTAGCACCTGGAAATGAAGTTGTACCCGAAAATGAAGTTGTATACTTGAAAATGAAGTTGCAATACTTCAAACTGAAGTTGTACCTGAAAATGAAGTTGCATACTGGAAAATGAAGTTGCATACTGGAAAATGAAGTTGCATACTGGAAAATGAAGTTGCATGCCTAAAAATAAAGTTTCATGCCTAAAAATGAAGTTGTATGTATTATCACATATCCGATCATAGCATTAAATTCATCATGTTTTGTTTAAACATGCTAATATTTTATTCAAAAATGTCAAAAGATCATTTTCAAACGAAATCTCACAAATAAATTTAAATTTTACTTCTATTATTGCAAATTATTACAATGATTATGATACAAATAGATATACACGAGGTACAAGCCGCTGCTCTTTATTTATATACATATAATGTCTGACTGTTTTACTAAAATTAATAAAATATTGTTGCACTACTAGATAAGTAAAAATGTTATCTACCGGAATAAACTTCGTAGTTTGCACAAATATATAAAATAGATATCGAAACGTTTAATAAAATAAAAATATAATATACATTTTTTCAAATCTGAATAACACACCCTATAAAGGTATCTCTACTTCTGCAGTAAAAATCAATATATTTGAAAGAATCAGTAAAACCCATATAATTTGAACTTGCATTATATTTCATAAATATGTCCACTTCTATTACAGCAGTCAATTATTAAACAACGTCAATTTATATAAAATAATTATAGTTATCAGAAAATTCCAATTAAGTGATACATTTTTTCTTGAGCTTCGCTTTAGATAGCCATTACTGGGAATCAACTTTAATATACTTATTATATAATATTTTAAAACGATCTTTAGTCAGTGTGATAAGGAATTATATAAATTCATCTCTAATGGCAAGTTCCTTTAAATATTCACTTAGAATTGTATTTACAGTATAGTGACTGCCATCGGTGAATCGGTTTCGTAATTTTGAGCTCTCTTCAGGAATAAACAATGCAACAGAACTGAAAATAGCTTAATTGGGTTTCATCCTAAGAGGCCATTTCTATTCTTTTGCAAAATACCTGAATTATTCTTCAGAAAACAAATATGGTATAAATTATTTCTATGTCTACTAATTTATTAATGACAATCTGTATTACTGCGAGTTCTATGATTTGAATCACTGCAGCTGCTTTCTAAGGTTTCTGACATTTTGCAATGATGGCTAAAATTAAATAAATGTCCAAATACACATATGTGCTCGAAACTGTCACTAGGAAAGATTGGATGCAATCTACATGTTTAATAAAGCAGTTGATATTAAACATAATCCCGAAAAGTATCTATTTACATTCCAGATAATAGTGAGGTTTGAATATTTGCGCAAGCGTCTTTAATGAATCAAGGAATAACTTGTAGAAGAAAAATATACATTGTGTCCCAAAAAGATTAAAACGCACTTTAATTATTTACCTGTTGGAGATAAGTGGGCAATGTAAATTGCAAAAATTTTTAAAGTAAGGAAGGAAATAAGACTACGTTAATGAAATAGTCCTCCCATTAATTTTCAAAAAGTAAAAATTTACATTTTTACATTTACACTTTTTTTACACTATTTACTATTTTTACACTTTTTACATTTTTATACGACCCCCTTAGGGTCAATCAGAAAATGTTTATTTTTAATGCAACAAGATCATTGAAAAACAGCATATCTGTATCTTTGCAATTGAGCGAGTTATATTTAATTGACAATTGAACATTGTTGGACCATGTAGCAAATCAGAAATGTAAATTTGTGACGTATCACAAAAAAGGAAAAACTGGATGATAATACATAGGATACCCAACCGCGTGGTGAGTGCCACTGCTTTATATGATCTCTGTCTGTGTAATACTTTATTTAGATGCATTTGTGATAAAACATTTTGACACATATTAACGTATTTTTGATCTAAACAATTTCCATCGTCAATTTGTTTATGATCCCTATTTTTACTGATGAAACAGCCTTTCACATGGTACGGAAAAGGGACATAAGTCAGATTTTTCCTTTATCACAATTCAGTGGATTTTAAAGATACAGATATGCGAGTTTTTTAATGATCTTGTTGCGTTGAAAATAAGAATTTTCTGATTGACCAAATTCGTCTAAGGGAGTCGTATAAAAATTTAAAAAGTGTACCTTTTTGAAAATTAATGGGAGGACTATTTCAGTAACGTAGTCGTATTTCCTACCTTACTTTCAACATTTTTGCAATTTGCATTGCCCACTTATCTCCAACAGGTAAAGAATTAAATCGCATTTCAATCTTTGGGGGACACCCTGTATAGACATCTCAAAGAATTGTATAAAAGAAGTATTAGTTCCCATAAATGTTTTATTTCAAAATCTTGATAACCAAACTGTTTCAAAAACGTTTGAATGGATTTTGAACATTTTCGAAAACATGTTTGTATTGTTGTATTACTATGGGCAGGATAATTTAACATAATTATGATATATAACAATATAATTTTGTAGATTTCTCTTTATATTAAAAAACAGTAGCTGACACCGCCACTGTTTGACAAATTTCTCGTTTCTCGAGAAATTTTCTCTCTGCTTTGTACCGTAAAAACTATAGCATATAAAAGCAAATTCGGGTACACTTATAGAAAAAGCTTTGGGAAATACGCTGAATAAACCGTTTTTTATATATCTTGTAGTTTAAGAAATATTTAATGTCAAAGTCAAAGACAAAATATTTGAGCTAGGTGGTGGATAGACTAACAATAACAAGAGCACCAATTTTGGCAGGCAGGTACCTACATGGATGAATTTTTTCAGGACGGAATCCCTTTTTTTAATGTCGATGTAGTTGATATATTTTACTTTTTATGCACTTCTAAAGTGAACTTTGTTTTTCGTATCGGCATGTCTAGATATTTTTCTGTCTCGTACCGTAAAAACTATAGCATACAAAAATATGAAATTTGGTACATATATAGAAACACAATAGGATACATGGTGAAATAAACCGTTTATCGATTTAAAATTTAATTTGGTATAAAATAGTTAGCGAAGCGAGCTCATGATCATGGAATTCAGTTTTTGGATTCGCTGGGCTAAGAAAAATCTCTGCTTTTCCCTCCTGCGGAAAATATGCAGGGATAGAAAATATATTTTTGAAGGTAGAATTTTAGGACATATAGATAGGAAATGAGCCCTGCTAGAACAGCGAGTAGGAGGCGAAGTTTCCCGAAGGGGTTTGCGCGAGCTGAGCGAGCAGGGGGCAGAACCCCCTAGAATAATATAAAATAATAAGATGAGCATCAGGTACTA
The DNA here is from genome assembly GCA_951213105.1 of Amaurobius ferox. Taxonomy (NCBI): domain Eukaryota; kingdom Metazoa; phylum Arthropoda; class Arachnida; order Araneae; family Amaurobiidae; genus Amaurobius; species Amaurobius ferox. The sequence goes on along the minus strand of OX578144.1, from coordinate 33,219,911 downwards.
ATCAGGGTCCATTTTCAGAAAAAAGAACGGTATAAGTTGAGTAAGCTAATGATTATATGGAAAACATGTGCGAGATTTGGTAAAAATATGGTGAATATTTCTAGTTGAAATATTGAGTGACATTTCTTTAAAAAGTAATATCTTCTAAAAAAGTGTCCTTCACCTTACACAAATTATTTCCCACGTTCCTATCACCCCTGACGTACCAGAACATTTATGCAAACAGTTTAAGACGCTCTGCTGCAACAGTTTAATAAGACGCTCTGCTGCAGCACTTTAATAAGAAGCTCTGCTGCAGCACTTTAATCTTCTCAATATATTAAACTACGGTCCACTTGATGGTTAATGTCATTTCTTATACAAGACAGAATTCAAATGGTTCCAGAACATGTTTCGGAAGCGAAATACATCATTTTTTATCTGAACGAATTGCCGAATGGGACCTGACATATGGCTTGGCAATTTGTCATAATCCCGTTTTAAAGCAATAAAGAAGTAAAGTGCATCTTACGAAAAATAACAATAAAGTGTATCGCCCACCATAGAGACACACCACAGTGAAAGGTTGACGATAAAGGTTAGGATATTGTTTATATAAATGTCATACAGTACAGCTTGCTTGCCTCGATACGATCACACTTGCCTTCACACAAGGAATTTGATCAGAGAGGGATTGGTTTATAAGACGCTCTACTGCAGCAGTTTTATAAGACGCTCTGCTGCAGCAGTTTAATTTTCTCAATATATTAAACTACAGTCCACTTGATGGTTAATTTCATTTCTTATACAAGACAGAATTCAAATGGTTCCAGAATATGTTTCGGAAACTAAATACATCATTTTTTATCTGAACGAATTGCCGAATGGGACCTGACATATGGCAGGGCAATTTGTCATAATCCCGTTTTAAAGCAATAAAGAAGCAAAGTGCATCTTATTTGACGATAAAAGTTAGGATATTGTTTATATAAATGTCATACAGTACAGCTTACTTGCCTCGATACGATCACACTTGCCTTCACACAAGGAATTTGATCAGAGAGGGATTGGTCAAAAAGTTTTAAACGTACTGCTACCAACCATGATTCCAACCACAGATATTTTATTGACAAGATGATAGTCAATTTATTGAATTACTGACGATGATATATTCTTATATTGTTGAAATGGATGGTACAGCTTCTAAGGTTACTTAATTGAAATACATTGTTAGTAAATGTATAAATAAGTTCCATAGCTCGAAGTCCAATCTTATAAGGTTCCGATGCCGAATAAGGCTATTATCGTTTATATTAATCCCAATTGTTTATATGTTTCAGTATGCATATCTGCAATATTTTCTCTTAATGCTGAACTAGAAATTTTAGCATTAACATTTTAACATAGAGGAATTTTAACATCCTCTAATTCTGGGTATTGGAATTAGTAATTTTCGTTTTCAAATAAGCCTTTTTGAACCAAATCCGTTATGAGAAAATAGAAGTTGAAGTAACCAATTCGTTCTTTGTCGTAAATTTATAAAAAGCTACATAATTTTTGTGTCATTCTATATTTAATTCCACTACATATCACTTTCCTTATATACATAATGTATAAGGAAAGTATCGTGACGGGGTCGAAAATTCGAATTCGAGTTTTCGACGAGAGAGCACGTTTCAAGCATCCCTGATCACGAATCAAACATTTTTGAAGTGATGTCTGTGTGTGTGTGTGTGTGTGTGTGTATGTGTCAGTGAGTCTGGGGAGACGATAACTGACGAACGAATGGACCGATTCGAACCAAATTTGGTGCAAAGATCACAATCCGTAAATACTGGAAGCCTATTATTTTTTTACGCAATCGAATGTTCAGAATCCCCCTAAATTTTCGAATGAAATTTTGAAAAAATCGTCAAAAAATCAAAACCACTAATGAAGTTACGCAAATAGATATTTCTTATGTAATTTTTCATTAGAAAACGATTGATGATTGATATGAATTTTAGAACGTTAACATGAACAGTTCTCGAGATATTGCATATTTTTCAAAAAAATTATCAAAAGTCATATAAAATGAAAAAAAAATATTTCCTCTTGAAAAACATATTAACTTTTCATATGTAATACTATGCGATAAATTGGATGGCATCATTCTCGTGGATCTAGCTCGTTCCATTCATGAAAAAAGATACTTTGAGTAATACTTTTGTATTTGAACGCCAATAGTCATTTATCTGCTGTAAGAATAAATTATTTGTTCGCCCATAACGCTTGGCGAGATTTTGGCGACGAATTTGGCGGAATGTCGCCAACTTGGCGACTTTTTGAAATGTTGCCAAATTAACGAAAATCTCGCCAAATGAATAAAAATCAATGAATATGACGACTAATTGTCGAAAATTCAATATCTTGGAAAGAATATTAGTATCTACTATAAGAAAAACTTATTTATTTTCTGTGAAAGTAGTAAATTCATTACATTATATAAGGAAAGTCATGTGTTGCCCACATCAGATTTTTTTTATTTGTTGCAGTATTTTATATAACGTAATAGAGATTAGTTTGAATGTAAACTATAAATTTTAAACAACACTAATGCGATTGTCTGGAAAGTCCTAGTTTCTTACTTTTGGAGTTCTTTTCACTTCTTTTTACAAAAAGTCTCTTAAATCTTTTGAAATTTGAGAGTTTCACTTTTCTTTTATCTTCCAGTATTGTTATGTCTTCAAGAAACCATTAAAGTGAAAAACAGAAAATAGGATTTTAAAAAGCTGAAAAGTCTAACAAACCTGAAAATTTTAGCCTGATTAGTGTCCAGTTGGATTCGCAACGCACAAAATGTCCATTCGATTAGTATTACTTTCCTGTAATATAAGACTGCGAAAGTTAGTTTTCAAGGAAAGGATGTTTCTAGAAATTATTAATAATTTCCCAGTAATATATGTTGATAATATATAAATATTTTTTTTAATTTACACGGATTTAGTAAAATGCACTAAAAAGTAACCAAAAATAATTAGCATAATATTTTTCGTTGTGTGTGACTAAAAATTAAATCTTAGAGTGCCTATAAAATAATTGTATTTTGACATTAAACAATTTTAAGGTTCAATGAAAGTGATAATATAGAATTCACATAAATAAGAATGGTGGATTTTCAAATCAAAATTGTAATAGAGAAATTTAAATGAATTAAATGTAATCATACTATTGCAACAAAAAATATGCACCCATAAAAATTTGAGCTACAGTCGCGAAACTGGCCATGCAAATGTCGTTTTATGAGTGTTGTGATACAACTGCTTACTAGAAAATTAATTAGTCAAATAAGATAGTTAATTAAGCAGCTGTAACAACACCTGATTGAGCGACTACTGAAAATTTGAAACTGGACACATAATTCGCAGTATCCACTGAAAATTTGAAACTGGGTCTTTCCCTGACGCCTATCATCATTCCATATAATCTGCAGGCATAGTTTGTTCAGGCGCTATTGTGAAGGTCTGTCTCACTGTCCCATCTCTGAATAAAATCACGTATCTTCGATGATCTGAACGTTGAGCTTTTGGGACATGATTTCAACTTTTTTTCGTTGAAGTGGACCCTATATTGCTTATTGTGTAAATATAGCTACGTTATCAATAATTTTATATAATTATATAAACCTATTCGTTTCAATAATTTTGATCACATCGCTAATTTTGCTTAACCATTTTCGGAGAATCAAAAAATATTAGAGCTTATTGGGATGAAGAATAGTTTATTTAAATATTTAGATTGAATAAATATGTATAATTAATTAATTAGTTGGTAAAATATATTATTTTAATATTTCTTTTATTTGTTAAATCAACTTTAGTTGGCTACTTAATCGTAATAGTGTTGAAGACCCAGATCGTCCGACTTATCCTAAGGACTCGAATAACCGCTTGGACTGCCGGGGAAGTAATCGTAATAGTGTGTACAAAATCATGCATCCAGCATATAACCTACATTCTCTGAGGTCAGGCGTTCACCTATAACCAAACGATGCTCCAAAACGATAAACATTAATTATTGACAATTTAATAAATACACCTTTTATTTTCCTTACATTATTTTTTATTTCAACAAACATATACCTTTGCATAACATCTTCAATTAATGATTTTACAACTTTTATTCAATATCAATTTAACTTAGAGTCAAGTGTAACAACAAGGTGTTATTTATAATAAATTGATTCCTAGCAAACACGAATTCTTCATGAGAGTAAAATGAGTGCCAGTTTTGGATTCCATACGTATCCTTTGAGGGAGTTATCTTGAGCAGGGTCATCTTTGGGGATAGCCTTCGCTTATAGCGACTTTTCTTTGACGCTCATCATCAAATTTTTACTCAAGGACAACCTTTTCGCTTCGCCAACTTTTCATCAAAATACTCTCAATTATCTTCTCATTTCCTGTACGGAAGTGTGACTTGCTCTGCTGGCGCCACGTTGCTGGTATTTGCTTCCAAGACCGTGCCAGGGAATTGTCACTAGCTGGGGATACACTGGGCATAACTGCTTAAGGTCATATGGACCACGTGACCTTGCGATTTGTTCGGGAAATCTTTTACCCTCACATACATTTATTTAAAATAAATGTCAACCACTGGCGACCGTCTAACTACGTTCATTGATTGACGCTTACAACGTTTATTGCAGCTTCTGGTACTTCAAGTTTAAAATTATAAATGTCATAAATGTTGCAAACGTTCACAATGTCGTCATTCACAATGCGAACTTCCGTTATCACACTAATATTTTATGTATATAAAATTTGTTATTTTTAGGAGAATGAAATCAATTAGAGCTCTGTGATGTATCCTTCTCGAGAAATTGCTTGATTTAATGAAGAAACGTTAAAAATCACAAAAAAAGATAAATGCTTAACCGAGTAAAGTAGTTGTTGTTGTTGAGACCCAGACCGTCCGACCTACCAGAAAGGTGTAAGGTAACTGTTTGGACGGCAGGGAAGAGTCACTCAATTTAGACCGGAACCCAATGGGGGAGGCATCTACAGGGACCGTACCCTCCTTCCCCTACCACCAACCTCTCGGAAAGACTTACGGACCCACTTATTTAACGTGATCGTACTCCGCGTGAACACGGCGGCAGTTTTTTGGCAGTGGCGGCAATCGAACTCGGGCCTACCGAGTGCAATACCCGCGCGCTAACCATTGGGCTACCGCACCCTCAAGTTAAGTAGTTGTTAAACCTGACGTTGTTGATTAAATTGTACAAGATTGTGATTGACACCATTGTTATAGTTTTCAAACAGATCGGCTTTTGATGGCACAGCTACTTAAGGTTTAAAATCCTATTGTAGAAGATTATTTTGGAATCCATTATGATGTTTCTCTCTTATTTGCTCTTTTTGAAATGAATGCGAAATGAAATGAACAATTTAATACGAAAATATTTTCAAATTGGTTAACATTAACAATGAAAATACCTTAAACTTTCCAGTTTTAAATGGTTTATTCCCTTAAAAAGAAGAATTATATTTTGAGAAACATATTAAATTAACATAGCACTAAATTTTGCAGATACTGCTTGGCGCATATAAGAGAAGGAAGAATACAATTTACTGTCTTGAACATAAGACCGGTAGCACAATGCATGATGATATTATCATATCGGAAGAACTATTGAAGGCACAGGAAGATTTGACAAAAAGCAGACATAGTATTTTTCGTGCAGCGTATCCTTGCCAGGAGGAAGATCCAGTCAAATGATTAGTTTGATAGTATTTCTCATTTTGTTCAAGCTTAAGCATATGGGCTCGGTAGCTACCAAACACAAATAAATCATGCTATTTAGAAAATATTTCATATTCACTACTTCTTCCTATATGAAACGGATACTTTTTGGTACTACTAGGAGTATGAGGAATATGATTTACTGACTCAAATATAAAACCGGTCTCACGATGCATGATGAGATGAGCATATCTGAAAAACTTGGGATGGCACAGGTTAAGATTCAATAAGAAGCAAAAATTAATTTCGTGAAGCATATGTTGGACAGTTGGAAGCTTCAAGCATCCATTTATATCGAAAGAAGAATTTCTTTAGAAATTCTATCGTAACAAATTTGCTGACACCAGAAACAGAAAAGATGTGAAATGGCTAGTTGGATTCTTTTAAGATAAATACATTTTTCATACACAGGACTGATAAAATGATAAAATGAAGACGAACGCCATTCATTCTCTCGAATACAGAACCCGTAAGACACTTCATGATAAGCTCAAATTTTGTAAAGAACTTGGACTGGTGCAATCCATGGATCAATTTTTTTATCTCCCCGAAGAAATGCCTGAAATATTTTATAAATATTTTTTGGACTAGCCAAAAGCACATGCTGGGCAACTCACGTACTGCGGGTATGATTAGTACCAAATTTGTTGATTCAAAATGTAAAAATAATTTAGAGCCAGTTGTCCAGCTCTTGGCGATCTACGAACTTTCAGGATTTAGTCAGAGTGCTTCTTCAAATACGACTTTTAGCATCAGAGCAAGGTCTCCAATTAATGTTTTTGGAAACCGTAGCACAATTTTAACATTCAATTACTCACTTGGTTTCAACGAACAAGTACTATCAAGTACTTCCTACGAGAATATGTTCTGCGCCTGCGCATGTTAGACTACAAATGCTTTGATAGATATCGCTAACAGTCCAGGTCGACAGTGTTGCAAATTCACAAGTCTTGTATCTCCAAAATAAACGTCTCCTATTGCCTGAAGAACACCATTACTTATTCGAGGTCACATTATGCACTAAATATGAACACAGGAAAGTTTGCTTTGGGAAATAACTATAAATGCCGATTTCTCTCAGAATAAAATCTATATTTACACAACATTGAAATTGCACTTTCTAAAACTAATGGTTGAAGGTATTTAGATGCAAGATGCACATTTTGACATGGCATATATTCGAATTCAGAGATTTTTCCTTTTTTAACAGAAAATATACACCAAATTGGTTTAAAACATAAGCACATATGTTTGATGTGGGCAACCACAATACAGAACAGGAAAATCCGGAGTTTAGGCTTTTTGACACTTAAGTGATGCAGTACCCGTAACATGCATGACCATTCTGTTCTGGCGACTCTGTTAATTACTCATATCCCAACCGAGGTTGGAAAGAAGATGTCAACCTAGCCACCAGGCGCACTATCCATTTAGTCACTAAGCAATAATATGTTATTTTACAGATAAAATGGACACTACAAAATTATTACATTTCACTTGAAAGTTGGGTAATTGGCTCCATCGGAATTTTTATCAAGTTCAAATATTGCGTTTTAAAATGAAACTTTCCTAAATTTTGAAATGTTTAGCAATTTTATTGAAAATTCAAATTTTGTTTTTATAATTTCACATTATCTATCCTAATAAGATAATAAAAGAAACAATACTCAAAGGATAAGAAAAAGTTAATCAACATAAACAAATAAGAACATAATGCAGCATTCAGCCCTTTCAAGTATATTACGAATTCTTTTCGCCAGTGCTTACCGAAAAATGTGTGTACTGTATTCGTCAAAATGGCATATTGTATGGTGCCTGTAAAATTCGTCTCTTCGACTTAAGATTTGTTAGTCATTAGAGCGCTTATCTAGGCAATCTATCGTATGCCACAAAAAGCTGCATGTTACGTTGTATCCTTATTAATGCACAATTACGTTGTTTAAATGTTTGTTATAGCACTTTAAAAGGATTCTAAATGGCATAATAATTATAATAGATGAACTAACTAATTAATTGAGAGATCTCCAAAGTCATTACTATATGTTTGTCCTCTTACTTATCAAGAGACTTTCACTACCCATTGTTTCCGATAAAATTGCAGTGAAAACCTCAATCAAATATCGTCTCCGTATCTGACAATATATGATCTGATATGCTGCGTCTTACTGTCTGAAACAGTCATGGTAAATTTCAAATAAATCGATCAAAAATTGAATAAGGTATCATGACAATAAAACAATCAAGAAATTGATTTAACAAAAAACGTTTTAAAGTTTTGAGAATGTAATCCTTAGTGCTTGTATATACATCAGAATAATCCCTATATTTCAACTATTTCTAGGTCTTAATAAAATTACAACAGAACAATTTGTTTCAAATTTGCTACTGCCATAAAATTCAAAATAATGAAACAACTTTTTTATCGGATTTACATGGGCATATGTTTCCTTTAATTGTAATTTATCTGTGAAGGACTTTACTTTAGGAATGTGCAAATGAACTTCCCTACAGAAGACTCATCTTAAAGGTTCTTCCTGTCTCATTTACTATTATTTTTACTTTCCCTGCAATACATGGAAATGTATAGGGTAAGTATTGGAATCATGCCGAAAATCGCTACTCGAGTTTTCGACGAATCTACGAGTTTCGAGACTTCTAGAATACGAAAAAACTATATTTAGCGTGACGGCCGTGTGTGTGTGTCTGTCTGTCTGTGCAGATATTGCATCCACTCTAAATAAAAGAACTAATGGACCGAAATTCATAAAATTTGGTAGGTAATCCACTTGTGGGCGAATCTGGTGTTGATTAGTTATGTGTACGATTCGGAATAAAAGAACCCCCTATTTTTGCGAAATGGCCCGCAATCTAAATACGAAAGAGACACTCATATCCTATCGGAAATGCCTTACTTCCGTTACGTCGATGATGTGTTAATTGGGGGATATGAAAACACCCCTTGCTTTAACTTTTCATTCTACCCAAGCGAATTGGACCTTATTGAAAATCCAGAGTGTGAAGACGGATCGGTGAAATTCTTGGATTTAGCAATCAAAAAACACCAGAAATATGGAATATATACAGAGTTACACGACAAAAGAGAATCATACAGGATCAAGGTAAATCATATAATAGATTGGAATTCAAACGTTACGAAGTATGTCTTCAGAAATATAATATTTGGTCACTTTAGAAGAAATCAAAATTACAATTCTTTTAGGAAAGACTGCATTTACAAATGTAAAAAAATTGCAGAGGAAGCTACAAAAAGAAATTATCCAATCAATTTTATACAACATTATTACAATTCATTTTTTAAAGAAAAATTGCAATCTAAATATTGATAATTGAGGTTTAATATTCATGACTGCGAAACTGTTATCCTGATATATCTCTGCGCATGACAACTTTACTTTTATAAGGAGATGCTCCATTGGGTTAGACTGACGGATGTTTCTCTTTCAAAATTCGTTTGCTTCTTCTTTGGTCCTGGGTCTGTTCTAGTGCTTTTGTTTTCGCACATTTGGGAGACTGACCATGGAATTATGTTGGTGCCGTGAGCGTTACCCAGGTTGTAAAAGAGCTGCTTTAAGCGGGAAAGGGGTGTCGCAATCTTCCCCTGCCATTTTTATGTAATTCATATGGTCACTCCCGTCTTTATCTGCTTACATTCATGTATTCTACTAGGGAAATTGAGCAGCATTTGCGCCTCCTCCTCTGTAGTTGTTGTTGTTGTCGTGTGGCCTCCTGTTTCGGTCGAACCGCAAACAGGACCAGTGATACCAGAAGAAGAAGAAGGACAAAAAATGACACAAGACGAGATCACAAAGTTTTTATTTACACAAACGAGCATCACTGACGAAGGTCAAAGGGGGTGAAGCTTCACATTTGGCGAGGACACAGAAGGCGGAAGACTGACTTCATCCTCAAGAAAACATCCATGCCTTACTCGGGATTCGAACCCAAGCCCACTAGATAGCAGCCGGAGACGCTATCCACTTCACCGCCTGGGCGGCCCTCCTCTGTAGTGAATCGTTCTTTTAATTTCAGACTTCTATAGGATATATCCTATTATTGTTTTACTTTATTGTAATAGTATATATATATATTTATATATATATATATTCCAGTTCTAATGTAGCAAAAGAGGAATACAAATATATGATGTCCTACAGATTCAATTTATGTATATTTGACTTACGCAATAGAACATCTCTCGACAAAATAGACAATTACTTTTCAACAATGGTATACGATGCAATACAATATAATTTAGTTTACCTCTATAGAATATTTTACTTCATATAACATGGCACAGCACTAGGTTATTACGGTGCAGCTTGCACGTACAAAGCATACGTGTTTCCAGTCTACACTCGAACGTAGCAAGCGAATCAACAAGGTAATGCTGAAACAAATCCCATGAGAAATAAAAGTATCAATAAAAGTACAACAAAAGTGCCAATAAAAGTATCTTAGGGCTTCATCAAACCTCAAATCTTCCGCAAGTGCTTTCTGATGAGGGCCTTTGTACCTGTAATTTGGATATATCCCGCATGGGGAAGTTTTTGTGCACTCTTTACATGCGCGACTTCTCTATAGGAACGCTCATATCGGAAAGCACATGACGAAAGTTGAACAGATGTAGTATAATCCCTTTTTCATTCTTTCCGATTTTATGTGAGATTTTAGAAATCCCTGCTATAATTTAGAGAACATTCCATCCAGGCAACCCATTCCGCCCATTTATTAGCTAAGGAAGAAATTGCCCTTTTTCGCCGTTTGTACAACAGTTGATCTGTAGCAAATCAAACATGGGCCTACGACCGCCTCGCGGGTTTAACTCACTACGCTCGCCAGCTAATAAAACATCACAGAATCCGGTCCCCCTGGCTATTGGAAGTCACACAGAGCACAGCAGAACAATCAGAATATTTTAACATTTTCTAATTTTTACCTTGACGACACAAGAGTAATTTTCGCCTTGGTTGCCCGAAGGTCGCCCTTAGTCGCCAGAAGGGCAACAAAAGACGACACAAGAAGTGGAAAGTATAGATTGTTCTCCAATTATAGCATGGATTGCCAGAATCTCTCTTAAAATCGCCAATAATGACAAAGGGGTTATACTACACATGTACCAGAAAGCTGTTTCATGTTATAAAGCAATTAGAATTTTAGAGATTTTTCAAGAAAGCGACCGGACTTGATAAGGAATGGTAGGAAACCAATTAGATTGCGAACTTATAGTTAGGCATATCTCATGTATATTTACTAAATTGTTATTCAAAATCTTTGAAAATAGTTTGTTTGTATGTTGATTTACATTATATATATATTGGATAAAGAATACCCAAATTACGGAATATTAAATTGGTATATCAATCAAATGAACTATTATCAACAGTTCATTATTAAAAATCGTCATATTTATTTTACACATAGATATAGAGTCAATCACCTTAAATAGGAAATTTCTATCTGTTTATTACATTTTTGTATATATTTTAAGAATTTCCTATATTTGAAAATTATATATATTTGTCTAACTATTTAAACTAATAATTTTTATTTCTCTCTATAAATTTATTCTATTTCTTTTCAAATATATTTGTAGCTAGTTAAAAATTTCATTATACAATTAAATTCCATGATGATATATTCGATTTTATATTTAGTTCATGTATGCACTAATATATAGTGTCATTGACAAATGTGACTGTGATTTTAATTATAGCTATCTTAGGTAATAATCTATTAATCTATTTGCTGTTTGAGTTGAATTGCATTAAAAAAATGAGAGATTCAACATGAACTGAGTGAATTCCGGTATGGAATGTTGGGACGTTGGTTTCTTTGGACATTGTTATGTTGGGACGTTGGTTTCTTTGGACATTGTTATTTTGGGCATTCGTTGAATGCTCGATCGTTGATTCCAAGTTAAGGACGTTGAGAACACATTTGGAATGGTTTTGACTTTACACCATGCTCCAGCTGGATTTTGTCGGCGTGCAATATAAAAAATTTGATGTAGGCAGCACATGAATTTTCTATATCGACTCAAATTGATTTCCTAATTAATTATTTCTTTCATAATTCTTTAAATTGAGTTTAATTGCATAAAATAACCCGGATAATTATTTGAAATTACTCTGATTTTGCTTTTTTAATTCTATTGTCATTTTCATTTTGAGACTGGACACATTTTCATAGACGATGTGGCAACAATGAGAAAACTAAAGTATATCGATGGTTAACCATAGAATTATGGAGTTAAACTTATTATTTTCATCATCAAGTATTTTTTATACAATAAGCACGTAATTTTGATAATTTGAGCATATATGATATTTTAATTTGGATTTTGAATATTTTTGCAGGCCATTTCGCAAGAAAGGGGTAAATTTTTTCCCGAATCATACCAAAGTCTAATCAGCACCAGGATAACTCACAAGGGACTTATTTACCACATTTTGTGAAATTTGGACAATTAGTTTTCCAGCTAGTTTGCATACATACATTGCACAAACATACACACAGACACAGATGCCATGCTAAAAATGGTGGTTCCGTGTTTCAGAGTATTTGAAACATGTGAATTCTTCCAAAACTCGAGATGCGAGTTTCGACACGATACTAAAACTTTTCCTACACATTATCATAATGTTTAGGGAATGTAAAAATATTCTTGTGTCTGTAGGCGCATTTCATTTGCAAGTATGTAAAATTAACGTTGCCATGTTATAAGATATTTTAATTCGGCATAAAACACTGTGCATGGTAATCATCCTACTAACTATGACGACGTTCGACGGAATATCTTCTTCGCATATTAATGGCTCATTCAAGGCCTCCACAGTCATCAACAATAAAACTCTCAGTTTTTCTTCATAATTTAAACAAAAAATTAAATTTATTAGTCAAATATTACCCAAGTTAACTAAAATTGAAGTTACTGACATATATTACAACTTTGTGTTTTGAGAATGGATTTGGATAAAATGAAAATACATATGAAATTGACTAATATCCACTTTAAAAAAAACATATGCTTCGTAGTAAAGATAGCCGGTATTTTAAATAACAATTGCTTAAACTCAACATGATTGTGCAGTGTATTTCTATTCTTGAAGCATTTAGTAATTTCCCAATTGAACAACACATTGAGTTGTCACTTAAAATTAAACACGCATCTCAAAGCTTTATTGCGATCTTCTCCTGTCAACAGCAGATGAATCTGTTGACGCCAATCCAAGTTTCGGATTTGCACTGGATTTCAACAATTTAATTTAACTTATTGTCAAATTATGCAATCCCTTCAGCTCTATAGTAGAATAATTTGTACAGTAAAACATTTCATCAAAATGATATTCATGTGCAAGACAAAGGATAATAACTTGATCATGACTTGCCCAACACATGAAGGGCCCTACATGATAACACATTTAGATACTGCGCAGAAAGAATGGCACAAATTAGAGATATCTCATAAATAGAAATCTCTAATAACAATAGAGTTATTGATTATTGAATAAAATAAATCAGATAGTATAGCTATTCTAGTAAAGGTAAAAAAGCGTATACATCAAAATAGTTTTATCATGTAATCAAGGAGGGTAATTTTTACAACAGAAAATACTAAATAACTAAAGAGAAACCCTAGGAGAAAGGAAAAAGTACAGTAGAAATATTCGAAACAATATCTCAGCAAAATAATTGCGAACTGTGACTGGAATATTAACCGATTTCGAAATATACATAAATAAATAATCAACCAACATAAAACATATTCAAAACTTATTGTAAAAATACTTGCAAATAAAAACGAAGTCATAAACGGTTTTAGTAAATGTAAGAGGTAGCTTTATACACTAAATTCACCTGTTTGATTAAAATTAAAAATACTAGTGAATAATATACAGCTGAGATAATAGAACAAGATATACTGAATGAAGAAACCAGAATTGAAAGCTACGTAAACCAACTTCATCATCAAGTGTTTTGAATGATTTTACTGTTCTTTAATCTTCCTTCTAGTATGTTCCTTTCCTTTTTCCACATTTTCAAGTAGCAACGAATATGTTCTGTCATATGATACAGCAATGTTTTGATAAACCTTTGTTGGTACTGATGTTCTGTTTCATTTATCCTAGCGAATAAGGTGATTTTAAATTTTTGAAACCAGTTAATGCCTTTATGTAACTTAGTATGATGTTTACTAGAAGTGTATAATTTGTTGAATTATTCAGGATTTATTCAGGTATGAAGCTGAAATAATTTTTATATTCTTATAAATAATTCATTCTATTGAAAACAGTAAACATATTTAGTTTTACGATTCCTTTTACATTATTTAAAATTTATTAAATCTCGGAGATGATACATATGAACGTTTATATGAATGGCGTAGTTCTATTTGTAATGTGTAAAAGTTTTCATATAATATGGGTATTGTTTTGTGAAAATGTTTAATATATATATATATATATATATATATAATCCAAATAGAATGAATGAACAGTACCACAAATTGGTTGCGGGGGTTGTGACCCCCACTCCCCGGTTGAAGCATGCTTTGAGAGCCGCGGTAAACATTCCCGGAAGACCGGTACCGTTCACCGAATGTCCTTTGACAAAAACAATCTCCGAAAAAGTGTTTGCCGCGGCTCTCAAAGCATGCTTCAACCGGGAGTGGGGGTCACAACCCCCCACAACCAATTTGTGGTACAGTTCATTCATTCTATTTGGATTTTATATTACATAAAATTGGCAGTGCTGCTTAGCGCCTACTCCTTTATTGTTTTTCTCGTATACATAGCCTTTTATGGTAAATTTTATTCCACACGTTAGCTTTAAATTGTGAATATTTATTATGTATATATATATATATATATATATATATATATATATATATATATATATATATATATATATATATATATATATATATATATATATATATATATATATATATATATATATATATATATATATATATATATATATATATATATATATATATATATATAACTCAATAATTTGAAAAAGAAAAAAGAAGAATGACATTGTATCAAAATTTCGCCGGGGGGGATTGTGACCCCCACTTCCCGGTTTACCCAGCTTTATGTCATGACGACACTCCCGGAAGCGGATACAATGTCGCCAACCAAGTACATATACTAATACTTTAAAAAAAGAAAAAAGTTGAAAAACCTATACTTTCCCTAACCTATACAAAGACTACGCGTTTTACTACATCCAAACAGAAACGCAAAATACTACAAAAATGACCCACATCCAATACCAATATATCAAGAAAAACAAGCCACGCATACACCTCACCGAAATGTAAAAGACTCTTACTTTGTACCTAATGATCTCCCTCAGACAGTCAACCATGACCTTCACAATGCAGCCGATACAAATATCTAGTCGAAATGGTCTTGTTTGAAACTGTGCTTTACGATGGAACTGATTTCTACAGACAGCGTAATGGCATTCCGATGGGGGGCGCTTGTTCATCTATTCTGGCCGATATATACTTGAACAAATACGAGGAGGGAACTCATATTTTAAACGAAATAGTATACATACGATATGTGGATGACATATTATATGCATGCCACGATGACCGGGATCACTTAGATTTTACTTTTTTTCCTTCAAATTTGACATTAACAGAAACTTCACGTAACATTGATAATAGTATTAATTTTTTAGATTTAACATTATATAAACTTTCTAATGGTAAAGTAGGTTTTAAATTATATGATAAAAGAAAAGCATTTAATTTTAAAATAAATTACATTATTAATTGGCATTCTTGTTTGCATAGAAATGTTTTTAGGAACATTATCATAAATTTTTTAACAAGAAGCAAACGTTTAAATAGCAGTGTTGAAAATCGTTATATAAGTGATCTGAATTATCTAGAAGAAGCAATCGTAATGGGTTACCCTCTACGTTTTCTCTGTGATATATTGTGTAAATTTTACGGCATAACCGTAACCGAGTGTTACGACTTGTATTTGAGTGGAAGAGAGCTTTCTGTCTGAGATAGTATTGGACAGCGGCTGCATTGTGAAGGTCATGGTTGACTGTCTGAGGGAGATCATTAGGTACAAAGTAAGAGTCTTTTACATTTCGGTGAGGTGTATGCGTGGCTTGTTTTTCTTGATATATTGGTATTGGATGTGGGTCATTTTTGTAGTATTTTGTGTTTCTGTTTGGATGTAGTAAAACGCGTAGTCTTTGTATAGGTTAGGGAAAGTATAGGTTTTTCAATTTTTTTCTTTTTTTAAAGTATTAGTATATGTACTTGGTTGGCGACATTGTATCCGCTTCCGGGAGTGTCGTCATGACATAAAGCTGGCTAAACCGGGAAGTGGGGGTCACAATCCCCCCCGGCGAAATTTTGATACAATGTCATTCTTCTTTTTTCTTTTTCAAATTATTGAGTTGTATAGAAATGTACTTGTCTGAGCAGCTTGGCGCCTTTGAGTATATTTTCAGTAGTCAGTTTTTAGATGTGATAGATGTAATATTTATATGTATATATATATATATATATATATATATATATATATATATATATATATATTTCATTGATAAGCAATTTGAGAAAATGGAGGACCTTTTACCGTTCAGATCTCAAAAAATCAAGAGAACTCAAATGTAACCGTTTATAAAATTATGAGAAATGTTAAATGAAAAAGTGAAAACATTTTAAAAATTTGAATGTCATATTGATCACCTTAAATAATAGAATGACAAATCAAGAGATTACAAAAATAATTTTATTAAAAACATCCATCAGACGGACATACAATTTTTTTTAAAAAGCCAGAGCTCTTTAGGGCATCATCATACCCTTCCTCAGTGGAGCTAAAGTAAGAACATTTTCCAGCATACTTAAATGTAATCAACTACGGGCAAGCTGAATTTGCATATCTTAAAATTGACATTAGCACAAAACATATTTTATGCGTCCATACACCAGATTTAAAAAATTACAAAAATTACAAAATCAAGAAAACATATTGTCATAAGCCAATTTAAACATCAATATACAAAATTAAAATTTATAAATTAAAGAACTTTGTAAAGGTTTGATTCGCATGGAATCGAGAACGAGTCATCAAGAATAACTTAAAACATGAACGGGATCAAAATTACAAATAGAAGTGCGATATAGATAAATAAAAAGGGATTCGTAGAGTAAAATAAACTGGGGATTATTACAGCCTATCAAAAGAAAATATTTTCCATAAAGGGGTTGGAAACTATGATTAATCACTAATTGAACAAGATCCGTCGATTGCCTACTATTTTTAACGTCTCTAGCATGTTCTGCCAAACGAATACCAACTGTACATTTATTGCTACCTATATAAAACTTAACGTTATCTGGGGAAAGAAGGGGTACAACATATACCCCTGCATGACTTTCAAAGTTATCTTTATCCCTGAATTTATCAGTACGTAAACGATTAAATAAAGTAGTTACAGTCGAGTGCGCGTGTCTAAAATTAAACTCGGTACAAAATTTGATAAGAAGACGAAATATATTTGGATGGTACGGAAAACTGGCTTTAAAAGGCAAACGACCATTAATGGGAATAAATTTAGAATTGTGTTGAATAAAATCACAATTAGTCATATTGAATTTAGTCTTCTTAACAATAGTATTTGTAATTTGCGCATTGATATTATTTTTTGTGAGCGTAATTGGTATTTCTGGCATAGCGAACTTACAGCTTGTTCATATTCTGTGGTGATGGATAGTTTATTCAATTGCACTTATGTAAGGTTAAGCCATGTTCGTAGTAATTTAGAATTTCGGTACACTAAAAAAATTTCTTTTCGGAATAACATACCTGGGCATTTTAAATCTTAAAATTATTTTCCGCATTTTAATTATATTCCTTAATGAGATACGGTTCCGGATTATATTCCTGCCTCTACGAATAACATTCCGATTTCTTCGGTTCACCCTAAATGCAAATAAAACCGTGATGAACTTATGAGTCTTAGACCTAAATTTTTCGATCAGCTTAAAGCACCGGTTCCTTTTGTAAATAATTTTGCCCAGAATATTTCCGTGACTCAGCGTATTGTTTTAGAAAGAAGACCAAAATTTACCTATCCACCTGTCTCCCATAATTTTATTAATTTAATTCCACCTGCCGAGGATGCTTTATTTCATGTTGATCAAAAACATTGAGATCAGGGACGTTTTGTCATGTACTACTCTATTTATGGTTTTCAAAATATTAACAATTTTAAAGGTAAAAACAAAAACTTCCCTAGTTCAGAAGGTAGGTTACATGTTGTAATTTCAGAACTTAATAAACTTAAAACCAATAGCAATTTGATTATTTTATATGCTGACAAAATCAAACAGCTTGTGCTTACAGACCAAGTTGATTATATTGATGTAATACGGAAGTGTATAGCTGAGATGGATTGTGCTAAAGTTAAAAAATTCCCGATTACTGCTATAAATTCTAGAATTGCTAAAAATTCTATCGACCTTCCTTCTAATATAAAATCGGTCGCTTTCAGCAACTCCCATCAATTGTCTCAAATTTTTGGTCAAATAAAATTGCATAAGTCAATCACCCGATGAAACCCATTGTTTCAAAATGCATTGGTCCCACTTATTTTTGGGAGAAAATTTTAGAGAAGTTCCTTAAGCCATTATTTAATAATAATTACTATACCATTTATTCCACAGAACAGTTTATTAATCTTTTTTAATTCTAATTTTGTTTCTAATTGTACTCTTCACAGTTTTGAAGTGGATTCGCTTTTTCCCAGTGTTCCCGTTGATGAAGATAACGATATTATAGTCATTAAGCTTCCATTGCATAATTATAGTACTCCTTTCATCAACGCAATAACCTCTGTATTGAATAATGTGGCGGAAACCAATTATTTTGGTTTTCGTGGTCATGTTTTTTACAAACTTTCGGTGCCCTATGGGGAGCCCTCTATCTGGTATTTTTACTGAAGCGGTTTTACAGAAACTCGAGAACGGATTTATGCCTTTTTTATCCCATATATCAGTCCTTTGGTAATGTTATGTTGATGACGTTTTTATCATTTGGAATCATAGTTTAGCGGATCTCCTTAATCTTTTGGATTTGGTTAATAACTTTTACCCATCCATTAATTTTACGGTTGAGCATGAGTCATAAAGTTCCTTGCCGTGTTTAGACGTTCTTATTTCTCATAATTCTTGTGGTATAGAGTCTTCTGTTTTTCGTAAACCCACTTTCACTAACACTTGCATCCCTGCTAATTCTTTTCACCCTATATCGTCTAAAAAAGCTTTCTTTAATGCATATTTTAATCGCGCATTTAATGTTTGTTCTATTGTCGCGTTTTTAAACAGTGAAATTTATTTTATCTTTAAACTTGGTCAGGATGCCGGTTACACTTTTGAGTTTGTTTATAAAATATTTTGGAATATGATATCGTGATTTTATATATATAATCGTGATTTTATATATATAATCGTAATTTTATTCTATCCAATTCTAAACTTATTCCCATTAATGATCGTTTGCCTTTCAAAACCAGTTTTCTGTACCATCCAAATATATTTCGTCCTCTTATCAAATTGTGTACCGAGTTTACTTTTAAACTGGCGCACTCGACTGTTACCACTTTATTTAATCGTATACTTATAAATTCAGGTATAAGAATAATTTTAAAAGTTATGCAGGGGTATATGTTGTACCCCTTCTTTCCCCAGATAACGTTTAAAGGTTTTATATACGTAGCACTAAACGTGCGGTTGGTATTCGATTCGCAGAACATGCTAGAGACGTTAAAAATGGTAGGCAATCCACTGCTCTTACCCAATTAGAAATTAATGATAATTTTCAACGCCTTTTTGAAAATCTTTTCTTTTGATCAGCTGTAATAATCCCCGGTCTATTTTACTCTACGAATCCCTTTTCATATATCTATATCGCACGCCTATTTGTAATTTTGACCCTGCTCATGTTTTAAGTTATGCCTGACGACTCGTTGTCGGTTCCATGCGAATCAAACCTTTACAAAGTTACCTTTAATTTATAAATTTTAATTTTGTATATTGATATTTAAACTGGCTTATGACAATATATTTTCTTGATTTTGTAATTTTTGCAAATTTTTAAATCTGGTGCATAAAAAATTGCACAAAATATATTTTGTGGTAATGTCAATTTTAGGATATGCAAATTCAGTTTCCCGGTAGTGGATTGTATTTAAGTATGTTGGCAATGTTTCTTATTTTAACTCCACTGAGAAAGGGTATGATGATGCCCTAAAGAGCTCTGTTTTTTTTCAAAAAAACATTGTATGTACGCGTGAAGGATGTTTTTAATAAAATTACTTTTGTGATCTATTGATTTGTTATTCTGTTATTTAAGTTGATCGATTTGAGGATATGACGTGTAACCGCCATTAGTATTGAATGTCATAAATTAAATCCAAACAACTCAAATTTCTGGATGCGAAATAAATATATTTTTCACTTTACTTACTTTTTAGTTCGCACCTTAACGGCAATTGGAAGTATGGTATATATTAAAAGTATACTTCTTATTAAATTTCAGTTCAACATGCCATTAGCGTTCGGCTGCATACCCCTAAAGCAATCAGATTAAAAGCTTACGAATAAGACTCCATTGTAGTTTTTTTGTATCTTTCAGCCAAGACGAAAAAGACAGCATTATTGCGATTCAAGTCACGGGAAGTAAGTTTGAGCTTCTCGTGAGAGGTTATCGACTGAAAAATATTCAGTACTTTTGTATACAGAACGTAATACCGCTAATTTTTTCTTTGTTAATCCAATTTTAATGTACACAATATTTGAATTCATTTTTGTATATAGAAAGTAATACCGCACATGTTATCTTTGTTAATCATGTTTACGCGTATACAATGTTTGAATTTATTTTTATACCGCGTGGTCAGAATTAAAACACCTCTATTCTGAGCTCTCTATACATCGAAATATTAAGTGTAAAGGCTCCAAAATAGTTGAACCTACTATTCAAGACATGGGGAAAGGGATTACGTGAAAAAAAAAAATAGTTCCAGAAACACCGATAGGTGGCGCTGTACAACAGAAAATATGCTGAAAAACACAAAATTATCCCCCCCCCCAAAAAAAAAAACACATGCGATATGGAATTTTTCCTTTTTAATTTCCTTTGGTGATATGAAAAAAAGAAGAAGATAAAAAAAAGTGAAGAAACTTAAACTGTCATTGTAACTGCAATTTCGCACTGTAAGCACAAAAATTTGCATAAACCCTTGGTTTGCAGTACTATGTTCTGGACATAAAAGGGGAAAAAACTCTATCGATAAGGTCCTTGTGATATGAATGTTTGGTACGTTCGATTAAAATGTGTTACAAATGTGTATTTTGTGTCTTTTCAGTGTATTTTCTGTTGTACAGCGCCACCTATCGTTGTTTCTGAAACTAATTTTTTTTCGCGTAATCCCTTTCCCCATGTCTTGAATAGTATGTTCAACAATTTGGGAGCCTTTACACTGAGTAGTTCGATCTATAGAGAGCTCAGAGTAGAGGTGTTTTAATTCTGACCACCCGGTATATAGAACGCAGTACTCGCATTTTCTCTTTGTTAATCATATTTAAAAGTATACAATATTTAATTCATTTCTCTATATAGAATGCAATACCGCACATTTCACCTTTGTAAATCATATTTAAATGTATACAATACTATTTAAAATCAATTTTGTACTTCATTTCTTCTACACTTTGACTGATTAAATATCATATAAATAATTATTTGATGGCGTATATTAATCTGTGTTAAATCTTGATCTGAAATGTAATATTTTTTTTTATTTCTATATTAACATAAAAAATGCGGTAGATATTTTAACTTTTATATATCCAATATTTCCTGTATATTAATTATAATGTTCTGGTTTTAATCAATCTCTAAAGGAACAACATTTCGAAATGTCAGCTAGAATTAAGCACGCATCTCAATGCTTGATTACTACAGATGCATCTGTTGACATCAATTTATGATTAGGATGTGAACTGGATTTAAGCAATTCAGTTTGACGTATTGCCAATGCTATACGATAAGGTGGGACGAAGAAACAGTAATTCAATATATTCTTACAATACTTCAGGAGAATTGGATTTTAGAATTAAATTTGCAGGTAAAAATTACCAATTTATTCCCCGCCGGAATTCCTATCAGAATTCAAAGTTGCAGGTTATTTCATGTAAAATCAATAATTTTTTTTACACACTATATACTGCAACTTTTACAAAAGTTTTAAGACCAAAGAGTAGTTGTAAAGAAAAAGTAGAAAATAACTTTCTACATCTTTTCTGTGGGTAGAATTCGTGATTTTTATCTATGGACTACTGTTTAAAATCACACCTTAACAGAAAGTGGAGTATACAATTGTATCTATAATAATAATGGAAAATGTCTGCGTTGTGTGTTCATCTCTTTGTGCCATTTGTAGTAAAAAATGTAAGCGTATAGCCATGAAATTTGGTTCATAGGTATTTCTGGACAAGGGGAGATTGGTTCGAGATATTTGTTTTTAAAAGTCGAATTAGAATTTGAAATATTTTAGTTTTTATAACAATGTACCACGCATTTGAGCATTTTTTTCACACATCGGTTTACCCGAGAATATTATCACAACGTTTCGATATTAAAGTCATCGGAGAGATTACAAAATTATATTTCGAATCTCATCCTTAAAAGGAATCAATATGATTAATTGACGGATTTTTGTGAATTTTTAAAATATATATATATATATACTTTTCGTGTGTGGAAAAGTTCCCGATTTTTAAATTGCATTATAAAAAATTGACTGGTCAAACAAACGCGATCGTTTAACAGCAATTCCTTAAAATGTTGTACACTGCTTCAAAACAAAAAAAAAATTCTATAGTTATCCGTTTATCAGTTATAATTTTTATAAGGTGTAAATGTATTGATTCTATTAGAAAGGGCTCTCGAAAAGTCAGGTCCCTTCGCGCAGACGCAAGAACCCGGATATATTGGGATTGGATGTATTCTTGGAATTCTGCCGAAAAAGTTTTGACGTGTGATCGTGGCGAAGGGTGAGAAGGTAGGTCGGAGACATTTTGTTCCTTTTGCAGTTTCATCATGAACGGTCATGAAGGAGATTAAATGGAGTATTGAAAATATAAAAATTACTTCGTTTGCGAAAAATATGGTCATTATATAGATTGGTGTAATTGTGCTGAAGTTGCTGAAATTAATATTTAAATACATAACAAAAATAAAGTTTATCTGTTTATTCGGACTGTAGTGGGAATTTAATGCGTCTTACCTCCATGAAATTTGGCACGCAGGTACACGTCGGCGTACACAGGTGCATCTGGGAGTAATTTTTTAAAAATTCGAATTAGTCTTTAGTCATTAATTTAGTCTTTAGTCACACAGATGGGTTGCTCAGCAACCGGAAATGTTATCGGAGGGTTTCCATCTTAACACTATCGGGAAAATCGAAACAGTTTATTTCAAACGGACTTTGAACGGAATTCATAAATTAATAGACGAAATTTATTTAATTTTTAAAATATATATATTTTCGTGTGTTGAAGACGTAATCTATATTCTATAATATATTCACGACGTACGTCAAGAAAATATGCCCGACGTTGTCCGTGATTTAAGATGCAAACCTCTGATAAACACTACATCCGAACTCACATCAAATTCCCGGAAATCAAATAACGTTTTAACAATACTCTCGCTTATAACAAAAATAAAATTTAATAACTGTTGTTTAGGTGAGCACACGTCTATTTTACGGCTGCTCATTTTAGACACTGGACAGCGACGGGTACATTTTCTAGCATATTGTATTTCTCCTATCTGTACACAACAGGTAATTCAGTTGTCATTTTAAAGATAGCATATTGCCGTCTTTCAGGTAGTATAGAAATGTATGATTACATTATGGAATTAAAATCACATTGAAGCAAAAATGTATAGCATTTCAGGATTTTTTTAGTAATGTGTTTGTTTAATTTGGTGTGATTCAATAGATTTTCATCAGATTATTTAATTTGATAAAATAGTACTTTTACCGCATATGCACTAGCAGATAAGTTGCATTAACGCATTATGTAATGTCATCTTATCCGCGTGAATGTATTTCCATCTGTGTTATGATTCCCCTTGACTCTCATCAATCGTTAATATGTCACATCACACAATTTCACAACTGCCACGAATTGGAGCCGTCTTTGTAGTTTGTTAATCTCATACATTGCAACACAATGTGGCATCAACACAACCACGCGATGCCATGTTAACTGTTGGAAAGTATTTCTATCTGGGTAGTGATTCCTCTTGACTCTCATTAATCGTTAATATGCTACATCTTACAATTTCACAACTGCCACGAATTGGAGTTTGTTGATCTCATAAATTGTAACACAATGTGGTATCAAAAAAAGCCCGCGATGCCATGTTATCTCTTTGAAGATATTTCCATCTGGGTAGTCGTTCCACTTGATCTCATAAAATGTAACACAATGTGGCATCAGCACACCACACATTATAGGTCGCATGCCCATGTTTGAAAACTTTCTATCTCTGGCACCAAGGGATTGACACTAAATAAATACATTACAAATTGTTTATTTGCTTTTGAAAATGGCCAAATCATGCAAATTCCTCGACCATTGGAAATCTCATTTTCGTCTCAATTTAAATATTTGCTCTATACTTTAAAAAGTTATACTTAAAAAGGTTTAAAATATAGTGAAAGTGATTTGATGGCCTATCTCCTTAATCCAAATTTATTTTCTTTTTTCAGTTGGGATGTTAAGAGAAACACGAAATACAAGTTTCACTGTTCTTTTTCCATTTCTAACAAGAAAGGATTTCCAGAGAAGCCTATTATCTTTTGAAATCTTACCTTCTTTGCACCATGTCTTACAAAATAATAGGGATAAATTCGTATTATCTGTTTAGATTGAATTACATTTCCAAATTCTGTCACATTCGTATTCTTGTGGACAATTTTTTTGGTTGCATCGTCTTCTGTGATTCTTTTAAAATTGAAATTGTTACAATCATATATATTATTTTTTATTAAGTTTCATAATTGAACGTAATGGCTTACAAACATATAACATTTTAATTTATTATATATTCATGCTGTAACGACATGTTTAACATGCGTTGCACTTAAACAAGTGTATTGCATTTAAAGTAAATTTTTGAAGAACCTGAAGTGAATAACATTAAGACTCCCGAATTTTAAAAATGAATATCTCGGAAATGGTTACATATAGAAGGATGAAATAAAGTATATGTTCATTGGACAGCCAGTAAAATTTACATACTGTGGTTGAAAAAAAAATTTTGAAAATTTTGCAGACAGATGGCGGTAATGGGCACATATAGCCAAATCAGTTTCAACGCTTCCTGTCCTTTTAAATTTTGTGAACAAATATTGAATTTTTTTACAATCCGGACATTTGATACATGAAATCTACACCTTATCTCCGTCGGGCTACAATTCAACTGATGGTATTCGAGCACAATCAAAATCTGTTGCTCCAACAAATACGACACTCGTTCAATGTTTCTATCCACCTTGCACTGCACAAAATATTCTTTCATGTTTCGACAGGGGATAATAAAGAAGACTGAATGAACTGTAGAACACACCACAATTTAAAGAGAATTTAATCTCCGCCTGCAGCGCCATCTATTGTCAAAAATTTTGAATGACCGTATGTAAAATATAAGCTTAATTTCACTTTTTTATCTGTAACCGTTTCCCACATATTCGTTTTTACAATTCAGGAAAAAATTTTGGACACTCTGTAAATATATGACCGTCATAAGTGCATACATGCATGTAAAAGTTTTACTCCTAAACGTCTCATGCAGCGCATGCTCTCGTAATATCCTCTTACACATACGAACCATGTACTTCTTGAAATCAGTGTTAATTATTTTTCGATCCTTATTCTCTAGCGGAGCATAAGTATTATAATTGCCTCGTAACGAAACGTAATTTTATTTACGATACTTTAGATCCCTAAAAAAAATACACTTGTTCCACGAACAATAAAACTCACTGTATTTTGAATCATAAATATTAATTTAATAATCAATATGATTATTGTATAGAACAGGGATTATTATATAAAAATGAAACATTTCCGGTAAATAAAATTTTGTAAATTTAATGATATATATATTTAATTTTGATAAACTGAATATCATATACTTGTACATATAATTTGTCTCAAAAATACTCTTGTTAAAAAAAACAAGAAAGATCAATCATGAATAAAGCATTGATTATGAAGCACTTTCCAACTTCAATGCAGTTTTATATAAACATCTTTAAAATGCGATACATTCCTCGGTAATATTTTTTAAATTATCACAATACTACATTAATTTATTATATTTGAAAACTTCATCGAAGAAAACGAACTTCATTCAAATGACGGCATTGAAATATAAATTGAATGGTTTAAATATCTCTAAAATGCAATACATTCCTCCGTAATATTTTTTTAAATTATCATAATAGTGCAACTTTTTATTATATTTGAAAGCTTCATCGAAAACAAAAGAACTTTATTCAAATGATGTCATCGAAATATAAATCGCCTCTCTATAAAAGCAGCATTTCATTCATCACAATACTATAATAATTTATTTTATTTAAAAATTTGGAAAATTGTTATCTACCATATTTATTTTAAAATATGAAACCTCTCTTCTTAAATAATAAAAGGCAATGTCTGTGTGTGTGTGTGTGTGTCTGTCTGTCTGTCTGTCTGTCTTATACACTATACGTTTCGCGACCGCGCGTCGGAGAGCTACGAAATTTGGCAATCGGAGACCCCGGGGGGGAGGGAAGGGGACACGTGAAAACCGATTTTCAAAATTATAATTATTTTTTTATTTATTTAATGTTTTATGCGATTTCGACCTTTTTTTGCCCTTTTTGCCCTTTTTTCTCCACGATCCAGACGTCGTAGAAAAAAACAACTCACACCATCGGAAAGAGCAGACAATTGCGAGTAAAAATATATCAATTTCAAATCTGAATTTCGATTTCTAATATTTTTTAAAGATTTTAAAACAAAAGTCACTTTTTGCTCAAGAAAACGATTTTTGGTTTTTAAATTCTCGCATCGTGAAAAGTACTCATAATTTCGACTAATAATTTACATTTTCAGAAAGGTCAAACATCTGGCATTCTTACAAGTCCAATCTGGTCAGGAAATATTCCGTATTGCCCACAGGATCGGGATTTTAAAAGTTTCCGAATTTCGATTTCTCGGCGTGCCGCTTCATTTCTCCACCGCTGAAGGAAGGAAGGTGGTGGGTGGGGACGTCAAGGTGGAGGTGACGTCACGGTTCTGTATATGCATAGCGATGGGTGGGACAATAAGAAACCGAATTAGTTTTTACTTTCCGTTTCCCGCGCTTCCGATTTTAAATGAAATAAGAGCTTAACATATGCACTGTAGAAATTATTATATTTATATTTTAAATGATGGAACGATATGGATTTTTTAAATGGATATTTTAATTTTATGGATATTTTAAATGATGGAACGATGGATATTTTAATTTTATGGATATTTTAAATGATGGAACGATGGATATTTAAATTTTATGAATATTTTAAATGATGGAACAATGGAATGAGGATGATGGAATTAAGAGCTTAGAGAGCATATGGTCATTTTAAATTGTAAATTAGCGCGCGGGAAGTTAGCGGTAGGCCCGGGTACGATTCCCGCCACTGCCAAAACTGCCGAAGTGTTCACGCGGAATACGATCACGTTAAACATGTGGGCCCGTAAGTCCTTCCGAGAGGTTGGTGGTAGGGGAAGGAGGGTACGGTCCCTGTGGATGCCTCTCCCACTGGGTTCCGGTCTAAATTCGGTGAATAAAAAGAAAGTTATGGAAAATGTCGCGGAGGGCGAAGTACACCAGTGGTTAGCGCGCGGGAATTTCACTGGGTAGGCCCGGGTTCGATTCCCGCCACTGCCAAAACTGCCGAAGTGTTCACGCGGAATACGATCACGTTAAACATGTGGGCCCGTAAGTCCTTCCGAGAGGTTGGTGGTAGGGGAAGGAGGGTACGGCCTAAATTGGGTGAATAAAAAGAAAGTTATGGAGATTGTCGCGGAGGGCGAAGTAGCCCAGTGGTTATCTCGCGGGAATTGCACGCGGTAGGCCCGGGTTCGATTTCCAAAATTGCCGCCGTGTTCACGCTGAGTACGATCACGCGGAATAAACATGTGTGTCTGTAAGTCCTTTCGAGAGGTTGGTGGTTGGGGAAGGAGGGTACGGTCCCCGTGGGTGCCTCTCCCACTGGGTTCCGGTCTAAATTCGGTGAATAAAAAGAAAGTTATGGAAAATGTCGCGGAGGGCGAAGTACACCAGTGGTTAGCGCGCGGGAATTTCACTGGGTAGGCCCGGGTTCGATTCCCGCCACTGCCAAAACTGCAGCCGCGTTCACGCGGAGTACGATCACGTTAAGCATGCGGGATCGTAAGTCCTTCCGAAAGGTTGGTGGTAGGGGAAGGAGGGTACGGTCCCTGTGGATGTCTCCCCCACTGAGTTCCGGTCTAAATTGGGTGGCACTTCCTGGCCGTCCAAACAGTTACCTTACACCTTCTGGTAAGGTCGCGCCAGCGAGTGTACCACGGTTACAATTTGCCACGGTCAGAATTTTCAAGGGTAGCGAACAGGCTGGTCGCCAAAGGCGGCTAGTAATATATAAAACAATGAAACTCCTGGAAAGATATTTATTATATAATATATCACTTTTTTCTTTCTGGGGGATATAGCAAAAGTCAGAATTTAATTAAATTTGTTTTTCTCCCTATATTAAATAATTTTTATTTAAAAAACTGCCTAACATATTTTACTGAAATTTTTTTTATATATTTTATGGGATAATTTGTTCCTAAAACTTTTGAAGCAATCTGTGAATTTTAAATTCGTTTAAAAAATATTTGAAACATTATGTCCCATAGGGTTAAATGTATTTCATTTTTTCAACCCGGGTTCAATCCAAAACTAATTGGGTGATATTATTCATTTATATTCCCATAGGTTCCACAGACCGTCTGAAAAACATACTAAAATTTCATTTTGATAAAGTCATTTTTACGGCAGTTATCGTGTTAACGGACAGACAGGCAAACAGACAGACAGACAGACAGAATGAACAATGTCATAAACACTTTTCAACTATGTTGTAAAGTGTTAAAAGCGAAATATCCCTTGATCTATGCTGAGCCATACAAACCCTACGTAAAATTAACAGTAAAAAATTGAAGCATGGGAATAACTGAATCATGTGATCATATCAAGAATTAAAATCGCAAGCCAAATAAAAACATTTAAGCAACTTCGGCTTAATTATATAGAAGTGATAACGACACATTCGCAAAAGAATATTCTTATATTATAATTACACACGCTAAAATGTGATACTTGACAGATTATCAAAATAAGAACACATAGGAATTATGCACAAAATATATTGTAATGCAACATTAGTAAAAATGTTATAAATACGCAATATTGCTCACACGAAGATAATACCTAGTAGCAATTACCTAGATTAATCAAAATACAGGCAAAGAGCAAGTATTAATCCTATGAAAATTTGACTTCCCGTATTTCCTAAAAATGTACTCACATACCTTTACGCTTTTTCACTTTGCCATTCGAATTGTCAGGGCTCATCTCCCCCCCCCCCCTCCTTTTTTAATCCACCACTTCTATTTCGCAGAACATCCCTAAAGAGTATGAAATAATATATAAAAACTATGGCAAAATTTATTTTCTATTTCTTCCTTTCGGTTGTCGGGGTTGCATAAGAAAGTTGAATTATATTTTCAAAGTTTTTTATATTTTTATTTAATAGTTTATAAAATATAAATTGCGTTTAAATTTTGTAAACTGAAACTGTCACAATTTATATTTCATCATAAAATTGGATGGAAACTGAAATAAATATTTTTTATGCCCGAAAACTACTATTGCAACAACCAAATGAATTTTTTGCCACTTTACCACTTTTCACTTTATCACCACTTTATCACGTTTTATCTTTTTACCACTTTACCACTTTTTACCTTTTTCCACTTTATCACTTTTTACCTTCTTACAACTTTATCACTTTTTACCTTTTTACCACTTAATCACTTTTTACCTTTTTACCACTTTATCACTTTTCACTTTCTTAACACTTATCCACTTTTTTACTATATCAAATATCCATTTACAATGCTCTATCATTAGTTGATTCTTTTTTTTTAACTTGAGAAGTTTATTATAGAAATGAATAATAAATACTTTTCAGATGTAGTATAACAACTAATTTCATGATATGATGAATACCATTTAATATCACAATGCATAAAATATTCAAGTTATAAAATATTCAAACGAATAGCAATTAATACTAATATGAGTCGGACAACCAATTTTATAAATAAGCGAATAACACTCAATATTATATCGCATCACACAACCTATTTTATAAACAAACTGATTCACTTAATATTACAATTAATAAAACATCAGATTTATAAACAAAAGAATACCACTTACTATTACAATCCATCGGACACCAATTTTATAAACAAACGAATACCACTTAATATTGCTATACGTAGAACAACCAATTTTATAAACGAACAAATACAATATTACAATGCACAACAAAGTACATCAAAGTCTTCCATTCTTCAGCCTAAAAGTTTTTACACAAGGTAAGCTGGCAGCAAACTGAATGTAAATATTTCTAAATACGATTCGGGAAATCTCCAGTTAGGCAGAAAAATTTCCAAGTTAGCACTTAACTTTCTCTTTCTTAGAGGGCTAAGTAAAGGTGTAAAAGTTCTTTTTCTATCCCTTTTAAGACGTACTTTTTAGGTAGACCCCAGAGTGTAATGGGAATCGATTGGTTCATAAAAAGTGGACAATGCTAGGATTTAATGGAGTTAAGGTGGTAAGTGCATTTTTATTTCATTAACTCACTGGATAAAGAGAGTATTGTTTTCGCGCGAATTCGTGCTGGTATGAAATAAAATGTCCGAAATCGCTTTGAGTGTTGCTCATTGTGAGGTCAGGGGACATGCAAAGATTCCACAGCTGAAAGGACAATGCCACCTAAAATTCAATCGCATACTCAAAGATCCAGCATCTGAAAATGCTGCCATGAAACTCAATATACAGGTTATCCCAAAAAGATTGAAACACGCTTTAATTCTTTACCTGCTGGAGATAAGTGGGTGATGTAAATTGCAAAAATGTTGAAAATAAGGTAGGGAATAAGACTACGTCAATGAAATAGTCCTCCTATTAATTTTCAAAAATTTATACTTTTTAAAATTTATGGGACCCCCCCCCCCCTCCCTTAGACAAATTTGATCAATCAGAAATTTTTATTTTTAATGCAGCAAGATCATTAAAAAACGCCGCATATATGTATCTTTAAAATTGAGCAAGTTATATTTAATTGAATATTGTGAATGGGGACCATATATCAAATTAGAAATGTAAATTTGTGACTTATCACAAAAAACGATAAAACTAGATGATAATACATAGGCGACATAGGAGACGTAGTGAGTACAACTGCTTTATATGATCACTGTCTGTGTAATGCTTTAATTAGATGCAATTGTGATTAAACATTTTGTTACACATTAACGTATTTTTAATCTAAACAATTTCCATCGTCAATTTGTTTATGATCCCTATTTTCACTGATGAAACAGCATTTCACATGGTACGGAAAAGTGGCATAAGTTCGATTTTTTTCTTTTATCATACAGTTGATTTGAAAGATACAGATTTGCGGGGGTGTTTTAATGATCTTGTTGCATTAAAAATAAAAATTTTCTGATTGACCAAATTTGTCTAAGGGGGGCATTTAAAAATTTAAAAAGTGTAACTTTTTGAAAATAAATAGGAGGACTATTTCATTAACGCAGTCTTATTTCCTAACTTACTTTCAATATTTTTGCAGTTTACATTGCCCACTTATCTCCAAAAGGTGAAGAATTAAACCGCGTTTCTCTCTTTTTGGGTCACCCTGTATAGCATTTCATTGTGCAATGGGCGTGATCGCACTTCAAGCTTCAATTTTTCGGGACACGCAACGGTTCGACACCTGAAAGTACAATGACACCCAAAATTCAACATCTCATATTCAATGATCCAACAGCTGAATATGCTGCCATGATGCTCAAATAATAATATCTTGCGGTGCAATGAGCGTTACCTTACATTAAGTTTGAATTTGTCGTTGTATGCGATTTGTGTTCCTTTTGAGCATCAAATGAACTCGCCACTATAGTAAATCAGCTCTAATATAATACCTTGGTGTCCAAAATTGTTTTTAAATGTGTGATATAGTGCGAATATAAGTCATTACAAATAAAATGCCTTACGGATATCAACAATATAGTATGGGTCTACAGATGCAAAAAGGAACTGACTGTTACCAAGCTCTTAATATGAGATGACAATTTTTATGATGAGGCGGACAGTAATTTACTGCCCAAACTATTAAATTATGACCTCAGTGAATGTGCGCTTCATGAAGCAAACAAGACTCCAAGGCAAGGGGGGGGGGTGATATCCAATGAAGCTTAACATAAGCTCCACCCACAGGTCTGGAACCAATGGCAGAACAAATCGCCAAAGCCAATGAGCAGAAGGTGGAAACACAAAGTACCCCATACAACAGTTTGTGAGAAGATGTATCAATAACTTTCTGACATATGACATTGCATGACTTACATGGAAATTAAGTAACTACGAAGCTACTCTGATCAATTTTAGAAATACCCCATTGATCGAATTTGAAAAAGAAGCTGCGATGACTTGCAGTACTTTGTTATGCTTGACGAATTTAAATAGGAGATGCTTATTTATGTTGTGTAAAATGTCGCATCGTTAATCTGTGAGAGCAAATGTTCCTAAAAAAAGATTGTTTGCAGTGAGTCAATAGAAATTGCCACTAGGACTGAAGAATGAGAACAGGCCCAACGAAGGGAAGCATAAGATGACCAGATAACTATTTACATAAGTATATGAGGGAATAGTGTGAAGGCTGATCTTTAGTCAGTAGGTAGTTGATTAAATTAATAATATTCCACTGTATCACAAATGAAAAAGCTCTAGGTAAAATACTTAATATTAAATATGATGTTAATGACTGATAAATTTAGTAAATAATAATTTAAATTATAAGTATGAATAATAATAATAATAATAATAATAATAATAAAATTTATGGAGGAAATAAATTATCTCTTCTCTGTCTCCTATGATAATGATTTGATGAATGTTATTTATGTATAGTAATCATTTGTTTTTCAGGAACACCGGGCTGCACAATAAATTAACTATGGTGGGTTATCATTTGGGCAATGTACAGCAATTTATGATTAACGGCCAATTATAATCTCCTAATTAAACCCTGTATATACTTATTTTGTTTTTATGAGCCACAAAATGTACACAATGATTTCTCAACAAGTGTTCAAAATCATTGAATTCATTTTGGATGGGTGATATATAGTAATAGGATTTATAATTTTTTGTACGTCATAGATAGTACTACTATTGAAGGCCTCGTTTACCAAACAACTTGGTTGTCCTTTCTATACCTTTTTAAAGTTTTTGCTAAATTGCCGGGTTTCCATGCATTTTGATGAGCGTATAC
This sequence comes from Amaurobius ferox, assembly GCA_951213105.1. Classification (NCBI taxonomy): domain Eukaryota; kingdom Metazoa; phylum Arthropoda; class Arachnida; order Araneae; family Amaurobiidae; genus Amaurobius; species Amaurobius ferox. The sequence goes on along the minus strand of OX578144.1, from coordinate 33,186,368 downwards.
GATACAAAACTGATTATAAAACAATTTGCTATAGAATATTTATTAACAAAATTCTACAACTAATTGCACCATTTTAACTTTAAAATAAAATAATTTATTGACATAGATTACGTATTAAAGTAATTACAACAATCATTCCTTAATTGCGGCTGAGAGAGCAAATGTGAGACCAGTTAATTAAAAATACCTAAAATGCATTGATGACCTTCAACAATAATTGAGTAACACATACCTTCAAGTATGTCTTTGCACATTGATCTCAACTCTCAGAGTATTTGTACAGGTACCAACTCAGGGTGTGGTACTGCTAATTGTACTGAAGTTGATCTGGCATCTGCCGTTGACGTTCTGAATATTAAGACATTGGACATTTCTGTGGAATTTCTACGGAACACTGTGTTTGCAAAATTTGCGGAATACCTCTCTACTGCATATCTCTATGAAAAATCGCTATTGCCGTCGAAGTCATCGTGAAATCTGTCGTAGAAGTTCTTTTGAACATTACCTAGAACCTTTTGCTGCCGCCACTTTTACCTGCGGTCTACGACGCCCCTTTTCGCTCTGATTAGTCGCCCTTAAGGTAATGCGATCAGACATCTTCCATAAATGGTCAAAGTTTTTAACCATTATCGTGGCTAAATGTAGCCCCTTAGGTTTGTGGCCTAATTGACCTCTCGGGCCAAAGTGTTGTAAAATCTGCCATCGTTACGTCTGCTGCCATTGCCCAACATTTCAGCCTTAATAAATAAAGAACATAAAACTATATCCGCTAAATCTTACTCAAAATCTGGTCTCACAGCTATTTCTTTAAATTTTTGCCCTGCCTCTAAACGACCCACAACTCGCCTGTTCGGGGATTCATTCTCAATGATACTTCAAAACCATAAAATACTGTTTTGATTCGATAAAGAGCGAAATCAAATCCTGAAGTGAATCAGTACAGAAGTTCGCAAATGAAACATACTTCGTGCACAGTCCTTGAGCCGTTTACTTTTATGTATGCAAAGATAATTTTGGATACCAATACAATATAAAATACTTAGACAGAAATCATACAATCCCCGTATACAACTAGCAACAATCTATTATACAAATTAATCCCTCGTGGCAAGTTTTTATAAATGTCCACTTAGAATCGTGCTTCTTAGGCAAGGACAAGTTTCGTACTTTTGAACTCCCTTCAGGAATAAATAACTTAATGGGATGGTATTATGTTATTTACTTTATTAAGCAAAACATTTAAATTACTCGTCAGAACACTTAAGCAAGTAAACAAACAAATATTTCACATTGCATTATCAATGACATGAAGTGCATTAAATAAGTAAATGCATATTGTGCAAAGGATAAGAAAAACTTGAGCAACGTATTTTGTATCTTATTTGTGCTTAAATACGTTGCTAAAGTTTTCTTTGTGCATTGTATTACTAAGAGTTCTACGCATAGAATCGCTGCCCCTGAGGGATTACTAAGAGTTCTAACATTATGCAATGGTGGTTGAAATTAAGAAAACGGTCACCTCCACATATGTTCTCAAAACTGTCAATAAGAAAGATTGGATGTAATCTGCATGTTAAATTAAACAGTTGACACTAAACAAGGAGCCGTACTTTCAAAATTTCAATTTACGTTCCAATCAATAATGAAGGTTGAATATTCATGCAAGCGCCAGATTCGAACAAATCCAAGAGTAATTTATTAAGGAATAATACAGTGGAACCTCTGAATGTAAACAATAATCGGTCTAATGTTAAAAGCCATTTTTAATTTCTCAATAAATGGTATAAAATAGGTATTAGTTTCAAAAATCTTCCGAGATTAAAAATTTTGATGCAAAAGAATGTTTTGAAATCGCTTTAATCAGTGCTCGAATATTTTCGAAAATATGTGCATCTGTGCATTTCTGTAAGATGTGAACACAATAGCTCCAACAGCGTCATGAACTTTTATGCCGCAATACATTTTGTAAAATCAAGTACCAGATATAATTTATTATAATTGACGGAAGTAAATATTATACTATTCGAAATTATATATCTTAAACGGTACTTATTAATGCCTGCGAATGGATTTGTACCTGAAAATGAAGTTGCAATACCTGAAAATGGATGTGTACCTGGAAATGGATTTGTACCTGATAATGGATTTATACCTGAAAATGAATTTGTACCTGAAAATGAATTTGTACCTGAAAATGAATTTGTACCTAAAAACGAATTTGTACCTGAAAATGAAGTTGCAATATATGAAACTGGATTTGTACCTGTAAATTAATTTGTACCTGTAAATTAATTTGTATCTGAAAATGAAGTTGAAATACATGAAATACTGAAACAACTGCTTTGAAGTTGAATACTTGAAGTTGTACCTGAAAATATAGTTACAATACCTGAAAATGAAGTTGCACCTGAAAATGAAGTTGTACCTAAAACTGAAGTTGTACCTGAAAATGGATTTGTACCTGAAAATAAATTTGAACATGAAAATTTCTTTGTACCTGAAAATGAAGTTGCAATACTTGAAACAGAAGCTGTACCTGAAAATATAGTTGCAATACCTGAAAATGAAGTTGCACCTGGAAATGAAGTTGTACCCGAAAATGAAGTTGTATACCTGAAAATGAAGTTGCAATACTTCAAACTGAAGTTGTACCTGAAAATGAAGTTGCATACTGGAAAATGAAGTTACATACTGGAAAATGAAGTTGCATGCCTAAAAATGAAGTTTCATGCCTAAAAATGAAGTTGTATGTATTATCACATATCCGATCATAGCATTAAATTCATCATGTTTTGTTTAAACATGCTAATATTTTAATCAAAAATGTCAAAAGATCATTTTCAAACGAAATCTCACAAATAAATTTAAATTTTACTTCTATTGATGCAAATTATTACAATGATTATGATACAAATAGATATACACGAGGTACAAGCCGCTGCTCTTTATTTATATACATATAATGTCTGACTGTTTTACTAAAATTAATAAAATATTGTTGCACTACTAGATAAGTAAAAATGTTATCTACCGGAATAAACTTCGTAGTTTGCACAAATATATAAAATAGATATCGAAACGTTTAATAAAATAAAAATATAATATACATTTTTTCAAATCTGAATAACACACCCTATAAAGGTATCTCTACTTCTGCAGTAAAAATCAATATATTTGAAAGAATCAGTAAAACCCATATAATTTGAACTTGCATTATATTTCATAAATATGTCCACTTCTATTACAGCAGTCAATTATTAAACAACGTCAATTTATATAAAATAATTATAGTTGTCAGAAAATTCCAATTAAGTGATACATTTTTTCTTGAGCTTCGCTTTAGATAGCCATTACTGGGAATCAACTTTAATATACTTATTATATAATATTTTAAAACGATCTTCAGTCAGTGTGATAAGGAATTATATAAATTCATCTCTAATGGCAAGTTCCTTTAAATATTCACTTAGAATTGTATTTCCAGTATAGTGACTGCCATCGGTGAATCGGTTTCGTAATTTTGAGCTCTCTTCAGGAATAAACAATGAAACAGAACTGAAAATAGCTTAATTGGGTTTCATCCTAAGAGGCCATTTCTATTCTTTTGCAAAATACCTGAATTATTCTTCAGAATAACAAATATGGTATAAATTATTTCTATGTCTACTAATTTATTAATGACAATCTGTATTACTGCGAGTTCTATGATTTGAATCACTGCAGCTGCTTTCTAAGGTTTCTGACATTTTGCAATGATGGCTAAAATTAAATAAATGTCCAAATACACATATGTGCTCGAAACTGTCACTAGGAAAGATTGGATGCAATCTACATGTTTAATAAAGCAGTTGATATTAAACATAATCCCGAAAAGTATCTATTTACATTCCAGATAATAGTGAGGTTTGAATATTTGCGCAAGCGTCTTTAATGAATCAAGGAATAACTTGTAGAAGAAAAATATACATTGTGTCCCAAAAAGATTAAAACGCACTTTAATTATTTACCTGCTGGAGATAAGTGGGCAATGTAAATTGCAAAAATTTTTAAAGTAAGGAAGGAAATAAGACTACGTTAATGAAATAGTCCTCCCATTAATTTTCAAAAAGTCACACTTTTTACATTTTTATACGACCCCCTTAGGGTCAATCAGAAAATGTTTATTTTTAATGCAACAAGATCATTGAAAAACAGCATATCTGTATCTTTGCAATTGAGCGAGTTATATTTAATTGACAATTGAACATTGTTGGACCATGTAGCAAATCAGAAATGTAAATTTGTGACGTATCACAAAAAAGGAAAAACTGGATGATAATACATAGGATACCCAGCCGCGTGGTGAGTGCCACTGCTTTATATGAACTCTATCTGTGTAATGCTTTATTTAGATGCATTTGTGATAAAACATTTTGACACATATTAACGTATTTTTGATCTAAACAATTTCCATCGTCAATTTGTTTATGATCCCTATTTTTACTGATGAAACAGCCTTTCACATGGTACGGAAAAGGGACATAAGTCAGATTTTTCTTTTATCACAATTCAGTGGATTTTAAAGATACAGATATGCGAGTTTTTTAATGATCTTGTTGCGTTGAAAATAAAAATTTTCTGATTGACCAAATTCGTCTAAGGGAGTCGTATAAAAATTTAAAAAGTGTACCTTTTTGAAAATTAATGGGAGGACTATTTCAGTAACGTAGTCGTATTTCCTACCTTACTTTCAACATTTTTGCAATTTGCATTGCCCACTTATCTCCAACAGGTAAAGAATTAAAGCGCATTTCAATCTTTTGGGGACACCCTGTATAGACATCTCAAAGAATTGTATAAAAGAAGTATTAGTTCCCATAAATGTTTTATTTCAAAATCTTGATAACCAAACTGTTTCAAAAACGTTTGAATGGATTTTGAACATTTTCGAAAACATGTTTGTATTGTTGTATTACTATGGGCAGGATGATTTAACATATTTATGATATATAACAATATAATTTTGTAGATTTCTCTTTATATTAAAAAACAGTAGCTGACACCGCCACTGTTTGACAAATTTCTCGTTTCTCGAGAAATTTTCTCTCTGCTTTGTACCGTAAAAACTATAGCATATAAAAGCAAATTCGGTACACTTATAGAAAAAGCTTTGGGAAATACGCTGAATAAACCGTTTTTGATATATCTTGTAGTTTAAGAAATATTTAATGTCAAAGTCAAAGACAAAATATTTGAGCTACGTGGTGGATAGACTAACAATAACAAGAGCACCAATTTTGGCAGGCAGGTACCTACATGGATGAATTTTTGCAGGACGGAATCCCTTTTTTAATGTCGATGTAGTTGATATATTTTACTTTTTATGCACTTCTAAAGTGAACTTTGTTTTTCGTATCGGCATGTCTAGATATTTTTCTGTCTCGTACCGTAAAAACTATAGCATACAAAAATATGAAATTTGGTACATATATAGAAACACAATAGGGTACATGGTGAAATAAACCGTTTATAGATTTAAAATTTAATTTGGTATAAAATAGCTAGCGAAGCGAGCTCATGATCATGGAATTCAGTTTTTGGATTCGCTGGGCTAAGAAAAATCTCTGCTTTTCCCTCCTGCGGAAAATATGCAGGGATAGAAAATATATTTTTGAAGGTAGAATTTTAGGACATATAGATAGGAAATGAGCTCTGCTAGAACAGCGAGTAGGAGGCGAAGTTTTCCGAAGGGGGTTGCGCGAGCTGAGCGAGCAGGGGGCAGAACCCCCTAGAATAATATAAAATAATAAGATGAGCATCAGATACTAATCAGGGTCCATTTTCAGAAAAAAGAACGGTATAAGTTGAGTAAGCTAATGATTATATGGAAAACATGTGCGAGATTTGGTAAAAATATGGTGAATATTTCTAGTTGAAATATTGAGTGACATTTCTTTAAAAAGTAATATCTTCTAAAAAAGTGTCCTTCACCTTGCACAAATTATTTCCCACGTTCCTATCACCCCTGACGTACCAGAACATTTATGCAAACAGTTTAAGACGCTCTGCTGCAACAGTTTATTAAGACGGTCTGCTGCAGCACTTTAATAAGAAGCTCTGATGCAGCAGTTTAATCTTCTCAATATATTAAACTACGGTCCACTTGATGGTTAATTTCATTTCTTATACAAGACATAATTCAAATGGTTCCAGAACATGTTTCGGAAGCGAAATACATCATTTTTTATCTGAACGAATTGCCGAATGGGACCTGACATATGGCTTGGCAATTTGTCATAATCCCGTTTTAAAGCAATAAAGAAGTAAAGTGCATCTTACGAAAAATAACAATAAAGTGTATCGCCCACCATAGAGGCACACCACAGTGAAAGGTTGACGATAAAGGTTAGGATATTGTTTATATAAATGTCATACAGTACAGCTTACTTGCCTCGATACGATCACACTTGCCTTCACACAAGGAATTTGATCAGAGAGGGATTGGTTTATAAGACGCTCTGCTGCAACAGTTTTATAAGACGCTCAGCTGCGGCAGTTTTATAAGACGCTCTGCTGCAGCAGTTTAATCTTCTCAATATATTAAATTACGGTTCACTTGATGGTTAATTCCATTTCTTATACAAGACAGAATTCAAATGGTTCCAGAATATGTTTCGGAAACGAAATACATCATTTTTTATCTGAACGAATTGCCGAATGGGACCTGACATATGGCATGGCAATTTGTCATAATCCCGTTTTAAAGCAATATAGAAGCAAAGTGCATCTTACTTGACGATAAAAGTTAGGATATTGTTTATATAAATGTCATACAGTACAGCTTACTTGCCTCGAAACGATCACACTTGCCTTCACACAAGGAATTTGATCAGAGAGGGATTGGTCAAAAAGTTTTAAACGTACTGCTACCAACCATGATTTCAACCACAGATATTTTACTGACAAGATGATAGTCAATTTATTGAATTACTGACGATGATATATTCTTATATTGTTGAAATGGATGGTACAGCTTCTAAGGTTACTTAATTGAAATACATTGTTAGTAAATGTATAAATAAATTCCATAGCTCGAAGTCCAATCTTGTAAGGTTCCGATGCCGAATAAGGCTATTATCGTTTATATTAATCCCAATTGTTTACATGTTTCAGTATGCATATCTGCAATATTTTCCTTTAATGCTGAACTAGAAATTTTAGCATTAACATTTTAACATAGAGGAATTTTAACATCCTCTAATTCTGGGTATTGAAATTAGTAATTTTCGTTTTCAAATAAGCCTTTTTGAACCAAATCCGTTATGAGAAAATAGAAGTTGAAGTAACCAATTTGTTCTTTGTCATAAATTTATAAAAGGCTACAGAATTTTTGTGTCATTCTATATTTTATTCCACTACATATCACTTTCCTTATATACATAATGTATAAGGAAAGTATCGTGACGGGGTCGAAAATTCGAATTCGAATTTTCGACGAGAGAGCACGTTTCAAGCATCTCTGATCACGAATCAAACATTTTTGAAGTGATGTCTGTGTGTGTGTGTGTGTGTCAGTGAGTGTGGGGAGACGATAACTGACGAACGAATGAACCGATTCGAACCAAATTTGGTACAAAGATCACAATCCGTAAATACTGGAAGCCTATTATTTTTATACGCAATCGAATGTTCAGAATCCCCCTAAATTTTCGAATGAAATTTTGAAAAAATCGTCAAAAAATCAAAACGACTAATGAAGTTACGCAAATAGACATTTCTTATGTAATTTTTTATTAGAAAACGATTGAAGATTGATATAAATTTTAGAACGTTAACATGAACAGTTCTCGAGATATTGCACATTTTTCCAAAAAATTATCAAAAAGTCATATAAAATAAAAAAACAATATTTCCTCTTGAAAAACATATTCACTTTTCATATGTAATACCATGCGATAAATTGAATGGCATCATTCCCGTGGATCTAGCTCGTTCCATTCATGATAAAAGATACTTTGAGTAATACTTTTGTATTTGAACGCCAATAGTCATTTATCTGCTGTAAGAATAACTTATTTGTTCGCCCATAATGCTTGGCGAGATTTTGGCGACGAATTTGGCGGAATGTCGCCAACTTGGCGACTTTTTGAAATGTTGCCAAATTAACGAAAATCTCGCCAAATGAATAAAAATGACGCTAAATCAATGAAAATGACGACTAATTGTCGAAAATTCAATATCTTGGAAATAATATTAGTATCTCCTATAAGAAAAACTTATTCATTTTACTGTGAAAGTAGTAAATTCATTACATTATATAAGGAAAGTCATGTGTTGCCCACATCAGATTTTTTTTTATTTGTTGCAGTATTTTATATAAGAGATTATTTTATATAAGAGATTATTTTATAAGAGATTAGTTTGAATGTGAACTACTTTAAATTTTAAACAACACTAATTCGATTGTCTGGAAAGGCCTAGTTCCTTACTTTTGGAGTTCTTTTCACTTCTTTTTACAAAAAGTCTCTTAAATCTTTTGAAATTTGAGAGTTTCACTTTTCTTTTATCTTCCAGTATTGTTATGTCTTCAAGAAACCATTAAAGTAAAAAACAGAAAATAGGATTTTAAAAAGCTGAAAAGTCTAACAAACCTGAAAATTTTAGCCTGATTAGCGTCCAGTTGGATTCGCAACGCACAAAATGTCCATTCGATTAGTTTTACTTTCCTGTAATATAAGACGGCGAAAGTTTGTTTTCAAGGAAAGGATGTTTCTAGAAATTATTAATACTTTCCCCATAATATATGTTGATAATATATAAATATTATTTTTTAATTTACACGGATTTAGTAAAATGCACTAAAAAGTAACCAAAAATAATTAGCATAATATTCTTCGGTGTGTGTGACTAAAAATTAAATCTTAGAGTGCCTATAAAATAATTGTATTTTGACATTAAACAATTTTAAGGTTCAATAAAAGTGATAATATAGAATTCACATAAATAAGAATGGTGGATTTTCAAATCAAAATTGTAATAGAGAAATTTAAATGAATTAAATGTAATCATACTATTGCAACAAAAAATATGCACCCATAAAAATTTGAGCTACAGTCGCGAAACTGGCCATGCAAATGTCGTTTTATGAGTGTTGTGATACAACTGCTTACTAGAAAATTAATTAGTCAAATAAGATAGTTAATTAAGCAGCTGTAACAACACCTGATTGAGCGACCACTGAAAATTTGAAACTGGACACATAATTCGCAGTATCCACTGAAAATTTGAAACTGGGTCTTTCCCTGACGCCTATCATCATTCCATCTAATCTGCAGGCATAGTTTGTTCAGGCGCTATTGTGAAGGTCTGTCTCACTGTCCCATCTGTGAATAAAATCACGTATCTTCGATGATCTGAACGTTGAGCTTTTGGGACAAGATTTCAACTTTTTTTCGTTGAAGTGGACCCTATATTGCTTATTGTGTAAATATAGCTACGTTATCAATAATTTTATATAATTATATAAACCTATTCGTTATCAATGATTTCGATCACATCGCTAATTTTGCTTATCCATTTTCGGAGAATCAAAAAATATTAGAGCTTATTGGGATGAAGAATAGTTTATTTAAATATTTAGATTAAATAAATATGTATAATTAATTAATTAGTTGGTAAAAGATATCATTTTAATATTTCTTTTATTTGTTAAATCAACTTTAGTTGGCTACTTAATCGTAATAGTGTTGAAGACCCAGATCGTCCGACTTATCCTAAGGACTCGAGTAACCGGTTGGACTGCCGGGGAAGTAATCGTAATAGTGTGTGCAAAATCATGCATCCAGCATATAACCTACATTCTCTGAGGTCTGGCGTCCACCTATAACCAAACGATGCTCCAAAACGATAAACATTAATTATTGACAATTTATTAAATACCCCTTTTATTTTCCTTACATTATTTTTTATTTCAACAAACATATACCTTTGCATAACATCTTCAATTAATGATTTTACAACTTTTATTCAATATCAATTTAACTTAGAGTCAAGTGTAACAACAAGGTGTTATTTATAATAAATTGATTCCTAGCAAACACGAATTCTTCATGAGAGTAAAATGAGTGCCAGTTTTGGATTCCATACGTATCCTTTGAGGGAGTTATCTTGAGCAAGGTCATCTTTGGGGTTAGCCTTCGCTTATATCGACTTTTCTTTGACGCTCATCATCAAATTTTTACTCAAGGACAACCTTTTCGCTTCGCCAACTTTTCATCAAAATACTCTCAATTATCTTCTCATTTCCTGTACGGAACTGTGACTTGCTCTGCTGGCGCCACGTTGCTGGTATTTGCGTCCAAGACCGTGCCAGGGAATTGTCACTAGCTGGGGATACACTGGGCATAACTGCTTAAGGTCATATGGGCCACGTGACCTTGCGATTTGTTCGGGAAATCTTTTACCCTCACATACATTTATTTAAAATAAATGTCAACCACTGGCGACCGTCTAACTACGTTTATTGTTTGACGCTTACAACGTTTATTGCAGCTTCTGGTACTTCAAGTTTAAAATTATAAATGTCATAAATATTGCAAACGTTCACAATGTCGTCATTCACAATGTGAACTTCCGTTATCACACTAATATTTTATGTATATAAAATTTGTTATTTTTAGGAGAATGAAATCCATTAGAGCTCTGTGATGTATCCTTCTCGAGAAATTGCGCGATTTAATGAAGCAACGTTAAAAATCACAAAAAAAGATAAATGCTTAACCGAGTAAAGTAGTTGTTGTTGTTGAGACCCAGACCGTCCGACCTACCAGAAAGGTGTAAGGTAACTGTTTGGACGGCAGGGAAGAGTCACCCAATTTAGACCGGAACCCAATGGGGGAGGCATCTACAGGGACCGTACCCTCCTTCCCTACCACCAACCTCTCGGAAAGACTTACGGACCCACATGTTTAACGTGATCGTACTCCGCGTGAACACGGCGGCAGTTTTTTGGCAGTGGCGGCAATCGAACTCGGGCCTACCGAGTGCAATACCCGCGCGCTAACCATTGGGCTACCGCACCCTCAAGTTAAGTAGTTGTTAAACCTGACGTTGTTGATTAAATTGTACAAGATTGTGATTGACACCATTGTTATAGTTTTCAAACAGATCGGCTTTTGATGGCACAGCTACTTAAGGTTTAAAATCCTATTGTAGAAGATCATTTTGGAATCCATTATGATGTTTCTCTCTTATTTGCTCTTTTTGAAATGAATGTGAAATGAAATGAACAATTTAATACGAAAATATTTTCAAATTGGTTAACATTAACAATGAAAATACCTTAAACTTTCCAGTTTTAAATGGTTTATTCCCTTAAAAAGAAGAATTATATTTTGAGAAACATATTAAATTAACATAGCACTAAATTTTACAGATACTGCTTGCCTCTTGTAAGAGAATGAAGAACACAATTTACTGTCTTGAACATAAGACCGGTAGCACAATGCATGATGATATTATCATATCGGAAGAACTATTGAAGGCACAGGAAGATTTGACAAAAAGCAGACATAGTATTTTTCGTGCAGAGTATCCTTGCCTGGAGGAAGATCCAGTCAAATGATTAGTTTGATAATATTTCTCTTTTTGTTCAAGCTTAAGCATATGGGCTCGGTAGCTACCAAACACAAATAAATCATGCTATTTAGAAAATATTTCATATTCACTACTTCTTCCTATATGAAACGGATACTTTTTGGTACTACTAGGAGTATGAAGAATATGATTTACTGACTCAAATATAAAACCGGTCTCACGATGCATGATGAGATAAGCATATCTGAAGAACTTGGGATGGCACAGGTTAAAGATTCAATAAGAAGCAAAAATTAAATTCGTGAAGCATATGTTGGACAGTTGGAAGCTTCAAGCATCCATTTATATCGAAAGAAGAATTTCTTTAGAAATTATCTCGTAACAAATTTGCTGACACCAGAAACAGAAAAGATGTGAACTGGCTAGTTGGATTCTTTTAAGATAAATACATTTTTCATACACAGGACTGATAAAATGATAAAATGAAGACGAACGCCATTCATTCTCTCGAATACAGAACCCGTAAGACACTCCATGATAAGCTCGAATTTTGTAAAGAACTTGGACTGGTGCAATCCATGGATCAATTTTTTTATCTCCCCGAAGAAATGCTTGAAATATTTTATAAATATTTTTTGGACAAGCCAAAAGCACATGCTGGGAAACTCACGTACTGCGGGTATGATTAGTACCAAATTTGTTGATTCAAAATGTAAAAAGAACTTAGAGCCAGTTGTCCGGCTCTTGGCGATCTACGAACTTTCAGGATTCAGTCAGAGTGCTTCTTCAAATACGACTTTTAACATCAGAGCTAGGTCTCCAATTAATGTTTTGGAAGCCGTAGCACAATTTTAACATTCAATTACTCACTTGTTTTCAACGAACAAGTACTATCAAGTACTTCCTACGAGAATATGTTCTACGCCTGCGCATGTTAGACTACAAATGCTTTGATAGATATCGCTAACAGTCCAGGCCGACAGTGTTGCAAATTCGCAAGTCTTGTATCTCCAAAATAAACGTCTCCTATTGCCTGAAGAACACCATTACTTATTCGAGGTCACATTATGCACTAAATATGAACACAGGAAAGTTTGCTTTGGGAAATAACTATAAATGCCGAATTCTCTCTATATTTTCACAACATTGAAATTGCACTTTCTAAAACTAATGGTCGAAGGTATTTAGATGCAAGATGCACATTTTAACATGGCATATATCCGAATTCAGAGATTTTTCTTTTTTTAACAGAAGATATACACCAAATTGGTTTAAAACATAAGCACAGATGTTTGATGTAGGCAACCACAATATAGAACAGGAAAAACCGGAGTTTAGGCTTTTTGACACTTAAGTGATGCAGTACCCGTAACATGCATGACCATTCTGTTCTGGCGACTCTGTTAATTACTCATATCCCAACCGAGGTTGGAAAGAAGATGTCAATCTAGCCACCGGGCGCACTATCCATTTAGTCACTAAGCAATAATATGCTATTTTACAGATAAAATGGACACTACAAAATTATTACATTTCACTTGAAAGTTGGGTAATTGGCTCCATCGGAATTTTTATCAAGTTCAAATATTGCGTTTTAAAATGAAACTTTCCTAAATTTCGAAATGTTTAGCAAGTTTATTGAAAATTCAAATTTTGTTTTTATAATTTCACATTATCTATCATAATAAGATAATAAAAGAAACAATACTCAAAGGATAAGAAAAAGTTAATCAACATAAACAAATAAGAACATAATGCAGCATTCAGCCCTTTCAAGTATATTACGAATTCTTTTCGCCAGTGCTTACCGAAAAATGTGTGTACTGTATTCGTCAAAATGGCATATTGTATGGTGCCGGTAAAATTTGTTAGTCATTAGAGCGCTTATCTAGGCAATCTCTCGTATGCCACAAAAAGCTGCATGTTATGTTGTATCCTTATTAATGCACAATTACGTTGTTTAAATGTTTGTTATAGCACTTTAAAAGGATTCTAAATGGCATAATAGATGAATTAACTAATTAATTGAGAGATCTTCAAAGTCATTTCTATATTCTTGTCCCCTTACTTATCAAGAGACTTTCACTACCAATAGTTTCCGGTAAAATTGCAGTGAAAACCTGAATCAAATATCGTCTCCGTATCTGACAATATATGATCTGATGCTGCGTCTATTATTATTTTTACTGAAACAGTCATGGTAAATTTCAAATAAATCGATCAAAAATTGAATAAGGTATCATGACAATAAAACAATCAAGAAATTGATTTAACAAAAAACGTTTTAAAGTTTTGAGAATGTAATCCTTAGTGCTTGTAAATATATCAGAATAATCCCTATATTTCAACTATTTCTAGGTCTTAATAAAATTAGAACAGAACAATTTGTTTCAAATTTGCTACTGCCATAAAATTCAAAATAACGAAACAACTTTTTTTATCGGATTTACATGGGCATATGCTTCCTTTAATTGTATTCTATCTGTGAAGGACTTTACTTTAGGAATGTGCAAATGAACTTCCCTACAGAAGACTCATTTTAAAGGTTCTTCCTGTCTCATTTGCTATTATTTTTACTTTCCCTGCAATACATGGTAATGTATAGGGTAAGTATTGGAATCATGCCGAAAATCGCTACTCGAGTTTTCGACGGATCTATGAGTTTCGAGACCTCTAGAATACGAAAAAACTATATTTAGCGTGACGGCTGTGTGTGTGTGTCTGTCTGTCTGTGCAGATATTGTATCCACTCTAAATAAAAAAAAACTAATGGACCGAATTTCATAAAATTTGGTAGGTAAGTCACTTGTGGTCGAATCTGGTGCTGATTAGTTATGTGTACGATTCGGAATAAAATAACTCCCTCTTTTTGCGAAATGGCCCGCAAAAGTCTATATCCATTCTAGCTGAAAAACTAATGGACTGAATTTCACAAAACTCGGTAGATAAGTCCCTTGTAGACTACCCTGGTGCTGATTAGATTTTGGTACTATTAAAAAAACATAACCTGCCTTTTTTTGCAAAATGACCCGCAGAAATCGTAGAAATCTAAAATAAAAAACTACGTATGCTCAAATGTATCCATTAAATACTTGTCTTCTACGTAATTCTTAACGATGAAAAGAATAAGACCAACCCCATTACATTAGGGCTAACCGTTCTCGAGATATTTTAGTTTTTTCGTATTTTCTTTACGTCACCTATCAAAATAAGTCCAGTTATCAAATGAGAACGAAAATTGAATTAAAAGTGAATAAAAATTAATTAAAATAAAAAAGTGAGAATATAAGACTGCAGGGAAAGTCATGTGCTGCCCACATCAGATTTTTTCCATACATGTGCTGATATAGTCTTGTAATGGAGTCAAATTTGGGATTTTAATAAATTTATATATTTCAGGCATTTTAGAACACTATTTCTTGAGTGATGCCTATATGCGTATGAGTGTTCCTGTCTGTATTGGTATTTGCGTTTGGCAAGATCTATATGTACGAATTTCACGAAAATTTATAACATAGTATGTGGTGGATTATATTTTACTAAGATCCTAAGATGAACACTACTAGTCCATCTCTAAAAAAGCCTGCAAAATACGGATATTTTCAGTATAATTGCATGTATGTATACAGAAAACTACAGTGGTTTTACTATTTACTAGCCGAATACCCGTTGAAAATCAATGGTCTCGCAATAAGCAATCCCTGAATAATGTAAATTTTATAATAATTCGCGTTTTACATTTATTCGACAAATCGAATATTTTGGTGTGCAGAACATCCTAAATAAGAAAATATTGGGAAACAAAAGTTGCGCATTTCTTCCTCTGTTTGTATTCCGTTTTTTATCAAATTATTGGCCCATATATCAAATATCAAGTCTCTATCACATTTAAAAGGACGCGTGCTTCATTTATTCGGAGAATCGAACATATTAGCGTGCGCACCCCTTAAAGTAGCAAATATTGGAAATCTGAAATTTCATACTTTCTACTATATTCATCTTGCGTGTTTCTTCCTTTTGAACTATCTACCCTTACACTAAATTTGATATCTCTATCTCATTTCGAAGCATGGTTTTTTATCAAATCACTTTTCGACCGTTTCAATCTGGAGCACTCCCTTAAACGAACATTTTTGAAAAAATATATTCTTCTTGCGTGTTTCCGTCAAATGATTAGCCCGTATACCAAATTTCAAACCTCTATCAAATTTTAAAGGGGCATTTTCCCATTTATTTTGTAAATCGAACATTTTGGTGTGCGACACCCCCTTAAGTAGAAAATATTGTAAATCTGAAATTGCACACTTTCTTCTTTTCGAACGATTTATCCATACACCAAATTTGAAGTCGCTATCTCATCGCAAATCATGCTCTCCTATCATTTCACTTTTCGAACGTTTTAGTGTGCGGCACCCCCTTAAGTAGAAAATATTGGAAATCTGAAATTGTACACTTTCTTCCTTTCGAATGATTGACCTATACACCAAATTTGAAGTCTCTATCTCATCACAAAGCATCATGCTTTCCCATCATTTCACTTTTTGGTGTGGGGCACCCCCTCTAAAGAACGTTTTCGAAAAATTCGATTTTTCCAGGGGTTTTTATCGAACGACCGAGCAGTGTACCAAATTGCAAGTCTCTATCTATTCGGAAAGTGCGTAAAAGAAGCGTGACAGACAGGCGGACGGACACTCGGCAATTAGTATATACTAGCCGAATACCCGTTGAAAATCAAAGGTCTCGCAATAAGAAACTCCTGAATAATGTAAATTATCTAATAATTCGAGTTTCACATTTATTCGACAAATTGGATATTTTCGTGTGCAGAACCCCCTAAAGAAGAAAATATTGGGAAACTAATTTTCCGCATTTCTTCCTTTCGAATTATTTACCCGTACACCACATTAAAGTCTATCTCATCCCGAGGCACCCCATATATTAGTATTTCTCCTTTGGAACTTTTTTCTGTGAAGCACACCCATAAATTAACATTTTTAAAAAACTCTCTTTGTCTTGGATTTTTTATCAGATGATTGGCCCATATACCGAATATTAAGCCTCTATCACATTTAAAAAGAAGCTTGCCTCATTTATTCGAAAAATCGAACATATTAGTGTGCGGCACCCCTTAATGTAGCATATATTTTGAATGTAGTTTTGCTCCTGCATGCTGTAACTGGGACTACGTCCTGTTGCTTGCAGTCTTTGTAAATAAATAAATAAATAAATAAATAATGGAAATATGAAATTTCAAGCTTTCTTCCTTTCAAACTATCTACCCGTGCACTAAATTTGAAGTCTCCATCCTAACGAGAAGCATGTTTTTTCTATCACTTCACCTTTCGAACGTTTTTCTGTGTGTAGCACCCCGTTAATGAACATTTTTGTCAAACTGTATTCATGTTTGGTTTTTTTGTCAAATGGTTAGCCCATATACTAAATTTCAAGCTTCTATCACATTGTAAAGGAGGTGTTTTTTATTTGTTCGGCAAATCGAACATTTTAGTGATCGGCACCCCCTACAACAGCAAATGTTGAAGGACTGAATTTTCACACTTTCTTCCTTTCCAATTTTTACCCGTACACCAAATTTGAAGTCTCTGTCTCATCGTGAAGCATGCTTTTCTGGCATTTCATCTTTCGAATGATTTTGTGTGGAGTACCCACCCCCTTAACTCTAAATTTTTTAAAAACTCTATTCTTTTAGTGATTTCTATGAGATAATTCGCCCATATACCAAATATGAAGCCTCTATCTCGTTTTTAAAGGAGCGTTTCTCCTTTATTCCGAAAATCGAACATTTTAGTGTGCGGCACCCCTAAAGTAGAAAATATTGGTAAACTGAAATTGTACACTTTCTTCCTTTCAAACTATCTACCCTTACACCAAATTTGATATCTCTATCTTATTCTAAAGCATAGTTTTTTTATCAATTGACTTTTCAAACGTTTTTCTCTGGAGCACCCCCTTAAACAAACATTTTTGAAAAACTGTATTCGTCTTGGGTGTTTTCGTCAAATTATTAGCCCATATACCGAATTTTAAGCCTCTATCAAATTTTAAAGGCGCCTTTTCTTATTTATTCGATAAATCGAACGTTTTGGTGTGCGACACCCTCTTAAGTAGAAAATATTGGAAATCTGAAATTGCACTCTTTCTTCCTTTCGAACGATTTACCAATACACCGAATTTGAAGTCTCTATCTCATCGCAAAGCATGCTTCCCTATCATTTCACATTTCGAACGTTGTGGTGAGCGGCACCCCTTAAGTAGAAAATATTGGAAATCTGAAATTGCACATTTTCTTCCTTTCGATCCGTTTATCCATACACCGAATTTGAAGTCTCTATCTCATCGCAAAGCATGCTTTCCTATCATTTCACTTTTCGAACGTTTTGGTGTGCGGCACCCCCTTAATTAGAAAATATTGGAAATCTGAAATTGCACACTTTCTTCCTTTGGAATGATTTACCTATAAACCAAATTTGAAGTCTCTATCTCATCGCAAAGTATGCTTTCCCATCCTTTCACTTTTCGAACGTTTTAGTGTGCGGCACCCCTTTAAGTAGAAAATATTGGAAATCTGAAATTGCACACTTTCTTCCTATTGATCGATTTACCCATTCACCAAATTTGAAGTCTCTATCTCATCGCAAAGCATTCTTTCCCATCATTTCACTTTTCGAATGTTTTAGTGTGCGGCACCCCCTTAAGTAGAAAATATTGGAAATCTGAAATTCCACACTTTCTTTGTTTCAAACGATTTACCCATATACCAAACTTGAAGTCTCTATCTCATCGCAAAGCATTCTCTCCTATCATTTCTCTTTTCGAACGTTTTGGTGTGCTGCACCCCCCTTCAGTAGAAAATATTGGAAATCTGAAATTGCACGCTCTCTTCTTTTCGAGTGATTTACCCATATACCAAAAATTTGAAGTCTCTATCTCATCGCAAAGCATGCTTTCCCGTCATTTCACTCTTCGAACGTTTTGGTGTGGGACGCCCCCTCTACGACGTTTTCGAAAAATTCGATTTTTCCAGGGGGTTTTATCGAACGACCGAGCCGTGTACCAAAGTGCTCTATCTATTCTCTCTATCTATTCGGGAAGTGCCTAAAAAAAGCGTGACAGACAATCAGACAGACGGTCAGACAGACAGACGGACAGACAGACAGACGGACACTTGGAAATTAGTATATATAATAGATAGATACCGTAGGACGATTAATTAAGAGCATTAACCGGCTTTGAAGCAAAAACAATATTTTTAGGTCAAAAATGCTGTACAGCAATACAAGAGAAATCAAGATTGGCGTCAATCTTGGAGGCATATATGTTGTAAAGGAGAAAAATTGATATTTTATATTAATGTTAAATGCATTAACTATGTGCTGTTTCATACCTAATTTTTGATAACAAAATAAATAAAAAATAAAATACGTCATCTTAGGCTTGGATGAATTGTAATCGAAATATTCAAATTTTTATCTGGCATGTTGGCGATTTGACGTCATTTTTTCTGAAGCCAAGTCGCCAAATTGAATAAAAAATGCAAAAATGCCTATTCAATATAATTTTGAAATATGTATATATTGCATGGGTTATTTTGTGCCGTAAACGGGCCTTGATGTCTATAAAGAAATCAGATATTTAAGTAAGAAAATCTCTACTGCCCTTAAGTAGAACTATTATTAAATCGCTGCAAAAGGATGCCATCAGCATAAGGGAATAGCATATCAGAAAATGGCAAATGGTTTTGAAAACTATAATTTATTGAACTACAGAGACAATAATGCAAGTCATATGCTGTCCGCAACACATATTTTATTTTCCCTGCATTACATAGTAATGTATAGGGAAAGTATTGGAATCATGTCGAAAATCGCAACTCGTGTTTTCGACGGGGCTACCCGTTTCGAGACCTCTAGAATACGAAAAAACTATTTTTAGCGTGACGTCTGTGTGTGTGTGTGCCTGTCTGTGTGTCTATCCAATGTATGTATCCACTCTAACTCAAAAACGAATGGACCGAATTTCATAAAATTTGGTAGGTAAGTCACTTAGGTGTGACCCTGGTGCTGATTAGTTTTTGGTACGATTCGTAAAAACAGAACTCGCTTTTTTTTTGCGAAATGGCCCGTAAAAATCTCATTTATCCGCTCTAGCTAAAATACTAATTTACCACATTTCACAAAATTTGGTAGATAAGTTACGTGTTGGATACTCTGGTGCTGATTAGAATTTGATACGATTCGGAAGAGAAGATCCCGTCTTTTTTACGAAATGGCCAGCAAAAATTTCATGTATACATCCTAGCTAAAATACTAATTGCCCAAATTTCACAATATTTGGGTAGATAAGTTACTTGTGGGATACTCTCGTGCTGGTAAGATTTTGGTACAATTCGAAAAATAACAACCTGCTTTTTTTTACGAAATATCCCGCAAAAATCGTCAAAATCTAAAATAAAAAAAGACTACGTATGCTGAAATGTATCAATTAAATTATTGTGTTATATGCAACTTTTGACGAGAAAAAGAATACAACGCACTCCATTATACTTTAGGTCTAACCGTTCTCAAGATATTTCAGATATCTTGCATTTTTGTTAGGCCGCATTCGGGAAAATGCCCAATTATAAAAAAAAAATTTAAAAAATTGAATTAAAAATGCAAATTTAGTGTTATTTGGTGCAATTAATCTAAATCTAACGAATTATTAAAGAAATAAAAGAAATATGGATTTCAGTCTGCAGCGAAAGTCATGTGTTGCACACATCAGATTTTTACTTTCCCTGCAATACATGGTTAATGTATAGGAAAATTATTGGAATCATGTTGAAAATCCCAACTCGAGTTTTCGACGGATCTATACGTTTCGAGGC
Organism: Amaurobius ferox; assembly: GCA_951213105.1. NCBI lineage: Eukaryota > Metazoa > Arthropoda > Arachnida > Araneae > Amaurobiidae > Amaurobius > Amaurobius ferox. The sequence goes on along the minus strand of OX578144.1, from coordinate 33,165,910 downwards.
CTGTAGAATACGAAAAATTTTTTTTAGCGTAACGTCTGTGTGTGTGTCTGTGTGTCTGTCTGTGTATCTGTGTGTCTGTGTATCTGTGTGTCTGTGTATCTGTGTGTCTGTCTGTGCAGATTTTTTATCCACTCTAACTCAAAAACTAAAGGACCAAATTTCATAAAATTTAGTAGGTGAGTCACTTGGGTGTGACCATGGTGCTGATTAGTTTTTAGTACGATTCGGGATAAAAGAACCCGCCTTTTTGTTCCGAAACGGCCCGCAAAAATTGCCTGTATCCATTTTAGCTGAAAAACTAATTGACCGAATTCGGTAGATAATTCGGTAGATTCGGTCACAAAATTCGGTAGATAAGTCGCTTGTAGGTTACCCTGGTGATGATTAGATTTTGGTGCGATTTGGAAAAAAATAACCTGCCTTTTTTTTTTTGCAAATTGTCCCTCAAATATCATCAAAATCTAAAATAAAAAAACTACTTATGCACTAATATATCCTCTAAATGCTTGTTTTATACATAATTTTTAACGAAGAAAAGAATAAGACCAACTCCATTACACTAGGAATAGCCGTTCTCGAGATATTTCGATTTTTTCGTATTTTCTCTATGCCACCTTTGAAAATAAGTCCAGTTACCAAATGATAAGGAAAATTGAATTAAAAGTGAATTCAATTTAATTAAAATAAACATAATGTGGATATAAATCTGCAGGGAAAGTCATGTGCTGTCCACATCAGATTTTTACTTTCTCGTGCATAGTATTGTGAAATCATTGTTTTCCAAAAAATTTCGATTTCGATATTTTTATGCCAGTACATGTTTTAAAAACCTTCTGAACACGTTTCGACTATTTTTGGAGTGATGTCCGTCCACCTGTCAGTCTAATGGCTGTGATCTATTTCTTGTGTACACTATCGCAGCAACAAATATTAATGGATTTTCACGAACGTTTATATCCGACTTTGTTATCAAGAAATTTAGAACTGGAAGAATTTATTTTTTAAATGCGAGTGAAAACTGTGAATTTTATTCTAAATTTCATATTTTTTTAGCATGGCAACATAGGGGAACATTTGATGTAATCATATATAAAATTGTTTATTAATCTCTGAATGATCAAGATGCTTAATAGTTTCAATTATTGTTGCAAAAAATAGCCGCGATATGTTTTTGCTTTCCCTTCAATAGATGGTAATCTATAGGGAAAGTATTGGAATCATGTCGAAAATCGCAACTCGAGTTTTCGACGGATCTACACGTTTCGAGTCCCCTAGAATACGAAAAAACTGTTTTTGGCGTGGCGCCTGCGTGTGTATGTGTGTCAGTCTGTGCAGATTTTGTATCCACTCTTACTAAAAAACTAATCGACCGAATTTTATAAAATTTGGTAGTTAAGTCACTTGTGGGCGAATCTGGTGCTGATTTGTTTTGGGTACGATTCGGGGTAAAAGAACCTGCCCTTTTTTGTGAAAAGGTCCGCACAAGCATGTATCCACTCTATTTGAAAAACTAATAGATTGAATTTCACAAAATTCTGCAGATAAGTCACTTGTGGGTCAGCCTGGTGTTGATTAGATTTTGGTATAATTCGGAAAAAAATAACCTGCATTTTTTTGCAAAATGATCCACAAAAATCGTCAAAATCTAAAATAAAAAACTACGTATGCTCAAATATATCCATTAACTGCCTATTTTATACGTAATTTTTCACGAAGAAAAGAATAAGACCAACCTCATTAACTAGGACTAGCCGTTCTCGAAGTATTTCAGTTTTTTCGTATTTTCTCTACGCCACCTGTGAAAATAAGTCCAGTTACTAAATGAGAAAGAAATTTGAATTAAAAGTGAATTAAATTTATGTGAAATGAAGAGAACGAGGATATAAGTCTGCAGGGAGAGTCATGTTCTGTCCACATCTCGATTTTTTTTCTTCGTGAAGTCGTTAGCCCCCCCGCCCCCCTTGTAGGGCAAGTTACCCCTCCGGGAGGTACTTTGTCAAGTATGGTATCAAACTAAATATTTTTTCAAGCCCTTTTAGGGGTTTCTTTTTCAAAACCCTTTAGGACTGGTAACACGATATAGATGAAATCATGTGGTCCCACAATATCGATTTTTCAATATTTTCTTGTAAAATTTGGAAAATGAGCCGAATTCTGGTATGAGAAAGTCGAGTTGAGCTGCACTGCAGTTAATTAATATATCTGTTTTTTTACCAATCTTTAGGCATTTTATCTTTTTAAAAAGTCAGATAGATAAATTTGAAATTTAAAGTCTTAATGTTTTAAACAACAGAAAAACGCGATTGCATCCAGTTATTCAGTTTTTCTTACATTTGAAATAATTTCTCCTTCGGAATCAAGTCTCTAAATCCTTTGGCATGCAAATGTTTTTCCTTCTTTCTATTTCGCAGAATTGTTTCAGTCTTTAAGAAACCATTAGAGTGAAAAATCGTAATGGAAGATTCAAAGGCTGAAAAGACTAACAAACCTGAAAATCTTAGTCTTCATTAGTGACAACTTAGAATCCCAGTACACAAAATGCCAAATCGATTCGGAGTACTTTACCCAAACAGAAGACGGAAAAGGATAGGTTTTAAGAAAATAGATCTTGAACAATAGTTTTGCAGCAGAAACAAAAGTGGATACGTACTACAACGAGATATTTATTTGAACTTTTATCTAGAAAAAGCCTCTTATTTTCTAGAAATTATTTTGCCGAGCAGAATCTTTGGAACACGTTTATACTATTACTGCATAAAAGAACAAATATAGGCAAGGATACTTTTTAGGAAATGGGGAACAAATGTTATAATTTATTGGAAATATACGTATCTATATCGTTAGGATAAAATTATAGCAATGTAGCCATGATCGTACAAATAAACTTATTGTATTTTAAATACTTACCATATCTCTCTACATCGTAATTTGTAAATTAATCTATGTCAGTAAAAACAATTTTAATTAACTTAAACATTTATTTGAAGATATTTTTTTAAAAAGGAAAATTTTATTAATTTCATTCATGTTTCATTCTGTGAGACCAGAAATAGATCTGACATGTGTTTTGGTGAGACAAGTTTATGTCAGTTATTCATTGTGTCCGAAACATCGAACAATACGTTTAGTCTGGATGGCTCCGCGGTTTACAGCACACCGTAAATTTAGGAGTGTCAAGACAGAGGGGGCAGAGTGGGCCCTTACTAGGATGCCAAGTAGCGACATTGGTTCAATGATTAACCAATAGTAAAGCTGCTTGTTGCGTCACTCTCACTGCTGCAAATGAAAGAAAAGGGGGGAGTTACACCCCCGAGGAAACAGAACCACAACATGTGACCTAAGAACTACACTTGAGAATAAAGACTTGAGTAAATACTCGAATGACATTATGACTTGACTTGGCAACAGATTAACAGCTACGAGAATGGTTTATACTCGTGCGCCATTATGAATCAGCAGTACAAGATGATCGGAGAAGTACAAGACAGATTTGAAGGTATGAGTTCCTCAAATATTCACAGGTTATTAAGATACTTTAGACATAATACTACTGGCCTCACATGCTATCTTTCTAAATAATTAAAAAGCAGAGTAATTATTGTAATTAAATTTAATAAGTATTTTATGTTGTTATTAAATGCTTTATTGTTAAAGTTTAAATGGTGTGATCAATTTAGTATTATATTAATTAATAATGCATTTACAGAACTCGCGCGAAAGATAAATAATTGGAGGGTTTTATATAGCGGCACAACAAAGCAATGTACAATAATAAATAAGTACCACTAATACGAGCAATTTACGATCATGTACATTAAGTTTAATTCTACAATATCATTATATTTAATAATAATAGTACTCTAAGTATATTTTTATTTAGCGCACCACACATTCATGTTAAGTTATTCTTATAGCAGATAAATGACTATTGGCATTCAAATACAAAAGTATTACTTAAAGTATATTTTATCGTGAATGGAACGAGCTGGATCCACGAGAATGATGTCACCAAATTTATCGCATTGTATTACATAAGAAAAGTCAACATGTTTGTCAACGGTTAATGTATTTTTTTAATTTATGGGATTTTTTTAAAAATTTATTTTAAAATTGTGCAATATCACGAGAACGGTTCATGCTAACATTCTAAAGTTTATGTCAATTGTTTTCTAAGGAAAAATTACATAAGGAATGTCTATTTGCGTAACTTTATTAAAAGTTTTAATTTTTTGTTAAATCTATTTGACAAATGTGCAATATCTCAAAAACGGTCCAAGCTAGCGTTCTAAAGTTTATGTCAATCTTTTTTTAAAGAAAAATTACATAAGAAGTGTCTATTATCGTAACTTTATTAAATGTTTTGATTTTTTGCTGATTTTTAAAATATTTCACTCGATTCATTCGATTCGAACATTCGATTTCGTTTAAAAACAATAGGCTTCCAGTATTGACGGATTGCAATATTTTGCAAAATTGCATTCGAATCACTCCATTCGTTCGTGATAGATCGTCTACACACACACACACACAGACACAAACACACACACACACACACACACACACACACACACACATCACCTCAAAAAAGTTCGATTCGTGATAAATGATGCTTGAAACGTGTTCTCCAGTCTGAAACTCGAATTCAAATTTTCGACCCCGTCACAATACTTTGCTTATGCATTATTGTATATAATGGAAGTAAAAATATATAAATGATTTTCTGCAACTGCTGACATGCTAATAGTACTAAACTTGTTTAGATATGAAGGTGTCAGACAACCTGTATTTATGAAGGTGTTTTGTAGAATCCAAAGAAATTATATGTGAGTATTACTTTCCTTATATACATAGTATAATGTATAAGAAAATTATTGCGATGGGGTCGAAAATTCGAATTCGAATTTTCGACGGGAGAGCACGTTTCAAGCATCCCTGATCACGAATCAAACATATGTGAGGGAAATCTGTGTGTGTGTGTGTGTGTGTGTGTGTGTGTGTGTCAGTGAGTTAGTGGAGACGATATCACACGAACGAGTGGAGCGATTCGAATGGAATTTGGTACAGACATTACAATCCGTGAATACTGGAAGTCTACTCTTTTTATACACAATCGGATATTCAGAATCCCCCTAAATTTTCGAATTTTCGAGTGAAATATTTAAAACAACCATCAAAAAATCAAAACCTTTAATAAAGTTACGCAAATAAACAATTCTTATATAATTTTTCCTTAGAAAACGATTGACATGAACTTTAGAACCGTTCTCGAGATACTGCACATTTTTCAAATAAATTTATAAAAAAATCCCATAAATTAAAAAAGTATTAACTGTTGAGAAACATGTTCAATTTTCATATGTAATATCATGCGATAAATTTGGTGACATCATTCTTGTGGATCTAGCTCGTTCCATCCATGATAAAATATACTTTGAGTACATACCTGAGAAGCCCTGCTAACCAACTAGGGTTTATAGCATTCAGTGGGACATCGAGGCGCAACCACTTCATCTCTTTTCCAGCAAAGCCGCAACCTCGGTCGCGAAACACGGCGGAATCATTCACCGGGCAGGGGCCGAAGGCACCTGCCGGGCCCGACTCCGGTCACCGGCCAGACCTGGGCTCAGGGCATAAATAGCCACAGTCCCGTGATCCGGCCACCTGGAAGAGTCCGGGGACTGCCTCGTCACTTCCACGATTGCATCCGTGAGCAGCGAGGATACTTTGAGTAATACTTTTGTATTTGAATGCCAATAGTCATTTATCTGCTATAAGAATAACTTATTTCTCCGTCCATAACGTTTGGCGAGATATTGGAGACGAATTTGGCGGAATGTTGCCAACTTGGTAACTTTTTAAATGTTGCTAAATTAACGAAAATCTCGCCAAAGGGATATAATGACTCTAAATCAATGAAAATGACGACTAATTGAAGAAAATTCAATATTTTGGAAACAATATAAATATCTACTATAAGAATAGCTTATTTGTTTACTGTAATAATAGTAAATTCATTCAATTATATATATGGAAAGTCATGTTCTGCCGACATCAGATTTTTTCCATCAGTTTAGGAAGAATATATGTAAACAACTGATTAAACCAGTGTATCTGACTGACTGTGTTCCTGAATTTTCTGGAGTTCTAAATGTTCCTTCGACCCTGCCCACAACAACCGCAGGCTTGCTTCCTTGCAAGTTCATTGTTTTGCTTGGCTTTTCCGCTTCAAGTACCTCTTAATTCTTTGGTGGCATTGACTGATGTCGCATTACGCACGTACTTAGTTGCATCACTTTCTGGAAAACAAAATCCTCAGGCAACGTCTTGCAATTTATCCTGAAAAATGTATCGATTGATGTTACAAAGTTTGACGATGTGAACGACGACGGAATTTGGTACAGAAATTAAAATCCGTGAATACTGGAAGCCTACTCTTTTTATACACAATCGAATATTCAGAATCTCCCTAAATGTTCGAATTTTCGAGTGAAGTATTTAAAATAATCATCAACAAATCAATATCTTTAATAAAGTTACGCAGACATTTCTAATGTAATTTTTCCTTAGAAAACGATTGACATGAACTTTAAAACGCTAGCACGAACCGTTTTCGAGATATTGCACATTTTTCAAATAAATGTATCAATAAAATCCCATAAATTAAGAAAATGTCACTTTTCATATGTAATATCATATGCTAAATTTGTTGACATCATTTTTGTGGATCTAGTCCGTTTCGTTCATGAGAAAATATACTTTGGGTAATAATGTTTTATTGGAACGCCAATAGTCATTTATCTGCTATAAGAACAACTTATTTCTCCGTCCATAACGCTTGGCGAGATATTGGCAACGAATTTGGCGGAATGTTGCCAACTTGATAACTTTTTTAAATGTTGCTAAACTAACGAAAATCTCGCCAAATGGATAAAAATGACGCTAAATCAATGAAAATGAAAACTAATTGAAGAAAATTCAATATTTTGGAAAGAATATAAGTTTATACTAGAAGAATACCTTATTTTTTACTGTAAAAGTAGTAAATTCATTCCATTATATAAGGAAAGTCATATACTGCTCACATGGGACTTTTTTACATCAGCTTAGGAAGAATATTTGTAAACAACTAATTAAACCAATGTATCTGACTGATTGTGTTCCTGAATTTTTTTGAATTCTAAAGATTCCTTCGACCCTGCCCAAAACAACCGCAGTCTTGTTTCCCTGCAAGTCCATCGGTTTTGTTTGGCCTTCCCGCTTCAAGTACCTCTTATTTCTTCGGTGGCATTGACTGATGTAGCATTACGCAAGTACTTATTTGCATCACTTTCTGGAAAACAAAATCCTCAGGCAACGTCTTGCAATTTATCCTGAAAAATGTATCGATTGATATTACAAAGTTTGACGATGTACCCCCTCGGGGGGGGGGGGGGTAACGTCCTCCCCCGCCGGTGTTGATGACGTCACGAACACAAATTATATTGTGGCTATTCTCAACAATTATATTGTGGCTATTCTCAAATACATTGATTGATACTGTTAAGTTTCGTGATAATTGAGCCATAAATAGCTCCTTTTATGCATAATTTTGTCAAATTTTGTTCAGTGCTGTATGTTAAATATAAATTGTTGAATATATTTCGAAGTTTTTTCTCGAATTTCAAAACATCCTATGTAGTTCCTGATTTTTTAATAGCGAAGCTGGACATAAATTCGTGAGAATACATTTGGACATGGTTTTGGACATGGTTTTGGACATGGTTTCGTGAGAATACATTTATATCTATGGCAGCTATCGTGCAGACAAAATATTGTCCACAGACAGACAGATACAAATGCATCACTCTAAAAGTAGTCAAAACATGTTCAGGAAATTGAAACGAATGCACTTCGATGAAATCCTGAATTTTTGTTAAAACATTACTTTCTCTATACTATAGTATGTTATAGTCTCTATACTATTGTTTCTATAGTATGAGATATGGAAGAAAAATATTTATAATTAAATTCACAAAACGTAAATCTTTAATGCCATTATATTTAACATTTCTTCGTTTTACTATTTCAAGTCCTTTTGTAAGTTCATAAAGTCCCCAAATCTTTTGAAGTTTCGGTCATTTCTTTTCTTTCTGTTTCCGCTCTATTGTTAACTCGCCAAGAAACCATTAAAGTGAAAAAGACCGAATGGGATTTTAAAGCTGAAAAGACTAACAAACCTGAAAATTTTAGCCTCATTAGTGACCACTTAGATGCTTGATACACAAAACACCCCATCGATTTGTATTACTTTCTCCGAACTTAAGACGGAAAAGTCTAGTTTTTAACAAAGTGGTTTCTTAGAAATTGTTTCTTGGGGGAAAATAAAAAGAAGAAATGCAGCTCCAGATATTTCTTCTCATTGATTCCCTTGAATCTTATAAACTTATTTTGACATATAATGTGTTATACATATTTTTATTTTCTTATATTATAGAATATAGTGTAGAGGAAGTATTGTTTCAAAATTCGGGAAATGTCGGAAATTCGAGATTTTTAAGCCAAAATTAATTTTAGGACCTCTTGAGCACGTTTTGGCTATTTTTAGAGTGATGCCCGCCTGTCTGTGTTACTTTATAAAATTAGATAATCTAGAACCAGATAGAATTTTTTGAAATTCTAGCGAAAACTTCGAAATTTTATATTTTCTTAACATGACAGGGTAGAACAAAGTTTTACATAATTAAACTTAAAAATGGTCATTTATGGCTCAATAATCACGATACTTCAACCGTTGTAGTGAAAATTAGTGGCAATATAATTTTTGTATTTGTGACGTCATTACCCCCCTCCCTCCCATCGGGGTATACTGTCAGACTTGATATTAATCAAGATTTTTTCATCCCTTTAAAATAAATGTTAACATGACTTATTAACAAAGTTTACATAATTGTGATCATATTTTAGACTAACGATTTTTAGCTTTTTTTGCGAAATTTTCATGAAAAATAAAAATATACTTAAAACTGGATTCTGGAATAAGAAAACCGAGTTCAGCCACACGCCACTATATAAATTATACTTGTGCCTTAAAAGTAATTCCCTGCCCTAAAAGTAAATTAAAAACCAATTTAGAAACGGGTTATATCCCGTGTAATCCTTACAATGAAATCGGGGTTTCATTTTCAGAAATCGGCGAACTAGCGATCGCATAATATCGATCGCAATGAATTTACTACTTTTACAATAAAAAGATAGATTTTTCTTATAGTAGATATTTATATTCTTTTCAAGATATTGAATTTTCGTCAATTAGTCGTCATTTTCATTGATTTAGTGTTATTTTTATCCATTTGCCGATATTTTCGTTCATTTGGCAACATTTAAAAAAGTCGCCAAGATGGCGACATTCCGCCAAATTTGGGACCAAAGTCTCGCCAAGCGTTATAGACGGAGAAATAAGTTATTCTTATAGCAGATAAATTATTGGAGTTCAAATACAAAAGTATTATTCAAAGTATCTTTTCTCATGATTGGAACGAACTAGATTCACGAAAGTGATGTCACCAAAATTATCGCATGATATTACATATGAAAAGTGAACATGTCTCTCAACAGTTAATGTATTTTTTTAATTTATGGGATTTTTTTTTAAATTTATTTTAAAAATGTGCAATATCTCGAGAACCGTTTATGTTAGCGTTCTACAGTTTATATCAATCGTTTTCTAAGGCAATTACATAAGAAATGGCTATTTGCGTAAATTTATTAAAGGTTTTGATTTTTTGATGATTTTTTCAAAATTTCATTCGAAAATTTAGGGAGGTTCTGAGCATTTGATTACGTTTAAAACCAATAGACTTCCAGTATTCACGGATTGTGATTTTTGTACCAAATACTTTCACACACACACACACACACAGACAGACAGACATCACCTCAAAAATGTTTGATTTGTGATCAGGGATGCTTGAAACGTGCTCTCTCGTCGAAAACTCGAATTCAAATTTTCGACCACTTCGCAATACTTTCCTTATACATTATGTATATAAGGAAAGTAATAACAATAGCAATAATAATAAACGCTAGAATCCGTTACAACATATTTTAATAATAAGTTAAATAAAATTGCATCTTAACTTCTGCAATAAAATATGTCACATAAAAGATCAATCCATAGAGGTAAAATGTCTCTAGCTCCTTAGAGCAATCGATTTTGAATCAAGATTCGTTGTAACATTTATTTATGAAGACTTGACGTAAAACATGGAATTTAGACGGTACAATCCGTGTCAGTGTATTTTATAGCCAAGATAGTGATTTGCTGGCGCACTGTTATGTTGTTGTTGTTGATGTTGAGACCCAGACCGTCCGACCTACCAGAAAGGTGTAAGGTAACTGTATGGACGGCCGGGAAGTGCCACCCAATGGCGCACTGTTATGTACTGTTCCTTTTAATATTCGGACATCGACGTCACATGCGTGTGAGCGCCATTTTAAAAGATAGTTTTTCCGCCATTACATCGCGAAATTGAATGACACATTGAGACAGCAGAATGACACATGCTTTTGGAAAGTGGAGCTTAAAATCTATAAAAGCTTTTCAACCACACTATCAAAGATGGTTTCTTTACTCGAGTTATACGGCGCCGAACATTGCTTTTCATTACGTCAGTAGGATGGCAAAGTTCAAAGTTGCCTCATAATAGCTTCGATTGATTTTTACTTTCCTTATATACATAATGTATAAGGAAAGTACTGTGGCGGTGTTGGAAATTCGAATTCGAGTTTTCGACGGCAGAACACGTTTCAAACATCCCTGATCACGATTCAAACATTTTTTGAGGTGATGTCTATGTGTGTGTGTGTGTGTGTCAGTGAGACTGTGGAGACGATATCTCATGAACAAATAGAGCGATTCGAATGAAATTTTGTACAAAATTCACAATTCGTGAATACTGGAAGACTGTTGCTTTTAAACGTAATTGAATGTTCAGAACTTCCCTAAATTTTCGAGTGAAATTTTGAAAAAATCATGAAAATATCAAAACTTTTAATAAAGTTACGCAAATAGCCATTTCGCATGTAATTTTTCCTTAGAAAACGATTGACATAAACTTTAGAACGCTATCATGAACCGTTGTCGAGATATTGCACATTTTTAAAATAAATTTATCCAAAAATCCCATAAATTAAAAAAATATATTAAGTGTTGAGAAACATGTACACGTTTTATATGCAATATCATGCGATAAATTGGGTGACATCATTGTCTAGCTCGTTCCATTCATGAGAAAATATACTTTGAGAGAAACTTTTGTATTTGTATGCCAATAGTTATTTATCTGCTATAAAAATAACTTATTTCTCCGTCTATAACGCTTGGAGAGCTTTTGGCGCCGAATTTGGTGGAATTTCGCCAACTTTGCCGCATTTTAATGTTGCCAAGTTAAGGAAAATCTCGCCAAATTGATAAAAATGACTCTAAATCAATGAAAATGGCGACTAATTGACGAAAATCCAATATCCTGGAAAGAATACGAATATCTACTATGAGAAAAACCTATTTGTTTAATTTAATAGTTGTAAATTCATTGCATTATATAAGGAAAGTCATGTGTTGCCCACATCAGATTTTTTTTTTGAGTTTGTTACTCTCCCACAAAGTTTTTAATTATGTTTACGGATTTGCGCTCAAATTTGAGTTGCGACTTGCGGTTCGAAAGATTTTAGTATGTACGTTCTTTCCTTTATGTAAATATATATATATATATATATATATATATATATATATATATATATTCCATCAAAATAGAATATATATAAAAGGAATAATAAATGTTGTAAACCGTTTACATTTTATAATATCAATATAGATATTTCATTGACATCTGCATTATTAGTATTTAGAATATAATTACCGTTACACATGTAAGTTTAATTATCAATATCATAGAGCTAAGTGAGAGTGTCTGATAAAGACACGGCATAAACTGATGAAGATTGACACTTTGCTTACACGTAGTATTGGGGTACCAACGTGTATTCGGCTAGTAATATACTAATTGCCAAGTTTCCGTTTGTCCGTCCTTCTGTCACACGTTTTAAGTACTTTCCAAATAAATTGACTTACAATTTGGTACAAGGATCGATATTTCGATTAAAAAAACCCCGGAAAATCGTATTTTCTGAAAATGTTCTGCAGAGGACATACTCCACACCAAAGCGTTCGAAAAGTGAAATGATGGAAATGCATACTTTGCGATGAGGTAAAGGCTTTAAATTTAGTGTATGGGTAAATCGTTCGAATGGAAGAAAGTGTACAATTTCAGTTTTCCAATATTTTCTACTTAGGAGGTACATCAAAATATTCGATTTGTCGAATAAACTAGAAACGCCTTCCTCAAAATTTGATAGAGGCTTGAAATTTGGTAAATGGGTTAATCATTTGATTAAAAAACCCACGACGAATAGAGTTTTTCAAACATGTTCATTTAAGGGGGTGCTCCACAGAGAAACGTCCGGATGGTGAAATGATAAAAAAGTTTATTTCGGGTTGAGATAGAGACATCAAATTTAGTGTATGGGAAAATAGTTTGAATGGAAAAAAGTGTACAATTTCAGTTTTCCAATATTTACTGCTTTAGGGGCTGCTGCACACCAAAATATTCGATTTTTCAAATAAATGATAAACCTCTCCTTATAAATATGAAAGATACTTTATTTCGTATATGGGTAAATTATCTGATAAGAACTCTTCAAAGAATATAGGTTTTTAAGGTGTTAATTTATGGGGTTGGGTACTCCACACAGAACCGTGGAAAGATGAAATGCTAGAAAAAGCATGCTTGGCGAAGGGATGGAAACTTCAAATGTGAAGTATGGATAAATAGTTGAAAAGAAAAGAAATTATAAGTTTTCCTACATTTAATCCTTTGGTGGATTCCGCACACCAAAATGTTCGATTTGCCTAATAAATGAGAAATGTCCAGTCTTAAATTTGGTGCATGGGTAAACAGTTTTGAAATGATCACTGGAAAAATTGAAGTACTCAAAAATTCACTTTATTCGGGGGCTACTTATAGTGAGACTGTTGATTTTAAATGTGTATTCGGATAGTGTCATTTAGAATACTATAGGAATTTGCACAAAAATTGGATTTATAGGCTGCTTAGCATATATGCTGCATATTGCTGCATATATGCAAAGCATATATGCTTGCATATACGCTTGCATATTGCATTTATTGAATTTATAGGCTGCTTTTTTTTAAAATTGGATTTATAGGCTGCTTTGCATATATGCTGCATATTACTGCATATTTACAAAGCATATATGCTTGCATATATGCTTGCATATTGCATTTATTGAATTTATAGGCTGCTTTTTTTTAAAATTGGATTTATAGGCTGCTTTGCATATATGCTGCATATTGCTGCATATATGCAAAGCATATATGCTTGCATGCTGCTTATATGCTTGCATATTGCTGCTTTGCATGGATGTATAGGCTGCTTTGCATAGGCTGCTATATATTCCATGTGCGATCCAGTGGTCGAGCGGTCAGGGGCATGCGTTTCCGGCTGATCGCTGGATTGCCGGGTTGCGGTTTCGAATCCCGTCAGCGGGCATCTATGTTGCCATGTCGAAGCCAAGTCAGACTTCCGCCCTTCGGGGTGTTTCTTTAAATGTGAAGCTGCTATTCTTATCTCCTTCGCCATGGGGTACCCTGGGGGAATCTTGTGGACGTGGTGCGTAGGTGCCCCTTCACCACGGGGGAATTAGTAATAATAATGTATTCCGTGTGAAGAACGTGTTTATATTTCGTATATATTCCATCCATACTGTTATACAACGTAAACACAAATACCCAGGATATCCAAAAATTATTGAATACATTTAAATTGACGCGAAAGTAAAAATATAAAATATACAAGTATTATACCTTTAATATTCTTGTATTTAACTCTGTAATTTAATAAATTTCAATATGAGCTTATTTTGTTGGTCTTACCACATTTGAGCTGTAGTCAGTTTTACATTAGACGTTTTTAAGTGTTTGAAGATTTATAGAACCAATAGCTGTAGTGATTCTGTGTTTAAGTTTTTGTAAGTTGGGTGTCTAGTATACAGAAATTTCCACATATCCCCATAGCAAGATTTTCAGTGGAGTTAAACTCGGTGAGCGAGAAAGACAGCCGCTCCGAAAATGCTCGATAGGACAATTACGTAGAGGAAGGGGCCTATATAGAGGGGTTTCGTCCTGCTGGAAAATGTTGTTGGGTTGATGTCTTACCATCTGTGGTATTGCAAAAGGGGAAATAAATGCTTTTTTGCATTGCATGGCCAAATAAATGTCGCACCAAATATATGCCCAACCAAATAAATGTCCAACGAAATGCATGTCAAGCCAAATTTATTATCATTTCACAAAAGATGAATGGGTCAATAACTTCCCATAAGGATAGGCCGCTGTAGCCATTAATTTTGGTAGAATCACATTCAAATTTAATAACAGAACGAGCCGTTCCATTAATCCCGATCCCACAAATATGCTGATGATAAAAAGTACCTGATACATGAAATTTGAATTCATCATTAAAAATAAATGTCACCTTCTATGGTACTTTCACAAAATATTAATGGGTAAATAATTTCTCATCACGATAGGCCTCACTAGGCATTAATTTTGGGAGAATCAACTTAAACAACAGCACGAGGCGCCTCACTACCTCAGATCCGACAATTATGCTAATTAGCAGTTCCTGATATATTAAATGTGAATTCATCATTAAAAATCTGATGTGGGCAGCACATGACTTTCCCTGCAGACTTATATTAACGTTCTCTTTATATTATTTAAATTTATTTCACTTTTAATTCAATTTTCTTTCTCATTTGGTAACTGGACTCATTTTCAAAGGTCGCGTAGAGAAAAATAAAAAAAACAAAAATATCTCGAGAACGGCTAGTTCTAGTGTAATGGGGTTGGTCTTATTGTTTTAGTCGTTAAAAATTACGTATTAAACGAGCATTTAATGGATATATTTGAGTATACTTGGTTCTTTAGTTTAGATTTTGACGATTTTTGCGGGCCATTTTACAAAAAAGGCAGGTTATTTTTTTAATAGTACCAAAATCTAATCAGCACCAGAGTAACCCACAAGTGACTCATCTACCGAATTTTGTGAAATTCGGTCCATTAGTTTTTCAGTCAGAGTGGATATAAGCTTTTGCGGGCCACTTCGCAAAAAAAGGCGGATTCTTTTATTCCAAATCGTTCCCAAAACTAATCAGCACCAGACTCGCCCACAAGTGACTTACCTACCAAATTTTGTGAAATTCGGTCGATTAGTTTTTTAGTTAGAGCGGGTACAAAATCTGCACAGACAGACAGACAGACACACATACACAGACGTCACGCTAAAAATGGTTTTTTCGTTTTCTAGAGGTCTCGAAACGTGTAGATACGTCGAAAACTCGAGTTGCGATTTTCGGCATGATTCCAATACTTCCCCTATACATTACCATGTATTGCAGGGAAAGTAAAAATAAATGTCCCCGTTTATGACCATTTCATAAAATATTAATGGGCCCAAAACTTACCATTGCTATAGGCCACACAAGGCATACATTTTGTTATATTAAAAATGCATAATTAAAAATAAATGTCTCTTTCTATGATCCTTTCATAAAGGAATAATGGGTCAATAACTTCCCATCGCGATAGGCCGTATTAGAAATTAATTTTAGGAAAATCAAGTTCAAAAACAGCGAGTGGCGTTTCATTGCCATCGATCTGGCAATCATGCTGATTAACAGTACCTGGTACATAAAATATCAATGCATCACAGAAATTAAATTTCACCATTTATGGCACTTTCACAAAATAATGACGTACCAATTGCTTCCCGTCGCGATGGGCCATGCCACGCAATTATTTTGGGAAAATCAAGTTCAAAAACAGCGAGATGCGTTTCATTACCACCGATCCGATAATTAAGCTGTTTAACAGTACCTGGTACATAAAATGTTAAATCGTCACAGAAAATAAATGTCACCTTTTATCGTCATTTCACAAAAAAATAATGGGCCAATAATTTCCGGTCGCGATGGGCCGCACAAGGCATTAATTTTGGGAGAATCCACTTAAACAACAGCTCGAGGCGTCTCACTACCTCAGATTTGATAATTATACTAATCAACAGTGCCCGATACATGAAATGTGAATGCATAATTAAAAACTAAATGTCTCTGTCTATAATCCTTTCATAAAGGAATAATGGGCCAATAACTTCCCATTGCGAGAGGTCGGATCAGGCATTATTTTTGGGAGAATCAACTTAAACAACAGCACGAGGGGTCTTATTGACTTAGATCTGAAAAGTATGCTAATTAACAGTACCTGATACATGAAATGGGAATTCATCATTAAAAATAAATGTCACCTTTTAAAGTCATTTTACAAAAGAATAATGAGGCAATAAACTCCCACTGCGATAGGCAACACCAAGCGTTACTTTTGGGAGAATCAAGTTCAGAAAAAGTTCGAGGAGTTTCACTACCTCAGATCCGGGCGTGGTAGCCCATTGGTTAGCGCGCTGAAGTTGCACTCGGTAGGCCCGGGTTAGATTCCAGCCACTGCCAAAACTGCCGCCGTGTTCATGTGGAGTACGATCACGTTAAACATGTGGGTCCGAAAGTCCTTCCGAGAGGATGGTGGTAGGGGAAGGAGGGTACGGTCCCTGTGGATGCCTCCCCCACTGGGTTCCGGTCTAAATTGGGTGGCACTTCCCGACCGTCCAAACAGTTACCTTACACCTTTCTGATAGGTCGGACGGTCTGGGTTTCAGCAACAACAACAACTACCTCAGATACGACAATTAAACTATTTAACAGTACCTGATACATCTGCGGCAGCAAAGACATCTATCAAAGATGCCACACGAGCAATACCCGAATTATAAGAACAGAGGAGGAGCTAGCTTTTGCTCAGTGATTATAATGTCGGTCTACGAAGCATCAGGTCCCTGGTTCGGGACCACGGCGACGCTCAATCGCCACAATGATGACTGGACGCTTGAAACACGCAACCTTTCCAACGACTTCGCCTCTCAGCACGAGATGGCAGCACCACAAGGAGTCAGAAGCCTTGACACTCCCTTCTTGGTTGACCACAACTGTCCGTCACGCCGAGGCAACACGCCTCCCGGCCCTGACGTCACGCCGAGGCGACACGCCTCTCGGCCTCCTCATCAGCGAGGGGAGTGTGCGGCAGCAAAGACATCTATCAAAGATGCCACACGAGCAATACCCGAATTATAAGAACAGAGGAGGAGCTAGCTTTTGCTCAGTGATTATAATGTCGGTCTACGAAGCATCAGGTCCCTCGTTCGGGACCACGGCGACGCTCAATCGCCACACATCAAAGTTTGACTCATCACTGAAAATAACATTGCTCAAAAGTTCTCTTAAATGTTGAAAGTCCTCATCTCTTTAAATTGTCAAATATTTTTAGTTGCTTATTTTTTAGTTTAAAAGTCTGTAATATTTTTTCTATATTAAACTATCTCATTTTCTCCATAAAATGTATTCTGTCCTTTATAAGTATGATCATTTCAAATTCATTTTAATGAAATAATAAAATTACCTAGCATATCAAAGATAATTTCATTTGAATAATAAACTTTTTACTACTTAATAATTTATACCCTACTTTAAGCAGACATTTGTGCTTTTAAAATAAACAGTAAGAAATTTCACTATAAATAAGAATGACTTGATTTGAATGAAATAAATAAATAATGCAAAAGAAACTTCTGTATTTGTAAATGTTTCTTCATATTAGTTTTATTTTTAGAAATGATCTCTGCCATATAATTTATCACAATTGTTACAAATGGGAATATGTAAGTTACTTTAATGCCATAGGATTCTTTATTATGCAAATATTTATAGGATGTTTTAAAGCTATAAAAATAAAAAAATGAGCATGTGTGGAGAATAAAGTTGTAATGAATGAAACGGAATGAAATTAGCATTTCCCTTCAGTAAGAAATGCAGTTGAAGAAAATAGTATTTTATTTGTGCATATGTTACACTGATAAATATTAATGAAAATTTGAGTTAAAATTATAACGACCAATAAGAAATCAAATTGCTAATCTTATTAATATGCTCAATTGAATATATTTTTCTAATATTTTTTAATTGTAAGACATGCACATTCATATATAGTAATATTTAATATCTAGTATGATAATAAAATTTATTTTTCTATTTTGTAAGAATTATATATATAATATTGGTCCAAGATTAGACAGCATATAGAAACTCCCTTTATAAAGTAATATGTCTCACAAATACAAAAAAATATAAAATCATTTTTATATCACTACATAGCATATATATAATGTATATTTTAGATTAATATGTATTTAATACTGTCAATTTTATCTAAGAATCAAAATTATATAATTTATTATGCATGTTAAATTATTATCTATTTTATGACTCCATGAAATGTTCTAGTTATTAATTTTCATACATGTTCTACATGTTCTCATTTACATGAAGAATATTTAATATTACAGAAAATTCTCGTTGAATTTACGGATTTGATATTGTATTTATTGTTGGTTAATAATTCTTTAAAACGTATATAAAGCTGTCCAAAATAAGTTACTACTTCAGCATATATTTGAAACAATTATTTGTTTATCAATAATTAATCTGTATCTACTATATTGAATCCCGATAGTTTATCGCAATCTACATGGAAGCAAATGTAATTCGTAAAGGAGTGCAGCGATGTGTCTGCACATTTCATTATTAAATTTCATTAATTAAGTTTGAATATAAGGATTTCATTGTTCAATTAAATGATTAATTAAAATCCCATTTTATGCTATAACATTTTAAATGCTTCACTACAATTTAACTTACTATGAATGTATGTTATTAATATTTGACAGAATTCTATGACACAAATTTACTTTCACTACATACATAGTAATGTATAGGGAAATTATTTTCGCAGGTTCGAATTCGAATTTTTGACGAAGGGGAACGTTTCAAGGATCCTAGAACTGGAATCGGGAGTTTCGAATCGAACGTTTTTGAGGTGATATCTCTGTAGGGATACACTTTCTGTCTGAACTGCAGTTGCGAAGCATTACGGAGGTCTATGTTTAACTGTTTGATGGTGTTCATTTTATACACAGTAAGGGTCCTTTACTTTTTGAAGGATTGAATGGTGACGTGTATGGGAGGTTTGTTTATCTTGTTTATTGGTGTTAGATATTTGATATTTCAAATGTTTTTTGTGTTTCTGTTTGGATGTTGTAAATCTTGTTGATACTGTTTTGGTGTAGTGTCTGTATAGGTATTTCACATTTTTTTTGCTTTTTTAGTTTTAGTATATGTACTTGGTTTACGACTTTGTATCCGCTTCCGGGAGTGTCGTCATGACAATTAGCTGGCTTAACCGGGAAGTGGGGGTCACAATCCCCCCCGGCGAACTTTTGATACATTGTCGTTCTTTTTTCCTTTATTTTTTGTATTATATATATATATATATATATATATATATATATACCGGGTGATAAGTTCGGAGCAAAAATAAAACGCTATAAAAATATCTATGAGTCAGAGACATATACGGTTTGAAGATTAATATTCACCGTGGTGGGGGGATTTTGTGTGGCATGCAAAAAAATTAGTTCAAACTCTCGACACTCGGGGGGCTGCGGTAGATAAAGCCATAGAGATGATTTTTGCATGGAGGTGATTGCACACATGACTGGCCTGCGAGATTCCCAGATCTCACACCCTGTGATTTCTCGTTGTGGGGATACTTAAAATCACGAGTCTATAGAGGAAATCCCCAGTCCTTACCAGCACTGAAAGGCACCTTACGGCAGGAGGTAGCAGACATTTCCGTTAATACGCTGTTTCATGCTGTAGCAGCCGTAATACCGCGACTGCACTCAGTACTAAAATGTGGTGGTGGACATATTGAACACTTGCAGCTGTAAATCATGCTGAAATAAAATATCTCATTTCACAATTATTACCTCGCACTGTGTTCTTCGCAGCAGCGCTCCCCTACTGTCGAGATTTTGAACTATTTTTTTCATGCCATACAATCCCCCACCACCACGGTGAATATTAATCTGCAAACCGCATGTCTCCCCGACCCACAAATATTTTTATAGCGTTTTACATTTGCTCTGAACTTTTGAATCACCCAGTGTGTATGTGTGGGTCTGAGAATGCGATATCTTGCGGACGAATGCGCCATTTCGAACGAAATTCGGTACGATTATTTTGATCTGTGAGTACTGGAAGTCTAAACGCGATCAAACATTCGGATGACAGCTACATTTTCGAATGATGTTATGACAAATTCTTTAATAAAATCGGGATAATCTATAATGTTAAATAAATAGTCATATTTTATGTTTTTTTTTTATTCTGAGGCGAATACACAAACTTTACAACTGTAGCTTGAATCGTTCTTGGGATGAACTTTTCTTCTCTATTGCATGTTTTTCAAATAAATCTATTTATATTGGTAAAAGTAGTTGACTCTGCTACCGCTGTTTCACATTTTGCGTTTCTCAATTTTCTTTGTCTGCTACCGAACAAATGTATCATACAAAATCTATAATTTGGTACATCTGTAGAAATATTTTAGGAATACACGCTGAAATAAACCTTTTATCGATTTAAACATTAGTTTAAGAAATATTTAATGTCAAATTCAATGTCATATTCTAGCTGTGAGTTCTCGTTCTGTACAGGCTAACAATAGCAAGACCATGATTTTTTGCTGGCACGTAACTGTATCTCTGTTACAAGTAATGTACCTCTGTTAATGTATCTCTGCACGTAATGTATCTCTGTTACAAACAAGCAGAAAGAAGAAAAAGTTTTATATACTAGAAGGTATGCCAGTCCTATGACGGAATTAAAAGTTTGCAAAATATTAATAACCGTTTAAAGTCATTTTTATGAAGTTGGCGACTTTCTTTCTGTTTGATGACATTTTTATCAGTTTGGTGATTTTTTCGTTAAATTGGCAGTATTTAAAACGCCGACATCCGGCCAAATTTTTCGCCAAACATTATGACTGACGGAGAAATGTGTTATACTCATAGTTGAATCTTATGTTCTTTCCAAGATATTAAATTTTCATCAATGATTTGTCATTATCATTGATTTAGTGTAATTTTTATTAATTAGTCGAGATATTAACAATTTAGCAACATTTTTTTCAATTTAGCGTTATTTTTATCAATTTGGCAACATTTAAAAAGTCGTCAAGTTGGCGATACTCTGACAAAATTTTGCCAAGTTTTACAGATGAGAAAATTTGCTATTCCTATAGTAGATTCTTATATTTTTTCAATATATTGAATTTTCAACAATTAATCCTCATTTTCATTGATTTAGCGTCAATTTCATCAATTTTGGAGATATTTTTATCAACTTAGAGACATTTTCATCAATGTGGCGACATTTTCTTCAATTTGGCTATATTAATATCAATATCGCAACATATTCATCTATATGGAAATTTTAAAAAGTCATTTTAGGTACAAAAATAATTTTACAACTAAAATTTCGCCAAGCGGTATGGACGGAGAAATAAATTGTTCTTACAGTAGATAGATGACTAATGGTGGCCAAATACAAACATACCCA
Organism: Amaurobius ferox; assembly: GCA_951213105.1. Lineage (NCBI taxonomy): Eukaryota > Metazoa > Arthropoda > Arachnida > Araneae > Amaurobiidae > Amaurobius > Amaurobius ferox. The sequence continues at coordinate 33,144,226 of OX578144.1, read as the reverse complement.
AAATGTCTCCTGTCGTGAATGGAACAAGCTAGATCCATTAGAATGATGTTAACAAATTTATCATATATTGTTAAATAAAAATGTGAACATATTTCACAATAGTTAATAATTTTTATTAATTGTGATTTTTTCATACATTTATTTTTAAAAAAATGCACTATCTCGAGAACGGTACGTGTTTGCATTTTAAAATTTATGGCTATCGTTTTTAATCAAAAATTACATAAGAAATGATTATTTTCCTGATTTTATTGAAAGTTTTGATTTTTTTATAAGTATTTCAAAATTTAATTTGAAAATCTGGATGTGTTCTGAACATTCGATTGCGGTTTGAAGCAATAGTCTCCCAGTATTCACGAATTTAAATTTTTGTACCAAATTTCGTTCGAATCGCTCCATTTGGTCATGAGACTTCGAAGCTCTTCTGAGATATCGATTCATTCCATAAAAATGACACAACGCGAAATGTATAAAATATCCAGAATACTTCAAGCACACGCACACACACACGCACACACACACACACGCACACACACACACACACGCATTCGCACACACACACACACATACACGCAGACATCGCCTCAAAAATGTTCGATTCTTGTTCATGGATGCTTGAAACCTGCTCTCTCGTCGAAAACTCGATTTCGAATTTTCAACCCCGTCACAATACTTGTCTTATACATAATACTATGTGTATAAGGAAAGTAAATTTGGTATATTTTTAGATCAATGTTAGGAAAAGACGCTGAAATAAAGTGTTTTATTAAAAGGCTCTTTTTTCTGTCTCTGCAAAACTCATGGCCAGACTTCAGAGTGTGAATAAAAGTATTTCATAACTTTCAAGATACAGATGTCAGATAAGACTAGATGAAGTTCACTGTTCACACAATAACTCAATAAAATACTCTGAAGCAAACTGCAGTTTAGACAATCTTGTTACAAAGTATAATTTAGCATGATTTTAATAATTCTCTATTTTGAGATCAATATAGAATCCAAATTGTGTTCCAGAAGTGCTCTATGTTAATCATATATGAACTTTCTGTAGGATAATCCTAGACTTAGATAATATAAATATTACAAACCATTCCTCTACGCAATTTGAAGGTTGAGAAAGAGCTTTTCTGAGCTGAAAAGGGCAACGATGCATTCCATAAAAATAACACAATTATGAAATGAACAACATATACAGATTATTTCAAAATTCACCAAGATTTAGGCTGCCATCACTTAACTCATCAGACCAAGCCCCATACAATTTAAATAAGGATTTCCCGAATCTACCATATGTGAATTCCGCGATTTGTCCGAATATATTTGATAATCTTGATTGTCCCATTTTACTCTCTTGCCTGAAATTCCATATACCTGTTTATAATACTACAAACAAAATATTTCACACTACTACTGTTAAACTCAATTACATTAAAATCTTTTCATCTATAAATTTGTTGATCTCCATAAAACCTATTGTACTGATACATATATTTTTAATTTAACTCCTCCCCATTTTAAAAATCCTGTTTTAATGCACTTGAAATGTATACTACTTAGTATTCTTGTATTTTATGCTCTGTTATTTTTACGTTTGTGTGGCTATTGTAACTCGATTTCATCTGGAGTTGCCAAGTAAATTGAAAAAACAAATAAATAAATGTAGTATATTGAGGCTGAACGTTCGTAGTAAAATTATACTCCACAAAATATCCTCGTTTTCACTAACTTGTTCCTAATTCCTAACATGTTGAGTACCCACAAGTTTAATTAAACACTAAGTATAAAAATCTGATGTCTGCAACACATGACATTCCTTATATAATGCAATGAATTCACTACTTTTACAGTAAAAAATGGGTTTTTCTTATAAAAGATACTTATATTCTTTCCAAGATATTGAATTTTCGACAATTAGTCGTAATTTTCATTGATTTAGCATCGTTTTTATCCATTTAGCGAGACTTTCGTTAATTTGGCAATATTTCAAAATCGGCAACATTCCGTCAAATTCGTCGCCAAAATCTCGCCAAGCGTTATGGACGGAGAAATAAGTTATTCTTATAGCAGATAAATGATTATTGGCTTTCAAATACAAAAGTATTACTCAAAGTACCTTTTCTCATGAATGGAACGAGCTACATCCACGAGAATGATGTCCCCAAATTTATCGCATGACATTACATATGAAAAATGAACATGTTTCTCGATAGGAAATTTTTTTTTTTATTTTATATGACTTTTTGATAAATTTATTTGAAAAATGTGCAATATCTCGCGAACGGTTGGTGCTAGATTTTTGAAGTTTATGTCAATCGTTTTCTAACGAAAAATTACATAAAATATGTCTATTTATGTAATTTTATCAAAGGATTTGATTTTTTGAGGATTTTTTCAAAATTTCACTAGGACATTTAGGGGGGTTCTGAAAATGCAATTACGTTTAAAATCAATAGGCTTCTAGTATTCGCGGATTGTGATTGTTGTACCAAATTTCTGTCGAATCGCTCCATTCGTTCGTGAGATATCGTCTCCACAGGCTCACTGACATACACATACACACACACACAAACATACATCATCACCTCAAAAATGTTTGATTCGTGATCAGGGATGTTTGAAACGTGCTCTCCCGTCGAAAACTCGAATTCGAATTTTCAATTCCATCACTATACTTTCCTTATACATTTTGTATACAAGGAAAGCAAAAAGTTTAACGAAAAGCAAACAGAAACACAGATGTGCTCTAAATCAGAGCTTCTTTCTAAGAAAGAAAAAAAAAGAAAAAGAAAAAAAATCCAGAGCATCTTATTTATAAGGCACTTTATATTCTAAATAAAATTAACTATGAAACATTTTCGACTATAGAAAATCATTTAACTAAGAGAAAGCTTTTTTTCCTACATTGTTGCATTACTTATTTGTATCGAAACACAAATTTGACATTTTAAACGTTATTTAGATTTTTTAAATGGTCTATCTAATACAAAATATATCTTTTCTATCCCACACTTTATTCGAATTTAAAGCTTAAAGAATCATCAGTGCTCATGTCATTAATTTACTTTGATGTTTTTCCCCCTTTACAGAAAATAAAATTCCACGAGTGGAATTTAATTCAAGGAAATTCAAATCAGCATAGCGATAAGATTAGCTGTTCTTTTATCTTATTTTAATGAACACCTTTGATTATTCATTATCACGGTAAGAAAAAAATGTCTTATCTTTGCATAGTACTAATGGGATATTCAGTGCCTGAAGAACCTTAAAATTGCTTTCAGTTTGTCGTCTAAGTAAATATTAATTCTACTACATTGTAGTAACGAAATCTGCATAAGATACATTTTTTATTGACGTTAAATTAGTTTTTAATATATATTTTGGAAATACTTGATTTATTAAATATATTTATATTAATTTATTTTATTGCATAATGAAATTATTTCATTAACAATAATATATGTTATCAGAATTCCATTATTTACAAAAAACATTAACAAACAAATCTTAATTGTCGTCATTAGAATATATAATGTTTTACAATCAATTAAACTAAACACTATCGTTTAATAAGATACATTTTATTTATATATACATAAAAATGCAACAAGCTCTTTATAGATTATGAATTCCAACATAAGTGAAACATTAAAAGATAATAAAATGCTAAATTTATTATATTGTACAAATAACTATATATATATATATATATATATATATATATATATATATAATATATATGTGTGTGTGTGTGTGTGTCTGTCTCTCTCTCTCTCTGTGTGTGTGTAGTCTGTAACGGCAAATCTAAGCGTTGTACGGCCATGGAATTTTGCATACAGGTATTTTTTAAATTATTATATGTTTTAACCCGATTAAGGCTGATACTTACACAAATCGATTCCTTATTGACCTAAAAAAGTATCACATAGTTTCCATCTTGACACCATTAGAAATATGGAAAAATAATTTTCAAACAGATTTTGAAAGTTATCTACATAATGAGTAGATAAATTCTAACACATTTAAAAAAAAAATACTTCTCGTGCGTTTTGAACCTTTTGGATTTTAATATTATAATATATAGAAATACACTAGCCATCCATCATTCATGTTTTTCAGCAGTTGCTTAAAATATCACGGACTACTCCAGATAAAATAATTTCACAAATACATTCGTTAATTAATTATGAATTATTTATCTGAGGCATGTATTTGATTTGTTGTAGGAATATCGCATTCCCCACTACCGTTCGGAGTCGGAGCCACCTTCTGGGGCTGTTCTAGATAATGTGGGCCTCTACGCACTTGATGGAAGGATATTTTCTATCTATTGAGATCAGTTCATACACAGGGGAATCGGGTAGAGTCTCTGCAAGTGACGGATTTTCTACCCATTGAGCGCAATTTTCGCTGTTATAATTTGTTATATATATGAATAAAATTTATATTTTGGGGCTATTTATTTAGATTAATAAGTTCAATTTATCTCTGGACATTTTCACTGTTATGTATATGAATAAATTTTTTTTTTTTATAATTTGAAATTAGTAAAGTCAATTTAACTCTGCTTTAACTCCTTTTGAATTTTATTCTAATTAGTTTATTTTTTACCGCGATTTAGGCCGATATTTACACAAATCGATTTCTTAAACATTATCACAATTTCCATCTTGACGCCACCGGCAAATTCGACGAATTCTTCAAACAAACATTGAACGGAGTCCATACGATAAATAAGCAAATAGCACGCTACAAGTTGTGTCCAAATGTATTATTTAAGTAGCAGGCGCTTATTTCATTATTTATAAGTGGCGCTTATTATTACCAGGACAAAGGCGGATAATTCGCTACATTATAAACTATTTAGCTATCAAATTGGTACACTTGAACATTTTGTTAATTTTCAAAATTAATTGTGTTATTTTTCAAAATCACTCATAGGTCGAATTTGTTTTATGTTGAAAAAATTTCTGGATTCCACCGGTGTTAAAAGAAAAATAAATAAAATGATAAATGTATTTTTATTTTAAACTATTTTATGGGCAACCGATTAATATGTGAAATACTTGGCATGGATTATGTTTATAATTTTTTTTCGAATGTTTCACGTTTTGCAACTTTTGAAGGTGGCAAATCACTTTTCTTTTTGTTAGACATAAATACACTGCTGGTGCAATATACAGACTTCTACATATTTCTTGCCAAACAAAAATACCACTAGCCAGTTATTATGTAAGTCACTTTCAGTTTATGGTGCCATAGTTCATGCGCAGCCGCATAGTTCATGTTCTTCCTGTATGTTGTTGTTGAGACCCAGACCGTCCGACCTACCAGAAAGGTGTAAGGTAACTGTATGGACGGTCGGGAAGTGCCACCCAATTTAGACCGGAACCCAGTGGGGGAGGCATCCACAGGGACCGAACCCTCCTTCCCCTACCACCAACCTCTCGGAAGGACTTACGGACCCACATGTTTAACGTGATCGTACTCCGCATGAACACGGCGGCATTTGTGGTAGCGTGCAAAAAAATCTAGCGCGCAAACCACGGGGATACCGCACCCGAGATGGCCAACAGCACGCGGTGTTCCGAGGTGGTCACCCACCAAGTACTAACCGCGCCCGATGCTGCTTGACTTCGGTGATCTAACGAGAACCGGTGTTTTCAGCACGGTACGGCCGTTGGCCCCTTCCTGTATGTTGTAAAGGACCTATCTTTAACTTGGAATTGATCCAGCAATTACCATGAACGGGTGCCGTTGTAACGTAATGAGCTTTGGTTATGGCTCTGTTGTAAAGGACTTATTGACTTGTGCTACGATATACATAAATATGTCAAGAAAAAGTGACAAATTTATGTAGTAATTGATACCAAATGGCAGTAATTGATACCAAAAGGATATTGAGGCCAAGGGCAATAGCACACAGGTGCTGTCAAAAGCAGCATTAAGATCGTCTGCTATGATTTTTCACCATTGTTTTCCCCCCAGAACAGAGTCTAAAATGTTTGTATCTATGGTTGTTTATTATCGTTTTTTTATTTTTATTATTCTGTAATGAAGTGAGTGGAAACAGTGATTTTGTTATTTATAGAACTTGAAGAAGGATGGAATCTAGTAAAATGCTGTAATTTGGTGAATTCTAAATAAAACGCTGTTTCCGTGTGCTAATGATGTCAGTTATTTAAATATATGGAGTCAGATTAAAATAAACGGAGAACGACAGAATAGTTTTCTGGGAGATTCTCGCAACATTTGGCGACAAGCGGACGTGATAAGGTACGATATTTTGAATTTGAACAGTTTTGTTTTCAATAACTATGAATAAAATTCAGAAGCAACGGAAAGTTGTACGGAGTTCTTTTACTCGATTGTACAATCAGATTATAGCAGATATCGATTCCGACGAAACAGATAGAGTTTTGGAATTAAAAGCAAAGTTTGAAACTTTGAAATTGAAATATGAAGAGCTTCAGAATTTGGATCGCGAATCCATGGATCTCATGTTAGAAGCTGACGATACAACGGATGAAAGATTCGAACAAGAAAGTAAGTCAGCCGATGAGTATAATAACAATTTCTTTAAAGTAAAGGCTCTTTTCAATGAAAGGTTTAAAGAAACTGATGAAATAAATTCAATAGTTAGTGATCGGGAAATGCAAAACAGAAAGTTTAAACTCCCAAAAATTGAACTTGAGAAATATGACGGTAATATAAAAGGCTGGTTAACCTTTTGGTCAATGTTTAAAAAAATAGACGAAGATTCGGGAATTGATCCAGGAGATAAATTCCAGTATCTCATACAGTGTACAGTTCGAAATTCTCGCGCTAGAGAACTTGTACAAAGCTACCCAGCGACGGCTGAAAACTATCCAAAAGTGATAGAAAGTTTCAAAGCTAGATTTGGAAAAGACGATGTTTTAGTGGAACTCTACATAAGGGATCTTCTAGCATTAGTGATAGAGAACACAAAGTCGCAATCGACGCTTTCGCTTTCGTCATTGTATGATAAACTTGAATCGCAACTTAGAGCATTAGATTCATTGGGCGTTGCTACAAAAAAGTATGATGCACTTCTTTTCCCGCTAGTGGAGTCGTGTATTCCCGAGGAGTTACTAAGAGTCTGGCAGAGACAATCGAAAGTTGGAGAAACTCCAAAGGATAGACTCGACGATTTGATGAACTTTATTGGAAATGAAGTGGAGAATGAGCAACGGATATCTATGGCTATTGGTGGCTTTGAAGGCAAGAAATCAAGGCGACGAAAATAAAGCGATCGATTCAAAATATCGAGGAAGAGTTCGTGCCGACTGCAAATGATTTATTCTCCGGTGAAAAGAAGAAAGAAATATTAAGCAGTTGTATTTTTTGCAATAAACCACATTTAAGTAAAGAATGTTTTCAAGCACAAAAACTGTCAGTTGAGGAAAAACAAAACAAGATTAAAGATAAAAGGGCTTGCTTTTCTTGTTTGAAAACAGGACACAGTTTTAAGACTTGTAAAACAAACGTAAAATGTATAATCTGTGGACGAAAACACTGGGTTGTAATGTGCCCAGAAATTCCAGCTAATCGAAAGAAAATAGATGCACATGACATAGAGAAAAAAGAAGAAAAGCAAAATACTTCCTTGTCAAACCATAGCTGTTCAGAAGAAGTACTCCTACAAACTTTACAAGTAAAACTGAAATCAATGAAAGGAAGTCGTACTGTACGTGCACTAATTGATAGTGGTTCACAACGGTCATATATCCTGAAGAATACGGCGAATGAAATGGGTTACGAACCATTCGGATCCGAAGATTTGGTTCATGTTTTATTTGGAGGTAAAACACTTCAAAAAGAGTCTCATCAGTGTTATAACATAAGTTTGAGCAGCTCAAGTAACAAGTTCAACTGTGATATTCAAGTATTAGACCAAACTGTCATATGTGGGAAATTGTCGCGACTCAAGAAAGGACCATGGGAAAAAGAATTGAAAGAAAAGAAAATTTGGATAGCAGACTATGGTGAAGGTTATCCAGACATTGAATTGTTGATAGGGGCAGATTTTTGTGGGCAACTCTTTACTGGAAAAATGCACAAATTGAAGTGCGGACTAATAGCTGTTGAAACAAAACTTGGCTGGATTATTATGGGAAAAGTTCCAGGTGAAAAGAGTCATGGGTTATCAGCTCTCACTGTTACCTCCCTATTTTCCCAAACTTCCACTATAGCGAATCTTTGGGATCTTGATATTTTAGGTATCAGGGATCCAGTTGAGACAAAATCTAAAGAAGATATAGAAAGGGCTGCACTAGATCATTTCAGAAAAACAGTCTCTGTGAATGAAGAGGGACGTTATGAAATACATTTACCATGGCTTGAGGCTAACGAATCTTTAAAGACACATATGGACACTGCCGAAAGAAGATGCATTTCTATGGCTGTGAAGCTTAAACAGGAAGGAAAATACAAAGAATATGACGCGGTCTTTGAAGAATGGGAAAAATCTGGAATAATAGAAGTGGTACTTCAAGAAGAACTTGGAAACCCTTCTCATTACTTACCCCATAGAGGTGTATTTAAAGAGAATTCTACAACACGAGTCAGACCAGTATTTGATGCTTCTTGTCATGGAAAAGGTTCCCCCTCGCTGAACGACTGTCTTGAAAAGGGGCCTAATCTCTTAGAAGAAATACCACCAATATTAATGAGGTTTCGCAAAGATAAAATTGGAGTTGTAGCAGACATCAAAAGGGCATTCCTTCAAATATCCATTGCAAAGGAAGATCGTTCCTCAGATTCCCTCAGATTTTTGTGGTGGGAAGATTTCGAGAAAAGAAAACTGAAGATATTTAGGCATCGAAGACTGGTATTTGGTCTCACATGTAGTCCATTCCTGTTAGCTGTTGTACTAAATTATCATATAGAAGCAAACCTAAGTGAAATACAAGAAACAGCAGAAATGTTAAAAAAGTCCTTTTATGTGGATAATTGTGTGACCTCTGTGTCTAATGAAGAAAAGTTGCATATTTTCATCCAGGAATCAAGACATTTGTTGGATAAAGCCTGTTTTGATCTACGAGGGTGGGAGCATAATACCTTGTATGAAAATCGTTTTCCAGAAAAGCCAATTCATGTTTTGGGATTACTTTGGGATAAAGATGAAGATAGTCTCTTCTGTGATCTAAACTCAGTTTCTGAAATTAAGTCTATTATAACAAGAAGAAGCATACTGTCAACTGTTCATAAAATATTTGATACCCTTGGATTTTTATGTCCTGCCACACTACTTCCGAAGATTATTGTACAACAAACTTGGAATCTCAAAACAGGTTGGGATACTGAACTGCCAGAGAAAATTCGAAAGGAATTTGAGGACTGGAATAGTGATTTACATATGCTTTCAAAAGTTAAAATTCCTAGAAGTCTTGATGTCTGTGATCCTAATGCAGAATTAAGTTTTCATATCTTTTGTGATGCCAGCAAGTCGGCATATAGTACAGTTGTATTTCTTCGAAAGGTGTGTGAAGAAGAAATTACTATATCTCTGATACAAGCGAAGAGCAGAGTTGCTCCTTTGCACAAGATGACCATTCCTAGGCTCGAATTACTAGCATGTTGCATTGGAGCACGTCTTGCCTCTACAATCGTAAAAGCCATGGATCTAAAAGATGCCCCTTGCATCTACTGGACAGACTCTTCTACGGCTCTCTATTGGATACAAAATGAAGAACATTGGGGAGTTTTTGTTAACAATCGAGTGAATGAAATTAGAGCACTGTCTGATAAAAAGTCTTGGAGACATGTGCCAGGAGAATGCAATCCTGCTGATCTTCCTTCCCGAGGCTGCTCTGTTAGAGTCTTCTTGAAATCTAAATGGTGGGAGGGACCTGTTTGGTTAAAACAGAAGGAAAATAACTGGCCTGCAACAGAAGTACAAATAGATGAGGGAGAAGTTACTAAGGAAAAACGGAAGCATATTACTTCGTCTCTTATTTGCACTGAAATGGAAAAAAGGTGGTACAGTCAGCGATTTTCGAAGTATTCACAGATTTTGAGATTGATTGCTTGGATACTTCGCTTTTCCACCAATACTCTTCAACCGAATAATCGCCTTAGAGGTGAGCTGACAGTGTATGAATTGGAATATGCAGAAATGAAACTCCTGAAAATTATTCAACAGGACGCTTTTAAGGAGGAGGATTTTCAACTTAAATTAAAATCACTTTGCACTTTTACGGATAATGAGGGACTTATCAGACTGAAAACGAAAATAATAAGAAGAGATGATGATAAGAATTTCTTATGTCCCATTGTACTCCCTGCAACACATGAAATAGTTGATAGACTAATACTCGAACGACATTTGCAGTCTTCACATGCTGGAGTTCAATCTGTATTAGCTAACCTTAGGCAACAGTTTTGGATTTTAAGAGGACGAAAAACCGTCCAGCGAGTGATTTCAAAATGTGTTCGTTGCAGAAGACACACAGCGAAAGGAATAGAATCTATCCCTACTCCACTACCGGAAGATCTAATTAGAAACTCATTAGTATTTGAAGTGACTGGAGTGGATTTAGCTGGTCCTTTGTACTTAAAAGATGGGAAAAAAGCATGGATTCTATTGTTCACTTGCGCTGTGTACCGTGCTGTACATCTTGAACTGATACAAAGCCTTTCTACTAATTGTTTTACGTTGGGTCTAAGAAGATTCATTGCCAGACGTGGACGACCAAAGATAATGTATAGCGATAATGGGAGCAATTTTGTAGGAACAGAAAATCTTATGAAGTCTATTAACTGGGAACAAATTATCCGTGACACTTCCATTTTTAGGATCCAATGGAAATTTAACCCTCCAACTGCAGCTTGGTGGGGCGGTTGGTGGGAGAGACTCGTACAAATGGTGAAAAAATTATTGAGAAGAGTTTTAGGGAAATCTTCTCTTATGTACGAAGAAATATTGACCATTCTGTGCGATGTAGAGGCTGTTATCAATGCAAGACCTCTTACTTATGTATCCGAAGATCAAAAAGACTTGGTCCCCCTGTCTCCGTCTATGTTCATTCAAGACATTCGTACAGTTGGAGTTCCAGATTTAGACCACCTAGATAAAGTTAATATCTCCAAGAGATGGAGATACCAGCAAAGACTTCGAGAGGACTTCAGAAGGAGATTTAGAGATGAATATCTCAGCCTCTTAGTCCAACAACCACTTAAGAAAAAACACTTACTTAGGAAAATTAAAGTGGGTGATATTGTTCTAATTAGTTGTGATAATAAGAAACGCATTGATTGGCCTTTGGGTCGCATCGTGGCTGTTGTTCCTGGTAGTGACAATTACATCCGAGTCGTTAAGGTGAAAACTGCAACTGGTGAATTCACCAGGCCAGTACAAAATGTATACCCCTTAGAGGTTTCTCACCAGGACCTGCTATGTAAGAATAGTAAATCTGCAGAAGTTCCTGAGGAAGTAACTGTCCCTAGTGACACTGTCATTGGTGAAACAGAAGCTACTGTTCCAACAGAAATTGTATGTGATGAAACAAGAACTGTTGATACCATTGTTCCTGATATTAAAGAGACTATTGTTCCTGATAAATGCATTCCTGTGACTATTAAAACTAAATGTGGAAGAACAGTAGTGAGACCTAAGCGCTATGATAACTAACATTTAACTTTAATGTTTTAATTTTAATATGGTTATTTCCTTAATAGAGGTATGTTTATGTTTTGATTTTCGTAGTCAAAATCAAAAGGTGGGAGGATGTCAAAAGCAGCATTAAGATCGTCTGCTATGATTTTTCCCCATTGTTTTCCCCCCAGAACAGAGTCTAAAATGTTTGTATCTATGGTTGTTTATTATCGTTTTTTTATTTTTATTATTCTGTAATGAAGTGAGTGGAAACAGTGATTTTGTTATTTATAGAACTTGAAGAAGGATGGAATCTAGTAAAATGCTGTAATTTGGTGAATTCTAAATAAAACGCTGTTTCCGTGTGCTAATGATGTCAGTTATTTAAATATATGGAGTCAGATTAAAATAAACGGAGAACGACAGAATAGTTTTCTGGGAGATTCTCGCAACAGGTGCAAGAAGTTAAATTAAACACATTTATTGTGTACTTACTCAAATTACAGCAGTTGGCTGAGCAACTACTATACAGATACTAAACAGCTAGTATTGCTCATGTCCAATAGGTAATGCGGCTTATCATTAATGCACTTTAAAGAGGTTGGTGATATTATTGCAATTAGGTAATCAGTAAAAGACTATAAATTGTCGGTGCTTAGCAAATTCCTTCCTTGGATCTATATACCCTGTCTTGGCCAACTAGGGATACTAGACCCTTGTAATAATAGTATCCATCCTATTGCCGGTTCCACTGACTTGCACTTTCTTTTTTTCTCACTGCCATTGGGACTCGACTCCGAAGGACTTCTCACTTCCAACCATTTTCAGCCGAACTATCCACCAGCCTATTACCAGGACTGTAAGCAGTCACTATTACCCAGTTTCTATTACCCAGCTTCTACGAATCACTCGTGATCCTAAACTTACCCTATCGCCATTACAGGACCGCAGATGTTATTTGCCTCTGTGATTGATCTACTAAACCGAACCAGTCAAAAGTTGTTAAAGTAAAGTCAAACATAAATTATAACGCAAACTGCGGGAAATAATATCCAAAAAGTATATAGACCTCGCAATGTGAACTTACATTTTTCCCATGGACGCGCCATTTTCAGTATTTTCTACATATCTTAAATTTTATTCTTTGATTTTGTGTAATAATTTGAGTACAATGAAAATTTGGAATCGCGCTAACTTGATTTCTGTATGGATGAATTTATGTGTGTTTTTAAATTTAATTAGTCAAATACAAACATTTTTAGTTTAAAATAATACACCTCAAATAAACGATATTTAAATATAAACTATTTAGTCAAAGTACAAAACAACAACTAGAACATACAACTAGTACAAGAAATAGAAAATTAACGATTTAAAAATCGTTAATTTTCTAGTTATTATTAAAAAAATTCTGGTAGACAGTATTTTTTTATTATTTTTATGTATTTAAATCTATGGTACCATTATTTAAAGTTTGGTGATTGTCTACATTGCGGTCACATATTTCTAACTGCCATCTATGATAGGCTGCCATCGCAGGGGATCTACTAAAAATCAAAATTATATCTTAAATGCAAACAACAGTAAAACGAATAGAGATTAAAGTAAGATGGTTTGTTAAATTACCTTTGATATGGACTCAGACATTTTGTTAATTTACTTAATTTACTGGGTAATAGTTATGTCTCTGCAAAACAAATAAAATGTGAAGTAACATGAATGGCTCTATATGCTCTATAAGTCAGAGGAGAACTGATTCATTGGGGGGGATTATTCCTCTGTTTTATTGTTTTTTATTTGTATGACATTTTTCTTTTCTACATATTTCATCTCCCTTTTATCAATTTATCATTTTCTTTGCTCTCTGAGTTTTCTTTCAGGAAGTAAAGGCTTTGGATCGTTAATTTTTAAAACCAATCAGTAAATCATTATCTATAACCACCTGGAACTAACCGTTTGAAGAGCTTGATGTCTCAACTTTGGTGCTAGAATATCCTGAACTTATATGAGTCATTTTATAAAGACGAAATGTTGACATATATTGATCCGATTTCACATATTTTGTGAATTTGTTTACAAACGGGACATGGCTATTTCATTCTTCATATCTACCTGTGAAGATAAATTTGTATAGAGAGGACAGATATTCTTATTACTTCCTTTTAGAATAGTTAAATTAAATATTTTAATGGAATATTTTAAATTATGATGTCACTTAGAATACTATAGGAATTTTGCAAAAATTTTGAATATTAAGTTTCTTTGTATTATATACAAACTGTGGGACACCAATAATTATAAAGAAGCTTAAGTTTATATTGCTAGTAATTATCATTAATCGTCATCATATCTTAACATTGCCGTAAATTCTCATATTAGTGGACGTATTATTGTAATCGTACATTGCTAGTTATGTCGCTATATAATCCAATTATTTAACTTTCGTGTGAGTCCTGTAAAGGAATTATTAATTATTATAATACTCATTGACTGCACCATTTAAACTTTAACAGTAAAACATTTATTAACAACATAAATCTTAATTAAATTAAATTACACTATTTAATTATATTATTTCAGCGGAGGGGACATATGTGACCAAAACGGAAAATCCTAAATATTGGTTATGACCAGATATCATTTTCAATGGGCACATACCTTGAAGTCTGTCTTGGACTTTGTCAGAATCTGTATTCAATGTCGTTCATTTACAGCATTAACTCTTGGTGTAATGCTCCCACACGTAAATTCGTTGAACATATTGTCTGCTGTAACTCTGCACTCGCACTTATTTCATTCCCTTAGTATATCAATTCATCGCTGTAGTATCTGCAAAAGTCATAATGTCGAAGTTATCTGTTCCAAGTCATGTTAGTATCCCTTTCTTCTCTAGTCTCCTTAGTTTCTATATGTGCACAAGTTATCTTCCTGAGCCAAAATCTTCATAATTTCTTCTCTCGTTTTCGGGTCACCGGTTGTGGTTCTATCGGGGGGGGGGGGGGGGGTAGCTCCCTCTTTTCTTCCATTTGGCGCATTGAGTTTGACGTAGCAATCTTCTTTTTTATTGGTTACTCCTTTAACCAATGGAACCATTCCACATCTCGTAAAGCCCAGCTCAGCCACTCTGTCATGGACCCCTAAATTTATGGTCTTCTGACCTTTAGGTTCACGGGGTGATAAAACTCGGTGCCAGCCAAACTACAAGTATTGTTCGCCGTTTTGGCCACAATAAATTTATATATAAAAGTGTCTCATCAAATGTGAGATCTATTTCTGGTCTCACACTAACAGTATACCCATTCGTCGTACGGAGTATATAATACAAAAAACTTAATATTCACTATCAGGTGCAAATTCCTGTATAATACAAAATGACATTGTTAATCAAAATATTCTATAAAAATATTTAATTTAATGTACCTAAAAAAGTTTAAGATTTTATTTTCTCGCTATACAAAATTACCTTCACATGCGAATTAGAAGAATAGACTATAATGATCCTGTTTGTAAACACATTTACAAACACATATGAATTTGAATCAATATAGGCAAAATAAAACCGCTAACATTGTATAGGACCCGTACTACTTATATTTGCGAATATTAGAAGATATACTTGTGTATTAGTAAAATATTACACGTACTTTTTTTTTCAAATGGCCAGGCACTTTGTCCTTCGTCATTCGCCTTTATTACAGCGGCCAAAGTGTGAACCATTTAGCAGTCCATTGACGTTGCCCCAGGCGCACCAGAGGGGGGCGGATCACATTGCGCCCACAACACAAACATCCATAGCTTACGTGAGGCTCGAACCCACAACGTGGCGGTCGAGCGATTGCTGCGGAAACACTTGACTTGACCATTCGACAACCACGTCGGCTATTACACATACTGCAACATATAAGTTTCTATAATCTTTGCCAAAATAGAACAGATGACGTAATAAATGGAAAATAACAATAACCTCTTAAACCTTAAATCTGAAGTTCGTAATTGATTCCAATATATGCCTAAATGAACAGGATAAAATTGTATGGAAATATATACCCGTACTACTTATATTGCCGTAGATTAGACAATATGCTAGTATGTTAAAAGATTACCAGTATTACCATTTGCGTTTCAAAGATCTTTGCCAAAATAAAACATATGACGTAATAAATTTAAAATATCAATAACTCCCGTAAATATTACCCGTATGACAACACATGATTTTTTAAAATCCTTGTCAAAATAACAATAATCAACGAACCAATAATCCTGGAAAATATCAATAATAATGATGTTTAAACCTGAAGATCATAATTGATATAATCCAGTCAAAAATGCATTATTGATGACATTTATTTTATATGCATATCTTTATTATTTAAATCGGAAAATGTTTAATAACAATGGACCTCCGCTGAAGACATTGTGTTCGAATCTGTTGCTAAGCGACTTGATATAATTTTCTTCAAATAAAATGTTGGAAAAAATATCGTATGCACAATGATGTATCTATGGAAGGTTTGTCTGTGTTTTTACTTTCCCTGCAATACATGGTCATATATAGAGAAAGTACTGGAATCATCGCATCTTGAAATCGCAACTTGAAATTTTCGACGGACCTACACGTTTTAACACCTCTAGAATACGATAAAACTATTTACGTCTGTGTATGTGTGTGTCTGCCTGCCTGCCTGTGCAGATATAATATCCACTCTAACTAAAAAACTAATTGAATGAATTTCATAAAATTTGGTAAGTCACTTGTGGGAGACTCTGGTACTGATTAGTTTGGGGTAAAATTCGGGATAAAAAAACAAGCCTTGTTTTGCGAAATGGCCCGCAAAAATTGCATGTATCTACTCTAACTGAGAAACTAATAGATCAAACTTTACACAATTTGATAGATAAGTCACTTGTGGGGTACCTTAGTGCTGATTAGATTTTGGTACGATTCAAAAGAAAGAACCTGCCTGTTTTGCAAAATGGCCTGCAAAAATCGTCAAAATATAAAATAAAAACTACGTATGTTCAAATATATCCAATAAATGTCTGTTTTATACGTAATTTTTAACTATCAAAAGAATAAGACCAACCCCATTACACAAATACTATCCGATCTCGAGATATTTTAGTTTTTCCGCATTTTCGCTACACCACTTTTGAAAATAAGCCCGGTTACCAAATGAGAATGGAAATTGAATTGAAAGTGCAAATTCAGTGTAATTTTAAATAATTATGAGTGTTATTTTGTACAATTAAACTCATTGAAATGAATTATAAAAGAAATAAAGAGAATGTGGATATAAGTTTGCAGGTTGTGCATTTTCATGTGCTGTTCATATCAGATTTTTATATCTAGACAACCTCTAGTCTTAGAAATTAGAATCATGGACAAATATTACTATGTGGGACTATTCCAAGTCTACCCCCTAAAATATCATCCAATTCGGTATAGGCATTCTCCCGTGATGATGAAGCAAACACACAAATAAACAAACGGACAGATTTTCGATTTTATTTTTGTAGTTTCTGTACAAAGAACTAACTGCTGATTATAAAATACATTAAAAAATTGGGAGATATGAATATAAAATAAAATATCTCAAAATCTTTTGGTTGTACACCCAAATTAATTTAAATTATAGATATTTTTTCTGTGAGCAAACGGTATAAACGCTAATTTTCGGTGTGTCTAGCTGTTTCCGATTTATAGCTGGAATTGCATTGGGACGAGCAATTCGAGATTAATGAACTTTTCGAACAAAATTCTAAGCTTTTTGAGATTTGTCACTACTTATAGTACAAGTCCTGTGGGTATTGTTACGAAGCATCCTTTGAAATCGTTTGGGTATACGCAGAATATAAGTATGAATCCAAGTTTCTGGATATCTAACATTTATTCACAAGCATAAAGCAAACAGGATCAATATGTAATCAAACAGCACTAAAATGCTCCACTTATTTCACAAAATAAGCTATATTATTCTCAAAGCATTGACAAAAGTAATTTCACAAAACAACATCTGGGCGCGGTAGCCCATTGGTTAGCGATCTGGAGTTGCACTCGGTAGGACCGGGTTCGATTCCAGTCACTGCCAAAACTGCTGCCGTGTTCACGCGGAGTACGATCACGTTAAACATGTGGGTCCGTAAGTCCTTCCGAGAGGTTGGTGGTAGGGAAGGAGGGTACGGTCCCTGTGGATGCCTACCCCACTGGGTTCCGGTCTAAATTGGGTGGCACTTCCCGGCTGTCCAAACAGTTACCTTACACCTTTCTGGTAGGTCGGACGGTCTGGGTCTCAACAACAACAACAACAACAAAACAACATCTACTATTCTTAAAACATTAACAAAACTCATAGTCCAATATAGCTCGTATCTTGTCAAATCGTCAACTGCAATTACAACATGGTGATGAGTCATTTTATAGTATCTCTACAGAAACTTTTGTAAATATCTCCTAATCTCCTAGACTAATCGTTATTTCGATGGTCTCTCTCGAATGTACGAAAAGTTGAAAAATATGGCAACCCTTCTTCGGACTCGAAAATTATACCAACCCTACCCTCACATCATGCTTACGTCACGGACTGCTCACGCGTTACCTCCTTTGCACTCAACGACAAAGAACTTCAAAGGCATTCTAGAAAATAAATAAAACAATTACAATTAGACATGGCAATTATTGTACAAATATTCACAAAATCAACACGTGCAATAAAATAGTCAGCTTAAAATCTAGGATATAAATAAGAAGATGTAATTTTTACGTTTTAATTGATTACATGCAATCGAATACATAAAACACAATCTAAGATTTCTAAAATAAAAACACGTTTAATTGTAATACTTGCATTTAATAAAGAATTTTCAATTCAGAAACAAACATCAACATACTTCTGTCCTAGATTATCCAAAAAGTACACAATGCAGCCAGTGAATTTTCTTCCTATTCCGATTTCCATTAGCCTAGTAGAAATGACGTCACAAACTAGTTGAGCGGCTTTGTCTATCGGTGGCCACGGCTCACGTCATGGTGCTTTCCCCGTGAGGTCTTCGAAGGGAAAAAATGTAAGGAGGAGAAAAATAGACTGGGAAAAAAGGGAATATTGCAAGTTCCCAACACTATGCAAAGTTTAAAGTTTCTCCCTTCTTCAGTTTGGTCTGTAATTTTATCACTTAATCCGTCAGTCTCACTCAGATATATGATATAGATATTTCAGTTTTACATATATGTTAGCAGTTATTATGATCTTTAATAAAATATAACTACTATATAACTCCTATCTATATAAATAAAAATGAAAATCTGTCTGTCTGTCTGTCTGTCTGTCTGTCTGTTTGTCACACCATCACGGGAGAACGGCTGAACCGAATGTGATGAAATTTTGTGGGTAGCCCAGAAATAGCCCCACTTAAAATTATATCCGTGTTTTGAGTTTCTACGACCAGTGGTTCTCGAGATATTAGTAAAAAACGAAATTTTCGTTTGTCTCATCATCACGGAAAAACGGCTGAACCGAATTTAATGAAATTTGGTGAATAGCCTTGAAATATCCCCCCATAACTTTTATCCAAGTTTCGAGTTTCTAAGGCCTGGGGTTGTCGAGATATTAATGAACAAGAAAGATCAATCATGCATAAACATTGATTATGAAACACTTTCCAACTGAAATGTAATTTCATTTAAAAATTTCTAAAATGTGATTCATTCAGTGGTAATATCTTTTACATTATCACAGTACTACAGTAATTTATTATACTTAAATATTTAAAACTGTATCGAAATATAAATCATCTGATTCTTTATGCAAAATCAATGAATATTTCATTCATATAACTTGTATTCCAGACTCCAGAGCTAAATAATTTTGTGTGAAAAAAATTCAGCAATTCTTATGTAATTCATCTTACAATCGCTTGAGATATTTGCATTCTGCATATGTTAAAATTAGGCTTCCTTGAAGAAATAATAAAAGTTTAGGGATCATTTAAAATCACAACTATTGTAATTGCATAGGCACGGAATTTAGATACACAGATAATACACAGATAATATATATGTGTATGTGTATGTACTCAAAGTATTGGAATCGTGCCGAAGATCGGAACTCAAATTTTCAAAGGATCTACACGTTTTGGGACTTCTAGAACACGAAAAAACTACTTTTAGGAAGACGTCTGTGTGTGTAAGGGTGTATCTGTGTATGTTTCTGTGTGTCTGTGTGGATATTACATCCACTCTAATTGAAAAACTAATGGACCGAATTTCATACAATTTGGTAGGTATGTTTTTTGTGGGAAATCCTGATGTTCATTAGATTATAGTACGATTCGTAATAAAAGAATCTGCCTTCTTTGCGAAATGGCCGCAGAAATTGCCTTTATCCACTCTAGCTAAAAACTAATGAACCAAATTTAACAAAATTTGGAGTATAATATTTCAATAACCTACAAGTGATTTATATACCAAATTTAACAAAATTTTGTATATAAATCATTTGTAGGTTATTCTACTACGATTCGGGAAAAAGGAACGGGCTATTTTTGCGAAATGGCCAGCAAAAATCGTTATATATAAAAATAAAAGACTACGTGTGCTCAATTATATCAATTAAATTCCTATTTTATATGTGATTTTTGACAACAAAAAGAATAAGACTAACCCCATTACTCTAGGACTAGCCGTTCTTGAGATATTCTAGTTTTTTCGCGTTTTCGCTACGCCACCTTTGACAATAAGTCCAGCTATCAAATGAGAACCAAATTTAAGTTTAACGTGTAAATTCAATGTCATTTAAA
Source organism: Amaurobius ferox (assembly GCA_951213105.1). Taxonomy (NCBI): domain Eukaryota; kingdom Metazoa; phylum Arthropoda; class Arachnida; order Araneae; family Amaurobiidae; genus Amaurobius; species Amaurobius ferox. The sequence continues at coordinate 33,123,819 of OX578144.1, read as the reverse complement.
ATACTTATGTTGTGCAGATAAACTCAAATTATCATTGAATAAATAAAGAGAACGAATATGAGTCTGCAGAGAAAGACATGTGCTGTCCACATCAGAATTTTTAACAATATTACACCAATGATTTATAGAAGTGAACGGGGATTATTTTCAGGCCATTTCGAAAAAAATGTATGATCTATATTTAAAGATCCATCAAATTTTTGTCGAATAAAATGTTCAACAAATTTAAGCTGTGTACCAAATTTTAACTCTCTAGGACGTAGGAAAGTGCATTTAAAATGCCATCAATTAAATTTATCATGAAGAGTTATATAAAATTTTAAAAAAAATGAAAAATTGTTATCTACCAAATTTATTTTAAAATATGAAGCCACTCCCATATGCAAAACGTTTAAACAAATGAAGAGATATTTATTATATAATATCTCTCTCTTTTCTTTCTGGAAGATATCCCAAAGTCAGAATTTAATTGAATTTGTTTTTTTCCCTATATTAAATAATTTTTTTAATTAAAAAACTACTTAACATATTTTACTGAATTTTTTTTTATATATTCTATGGGATAATGTGAATATTTCCTAAAAATTTCGAAGCAATTCGTGAATTTTAAATTTACTTAAAAAATGTTTGAAAAATTAGGTCCCATAGGGTTCAATGTATTTCATTTTTTCAACCCGGGTTCAATAAAAAACTAATTGGGTGATATTATTTATTTATATTCCCATAGGTCCTACAGACCGTCTGAACAACATACTAAAATTTCATTTTGATAAACTCATTTTTACGGCAGTTATCGTGCTAACGGACAGACAGACAGACAGACAGACAGACAGACAGACAGACAGACAGAATGAACAAAGTCATAAACACTTTTCAACTTTGTTGTAAAGTGTTAAAAACGGAACTTTTTCCTAGGAATTCTACTCCCTAACTCCGTGGTTTATCCAAACGAAAACCTTGAAAATCGTTTGAAAGTGAATTAAAATTTAATCTCTGAGTTTGATGGGAGATATTTTGCGTTAATTAGTCACTTTCTGAAAACATGAATTGTTTGAAACATGATTTAAAGGGGAAATCTATCTCCATGGTTCATGGTTTATTTAAAACAAGCTTTTACGGAACAATGAGAAGTATAGAGAAATCAAAATCGTTATTTAATTTCGCAGTTTATGTTACAAGACATGACATATTTAACATGTTATAAGATTCTATCTTATATCATGTTAATCAGAAACGCAATTAAATTAAATCTGTCTGTTAATTTTAATAATTATTTTTTCGATTTGAATAATAAATAAATGGATATAAAAATATATTTTAGAAAAGAACGATTTGATTTTTCTTATAGCATTTTTGACTGGATAATATCAATTACGGTCTTCAGGTTTAAAAATTATTATTATTTATATTTTCGGGGATTATTGATTCAAGGATTATTGATATTTTCAAGTTATTATGCAATTATTTTATTATGTCAAAAATTGTTTAAACTCATATATTGTATGTTGTACGAATCTTCTACAAATACACGTGTATATCTTTTAATCTACGAGAATATAAGCAGTACAGGTATATTGACATATGTTTTGATATATATTGGCATATATTGGAATCAATTACGACCTTCTGGTATAAAGAGTACGGATACTATTGATGTTTTCAATTTATTACGTCATCTCTTTTATTTTGGCAAATATTTTTGAGACGCATATTGTAATACGGGTAATCTTCTACTAACACATTGGCATATTTTCTGATCTGCGACAATATAATTAGTACGGGGTTTCATATATTCATTCAATTCCTATTTTTTCTTCTGTAAATTTGCTTACAAAAGGGGGCAGGATGTTTTATTCTTCAGATCTGATCGTGAAGATAATTTTGCATAGTGAGAACATATATTCTTAAACTTCTCTTTAGGAGCAATACATTTAATATTTTAACAGAATTCGCACATGATTGCGAACTTTAAATTTCTTTAAATTATACACTCCGTACGAATAACGGGTGTGCTGTTAGTGGTTAATAAATTTTAACATTTTAGGAGGATATATCATGTTGCTCGGCATCGCAATTAAATTATGTGTTTGTTAATGTTTTTATTATTTTTTTTCGATTTAAATAATAAATAAATGGATAAATGGATATAAAAGTATATCTTATGAATGGACGGTTTGATTTTTCTTTTAATTATATTAATTGCTGACTGCGTACATCAATTTCATTTATTTTGGCTAAGAGTTTTCAAGCTTATATCGTATTTAGCTACTAAACTCATATATTGTGTTTAGCCAATAAATTCATATAGCCGATTGTTGAAACAGAAAAAGAGTAGAGCGGGTATATCTTCTAATGCAATTGTAGTGTTTTCATTTAGTATATTGAAACGGGATAAGAATGTTTCATTCAGATCTGCAAATTCAAAGCTACGAATTTGGAGGGATATCGCTAATTTGACAACTTTTCTTAAACTTTGCCAAATTGACGGAAATGTCGCCAAATTGATATAAACGACACACAAACAACTGCCATAAACCTTCGGGTTGGTCGTGTGGCTTGGGTCTTCTACATATCAATGAAATTTTTTTTTGTTTTGTTAGAAGAGAGTACTGAAATGATGTTTGGTTAGCATTTATCTGTCAGACCAACCATCCTACTTAGTAATACATTTAGCGAATTTTTAAAATGTCACCAAATTGATAAAAATGTTTTCAAATCTATAAAAATATCTTGAAATTGATAAAATTGCGCTACATAAATGATATTAATTGTTTTTTGTTAGGGGATAGTATTGTGATGATATTTCGTCAATTTGTCGCAAAGTGGAACTGTCAGTTCTACAGTCCCACTTGGCGATAAATTTGGCGATTTTTTAAAATGTCGCTAATTTGACGGAACTGTCGCCAAATGTTCCATAGAAATATAACTATTTAGACGATATTTTTTCTACCAATTTATTTGAAGCAAATTATATCATGTCGCTTAGCAACGGATTTAAATCCAATGTGTTTATTCGGCAGACGATTTTTATTAAATCCTTTCCGATTTGAATAATGAAGATATGTATATAAAATAAATTTCATTGCCATTTCATTTTGGACTGGATAATATCAATTATACTCGTCAGGTTTAAACATTATTATTATTGATATTCTCCGGAATTATTGATTCAGAGATTATTGATATTTTTAAGTTATTACGCCATTGTTTTATTGCGGCAAAAATTGCTGACACACGCATATTGTACGTTGTACGAGTAATCTTCTAGGAATGCACGGGTATATCTTCTAACCTACGAGAATATAAGTAGTGCAGGTATATTGGCATATATTTTGACATATATTGGCATATATATTGGAATCAAGTACAGTCTTCTGGTATGAAGATTAAGGGGATTAATTATATATTCAATTTATTACGTCGTCTGTTGTATTTTACCAAAAAACATTTGTGACTCATATTGCAAAACGGGTACTTTTCTACTAATAATCGGACATTATAAGTAGTACGTGTATATCTTCCCATATAATTTTAGCACTTTAATTTTGACATATATTGGAATAAATGACTGTCTTCAGATTTAAAGATTACGGGTTTATTGGTATTTTCAATTTATACATGTAATCTACTAATACAGGTTATATTTTCAAATATTCGCGTATATAATTAGTACGGGTCCTATACAATTTTAACGCTTTTATTTTGCATATATTGATTCAATTCCATATTTTTTTTTATATTTGCTTACATAAGGGGTCCAAGATGTTTTATTCTTCAGATATGTCCATGAAGATAATTTTGTATAGCGAGAACAGATATTCTTAAACTTCTTTTTAGGAGCATTATATTAAATATTTTAACAGAATATTTTGATTAAACATGTCATTTAGTATACTATAAGAATTTGGGCATGATTATGAATTTCAAGTTTCTTTATATTATATACTCCGTACGAAGAACGGGTAAGCTGCTAGTATAAAATATAACTGACTAACGATAAGAGTTTGCAATTTCGTCCTACTATCTCAACGTAGAGCAGTTGGCCATAGAGCCATTGGCCATAGAGCAACGTGGCCAGTTCGGAGATCCTGGGTTTGATTTCGGCAGTAAGGCTCTTTACAATGGTGCCCGAACAAATCAACCTTGTAAGTTAGTTGAAAGATGTCGGAGGTCTGAATGCGACACTAGTACAGCAAGTACATCGCAGGATACTAACGTGAGTAAAATTAGTAGTAGCAAGAGGTTAACCTGTGGCAATAATAGCAGGAGATGGTCAGTCAGATCATCAGTTGCCCGCCAAACTTACATTTGTGAAGAATGCAGAGTCCATTTCGGCGATAAGTGCTTGGTGCTTGCAATTTCGTCCAAGTAACTCAACGGTAGGGAGTCTGCTGGCCAGTCCGGAGATCCAGGATTTGATTCCCGGTTAGGGCAGCAGGGCTGTTTACACATTAATATAGATAAGTTCTTAATATAGATATTTCAGAATAAGAGTTACATCAATGCTGATTATCGTTACAATTTATGAGTGTCATTAGTATTGTAAATAGGTCATTTGAGTGAGTGGCATCAAGGTGACAATTGCTAGATTTGGTGTGCTTCCAGTGTTACGATTTCTTATATAATTTCTGGTGACCACATTACATAAAGCTTGCATACTGATATTAACTTCATTGTTTATTTATGATTCACGGAATAAATTTATAGTTAAATTATAAAAGTCTATTAAGCGTAACGAAGATTTTAATTGATGCAAGCCATTTTCTATTATGATACTTCTATGTATTTAAAATATTGTTTCGTTGCTCTGCATGATATAATTAGTTTATATAAATTTAATGCTTATATATAACCAAGACATGTTTAAATAAATGATTTGATCAAATTTAAATTCATCCATTGCGGCGGCTCTACTTTGGTATAATTTTCTTAGGCATTGGTATATAACTCATCACCATAGGTGAAGGCTTACTAGGTAAGTACATTTCAAGTTCAGATGTGAGCGATTTACCTTATCATGAAATCCATTTAAATATCTAGCATGGTAGTCACTGTTGGTTGTCATAGCGATTACAGTTGTAGCTGCAGTAAATGCATTTTCATTAATGGGGTAGTAGAGTATTTCAGTATATAATACAATTATGTTTTAAATAACAGAAATTGCAAATAATAGTTTCGAAATAGTTTCAAACCCATAACATATATTGAATAATTAAGCAGTTATCCAAGAGGAAATTCGTAACAAAGGATTGGAATATCGATTACTCTGTCATTTCCCCATTGATTCAAACTAGTTTCTTCAAGGTATACAGCAATTTTGAGTTTTGCATTATTCTTACTCATTGATTGAGTTTGCATTTATAGATTCCATTGTGAAATGAATGATTAATTAAAATTCCATCAATGCTATAACGTATTTAATCGGTCGGCTACATTTAAATCCAGTCTGAATGGATTGTGTTAAATTTAGCAGACTTCTATAATAGATTTTGTTTCTGTTCATTGCATTTGTGAAACTCAGGTGAGAAATTAATTAATTTAATGCTAAAAGAGAAGATAGTGGATATCAATACTTCGGTGATTTTGCTTTAAATAATCTCTCAGTAATTTGTATAATAAAATTGCTTTACAAAATGACTTTCAGAGTGTGTACTTATGTTAGGAGGCAGACCTTTGAGATATTTAGTTAATTCTTTAAAAAAGTCAATTTTCTAAATTTTGGGCTATTTTGCAAGCCCAAATTTAGAAAATTGACGTGTTTTGAAAATTCACCCATCTGTATCTGTTTGTATTAAGACAAGAATGACGAAACTGTTAATTTGACCCTCTGTTAAGTTTAGTTTTATTATATTTCATTTTTCTCATTTCTTTTGTTATATTTTCATTCATCTATATTCATTTTTCTATTTATGAATTTGAAATATTTTGACTTTCCCTGAATAAATGCAAACTTGATTCACATAAATAAAATCCCGTTCAAATCCAATAATAATTTTGATTACAATAACTGTATATACCCAGAATTAGCAAATACCGGTCTGAATGAGCGGTTTTAAAAAAATTATGTTTTCACAACAAAATTCAACTTCTAATTCATTTATTTACATATAAACTAAACAAAACTCTTCAAACTAAGCACTTCGCGTTTGTTTCTTATCTAATGGAGGCTAAGAGACATAACGGAGGCTGTTTGCTTTCTATTTGCATTTTTCCCATGTGTCTTATTCATGGTGTAATTCTCTTTCTGATAGTTGATTGGCTCCAGACTTTCTTTGATTGTAATTAGTGTTATTACTAGTAGAATTTCTCAATCAGGTGTGTTTGAGGGGTTATGTTGTGCAGGTACAATGTCGTACCCTAGAAGTCTCAGTCCAGAGGAAATTCTAAAATTTCTCCTGAAGCTGTCTGATTAGAATTCAGTTTCAGATACTGAGCATAACGAACAGCAAACTCATTATATAAATCCTCACACGATAAGGGAATCAAATTTTCTATAATGAGAATATTTACATCATTGCATATGGTGAGTACGAATTTCAAAGTGGATGGTATTCTGAAAACTCCAATGAAGAGATACTGAGATAGAAACCAGATTCAAAGATCAAGTGAAAATTTAGGATGGAAAGGGTATTTATGACAAAGAGGGGGAATTCTACGTTCACCAAATGAAGCTTCAACTAGTGTACAACTTGACGAAGAATTAGCTGTGGATGGAACCATACGGAACATAACCCTCACAGCAAAGATCGTCACATCTGTGACAGTGACGTTGTAGTCACGTGACACCTGAGTCACAATGTGACATCATATTTGTGACTTCTATGCGACGTTGCGTATTAGTAACTTTGGAACTTCATTGTGACTATATGCTGTGACGTTTCCACAATTTAATTAACTCGTAACAATGTGACGACATTACAATGGCAATTACAATGTAACGTCACAAACAAGTTAATATGCGACGTCACAAACGACCATGAAAATGACCCAAATGACTTCGCTGTGACCTCAATATGACATTGCCGAGACGTACTGCGTCGTCCCAAAGTCACAGTGTGACGTAAAGCTTACGTCACTGTGAAAAAAAATGCTGTTAGGGAATGAACTAACATTTGATTGCTTCTTTGAAGCAGCATTCAACGTGGAACTAAAGGTCCAACATCATATGCAAAGTTAAATGCCATCCATGGAAACAGCAAATTGGAGAAATAAGAATTTTACTGCTGAGCACTTTATTTCCGACTACTGAAGAAACTCAGAATCCGAAAAAGATTTCAGATAGTGAATTTTGAACTTTCCACATTGGCGTTGACTTACGTATAGGATCAAATGGTGAGAAAATATGCGTTAATACCTTCATCTCGTCATTGGTCTCCGCAAGTATTCTTTAAAATTTTAGGTTACGCTGGTATACATTTTTGGATTATTTGAAAAAGTTACATCAAGAAAAATAAGTCGCTCAAATTGTATTTTGTATGTCGCAGAGGATTTCAGAAAATACTGCATTACTAAGACAGGTAAGTAGCTTGTGTAAGTTCTATAGGTAACCATTTCAGAAGAAAATTCCTTGTATAAGGAAAATGTTCTTGTATAGGGAAAAAGTCCTTCTATAGGGAACATAACAAAATTGAACAATTGCATAAGCTTTAATTATAAATGTTTAGCGAGTAAAATTAGATTTTGATTAAGACTAATGCATATAAATTATTAGTCGTTGTGCCGCACTTAACCTACCATAATTTATTAGTACGAGCACACTTACTATAATCTAAAAATTAATACATAATTCATTAATATAAACATTTTTAACTTACAAAAACTTGTAATTTGGATGACACATATTTATTGGGTTCATAACTTTATAGCCCAAGATTGTCAAAAGTATCCCGACCCACCTGAAAATATACATACAACAAGAAAGATCAATCATGCTTAAAGCATTGATTATGAAACACTTTCCAACTTTAACGCAATTTTACTTAAACACGTCTAAAATGCAAAAATGCAATACATTCCTCGGTAATAATTTAAAACTTATCACAATACTACATTAATTTATTATATTTGAAAACTTAAACTTCTTCAGCGAAAAAAATGAACTTCATTCAAATGATGGCATTGAAATATAAATTGCCTTGTTTAAACATCTCTAAAATGTGATACATTCCTCGGTAATAATTTTAGAATTATCATAATACTACGATAATTTATTATCATTGAAATCTTCCGTCGAAAACAACTGGAATTCATTCAAATGACGTCATAGAAAAAATAACACGCCTGGCTTTCTATAAAAGCAGCATTTCATTCATAAATAATTTCCTATTCATGTCATTCATCACAATACTATAATAATTTATTTTATTTGAAAATTAAGACCATGGAGCTACAAGTAATTAAACTCTATGCGCAAAACTTCATCGAAAAAAATCGTCCTTCTCTTTATAAAATCAATGAATATATCATTCATATCCGCTATGGAGACTCCATGAACTAAATGATTTTGTGTTAAAGAAATACAGCAATTCTAATACAACTAATTCTACATATTTTGCTGTTTACATTTTACATAGGTGAAAAATAGGCTTCGTTGTAGAAATAATCAAATTTGGATGAGCATTTAAACTCAAATATATTGTAATTGCGTTGTTTCAGTATGTAGATGCACAGAATTTAAACAAAAATAAAGTAGTTTTAGGACGGATACAACACTTAATATGAATTAAAAAGAACTTTAAAACTCACGATTTTGAGACAAGATGGATGCCATATATCATTTTTAAGTAGGTCACATGATCTTTTCATATTATGGTCACGTGATCGCTTCATATAAGAAGTGTTATTATTATTTTAATTTTTATTTAAAAAAACTACTGAATATATTTCGCTGATTTTCTTTTTATATATTTTATGGAACAATTTGAATTTTACCTAAAATTTTCGAAGCAATTTGTGAATTTTAAATCCTCTTAAAAATTGTTTGAAAAATTAGGTCCCATAGGGCTCAATGTATTTCCTCTTTTTCAATCCGGGTTCAATCCAAAACTAATTGGGTGATATTATTCATTTATATTCCCATAGGTCCTACAGACCGTCTGAACAACATCCTAAAATTTCATTTTAATTAAGCCATTTCTACGGCAGTTATCGTGCTAACGGACAGACAGACAGACAGACAGAATGAACAAAGTCATAAACACTTTTCAACTTTGTTATAAAGTGTTAAAAAGCGTGAAGGTACAGTGAAACTATAAACATGGTTTAAAACCTTCATTAAATATTTTTATTTACTAAGTTAAACTCCATTTTTTGATGCATGGAATTATAAAATCATTGCGTTTGATGTATAGAATAAGAGAGAACAAGAAAGATCAATCCTGCTTAAAGCATTGATTATGAAACACTTCCCAACTTCAATGCAATTTTATTTAAACAAGTCTAAAATGCAATACATTCCTCGGTAATATTTTGAAACTTATCACAATACTGCATTAATTTATAATATTTGAAAACTTAAACCTTCACCGAAAAAAATGAACTTCATTCAAATGACGGCATTGAATTATAAATTGCCTGGTTTAAACATCTCTAAAATGTTATACATTCCTCGGTAATAGTTTTAGAATTATCATAATACTACAATAATTTATTATATTTGAAAACTTCATCGAAAACAACTGAAATTAATTCAAATGACGTCATAGAAAAAATAACACGCCTGGATCTCTCTATAAAAACAGGATTTCATTCATAACTTTCTCCCATTCATCACAATACTACAATAATTTATTTTATTTAAACATTTTGTTCAAGACCATGGAGCTACAAAAAATTAAACCCTATGCTTGAAACTTCATCGAAAAAAATCGTCCTTCTCTTTATGAAATCAATTAATATTCCATTCATATCAGCCATGCAGACTCCATGGACTAAATTATTTTGTGTTAAAAAAATACAGGAATTCTAATACAACTCATTCTATATATTTTGCTGTTTACATTTTACATAGGTCAAAAATAGGCTTAGTTGTAGAAATAATCAAATTTAGATGAGCATTTAAACTCAAATATATTGTCATTGCGTTGTTTCAGTATGTAGATGCATAGAATTTAAGCAAATATAAAGTAGTTATAAGACGGATACAACACTCAATATGAATTAAAAAGAACTTAAAAAAATCACGATTTTGAAACAAGATGGATGCCATATATCATTTTGAAGTGAGTCATGTGATCGTTTCATATCATGGTCACGTGATCGTTTCATATAAGAGGTGTAATTGTTATTTTAATTTTTATTTGAAAAACTACTGAATATATTTCGCTGAATTTTTTTTTTATATTTTATGGAACAATTTGAATATTACCTAAAATTTTAGAAGTAATTTGTGAATTTTAAATCCGCTTAAAAAATGTTTGAAAAATTAGGTCCCATAGGGCTCAATGTATTTCATTTTTTCGACCCGGGTTCAATCCAAAACTAATTGGGTGATATTATTCATTTATATTCCCATAGGTTCTACAGACCGTCTGAATAACATATTAAAATTTCATTTTGATTAAGTCATTTTTACGGCAGTTATCGTGCTAACGGACAGACATACAGACAGACAGACAGACAGACAGAATGAACAAAGACATAAACACTTTTCAACTTTGTTGTAAAGTGTTAAAAAGTCATAAACACTTTTCAACTTTGTTGTAAAGTGTTAAAAATGATCATATACCGTTCTATGCGAAGCTTCTTTCACTTTTCACTTTTGAGGAATGGCACCTAGTTAAACAAACATTTTAAAATAGCGTTTTTTATTAACACTTGAAACATAGTTGAAACGTGTTTATGATTTTGTTCATTCTGTATCTCTGTCTGTCTGTCTGTCCGTCAGAACGATGCCTGTCGTAAAATGACTTTATCAAAATGAAATTTTAGTTTCTTGTTGAAACGGTTTATGTTACATATGGGAAAGAAAATGAATAATATCTTCCAATTAGTTTCGGATTGTACCAGAGTTGAAAAAATGACATACATTAAACCCTGTGGAAAGTAATTTTTCAAACATATTTAAGCGGAGTTAAAAATCACAAATTGTTTCGAAAACGTTAGTGTTGCATCCGTTATAAAACTGCTTAATTTTATTATCTGTGTTTCTAAATTCTGGGCCAGCGCAATTACAATATTTTTAATTTTAAATCATCACTAAATTTCGTTAATTTCTACAACGAAGTAGCAGAATCAGCAGCAGAATGCAGAATGTAAACTACAGCAAGCAGAATGTAAACAAATGAAGTGATTGTAAGAAGAGTTGTCTAATATTTTCTGAATTTTTTTCACACAAACTTAATTAGCTCTGGAGTCTGGAATATAAGTGATATGAATAAAGTATTTTTTGATTTTACATAGAGATGCACACTATTTACAGCATTGCCTTTTTTGATTCCAAGTTTTCAGTTTCCAAGTATAATAAAATAGTGTAGTACTGTGATAATTTTAAAAATATCAGTGTTGAATGTATCGCATCTTAGAAATGTTTAAATAAAATTGGATGTCAGTTGGAAAGTGTTTCATAATTAATGCTTTTTGCATGATTGATCATTTTTGTTAAATACTTAAATTTATTTGCAATTTTAAATGTTTGTAAGTTGTTTAAATATTAATTGAAAGTGCATATGTCAAGTATTTATTTCCTGTAGAAAATAAGTTTAATGTTAGCAGTTAAAATGATTGCTCCTAGTAAATATTGGTATAGCGAAAATCCAGTAGTTCTGTATTAATAAAAATATTTAAATACAGTTTTTCCAGTTTTGTAGTTTTTACTGGTTTAAACTATTCACATTTCTATAATTTAGGATGTAGATGATAAAATAATTTTAAAAATGTCTGTTTATTTTTTAATAATACACTGGTTTCTAAAAGTTAAGCACGGACGGTAAAATCAACAAAAATGGAAAAGTAAAGCTTTGATTAACTTAAAATTGTACATGAAGTTAGAAAATGTGTTTATGCATTAAAGAAAACAAGAATTATGTACAAAGATGAAAAAATATTTACTTATTGTTAGTTATATGATGACGTCACATTTGTGTCATTAACAAAATGATGTTTAAAAGCAAACAAACCAAAAAATCTTACATTAATATGGTATGTGACCACCCCGAACTTTTACATAAACTTTACAACGATTGTCCATGCTTTCAATGAGGTGATCAATCATCTCAGATGCGAGCAACGGCCATTCCCCCAATAGGGAAGTTTCCAACTCTCTGAAACTGGCTGGAGGAGATAAAATTGCAGAGACAGCACGCCTGAGGGCATCCCAAAGGTTTTCAATGGGGTTAAGGTCGAGGGAAAACGTCGGCCACTCCATACGAAAAATGCTCTCACTTTCCAGGCATTCGTCAACGATGTTAGCTAGATGGGGACGGGCATTTTCATCCTTATGGAGGAAATCAGGACCAACTTCTACAGGGTAGAGTCTTGCAATGGGGTCTAGGACTTCATCCCGATACCGCACAGCCGTCAAAGAACCGCCTTTAAAGATGTGCAGCCCACACCATGACTCTGCCACCCCTGAATGCCTGATGTTCGGTGACGTTCTTGGCCTGATTGCGTGTGCCTCGTTCTCTCCAGATCCTTACACTCTTTATCATTTGATTCCAGGGTTAATCTGGACTCGTCCGTGAACAGGACGTTGCACCAATCTGAGACAGTCTAATTGACATGTTGACAACACCACTTTAATCTTGCACCTCTGGCTTAGACGGTTAGTGGAACCCAAAAACGTGGTACTCGTCACGCATACAGTCCCTTCACGTGGAGACTTCGGCGCACAATACTGGCAATTCTATCTTACCGAGTGCCGCTGCAACCATGGATGTAACTGTTGTGGAGGTGACTCGTCGATTTCGTTTGGCTACTATAGCAATATGCCGATCATCAGAGGGTGTGGTAACCCTTGGACGACCGGCCACAGATATCCGGACACAGTTTGATTTGTTTGGAATTGCTTCCATAATCTGAAAATTACCGAATGATCAACTCCAAAGAAAATAGCGACATCGTTGATTGATTGTCCTGCTCCAATATGTCCGACAGTATGCCAGTGCTCACTATCTATCATTTGTCTTCTTACAGCCATAGAAACACGAATATCATCAGAAATAATGCTACAAAAGTTATAAGCACTTAATATCAGCATATATATGCACCTCCTTAAACCCTTTAGAATGCTGGTCTCTCCAACGACTGCCTAATTAGCATATATCTGGACAGTAAATCGTGATTGGCATGTAACATACGATATTTGCATATTTCCATCTACATCAGCAGCGATTTTCAGCCACTCAATTTCAAATACTCTTCGAAAAATTAAAATCTGCATTGCGTGCAGAACTTTTGGAAGTCAGTGTATGTAATAAAAATGTTATTTTGTATTTGTTTATTAAATTATTAAAACTTTTTTATAAAAGATAAAACACATTTAAAATATCCCAAAACACGTAAAAATGCTACAAATTATATACACATATCAAAACAAAAGTATATGAATGGAAATTAAATTAAAAATAAATTATTAAGACATTAATAAGATTTAAAATAAGATATTGGGCAACTGTTTAGCAGTACCGCAGGCCTATGGATTATATCAGTTTAAAACATATCAATTTTAAGTTCTTTTTTTTAATTTAAAAATAAAAATTAACAATTTGGAAAATTAAAATATATTTTTTCATTAGAATTTATTTTAGTCTTAAGTTGAAATATAAACATAAGCGATGTAATGAAAAATAATAAAAAAAATAAAACTCAGTTTTCTGCCTCTTACATGTATTGAATGACAATTAGTTAGTACGTATACATGTTCGAAACTTTAAAATATTATCAAAATATCATTAAATAGAATTGATAAATTTACTAAAAATCCTTTCCAAAGCAATTAGGACTGAAAAGATAGTTGCTCAAGTCCTCTGGATGAGTCGGACGGCCTGGGTTTTCCACACTGGGCTACTTCAAGCAGGGGTTTTCTTCCAGCTAGTTTAGTCATGTTCGTACGCAAACTGTTCACGATAATATTCTTTTTTTTCACTTTGAAAGTCGAAAAGTAATGTTTTTTTATTTTTACTGTTATTCCATACTTCCTGTCCATGATCATGTTATATTTTCTTAATTGCAATATCCACTCAAAGGACTATAATTTTTTGTGACAAAATCAATGGCCTATACCAATCCGTTTGCGATGTGTATAAAGGTAAGAAAATATGTGTTATTTATTAGAATGGTGTTAAACATTTAATGCATGGGAGAAACGTAACGGTTAACATATTTAAATTACTAAGCATTCATAACAGATTTGACTGTCATACATTTATTGTATGTTCATTTACTGTATGTTCCGAATTGTGATTCCAAGCATTCATAACATATTTATTCTGCCAAGCATTCATAACATAGTTGTTCTGCCAAGCATTCATAACATATTTATATGGTCTATGCAAGCGAATTTTAAATTCGCTTAAAACTGTTTGAAAAATTAGGTCCCGTAGGGTTCAGTTTATTTCATTTTTTCAATCCGGGTTCAATCTAAAACTGATTGGGTGATATTATTCATTTATATTCCCATAGATCCCACAGACCGTCTGAACAACATACTAAAATGTCATTTTGATAGTCATTTTACGGCAGTTATCGTGCTAACGGACAGGCAGACATACAGAATGACCAAAATCATAAACACTTTTCAACTATGTTGTAAAGTTTTAAAAGTTTTGAAGCTTCCGTATGGTGGCGAGCGATGTGTATACATCATTTTCATAGAAACTATTAAGCATTATATACTTATTTTCACACTTATTTAGTACGGCCATATGGATTTTCGGAAAAAGAAAACTGGAAGTAGAATATCTGAAACAGAAAGAACAACTCCTTAGTGAATCCAACAGCTTCCTCTGCAATTTGAAATCCATATCAGTCTTCATCCAAGTTCTATCTATAGTTAATCCTGAAAAATAGGTTTTGCAATGAAAATGTTTAAATCAGAAGTGACACATTCCGAACAAAATCCATATAAAATATCCCTAAAAATATCCTTATAAAATATTCTCATAAACCATCCTTATAATATCTCCCTGTAAAATTTCCTTATAAAATATCCCTATAAAATATCCTTATAAAATATCCCTATAAAATATCCTTATAAAATATCCATATAGATTATCCTTAGTCCCTTAGAAATTTAATGTTGATTCCATATCTGTCATCCTCTACTCTCTATTTACAGCTAACACTCAGAAATCGATGTTTTAAGGAAATTTTTTGAACTGAATGTTGAAAAGTAATCAGAAGTGGAAATACTTAACAAACCCATCCTACTTCCTCTAGAA
Source organism: Amaurobius ferox (assembly GCA_951213105.1). NCBI lineage: Eukaryota > Metazoa > Arthropoda > Arachnida > Araneae > Amaurobiidae > Amaurobius > Amaurobius ferox. The sequence continues at coordinate 33,108,442 of OX578144.1, read as the reverse complement.
GTTGATGTTGAATTCTTATCAGTTATCATAAGGACTACCTATAGCCATTCCAGAGAACATATATTTCAAAGAAAATTACACTTTTAAACTTTTAAAACCAGAAATGAAGAAACAAGACGGACGTGTAAATCGTTGATGAAACCCCACCACTATCAGAATGTGATGTCAGGTTAAAATTTGCCATCATTTATGCTGTATCTGTGACACAGATAAATAAATACTGTAAACAAAGTTTTTAAACAATAAAATGGCAAAATTTTTGTTATCAATAAATCTCCAAAATAATAGAATTTCTAACATTACAGATTTTCGAACAAATAAGAGATACATAGATTAACATTACCATAAATTACCATGCTCTTCAATTAGATTTACTTATTTGTCTAATTGCAGTCCTTACGAGAAATATTTGTAGAAGACATTTTCACAATAAATATCGAAAATTATTTTTTTCTGATTTACTTTTGTTTCTAATTGTAGTCCTTGCGACATTATTTGTAGAATACCTTTTCATAATAAATATCGAAAAGTATTCTTTTCTGATTTACTTTTGTTTCTAATTATAGTCCTTGCAAAAATATTTGCAGAAGACATTTTCACAATAAGTATCGAAAAGTATTCTTCATTTATTTACTTTTGTTTCTAATTGTAGTCCTTGAGAAAATATTTGTAGAAGACATCTTCATAATAAATATCGAAAAGTATTCTTTTCGGATTTACTTTTGTTTCTGATTATAGTTCTTGTGAAAATATTTGTAGAATACTTTGCCACGATAAATATCGAAAAGTATTTTTTTCTAATTTACTTCTGTTATTTTGTAATTGTTAATATCTTCTACCATGTTCAGTGTCATAGTTTAAGCTATCTCAGAATGGGTTTCGGATTTTGATCAGTATGTGAGGCAGGTACAAATGCATCTATAGAGATTGAAATGTTCAGACAAAAATAATAATTGTCACCCATTGCAAAAAGTCTCGAATGAAAACTATGTTCTTTACAAATGGAAATCCGAACCGGTAAAAAGTTTTTCCATCGCATTTTTCAATGTGATTTATTTGAAATTCTACTGCTGCTAGAATGTTCTCAGAATATATTTGCTGAAACCATTTTTGATCTTTCGAAAAGGTGTTTGAACTTCCATATTGATTTATTTCTTTAAAACATTTTACACATAGGGTAGGATCTTGAAACAATATAATGAGAATGTTACTAAATACAATTTTTAACACTTCAAAACATAGTTGAAAAGTGTTTATGACTTTCTTCATTCAGTCTGTCTGTCTGTCGATTAGCTCGATAACTGCCTTAAAAATTACTTTATCGAAATGAAATTTTAGTATGTTGTTCAGACGGTCTGTGGGACGTATGGGAATATAAATGAATAATATCACTGAATTAGTTTTGGATTGAACCAGGGTTGAAGAAATGAAATGTATTGAAGCCTATGGGACCTAATTTTTCAAACATATTTTAAGTGAATTCAAAATTCACAAATTGCTTCAACAGTTTTAGAAAATATTCAAATTATCCCATGAAATATATAACAAAAATTTCAGCAAAATATACTCAGCAGTTTTTTAAATAAAAATTAAAATAATAATAATATTTATATAAAGATATCACGTGACCATTATATGAAGAGGTCACGTGACCCACTTAAATAAAATATGGCATCCATCTTATGTCAAAATCGGGATTTTTAAAATTCTTTTAAATTTATATTAATGTTGCATCTGTCCTACAACCGCTTTATTTTTACTTAATATCTGTGCATCTGTATTCTGAAACAGCACAATTACAATATATGTGAGTTTAAATGATCAATGTGATCCATTTTGTGTCAAAATTATAATTTTTAAGTTATTTTTAATTTATATTTAGTATTGTATCCGTCCTAAAACCGCTTTATTTTTGTTTAATTTCTGTGCATCTGTATTATGAAACAACACAATTACAATATATTTGAGTTTTAATGATCATTAAACTTTAATTATTTCTACAACGAAATCCAATTTTCACTTATGGAGAATGGAAACATATTAGGCTGTAAGATGAGTTGTATAAGAATTGCTGAATTTTTTTAACGCAAAATTATTTTGCTCTGGAATCTGCAATATTACTGATATGAATGAAACTTTCATTGATATTACGTAGAGAAGCAGACGATTTTAAAGTAGACTTTTTCGATGAAGTTTTAAGCATAGAGTTAAATTACTTTTACCTCCATGGTTTTATGTTTTTCAGAATAAATTATTGTAGTACTGTGATGAATGAAATAAAAATGCATGAATGAAATATTTACTGCTGTTACACAGACAGCCAAGCGATTTATATGTCGATGACGTCATTTGAATCAAGTTCGTTTTTTTCGATGAAGTTTTAAATTTTCAAATATAATTAATTAATGCAGTATTTTGTGAATTTTAAAAATATTACCGATGAATGTATCGCATTTTATAGATAAAATTAGAGTTAGAAAGTGTTTCATAATCAATGGTTTATGCATGATTGATATTTCTTGTCAATTATAATATTATAGAACTTGATAATGTTTCCGGCATTGTCCGGGCGATAAAGCAAAGATTATAAGCATATGAATTTAATCTAAAAACATTTAAATATTTTATCTAAAAAATTAAAAAAAATTATATAAATAACAGTAACACGTATCAGATATAAAATGAAAGTATTAATCTAAAATATATACAAACGCGATTTTTCGGCGTGAGGAGTAGTCTCAATAGATAGAAAAGCTCCTCCCATGTGCGTGGAGTAATTAGAGTAGTTCCGGAAAAGATCCGCCGGTTGTTGGAGGAACGGCAAGCTATTTCTAATAATGCAAGATGTGTCTCGATTACAAAATTTATAATTAATCAACGGATGGGTTTATGAAATTATTTTTTTTTGGATTAATCTTTTATATATACATGATTTGCTGTTAAGGTATGAACGATGGATAGCACGCTAAATTTTGTATGTTGCAATATAAATATCGGAAAGGTTTAAAGCGCACGAAAAGCATAATTCACGAAAAATTGGCTAATAATCGTATGTAATTTGTTTAAAAGATCCTTTTTCATTCTTTTCAATGGTGTCATGATGGAAACTCTGTGATAATATTCTTGGTCACTAAGGAATCGGTACGTGTGAATATAGTCCAAAATTGGATTTTAACGTTAAATAAGAAAAACACTGATTCGAATTTTAACATGACTGACGTCAAGGTTCACTTATTCAGGTCCTGAAATATCTGAGTACCAAATTACATGGTCGTACGACACTAATGTTTATCATTATTGATCGCCTACACACACACACACAGAAACTATGCATATTTTTGTATCTCACATAATAAAAAATATATGGCCGGTGAAGGAACATACTAATTTCATTGTAGGTGGAACAGGGTGTTGACCTTTCCCTTTTCGGACATAGGGGATATCATGTTTAAGATTCCTGAGATTTTGACTTTTGCAAGATTTGGCGCATCTGTATTATCAAGTAGTGGACACTTATTTTGGGGAGACCAATATATAAATTGGTTTAACTGAACTAAGATTATTGAAAATAAGATTTATATTCCGGCTTGCAATTTTCACTACTAGTTGTGCGGATAAAATTTATTGTAACTATTTCATTTTACATAACTAGACTGTAAAACATTTGAAAGCATGTTACTGAAAGTTTCAGGGGAATCAACTGCTCGTATATGGGGAGTAAGGGGTTTCTGATAGTTATGACAATATATATATATATATATATATATATATATATATATATATATATTGTCATAACTATCAGTATATATATATATTATATATACAGTTATATATATATATATATTATATATATATATTATGACAGTATATATATATATATATATATATACTGTCATAACTGTCATATATATATATATATATATATATATATATATATATATATATATATATATATATATATATATATATATACAATATATATATATATATATATATATATATACAATATATATGTATATATATATATATATATATATATATATATATATATACAATATATATATATATATATATATACAATATATATGTATATATATATATATATATATATATATAAAGTATAAATAGCATGTAAAAAATTGGAAAAAAGAAGAAGGAAGGCTTAGCGAGAAAGGCATCCCCATGGGAGGGGGGTGCTCATATATACTTGCAGTTTGTACCTCAATTATTTTGAAGGCCAATCACATCTCAATAATGAGATCATATACCTACGTTATGTGGATGATTTGATAATTGGATATGAAGATGAGAATTATAGCATGAATTTTGATTTCTACCCACCAAACTTAATTTTAAAAGATAATCCAACTACACTTAACAATGTAGTGGAGTTTTTAGATCTAAGCATCGACTTCAGTAAAATACCTGTAAATTTTAATATATATATGATAAAAGAAAAGTTTTAATATACCTATCACCGGCCTGATAAATTGGAATTCAAATCTCCACTTGAATATCTTTCGAAATGTATTCTTGGGTGGATTGGCTAGAATACAGAGAATCATCAACAATGACGACATCCGTATTGATTTTGATAGGGAATTTCTACAACAAGCATATCTACAGCAATACCCCATTCCTTTTATGCAACATTATATTAATAATTTCTATGGTAATAATAATGAATATTGTTCAAAGTTGAAATTAATTTTATCTCAATTTGGTCGATGAAGGTTCGCATACAATGAATGACAGGACCGCATAGTGATAATACGCAGATACATCAGGGTCATAGTTGTCTGAAAGACTAGTATGCCATACTGTAAGGGACTGAACATCATCATTGGACTTTTCTTTTTCAGCGGTCTTGTGATGATTGTTATCGTCACTTCGGAGGTTGGCTTCAGCCAGGGCTGGCGTCCAGGAGTACAATGCCGCAGCAATTATGACATGCATGTTGTCAACTGGGGTGTAAGGTCACAACCCCTTACCGCCATTAAGTAAGCTTCTCGCTAAGCCTTCCTTCTTCTTTTTTCCAATTTTTTACCTGCTATTTATACTTTTTATATTTATATCGTGCATAGCATTTGTAGCTGCTTTGCGCATAAATGCTATAACACTTCAATATCTTTAATAATTTCCACTTTCTATCCTATATATTATATATATATATATAACTCTTCGGCAGACTATACTTAGCTGAATATTTTAGAAATGAAGCTGGAATTTTCATGAACGCTTGTAAATATGGCTTTTCTTATCAGTTTGCCGAAATTCAACAAAGTAGTTGAAAAGATGAGCAAATGTTGCAAAATGTTTTACAGTGTATCCTGTTTTAACTCTTGGTATATATTTTTTTAATATATGAGTTAGTGAAAAATATGGAGAACCAAATATTCATGACAGGGACCTTTGGTCAGCAATGTTAGAAATGAATGATCTCTACTCACTGCGAAAAACAAATCCAAAAATTACCGCTCTCTCCTTTCCGCAAGAAAAGGAATGTGTTTATATCGTGTGATCTGCGCGCGCATCATAAGACACTACCGGTACACTTGCGTGAACTCTAAGTTCTGTCTGTGTTGTTGTTGTTTCGTATTATGACGGAGCAAAATGCTTGTTTCTTTTAAGTGTAACTTTTAATGCAGAATTTAATTAAATAAACTCCTTTTTTCAATCAAGTGCCATTATTCCGTGTCACAAAGATGCCTGACATTAAGAGAAAAACAAACATAATGAAACGATATTTCGTTTAAGACTTTAGGGGAATTGGATCGAAATAGTAAACTACGCCCTTTGTACAGAAAAGGTAAGCTTCTTTACCTTATTATTATGCTGTTATGAAAGAAAATATAAATAATAATATATGTACTTCTCATTGGTGAGGCAGTGCGCAATTACCTCTGCACACCCTATGTTCTAATTTTTCTATTAAGCAATCCAAACTGACTAGTAAGGAATTTGAATATATTATGAAAGTGAGCAGCAACTCTTTAAAATTCCTCCCTTTTCTCAGTCGGATCTCGAAGAAATAGCAGTTTAAATGAACAATAGAGAACATAAACATATTAAGACGAGCGGAGTTTTTAATTCAATCATTTAAATGTATAGTGAAATAATACATAATATTCATTTTTATTATATATCATATTTTGTGATAAATGCGAATTTCCTTGATACTATGACAGCATTCCGTAGTCCTCGAGTTTTAATGTACAACTGTCTTCAGAATATTCTGCCGTTTCATAATAGTGTCTAAAATTAAATAATCATACATCAGCACAATGGTGCTCCATACTGCCATTCATTAAGATTGGACCTAATCTGCAAGCTTAATTAAACAATCAACATTAAAACAGATTGCTGGAAATTCTAAGATTGAATTTAATTAGTCAATTGTGAGGTTTCAGATATTATGTTCCATACTGCTCTGAAATATGCAAAGTTCCTAGGTATGTCCTTAAGCGCCCTAATATCTTTGTAAGGAAAGGGTCGTAAGTTTAAACGTTAGGATTATCTAAGGTAACTATGCAATGCATGGTCGAATGAAAATGGTGGAATTCCAGTGCTTTTTATAGAGGATGTAAAGTGTTAGGATAGCGAACTTGACAAGAAAGCGAGCTAGATGAAGAAAAGCTATTACAAAGTTGTAGATCATTTTCTGATATGTAGGAATCGGCACTAAAACTGTTACATAATGTTTTTATTGGACACAATAGGATCTTTGGCAATTATGGCTGTTACATTTAGGTATGATTCAATAAACAGCAAGTACATGAACGGAAATATAATGCAGATCCTGTTAAAATGCCCTCCAAAGAAGGCAATTTGAATTCTGTAAAAAAGTATTGCAGGTGTAATTGTGTAATAGGCTCTGGTGATACAACTTTTAAACATGTAAATTTTTTCTCTATTATCAGGTATTGATTTCTACTAAGTATATAATGCGCTACAGCTGTTTAATTAACTCTTTTCATTTATGGATATTTTGATCTATTATGCTGCAATTATAAAGGTTTATATTTACCAATATTAATTCCAATTCCTAAACGTGATGCAACTCCAACTTATGTTTCCGAGAACGTGAGAAATAAAATCCTATCGGTCAAGGACAAATCACACACACAGAGAGAGGCCAAATATCACACATATTTTAACCCGATAATATATAACATTCTCAGTTAACTTACTCCAAATAAAGTGGTAACTTTTTTACCTTAAACAGACCTTTGAAGATACATAAATAGATACTCACTATGGTGGCAATATTTACCAAAACATCCTTTTTTTTTAAATTTACGCTACAACCAAAACATTACAATGATATATTGACTAATACCTGTTAAGAGCGAGAACATTATATCTCACATCATTTACTCGAATTGCTATCTTTAACCTCCTAGTGTAAGAAACCAGATATTCTATTAACTGTCAGAGCTTAGTAGCGTAAATTCAGCTTGAATGAGACTTGTGACATTTAGAAACATGATCGCCGACTTAAACCTAACCACGCATCTTATCGCCGACTAAAACCTGACCTCCCATCTGATCTCCAACTTAAGCCTGACTGGTCATCTGATCGCCGACTTAAATCTGATATCTCTGAACACTGATTTAGAGAGATCATCCGAAATGTTGATTCCATTTCTGGATTCCGATATCTGATCACCGATTTTCACCGATCTTCCTAAATGTTGATTCCATTTCTAGAATTCGCAAAATGCCTGGACATGTCGTGGTTGGTCCATCAAACCGGAGCGCTAATTAACTTGTTAGTCAACAGAAAAATAATAATATAAAGCTAATTAAATAAATTATAACTAACAAATTATGAGACTTTCATACACTGGCGGCAAATAAAATCCCATCACCAAGAAGGAGTTGTGCAAGATAAACGAAATTTGGGAGGCTCGTTTGCACATATGAAAGATGACTCCTATTCAAATTTCGAGCTAGACGAATAAGAATGGCGCTAGTAGCGTCACTATGATCATGCAAATCACGTCTGCTTTAAGTACTAGGTGTAAACTTTGTGAGAGTTATTTATCTTCCAGACTGGGCGTTGTGTGCTAGGTTAGAGTCAAAAATGCCTTTAAGGAGACGAATAAGGCAGTATCAGCAGCTTAGTGAGATTAGTTTGAACGAGGCCGTATAATAGGGCTACGAGAAGGTGGATTTTCTTTCCGCGATATTTCTGAGAAAGACTTGGCAGGGATGTGTCCACTGTTCATGACTGTTGGCAGCAGTAGTCACGGGAAGGCACTGTCTCAAGAAGACCGTGCCGTGGTCCGGCCGCACACAGGCCACTACTGAGAGGGAAGACCGCCGTATTCGCCGCGTGGCTGTGGCGTGTCGTACTGCAACTGCAGCAGCAATTAGAACTTCTTTTGGTCCCAGAGTGACACAGCGAACTGTAAGAAAATCGATTACTTGAGGGATAGCTCCAAGTCAGACGGCGTGTAGCGTTCATACCACTAATCCCAATCACTGCCATCTGCGACGTCAGTGGTATTAATCTAGAACTCATTGGAGGGCAGAGTGGGGAGCTGTTGTATTTTCAGATGAGAGCCTTTTCTGCTTTGGTGTCAGTGATGGTCGTATGTTGGTAAGAAGGAGGCCAGGTGAGCGCTTAAAACCAAGCTGTCTGCGGGGTAGACACTCTGGGCCTACACCAGGAGTTATGGTCTGGGGAGTCCAGCAGGAGTACCCTCATCGTTATCCCAAGCACATTGGCAGCAAATTTGTACCGCAGACTGGTGATTGAACCGGTTCTGATGCCATTCATGAGCAGTATTCAAGAGAGTGTTTTCCAACAGTATACCGCTCGTTCTCATACCGCTGCTGTTACCCAACGTGCTCTACAGAGTGTCGAAATGTTGCCTTGGTCTGCGAAATCACCAGAATTTTCTCTCATCGAGCACGTATGGGACATTTTTGGAAGCGTCATCCACAAGCAACATCAACCGTTGCTGATTTGGCTGACCAAGTGCAACAGTCATGGAACTCTCAGCATCCCAAAAATTGACATACGGCACCAGTACGACACAATGCATGCACATATGCATGCTTGCATTTAAAATCGTGGCGACTACAGCGGCTATTAATGTACCACCATTTCACATTTAAAATGGCTCTTCTCGAGCATACTTTAACCTGTGACCTTGAAACTTTAATCAAATAAGTATGTTAGCTACACAATTGCTTTGCCTAAATTTCATTCCTCTAAACTAATTTCTTCTTGGTGTTGGGATTTTATTTTCAGCCAGTGTTTGTCGCTTTGTTAACGAGTTTGTTATCCTAACATTTAAATTATCCGCAAGGTCAAGGCAATTACCGTTATTGAAATAGGCATGGCCATTTTACTAAGGATATACCCAAAGTGCAAACTTATGAACATTGCACTACAAATATATTGGGGCGCTTCAGGAATTTCCTAAGAACACTGTATGTAGAAAACTGCATCTCTCACACAAAAATTAATGGCAAAGCAAACTTACTTATCGCTACTTATGGCATGAATAATGCAGTCCTGGATTCTTATAACTATCATTCAATATTACTTTCCTTATATACATAGTATAATGTTTAATGGATATATTGTGACGGGATCGAAAATTCGAATTCGAGTTTTCGACGAGAGAGCACGTTTCATGCATCCCTGATCACGAATCGAACATTTTTGAGGTAACGTCTGTGTGTGTGTTTGTGTGCGTGTGTATGTTTGTGTGTATATGTGTCTGTGTGAAAGTATGTATGTGTGAGAGAGAGAGAAAGTGTGTGTGTGTGTGTGTGTCAGTGAGACTGTGCAGACGATGTCTTACGAAAGAATGGGGCGATTTGAATGAAACTTGGTACAAAAATTACAACCCGTGAATACTGGAAGTCAATTGTTTTTAAACACAATCGAATGTTCAGAACCACCTAAATATTTGAGGGAAATTTGAAAAAATCATCAAAAAATCAAAATCTTTAATAAAGTTACACAAATATGCATTTTTTATGTAATTTTTCCTTAGAAAACGATTGACATAAACTTTAGAACGCCTAGCATAAACCGTTTGAGATATTGCATATTTTTCAAAAAAATTTACAGAATATCCCATAAATTAAAAAAAAAATATTAACTGTTGAGAAACATGTTTACTTTTCTTATGTAATATAAAGCGATAAATTTGGTGGCATCATTCTCGTGGATCTAGCTCGTTCGATTCATGAGAAAATATGCTTTAAGAAATAGTTTTGTATTTGAACGCCAATAGTCATTTATCTGCTGTAAGAATAACTTATTTCTTCGTACATAACGCTTGGCGAGATTTTGGCGACAAATTTGGTGGAATGTCGTCATCTTGGCGACTTTTTTAAATGTTGCCAAATTAACGAAAATCTCGTCAAATGGATAAAAATGACGCTAAATTAATGAAAATGACGACTCATTGACGAAAATTCAATATCTTGGAAAGAATATAATTATCTACTATAAGAATAACCAATTTTCTTACTGTCAAAGTAGTAAATTCATTGCATTATATGATGAAAGTCATATGCTGCCCACATCAGATTTTTTTAATTTGTCTTTAATATTTAATAAGCAAGATTCCTTTTTATTTGGCACATACTTATTTCAGAAGATATAATAATTTCCTTAATATAAACAAACGGCTTATATACGTATTCAAAGCATCTCAGATTATAATTAGATTAATTTTAAAACAAGCTTTTCTATTGGTTTGATTAAATGTTATTTCCATATTATTTAAAGTTTCGATGTTATTCGGGAATGCATTTGATTCGAAAACTCAAAAATTTGTGAACTCATTGTTTATTTTATTTGCAAAACATTATTGTTAATGAACAAGAAAGAGAAATCCTGCATAAAACATTGATCATGAAACACTTTCCAACTAAAATGCAATTTTATTTAAACAGCTGTAAAATGCGATCATTCAGCACTGATATATTTTAAATTATCATAATATTACAGTCATTTATTAAACTTGGAAAATTAAAAATTTATCAAAAAAGTCAATAGTTTGAATCAGGTGCTTCTCTAAGTAAAATCAATGAAAATATCATTCATATCACTTATATTCCAGACTCCAGAGCTTAATAATTTTACGTCATACAAATTCAGCAATTATTCTACAACTTATCTTATAATCGCTAGATTTCTTTACATTCTGCATGCTAAAGAAATTAGGCTTTGCTGTAAAAATTTCCAAAGTTTAATAATCATTTAAAATAAAAAATATTGTAATTGCATTGGCTCAGAATTTACATACACTGATAATACGCAAAATAAAACGGTTTTATGACGGATGAAACACTAAATATAAATTTAAATGGTCTCTAAAAATCGCGATTTTTACCCAGAGGAAATAAAATGGATGCCATATTTTATTTTGTAATGAGTTACGATATCTCTTCATATATCATGGGTGTAATTATTATTTTAATTTTTATTTAAAAAACTACTGAATATATTGTGCTGAAATTATTTATTTTATATATTTTATGGGATAATTTAAATACTTCACAAACTTTCGAAGCAATTTGTGAATTTTGAATTCGCTTAAAGAACGTTTGAAAAATTTGGTCCCATAGTGTTCAATGTATTTCATTTTTTCAACCCAAGTTTAATCCGAATATAATTTGGTATTATTATTCATTTACATTCCTATATGTCCCACAGATTGTCTCAACAACATATTAAAATTCTACTTTGATAAAGTCATTTTTACGGCAGTTATCCTGCGAACGGACAGACAGACAGACAGGCAGGCATACAGACAGACAGATGTGTTCACACAGAAAAAGTATTCAGAATTTGAATTGTTCGATAATAACTATTATCGGCATTTCTCGAGGTAAATGAACAAATTGACATTATGGAAGAATACATTTATGTTAATTAGCCTGCTCTAATGATGTGAAACATATCCCATTATGTGTCTGATTTATTTATAATAAGGGTTTAAAATAAGCAGGTTGTAGCAACAGCTAAATTTTAGTGTCATTAGTAATTATAGTAATTAATACTTATTGATTTCTCCTTGTTGATTTTCTTGACTGCTCATAAATTATTTTTGACTGAAAATAAAATTTGAAAATAATTGTTTTACCGATTTTATAAATCAAATGTACTATTAACTTCCTAAACTAATCTCCAAAATCTTCAGACAATAGGAAAAATCTGACGTGGGCAGCACAAGTCTTTCGCTATAAATTAAAATTTATCGTTTCTATATATTTTTATTAATTCATTTAATTGAATTTAAATGAATTTAACACTGAATTTACCAATTCAATTCAATCTCCGTTCTCATTTGCCACCTAGACATATTCTCAAAGTTGGCGTAGCAAAACCGCGAAGTAACTAAACTATCCAGACAACGTTAGTCCCAATGTAATGGGGTTGGTATATAGTATTCTTTTTATCATCAAAATTTAAGTATAAAACAAGCCTATAATTGATACATTTGATCATACGTAGTCTATTATTTTAGATATTGACGACTTTTACAAGTCATTTCGTAGCAAAGGGTAGGTGCTTTTTTTATTTGCACCAAAATCTAATCAGAACCAAGGTAACTTCTAAGTGAATTATCTACCAAGTTTTATGAAAATTGTTCTATCAGATTTTTAGCTAGAGTGGATACAGACATTTTTTCGGATCATTTAAAAAAAAAGCATGTTTTTTTAGCCCCAATTGTAACAAAATCTAATCAGTACCATAGTCACATATAGTACCTATAAAACTTGCCTATAAAATTTTATGAAATTTGATCAATTAACTTTTGAGTTAGATTCGATACATGGATTTCACAGCCAGACACATAGACAGACGCACAGACAGACACACATAGACGTCATGCTAAAATTATAATTTTCGTGTTCTAGAAGTCTCAAAACGTAGAGATCAGTCAAAATTTCTAGTTGCGGTTTTCGACACTATTCCAATACTTTCTCTACATTTTTATATGTATTGCAAGGAAAGTAAAAATCTGATATGAACACATGACAATCTCTGCGGACTCATATTAGGTTCACTTTATTTCTTCAATAAGTCATTAAATTAAATTTAATTGCACGAAATAACACCTATAATTACTTCAAATTACACTGAATTTGAACTTTTAGTTCAATTTTCGTTTTCATTTAGTAGCCTGAATTCTTGTCAAAGGTGGCGTAGCAAAAATTCAAAGAAAATAAATTATCTCGTTAAAGGCTAGTCCATGTGTAATGGGGTTAGTCGTATTCTTATCATCGTCAAACATTAAGTATAAAATAAGCATTTAATTGATATATTTGAGCATACGTAATATTTTATTTTATATTTTTGAGGGCCATTTCACAACAATTGGCGGGTCCTTCCGAGAGGTTGGTGGTAGGGGAAGGAGGGTACGGTCCCTGTGGATGCCTCCCCCACTGGGTTCCGGTCTAAATTGGGTGGCACTTCCCGGCCGTCCATACAGTTACCTTACACCTTTCTGGTAGGTCGGACGGTCTGGGTCTCAACAACAACAACAATTGGCGGGTTCTTTTAATCCGAATCCTACCAAAATATAATCAGCATCAGGGTAACCCACAATTGACATAACTGTAAAATTTTAAGAAATTCAATCAATTAGATTTTAGTTTAAAGAGGATACAATATCTGCATAACCATACACGCGCACACACACACACACTCAGAGACGTTACTCTAAAAATAGTTTTTTCGTCTTTTAGATTTCCCGAAACATGTAGATCCGTCGAAAACTCGGGTCGCGATTTTCGATATGATTCCAATACTTTCCCTATACTTTACCATGTATTGCAGGAGAAGTGAAACTGGTCCTCTGGTGAAATACCAAAGAAATACTACAAAATATTCTAAGCAAGTTAAAAGATTTATTCATCAAGCTTTCGTGTAAGATAATTATTTTCATGCTTGTTGACACTATATACAAATATAGCTTATCTGATATTCGTTAGCAAACAAATCGATTTGTTGGAGAAAACTTTTTTTACCATCTTCATCCGTGCGGAAATGTAGCGACGTCATTTACCATTCATCATCATTTTCTATCGAACTCAAAACTTTCGCAAACAAATATCTTTAAGTCAATCGTCTTTTTGCGCAATTATCAGAAAGATTTTTACAATTCTAAATTCGTGTGTTTAAGATAGTACCTCAAACAACGTCCCTGGAAATTTAGTTATTAAAAAAGAAACGGTTTTAAAAATATTTAATGAAATAAAATATTTTTAAATGCAAATTTCATTTTAGTATTATTTTAGCATGGCTTCTATAACCTTTCCCAAAATGGGTAAAAAGAAAACAATATTTCAGATAATTCCTCTAGAGTAAACTAAAGTCAGCCGAGAACGAAGACTGCTAAAGAAATTTTGATGGATAGAAAATAATTATGGTAGATGAATATTGATGAATATAAGATATTGATGCTGGAGAAAGACTGCTGAATGAAAAATATTAATTCCACAGAAATTTTGATGAATAAAAATTATGATTCTAAAGAAATTTTTAATGAATAAGAAATAATGTTTCTAAAGAAAATTTGAAGAATAGAAAATATTGATTCTACAAAATGATGCTAGAGATATATTAATAAATAAAATATATTGATGCTTAGAAAATATTGATTCTAGAGAAATACAGATGACACAAAATATTAATGCTCGAGAAATACTGGTGAAGCAAAAGTATTGATTCTAGAGAAATACTGAAGAAACAAAAATATTGATGTTAAAGAAATATTATTGAGTAGAAAATAATATTGAAAAAATATTATTGGTTCAAAAGAAATAAGTTGAAAATTTTGATGTAAAAGGAATATTGATGAACAGAAAATAATGATGCAAAAGAAATATTGATGAATACAAATGATAATGCTTGAGAAATTTTGAAGATTAATATAAAATGATGCTATAGAAATAGTCATGAATATAAAATAATAGCACTAGATGGATATTGAAGAAAAAATAATATTGATACTAGAGAAATATTGGTGATTAAAAAAAAATGATTCTAAAGACATTTTCTAAAGAAATTGTCATGCTTCTGGACGATATATATAATATAGCTTCTTTAATATATATAGCTTCTCTAATATTTGTCAGCAAACAAAATTGATTTGTTGGAGAAAACTTATTTTACCTTCTTCATCCATACGAAAATATATCGACTCCATTTACCATTAATCATCATTTTCTATCAAACTCAAAACTTTCACAAACAAATATCTTTAAGTCAATCGTGTTTCTGCTGAATTATCAGAAAGATTTTCACAATTCTAAATTCGTGTGTTTAAATTAATATCTTAATGTCTATGATTAATTTTTTTTTAAGAAACAACTTCGAAAACTTTGAAATAAAATGTTTTTAAATAAAAGGTTATATTTAGTATTATTTTCGCATGACTTCTATAATCCTTCCCAAAATGGTTAGAAGGAAAACAATATTTCATATAATTCCTGTAGCGAAAACTAAAATCAGCGGAGATAGTTTTTAAGGGCCGTTGCTAAAGAAATTTTGATGCATAAAAAATAGTGATGGTAGAGGAATATTGATGTTGGAGAAAGATTGATGAATAAAATTTAATAATTCTAAAGAAATTTTTAATAAATAAAAAATAATGATTTTAAAGAAAGTTTGATGAATAGAATATATTGATTCTAGATAAATATTGATTACAGAAAATTTGGATGCAGGTTATATATTAAAGAATAAAATATATTGATGCTAGATAAATATTGTTGCATAGAAAATATTGATGATAGAGGTATACAGATGAAATAAAATATTGATGCTCGAGATATACTGGTGAAATAAAAATATTGATGGTAAAGAAATATTGTTGAGTAGAAAATAATGTTGAAAGGGCATTGTTGGTACAAACGAAATATTGATGAATTAAAAATTTTGATGCGAGACGAATATTGATGAGTGGAAAATATAGATACAAACAAAATATTGATGAATATAAAATTATAATGCTTGAGAAATATTGATGGTTAGTATAAAATGATGTTGTAGAAATCTTGACGCATATAATATAGCAGTGTTAGAGGGAACTTGAAGAAAAGAAAGATTGTTTCTGGAGATATATTGATGAATAAAGTGTAATGATTGTAAAGAAATTTTTATGAATAGAAAATGATGAGACTAGAGAAACATAGACAAAATAAAAATATTGGTGCTAGAGACTAGTGATGAATAGAAAATGTTGATACAACAGAATAATTGATGAAAAAAATAATGATTTAAAAGAAATATTAATGAATATAAAATAATGTTGCTAGAAAAACATTGAAGAATAGAACTAATTATGCTGAAAAATACAAATAAATAAATAACAATGTTGTTAAATAAATATTGATAATCAGAAAATATTGATTCTAAATAAATATAGGATTAAATCTGGAAATAGGTATGTTATCACAGTTATAGATATGTTCTTTAGATTTTTGGATGATTACCCAGTGAAAGATGTGACAGTTGAAAATTGTTGTTGAGAAATTAACACAGTATGTAACAATTTACAGGATATATAAGATATTATATTATAATAACGATGGATAACTTAAAAATAAAAATACGCACAGTGGACAAATGATTTAAATATTTAGAGAATATATTGTTCAATCTACCACAGTTAAAGCTTGGGAATGCTCGAACGAGTGCACAAAATCCTCAAATCTTGGATCATGTGTCTAGATGGATCAGAATTCACTGGATCCAGCGTTGTATAAAAAATTATTGGTGCAACAACTTTTCGATACGAACGCCCATTGGAACTGGTATTGTTATAAAAAAATGTATTGGTGTCACAATTTTTATATACAAAAATTCACTGAAAATGATATTGCCATGAAGAACATCATTCACTGTGAAAATACTTCTATACAAATTCTGTAAAATTTTAAGCGTTTTATATTTTCTCTTTTGACAAGAGGTGAAACATGAGACCAGAATTGTATATTATAAAGTAATAGCTACCGAAGACTCGATAATATACGTCATATACTCGTAGTCGTATAGTATAGTTGAGAAAGTTTCATCGAATTTAATCTGCTGTTTTATTCAATGTGTGAATTATATGTGGGACCAGAAATCTGCTGTTTTCTGGTCCTACATATATTATAGTGTAATGTTGCCATAATAAAGTAGTTGATGTACTACTTCTCAATCACCAGTAAGAATCTAATGAATAAATATGATTAAATTAAATCAATGGTGTTCTCACTACGATTTCTGATGGTTTCTGCGATCGTAAAGAAATGAAATTGGTGGGCTATTGAATTGGTAATGTTGTTGTTGTTGTTGCGACCCAGACCGTCCCGACCTACCAGAACGGCGTAAGGTAACCGTTTAGACGGCCGGGAAGTGCCACCCAATTTAGACCGGAACCCAGTGGGGGAAGAATACACTTTCCAAGCACATTAGCTTTGTCTAGGTGTGCAACGATTCTGATCTTTGTAATTATCTTATGCATTGATTAAATTTGAATAGATATATTTATTTACATAATTAAATGATCACTTGAAGCGAGTAATTACAATATATAAATGTATTTGAAATAACAAACATTCAATGACGTTTTAAAAGAGTCAAATATTGGCACATATTAAACAAATATTTGATTATCAAGAGGAAATGTGTACACATAACTTGAACATAAGTAATTCATCCATGCCTGCATTGAAGCACATTAGCTTTGTCTAGGTGTGCAACGATTCTGATCTTTGTATTAATCTTATACATTGATTAAATTTGAATAGATGTATTTATTTACATAATTAAATGATCACTTGAAGCGTTTAATTACAATATACAAATATATTTGAAATAGCAAACATTCAATGCAGTTTTAAAAGAATCAAATATTGGCACATATTAAACAAATATTTGATTATCAAGAGGAAATGTGTGGACATAACTTGAATATAAGTAACTCATCCATACCTGCATTGAAGCACATAAGCTTTGTCTAGATGTGCAACGATTCTGATCTTTGTATTAATCTTATGCATTGATTAAATTTGAATAGATGTATTTATTTACATAATTAAATGATCACTTGATGCGAGCAATTACAATATACAAATATATTTGAAATAACAAACATTCAATGAAGTTTTAAAAGAGTCAATATTGGCACATATTAAACAAATATTTGATTATCAAGACGAAATGTGTACACATAACTTGAATATTAGTAACTCATCCATACCTGCATTGAAGCACATTAGCTTTGTCTAGGTGTGCAACGATTCTGATCTTTATATTAATCTTATGCATTGATTAAACTTGAGTAGATGTATTAATTTACATAATTAAATGATCACTTGAGCGAGTAATTACAATATACAAATATATTTGAAATAACAAACATTCAATGCAGTTTTAAAAGAGTCAAATATTGGCACCTATTAAACAAATATTTGATTATCAAGAGGAAATGTGTACACATAACTTGAATATCAGTAACCCTTCCATACCTGCATTGAAGCACATTAGCTTTGTCTAGGTGTGCAACGATTCTGATCTTTGTAATTATCTTATGCATTGATTAAATTTGAATAGATATATTTATTTACATAATTAAATGATCACTTGAAGCGAGTAATTACAATATACAAATGTATTTGAAATAACAAACATTCAATGACATTTTAAAAGAGTCAAATATTGGCACATATTAAACAAATATTTGATTATCAAGAGGAAATGTGTACACATATCTTGAATATTAGTAACACATCCATACCTGCATTGAAGCACATTAGCTTTGTCTAGGTGTGCAACGATTCTGATCTTTGTAATTATCTTATTCATTGATTAAATTTGAATAGATATATTTATTTACATAATTAAATGATCACTTGAAGCGAGTAATTACAATATACAAATGTATTTGAAATAACAAACATTCAATGACGTTTTAAAAGAGTCAAATATTGGCACATATTACACAAATATTTGATTATCAAGAGGAAATGTGTACACATAACTTGAATAATAGTAACACACCCATACCTGCATTGAAGCACATTAGCTTTGTCTAGGTGTGCAACGATTCTGATCTTTGTAATTATCTTATGCATTGATTAAATTTAAATAGATATATTTATTTACACTATTAAATGATCACTTGAAGCGAGTAATTACAATATACAAATGTATTTGAAATAACAAACATTCAATGACGTTTTAAAAGAGTCAAATATTGGCACATATTAAACAAATATTTGATTATCAAGAGGAAATGTGTACACATAACTTGAATATTAGTAACACATCCATACCTGCATTGAAGCACATTAGCTTTGTCTAGGTGTGCAACGATTCTGATCTTTGTAATTATCTTATTCATTGATTAAATTTGAATAGATATATTTATTTACATAATTAAATGATCACTTGAAGCGAGTAATTACAATATACAAATGTATTTGAAATAACAAACATTCAATGACGTTTTAAAAGAGTCAAATATTGGCACATATTACACAAATATTTGATTATCAAGAAGGAATGTGTACAAATAACTTGAATATTAGTAACACATCCATACCTGCATTGAAGCACATTAGCTTTGTCTAGGTGTGCAACGATTCTGATCTTTGTAATTATCTTATGCATTGAGTAAATTTGAATAGATATATTTATTTACATAATTAAATGATCACTTGAGCGAGTAATTACAATATACAAATATATTTGAAATAACAATCATTCAATGCAGTTTTAAAAGAGTCAAATATTGGCACCTATTAAACAAATATTTGATTATCAAGAGGAAATGTGTACACTTAACTTGAATATCAGTAACCCTTCCATACCTGCATTGAAGCACATTAGCTTTGTCTAGGTGTGCAACGATTCTGATCTTTATATTAATCTTATGCATTGATTAAACTTGAGTAGATGTATTAATTTACATAATTAAATGATCACTTGAGCGAGTAATTACAATATACAAATATATTTGAAATAACAAACATTCAATGCAGTTTTAAAAGAGTCAAATATTGGCACCTATTAAACAAATATTTGATTATCAAGAGGAAATGTGTACACATAACTTGAATATCAGTAACCCTTCCATACCTGCATTGAAGCACATTAGCTTTGTCTAGGTGTGCAACGATTCTGATCTTTGTAATTATCTTATGCATTTATTAAATTTGAATAGATATATTTATTTACATAATTAAATGATCACTTGAAGCGAGTAATTACAATATACAAATGTATTTGAAATAACAAACATTCAATGACGTTTTAAAAGAGTCAAATATTGGCACATATTAAACAAATATTTAATTATCAAGAGGAAATGTGTACACATATCTTGAATATTAGTAACACATCCATACCTGCATTGAAGCACATTAGCTTTGTCTAGGTGTGCAACGATTCTGATCTTTGTAATTATCTTATTCATTGATTAAATTTGAATAGATATATTTATTTACATAATTAAATGATCACTTGAAGCGAGTAATTACAATATACAAATGTATTTGAAATAACAAACATTCAATGACGTTTTAAAAGAGTCAAATATTGGCACATATTACACAAATATTTGATTATCAAGAGGAAATGTGTACACATAACTTGAATATTAGTAACACATCCATACCTGCATTGAAGCACATTAGCTTTGTCTAGGTGTGCAACGATTCTGATCTTTGTAAATATCTTATTCATTGATTAAATTTGAATAGATATATTTATTTACATAATTAAATGATCACTTGAAGCGAGTAATTACAATATACAAATGTATTTGAAATAACAAACATTCAATGACGTTTTAAAAGAGTCAAATATTGGCACATATTAATCAAATATTTGATTATCAAGAGGAAATGTGTACACATAACTTGAATATTAGTAACACATCCATACCTGCATTGAAGCACATTAGCTTTGTCTAGGTGTGCAACGATTCTGATCTTTGTAATTATCTTATTCATTGATTAAATTTGAAAAGATATATTTATTTACATAATTAAATGATCACTTAAAGCGAGTAATTACAATATACAAATGTATTTGAAATAACAAACATTCAATGACGTTTTAAAAGAGTCAAATATTGGCACATATTACACAAATATTTGATTATCAAGAAGAAATGTGTACAAATAACTGGAATATTAGTAACGCATCCATACCTGCATTGAAGCACATTAGCTTTGTCTAGGTGTGCAACGATTCTGATCTTTGTAATTATCTTATGCATTGAGTAAATTTGAATAGATATATTTATTTACATAATTAAATGATCACTTGAAGCGAGTAATAACAATATACAAATGTATTTGAAATAACAAACATTCAATGAAGTTTTAAAAGAGTCAAATATTGGCACATATTACACAAATATTTGATTATCAAGAAGAAATGTGTACGAATAACTTGAATATTAGTAACACATCCATACCTGCATTGAAGCACATTAGCTTTGTCTAGGTGTGCAACGATTCTGATCTTTGTAATTATCTTATGCATTGAGTAAATTTGAATAGATATATTTATTTACATAATTAAATGATCACTTGAAGCGAGTAATAACAATATACAAATGTATTTGAAATAACAAACATTCAATGACGTTTTAAAAGAGTCAAATATTGGCACATATTACACAAATATTTGATTATCAAGAAGAAATGTGTACAAATAACTTGAATATTAGTAACACATCCATACCTGCATTGAAGCACATTAGCTTTGTCTAGGTGTGCAACGATTCTGATCTTTGTAATTATCTTATGCATTGAGTAAATTTGAATAGATATATTTATTTACATAATTAAAAGATCACTTGAAGCGAGTAATAACAATATACAAATGTATTTGAAATAACAAACATTCAATGAAGTTTTAAAAGAGTCAAATATTGGCACATATTACACAAATATTTGATTATCAAGAAGAAATGTGTACAAATAACTTGAATATTAGTAACACATCCATACCTGCATTGAAGCACATTAGCTTTGTCTAGGTGTGCAACGATTCTGATCTTTGTAATTATCTTATGCATTGAGTAAATTTGAATAGATATATTTATTTACATAATTAAATGATCACTTGAAGCGAGTAATAACAATATACAAATGTATTTGAAATAACAAACATTCAATGACGTTTTAAAAGAGTCAAATATTGGCACATATTACACAAATATTTGATTATCAAGAAGAAATGTGTACAAATAACTTGAATATTAGTAACACATCCATACCTGCATTGAAGCACATTAGCTTTGTCTAGGTGTGCAACGATTCTGATCTTTGTAATTATCTTATGCATTGAGTAAATTTGAATAGATATATTTATTTACATAATTAAATGATCACTTGAAGCGAGTAATAACAATATACAAATGTATTTGAAATAACAAACATTCAATGAAGTTTTAAAAGAGTCAAATATTGGCACATATTACACAAATATTTGATTATCAAGAAGAAATGTGTACAAATAACTTGAATATTAGTAACACATCCATACCTGCATTGAAGCACATTAGCTTTGTCTAGGTGTGCAACGATTCTGATCTTTGTAATTATCTTATGCATTGAGTAAATTTGAATAGATATATTTATTTACATAATTAAATGATCACTTGAAGCGAGTAATAACAATATACAAATGTATTTGAAATAACAAACATTCAATGACGTTTTAAAAGAGTCAAATATTGGCACATATTACACAAATATTTGATTATCAAGAAGAAATGTGTACAAATAACTTGAATATTAGTAACACATCCATACCTGCATTGAAGCACATTAGCTTTGTCTAGGTGTGCAACGATTCTGATCTTTGTAATTATCTTATGCATTGAGTAAATTTGAATAGATATATTTATTTACATAATTAAATGATCACTTGAAGCGAGTAATAACAATATACAAATGTATTTGAAATAACAAACATTCAATGACGTTTTAAAAGAGTCAAATATTGGCACATATTACACAAATAGTTGATTATCAAGAAGAAATGTGTACAAATAACTTGAATATTAGTAACACATCCATACCTGCATTGAAGCACATTAGCTTTGTCTAGGTGTGCAACGATTCTGATCTTTGTAATTATCTTATGCATTGAGTAAATTTGAATAGATATATTTATTTACATAATTAAATGATCACTTGAAGCGAGTAATAACAATATACAAATGTATTTGAAATAACAAACATTCAATGAAGTTTTAAAAGAGTCAAATATTGGCACATATTAAACAAATATTTGATTATCAAGAGGAAATGTGTACACATAACTTGAATATTAGTAACACATCCATACCTGCATTGAAGCACATTAGCTTTGTCTAGGTGTGCAACGATTCTGATCTTTGTAATTATCTTATTCATTGATTAAATTTGAATAGATATATTTATTTACATAATTAAATAATCACTTAAAGGGAGTAATTACAATATACAAATGTATTTGAAATAACAAACATTCAATGACGTTTTAAAAGAGTCAAATATTGGCACATATTACACAAATATTTGATTATCAAGAAGAAATGTGTACAAATAACTTGAATATTAGTAACACATCCATACCTGCATTGAAGCACATTAGCTTTGTCTAGGTGTGCAACGATTCTGATCTTTGTAATTATCTTATTCATTGATTAAATTTGAATAGATTTATTTATTTACATAATTAAATGATCACTTAAAGCGAGTAATTACAATATACAAATGTATTTGAAATAACAAACATTCAATGACGTTTTAAAAGAGTCAAATATTGGCACATATTACACAAATATTTGATTATCAAGAAGAAATGTGTACCAATAACTTGAATATTAGTAACACATCCATACCTGCATTGAAGCACATTAGCTTTGTCTAGGTGTGCAACGATTCTGATATTTGTAATTATCTTATGCATTGAGTAAATTTGAATAGATATATTTATTTACATAATTAAATGATCACTTGAAGCGAGTAATTACAATATACAAATGTATTTGGAATAACAAACATTCAATGACGTTTTAAAAGAGTCAAATATTGGCACATATTAAACAAATATTTGATTATCAAGAGGAAATGTGTACACATAACTTGAATATTAGTAACACATCCATACCTGCATTGAAGCACTTTAGCTTTGTCTAGGTGTGCAACGAGTCTGATCTCATTTTTCATGATAACTCATTTTTCCGCCCGTCCGTAATAGTTGGCGAAAAATTTGACAGGATGTCGCGAACTTGGCGCCTTTTTTAAGTATTTCCAAATTGAACAAAATGTCGCCAAATTGATAAAAATGTCACCGAATTAATAAAAATAACCCGAAATGGGAGGCGATGCTGCGAAAATTTTTAGTTCCTTCATATGACGAGCATACCTTCTAGTTACATAAATAATTAAATATGAATAAATTGTCCTAGAAGTTCGGTTCAAAAATCGTTAGAAAAAATCGTTAAAAAGAAACAATTTTTAGAGGAACCGGCTTGTGTGAAAATCAATTAAAATCGTGCTTCAACAATAAATAACTAAAAATCTAATTCGATTTATGTGAGACCAGAAATAGTTCTCACATTTGATGAGACATTTTTATTCAGGAATTTATGGTGGCCAAAACGGCAGACAAAGCTTGTAGTCTGGCTGGCACCAAAGTTTATTACTACGTGAATCTAAAGGTCAGAAGACTATAAATTTAGGGATTCCATACCAGAGGGGCTGAGCTGGGCCTTGCTAAATGTGGAATGATGCCATTGGGTGAAGGAATAACCAATAAGCGTCAAAAAGAAGTAAAGGCGAAGTTACTCCCACCGAAGGAACACAACCTGTGACCCGAGATCGAGCAGGAGACAGATGTGGAATTTTGACTTAAGAGCATACCAGTAAAAGCGATCAAGATGTTGACTTAAGAGCACGACCAGAAAGGAATGAAAAACCTAACAGACTTGTAGAGTGTCCCGTAGAGGTTCCAAAATAATGGAGATATATCAATGTGTGAGTGCAATCAGAGTACGAGGAGGAGCCAGACGCCAGAGTTATGGCCAGTACGCATTTGAGATAAGATCAATGCCTAAGACGAATTGGAGGGTATGTGCTCACTAACACTCACAGGTCATAGACACGATAGTAATTTTAATAATTCTGGTCGCATATGTCCCCTCCGCTGCAATAATTAATGAAAATCAATGATGTTAATAAATGTTTTATTGTTTAAGTTTAAATGGTGTGATCGATTTAGCATTTCATTAATTAATTATTCCTTTACAGGACTCACACGAAAGGTAAAATAATTGGAGGGTTTATAGGGGCACAACAAGCAATGTACAATTTAATACTAATTCCACTAAATATGAATTTACGGCAAGGGGAAGATGATTAATAATAATTAATGTTAATATAAAGTTGAACTTTAAGTTTATTTTTTTAAATGTGTCCCACAATTTAAAAGAAAATTGCCGAGGTACAATGTCCGGGAACTTGATGTTCCCCCTGTAATAATATTCACCGGCGTCCGACACTACATATTTTTTGCTACAGACAACATACAGACCTTTTATTTTGGAAGTTATAGATTATTTTTACATCTTAAGAATATCTAATATCTAAAACATTTTTAATTTAAGGTCTTAATAATGAAGTCGTATTTGGTTTTGAAACATTTTCCTGTTATAAATTTGTAAGCTATAATACAGTTTTATTCTATTCAAAATTTATTTAGAAATAACTATAATAAAATATATAATGTTGCAAAATAAATCCATACAAAAAGATATGTACTTTAAAAAGAAAGCTTTTAACATTTGAATAAAGGCATAAATTTAAAATAAGTTAAACAGTAACATCCATTTTTAACATTTTACTTTATTAGTCCACTCTAAATTCAATATAGAAATACAAATATGTTTCTATATTGTAAAACATATATCGAGAAATTACTGAAAAGAAAACACAATTTTTCCTTTCAATATAAAATCTAGTCAATCAAAAGTAGAATCTGCCATCTACATTCTAATTAAATGTTTTTCTATGGAATATTTCAATGTAACTTATTTGAAATGCTATTTACTACTGTCATTTCGGCTGATATATTTTTGGCCGGACGATATTTGCTGAAATGATTTTAGTTAATCAAATCAGCAGAATGAGCTTCAATATTTATTTTTGTCCTTAAAATGTTTTAATGCTTAATTAGAAAATCTATAATTAAAATTAATTTTAAAATTAATTTTTATGTATGATAAAATAGATATCTAGGAATGTTTTTAAATGTTTTAAAAATTCCCTAGATATCTAATAAAATGTAAACCTTGAGTATCTTTAATATATGATAAACTATCTATTCGAGCTTACCAAAAATATGTACCAATTAATTTGGAACCAAAATTTTTCTACGCTCCTTGCCCAGTTTTTCCTGTTGACCTGATAATAAAAGGGCATAAGTATAAAATTTTTTATCCATATTTTCTTTAAAAATGTTCCCATTTAATCATATGCAAATAATAATAAATACATTTGATGATTTACATGTAAAGGTTCCAGTTGTCGGATTTTTTTTAAATTGAGTTTAGGGCATTGCAGATTTTCATGCTGATTCTTAAATAAACCGCATATGTCGACAATGATTGTAACCCATCTAACACATTTTTAATATTAATCAGGAGAGAACATTGAAAGATATACAGAATCAACAGCTTGGAAATTTTATGGCTGATATCAGAGTTAGCTGGTACAAACCCTATTAGTCTAAATTATTTTTTTTTTTAACTTAAAACATATTTTCAGTTTTAACCATAGTTTTTTTTTGTTTAAACTAAATTTTTTGGTATAAAAATGGTTTGAATTATATTTTTATTGGTTTTGGTAAACATATTTTTATTCAACACTGGTTGATAGAAAATATTAAATTCTCGGAACTTGCATGGGAGAAGCACGAGAAGCATGCGGCTGCCTGAAACACTGAAAACTAAAAAGGGCCCCTATAATGGTTGTACGTCACATGATCCCAGACGTAAAATTACTACAACTGTACCCTTTTATTAACACTTTACAACAAAGTTGAAAAGTGTTTATGACTTTGTTCATTATGTCTGTCTGTCTGTCCGTTAGCACGATATCTGCCATAAAAATAACTTAATCAAAATGAAATTTTAGTATGTTGTTCAGACGGTCTGTAGAACCTATGGCAATATAAATGAATAATATTACCCAATTAGTTTTGGTTTCAACCCGGGACGAAAAAATGAAATACATTGAGCCCTATTAGACCTAATTTTTCAAACATTTTTTAAGCGGATTTAAAATTCACAAATTGCTTCGAAAATTTTAGGTAATATTCAAATTGTTCCATAAAATATATAAAAAAAAATTCAGCGAAATATATTCAGTAGTTTTTTAAATAAAAATTAAAATAAAAATTACACCTCTTATATGAAACGAACACGTGACCATGATATGAAACGATCACATGACCCACTTCAAAATGATATATGGTATCCATCTTGTTTCAAAATCGTGATTTTTTTAAGTTCTTTTAAATTCATATTGAGTGTTGTATCCGTCCTAAAACTACTTTATTTTTGCTTAAATTCTGTGCAACGTTCATGTGCAACGAGCATATGAAACGATCACATGACCCACTTCAAAATGATATATGGTATCCATCTTGTTTCAAAATCGTGATTTTTTAAAGTTCTTTTAAATTCATATTGAGTGTTGTATCCGTCCTAAAACTACTTTATTTTTGCTTAAATTCTGTGCAACTACATACTGAAACAATGCAATGACAATATATTTGAGTTTAAATGCTCATCTAAATTTGATTATTTCTACAACTAAGCCTATTTTTCACCTATGTAAAATGTAAACAGCAAAATATATAGAATGAGTTGTATTAGAATTCCTGTATTTTTTTAACACAAAATAATTTAGTCCACGGAGTCTGCATGGCTGATATGAATGAAATATTACTTGATTTCGTAAAGAGAAGGACGATTTTTTTCGATGAAGTTTCAAGCATCGAGTTTAATTTTTGTAGCTCCATGGTCTTAAACAAAATGTTTAAATAAAATAAATTATTATAGTATTGTGATGAATGAAATGAATGGGAGAAAGTTATGAATGAAATCCTGTTTTTATAGAGAGATCCAGCCGTGTTATTTTTTCTATGACGTCATTTGATTTAATTTCAGTTGTTTTCAATGAAGTTTTCAAATATAATAAATTATCGTAGTATTATGATAATTCTAAAACTATTACCGAGGAATGTATAACATTTTAGAGATGTTTAAACCAAGCAATTTATATTTCAAAGCCGTCATTTGAATGAAGTTCATTTTTTTCGATGAAGGTTTAAGGTTTCAAATATAATAAATAAATTCAGTATTGTGATAAGTTTCAAAATATTACCGAGGAATGTATTGCATTTTAGACTTGTTTAAATAAAATTGCATTGAAGTTGGAAAGTGTTTCATAATCAATGCTTTAAGCATGATTGATCTTTCTTGTTATAAATCTTCACATATATAACTTAATTCGATTCGGAGCTCAGACTTCGAAGTGTGAGGTTGTGATTTTGCGAAGCTCCTGCTTTTACCTTGTGGTGACTTTCTTGCTTACGCTTGGGCGTGTTATATCAAGTTACGATAGAGCACGTCGGGCTAAGTAATCTCTCAACTTTATTGTGTGCGGATTTCCGCCATTTTGTGCTTTTGATCTACACGTGTGTTTTGACCACGTGGCTCTGCTACTTGACCCTGATCTATGATGGATTTGGACATTGACCTGTTAAAGAAGACGAAGGATGTTGTCATTGAACTGGAAGGTGATGATGCTCGGCCGCTCAAGGATGCGATGAATGCGTATCTTGGACGCCTACCGGATGCTAGACTTCTTGCCGCAAAGACGCAGGAAGTGAAGAATGCCGTCAACTACTGTGGACTGATCATCTACGTGCTGACCCTGCATATCCGGGATATGCTGAAGTATGGACTCCTCGGCCAGGACAAGGACCAAGTCTCCCGGATTCTAGGTTCGTTCAATTTTGTGAATTCTTTTTTTTTGTGCTGTGACATTTGTAAATTTAGAAACTGTGATAGTGATATTTATGTAATCTTTAATTCAGTTGAGGAGTACAATGATAGAATAATTAGAGCTAAACTGTTAGAGTTAGGAATTATAAATGAAATTAAACTTGTTGACAAAACTGAAACGGTGGTAAATTCAAGTAAAAGGGCTAGGATAGAGGAGTCTCCCACTAAGGGAACTACTACTAAAGACCAGGATGAAAATTTAAAAGTAAAATGTAATGCTGTTAGTGATAATGTAACTGTAAATGAAATTGTTAAAACTAAGACTTATGCTGAAATTGCTGCACAACCTGTTCAATTTAAAAGTGCACCTAAACCTAAAGCGGTTGAAAATATTGTTAGAGAAAATAGTATGGAGGTAGAAAAAAAAGAACCAAAAGCGGAATGCTTCTTCATAAAGTTCAGAGATAACTACCAGGCTCTCCTTAAGAAACTAAACGAAATTACAGGTAACAAAGTATCTGGCAAACTCTCAGGAGATATGCTCAAACTTATACCTAATGACGCTGACTCCTATAGGGTTGTTCAGCGCCATTTGACTAGCGAGGAAATCCCCTTCCATAGCTTAAACCTCAAAACGGAAAGGCCGAAAAAGGTAGTTTTGAAGGGGCTACCAACTAGCTATGTCATTGAGGAGATAAAATTGACTCTAACATCCAATGGATTAGATGTAGTCCGGGTTTCTCAATTGAGAAACACAAAAACGAGATTACCCCTGCCGATCTTTTTAGTCAGCCTTAGGCCTACCGATGACTGGCAGAGGGTCTACAGACTCACAAGATTAGGGTACTTGGCTGTGAAGGTAGAGGCCTTCAGAGCTAGGGGCTTTAAGATTTGCTACCGGTGCCAGCAATTCAATCACTCATCAGAGAACTGCAGTATGCCACCAAAGTGCCTGAAGTGTGGTGAAGGACACTTCACACGAGACTGCAAGAGACCCAGGACAGAGAAGGCGACGTGTGCTAACTGTAATGGAGACCATCCGGCGAACTTCAGGCAATGCCCGAAGAACCCCTGGAACAAGGGAAAGGCACCGGGGTATGCCCCCCCACCCCCAAAAAATCAGATACCCCCTTGGAGGCAAAAGGCCCTCGGACCAAACCCCCAGGCACCCCCTCAGGGCTCCTCGCACTTAGTGCCACAGATAAACAGGCATCAACCTACAGCACCTACCAGATCGGTGCAAGAGCAGGCCCCCAAACCTTCGACCTCCAGAGAATTGACTCTGGAGGAAGTTAGAGCAGCTACAGCTGCAATTAAAAAGAGATCGGAGGCAGAAAAAGCCAGACAGGCAAAAGAGGCAAAGGATAGACTGGATAGCAAAGTTAAGGAATGGAAAGATACTAAACGAGTCAGGGAGGGAGAAGAGCTCGCGCAAACGCAGCTGTTAGCTAAAACGGGTGAAAAAAAACAAAAAACTATCGAGTTCCAAAAGGACACTCACAAAAAAGTGCAAACCGCGGTTGAGGCTGAGGAAATGGAAGCGGAGACTGAACAGGCTGATAAATCTGATGCTGAAAAGATGGAGGATATCCTCGACCTCATCAGAGGATTTATCAGCATGTTTAATCTAGACGACATAAAACGTCTGTTGATGCAGTTCGCATAGTTGGTGCAAAAAAAGAGCGATCCAATGGTAATGGTCTTTGAGGCCCTTAAAATAATCGCGGACTTTAAAAGTAACAGTGAGATTCAAACCCGTCATGGCTAGGTCCCAAAAGGAGTCAATAAAAATAATATTCTGGAATGCGAACGGCATATCTCCAAGAATAAATGAACTTAGGAACTATGTAAACGAAAATGACGTAGACGCCTTACTAATTCAGGAAACTAGAGTTAGAGAAAGTAAAAAACTAAACATAGCCAACTACTCAGGTTATCATAATCTTAGCTCAAATACTAATGCTAGAATGCCCCATGGAGGAACAGCAATATACATTAAAAGAAATATTCCCCACGAGGAACTAAAAAGCATAAATCTTCAAAGTATAGAAAATACTAGCATAAAAATTAAAATTAATAATACTAGCCCGTTTATCCTAACCTCGACATATGTTAAAAATATGAGTAGAGTAGACGTAGCTGCGCAGCTGGAACTGCTTTTCTCGCGATATCCCAACACGATACTCGCAGGCGACTTCAACGCACATCACCGAGCGTGGGGCTGTAGGAGAGCCAATGCACGCGGAACACAGATACATAGACTGCTGAACACCACAAATACTAACATTATTGCACCGTCGACACCAACCTGCTTCTCAGGCGCCAGCGGCACATTCATAGACTTTGTCCTAACGCGAAACATAGACTACGCTCACACTATTAGTACCCTGGATGAATTCGACTCGGATCATCTACCGGTACTGGTGACATTTGACCTGAATACACCTCTTCCAGCCTCTTTGGGACAAGAGAGGGTCAACTGGGAACTATTCAAAAGAGCACTCTTCGAGCCGCACTTAGCAGTACCTAACATTATGAGCACGGCGGATATTGACTCTGCCACGCACACACTCACAACAGAAATCAAGAGAGCAATTGCAACTTTCCCACCATGTCAAACAATTAGTCAGGCAAAGGAATAGAATTCGTAAGACATGGCAGGCTAACAGAGATCCCGCCCTAAAAAGGGAGCTTAACAGACTCACGTGCAAAGTCAGGGGGAAAATTGTCGCAGAAAAGCAGCAACAGTATAAAGAATTAATTGAATCCCTTAGCCCAGAAGATGTATCGCTCTGGCAATTCGCAAAAAGACTCAGGAAACCTCAAACTAAGCTCCCGCCACTAATGGATGGCGCTAAAATCGCGTACTCAGACGAGGAAAAAGCCGAGGCGCTCGCAAGCCACTATGAAAAACAATTCCAACCAAACCACGATCTAATGTGTCAGGATACCCTAAGAACGGTTAGACAAACTTTAAATAACTTCAGGAATTCCCCGGTAACGGCTGAGATTAACCCAGCCACCCCGCAGGAGATAGTAGAAATTATCAAAAATCTCAAAAATCGTAAAAGCCCAGGGCACGACAAAATCAGAAATATTGCGGTTAAAAACCTACCCCTAAACGTAATTTGTTACTTGACTATCTTAATAAATAAAATATTAAAATTAAACTACTTTCCCAAAGAATGGAAGGAAGCGATAATCATAACAATCCCCAAACCAGGTGAGGATGCCACAATTCCAGCCAACTACAGACCAATTAGCCTGCTACCGACACTTAGTAAAATTACTGAGAAAATAATTCTTAAGAGACTGAACACGCACCTTAGTGAGAATGACATCCTCATTCCGGAGCAGTTTGGATTTCGGCCAAAGCACTCCACCACTCATCAGTTGCTGAGAGTGGTAGAGTACATATCTTCTGGACTTAATAGTAAGACACCCACAGCTGCGATTTTTCTGGACATACAAAAAGCCTTTGATAAAGTATGGCACTGTGGATTAGCGTACAAATTGATCACTTTTAAAGTCCCTGACGCTCTTGTCAAACTTTTAATCTCATACTTAAATAACAGACACTTTCAAGTCAGAGTAGGAGGTAACTTATCAACACCCAAGCTCATTAAAAGTAGTGTACCGCAAGGTTCTATCCTGGGCCCGACACTCTTTAACATATACCTGAACGACATCCCCAGGACTCCAAACACAGAGCTGGCACTCTATGCAGACGACAGTGCGATACTTGCAAAACACCCATATGTCTCAGTAATGCACAGACAGCTACAACAACACTTAGACATACTCCAAACATGGCTGGAAAAATGGCGAATAAAATTAAACCCCAACAAATGTCATTGGATCTATTTCTCGAGGAAAAACAAACCGCCGCCGCCACTGTATATAAACAATCATGCCTTACGCGCGGAAAAATCTACTAAATACCTAGGTGTAACGATAGATTCCCACCTAACCTGGAAACAGCACGTAACGAACTTAATCAAAAAAGCGTATATAACTACAGGAGCCTTATATCCAATGATAGGAAACGGAAATCTCAGTCATCAAAACAAACTGCTAATTTATAAATCGGTCATCCGCCCGGGAATGCTGTATGCAGCACCCGTATGGGGATATGCCTGTAAAACTACGATAGACCTCCTAGAGACAAAACAAAACAAAATCCTACGGATTATCAGGAAAGCTCCCAGGTATTTAAGGAACTCGGTAATTAGGAATGACTTCAAAATAAAAACTGTTAGAGCCCAAATTAAAAAGCTAGCGCTTAAATTTTACAAAAATTTGCCATCCGTTCCAAATGAACTGTTATTCAATCTGCAGGATTATGATCATCGCAAGGCCAAATCTCGTAAGAGACCCCGCGCTGTTCTAAACATCGATAATCGGAATTAAAAGATCCCACCCCAAACATCTGATATCAAATCAAACTCGCGACTAGTGTTCAAAACTCTAAGCTGTTAAAATGCTAGGTAACCCTCAGATCTGCATCAACCTCCCAAACTGCTTAACTCTAAATGTGCAACAAACTGCCACAATAAGAGCTAGGATAAATAATAAAAAAGTAGTAAATAAAAACCTCGAACCTCCTGTTAGGGTCACTGAATTAATGTCACAGTATGACGATAAGAACCACATTTTGAAATTGGAGATTAAAGGCGCTTCGCGCCTGGTGCTGTGTTTTGTACGATACTCGACATTATCAATTTGCGACAGACCTGGCCCGGGAGGTCATGACTGCAATAGTACAGTAAGTGCTCCTAAGTTACAGGTGCAGTTGGGTCAAAAATATCCTTGAGGCCAATGCTGAAACCAAGCAAATTGGACAGTAAGCTGGCCAATGAAGTGTTGCTTCATCGCGCTGAGAACAACCAATGCAATACGGAGGGCTTATCTGAACCTCAGATGAAATGGTGCGGTAACAAACAAATTTTTTTTCGATATTCAAAAATGTTGTGGCTGAGAATTGAGAATGACCGCACAAATAGATTGAAAGGCGGTCAATTGAGAATGATCAGTCAAGAGTGTTGTTCTTTACAATGAGTGAATTAAGACTCATCGGCCGATAGCGTTGTGACTAGAATGACTGTCCAACATGGTAAAGAGTGTGCTTCATATCATTGAGGCAATGACCGTCGAAGAGGCGTGCGTGGTCAATTAGAGTCTAGAATATACAGATTAGCGTTGTGTGTTTCAGTTTCCATGAAAAAACAGCAATGAATGTTCAAGAATAATTTTAAGTGTTCATGACAAACAGAGCTATTGGACAAATATAGTAAGCCTGATCTTACACGTGCAGGTTCTCCTCCTTAAGAGTGTATATATAATTAATGTAAATTAATCGTAATTATAATATACTTAATAAATAATGTTTACTTTAAATTTTAAAATTGTGGAGAGTCTTGTGTAGTATGTTAATGAATAATCATATTTTAGGAACTCGCACAAAGAATTATGGTGGGTTATTGCGGTCAAAATTCAATTATTCTCTTAATGTTTAGCTTCACTTATATCCATTTTCCTTTCACCACAGTTTTTATGTGTGTTCAATTTTCAAGCATATAGAAATTATAAATAAAAAAATCACGGTTTTAGCCATATTATTACTTTTTTTAACTCAGTTATAAGAACGGAAATAAAATAAATTATTTAATCAATATTATGTACAAGAACCGTAATGCAATTGTGGAACAATAATATTTCACTATGAAGTAGAAAAACTTATACAAAATGCATACTAATGTTTCTAAAAAAATGTAAACAGTATACATACATTTATTATATATACTACCTCTCAAATAGAATTATAATGATATAAAATTGAATTTAAATAATTAATTTTAAATGTACGTAAATGTTCGCTTTAAAGATAAATATAGCAATTTAAATATCTATATTAAAATTGCCAAACGTTTTTTTTTCTGTCTTTTCAAATTCTTCCAAAGGCCAACGGTAACCTATAAAACTGAATCTAAACACATTTATAGTATCAAACAGGGGGCAGAACCAAACAAAGCCGGATTCTCGATTCTCTCCACTGGATGGGAAGGGGGGGCAGAATTTTTTTTTTCCGTAAAGTCATTTTGAGCCTTTCCTCTCTCCTCTTTGACCTAGAAGGTTAAATATTTGCCCAATTATAGTAATATCTATAGAATAGGACCTAACAGATTCGGACTTTTGATTACCTCCCTCGGAGTTTGGAATTATTACAGTTTTACTAAAAGCTATTTCAATCCATCCAGAAGCCTGTCATTAACCTAAATGCCTAAATATTTGCACATTTCTTATATCGTCTACGGAAAAGTATCTAATGGAGTTTCATTTTCTCCCCCGGGAAGGGCAAAAAGGGAGCTTAGATGTATCTTAAGCAGTCATAGGACTCTTAAAATATTGATAAGTGAAAAACATTCATCATATTCAACATTTTATATTTTATAAAGTATACACTTTAGGAACATACTTTTATTTCCAGTAATAAATCTATATTTTTTTCGAGTTATCATTTTTAAGCATAATATAAAAAAAATATATTTTATAGAGTTGGAAAATGTGAACTATTTATCGAACAATAAAATGGTATGGCAGCTTGCATGTAACTTTGAATATTTTAGCGACAAACTATACTTGAAGAAGAATTGCTTATTGTGAACTTAAATTAATTTGCATTTAAAGCACATTTCTATTCTGTACAATGCTACACTTAATTTTTAACACAATTTCGAAATTTCTATAACGTAATCTTCTAAAAAATATATATTTCTGTAACGAGGAAACATGATAAATTTTAGATTCACTTTATAGAGACTAGCATACATTGTGTATTATGAAATGTTCATGAAAAGATATTGAGAAGTTGTCGTGCAATCTCTTGCGGGCAAGTTTAAAACCACATTCTGAGATAAAAATACTTTAATATTATTTCTCGATGCATTTTCCCATATGTGATGCAAAACTCTTCGGACTATAACTTCAGTTGTTAAAGAAATTTTTTCATGCGAATTACTTTAAAATTTTATTCACAAAATGTCTTGGATTTTCATATATATATTTTTAAGGAAATGTTTTTGAAAGTTTAACAGTCCTACGATCACTTTAGATGACTTGAAATATATCATATACATATAAGTACGCATAAACACTAAAGTAGAATACACTGCATACAAAAAGAAACTGATTATAAAATACAGCACTATTTAAAGTTATAAGTGAATAAAAGAAGAGTAATATTTTTAACACTTGCAAAAAATCCAGAATCAAAATCATGTTCTTTGCAAATAGAAATTCGATCCGGTAAAAAGTTTTCCCATCGAATTTTTCAATGTGATTTATTTAGAGATCTACTGCCTGTCAGAATTCGCCCGGAAGATATTTGCTGAAATCATTTTTGACCTTCAAAAGAGATGTTCGAATTCCTATATTGATTTATATCTTTAGAAAAGTTTGACACCTGTATTAAAAAATCGACAAATAAGTTTGCATTTTAATGTGAATATTAGTTTATATATATAAAATCGGATCTTATATGCACATGTCATTTTACTGGCAAAGAGAATATATTTGTTACTCACAATAATTTTATTTTTATTTTTTATGTTTTCGTATTAAATAATACATTAATGAACATTTGAAAGTACGTTAAATTCGTTATTACTTTCCCTACATCTATATAAACAAAATTGAAAATATGTTTTTTGAATAAACATAAATAAATAATTAAATAAATATATTTTCAATTTTGTTTACTTGTGTGTGTGTGGTGTTTGTTTCATTATCTCGGAATATTATCTGCACTCAATTTGATCACATATCGGGGTAGACTTAGAATAGTCCCACTTAAAATGTAGTCCATATTTCGAGTTTTCAAGACCAGGAGTTATTGAGATATTGATAAAAAACACAATTAAACCTTCCATTGAGATCGCGTTATGCAGACCATATTTTTCCACCAATTTATTTGAAGAAAATATCATGTCGCTTAGCAACGGAATTAAATTCAATGTGTTTATGAGACAGACGATATTTATTAAATCTTTTCTAATTTAAATAATAAAGACATGTGTATAAAATAAATTTTATGGAAATTGTATTTTTGAGTGGATCGTTTCAATAAAGATCTTTGGGTTTAGTGATTACTTTGTTGAATGATAATTTCGATTTCTTATGCAAATGTTTTATTTTTGTTTTGTCACACTCACTTTCAGCATACATATCTTCGGACAATAGATATATCTGTTCCACCAGATATATCTTCCAACAGATGTATCCAGGGATATATCTTCTTTCACCGATATATCTTCTATAGTAGCACGGATATATATATCTTCCAACACAATTTTAGCTCTTTCACTTTGGCATATAGTGATTCAATTTCATATTTTTTGCAAATTTGTTTACAAATGGATCCAGGATGTTTTGTACTTCAGGCCTATCTGTGAAGATAATTTTGTATAGCGTGAACAGATGTTATTGAACTTCCGTTTCGGAGCATTAAATATTTTAATAGAATGTTTTGTATAACCGAAAATCTTTGATCTACCAATTACAACAGGAGTTAGTTCGCGTACAGTAAAACCGTCAAACGCATTTTGAATAGATTTCCACCATGACCATTTTCGCCTTTCATGGTGTAGGTATTGTCAGGGAGCAGATTAAAAAATAGGGATGCCTCATGTGCGTTGAAGATGCCTTTTTTGGAGTAGTACCCATCTACAAGAGAAGGCAATTTGCTTTATATCCACACTTTAACTGCAGCATCATCTATACTATCGGATTCTCCACAAATAGACTTGAAACATGAGTTGTTGCCGCTTCTTGAACCGGTCACT
Organism: Amaurobius ferox; assembly: GCA_951213105.1. Classification (NCBI taxonomy): domain Eukaryota; kingdom Metazoa; phylum Arthropoda; class Arachnida; order Araneae; family Amaurobiidae; genus Amaurobius; species Amaurobius ferox. Next base: position 33,070,551 of record OX578144.1, on the reverse strand, counting down.
AAAAGGTTCGGAATTAATTCGACGGCGACTTCTTATTTAAGGATGTTTGCAGAGTTGAATACGCGATACCCAGTGATTTCGCCAAATCGACTTTGGTGCCGTGAAATATGCCTTTTCGATAATATCTACCTTACGGCAACAGAAAAACATTTTCTTTTAGACATATTGCCCTAGAGGGGAAGGCTGACAGACAATAAAAGGATCTACGTCTCCACACTTGTTTGTCAAATGTCACAGCCTCACAGGTGAAAACGAGATTGAATTCCAGGACTCTAGGCGCAGGAATTCCAGGACTCTAGTCAGACTCTAGGCGCCCAGAAAGGATGAATCCAAATTGTTGAAGTAGAAAACGCGTTGATGAGTAGCAAGTCCATCGACGATTTCACCCAACCCGTTGAAAAGTGGAACGGTCCAAAAAGGGGAACTCAGACCAGTATGTTAATTAGAACCATACAACAACCCACCCCTCCTCACACAAAAAAGGAGGCTTTGAAGGAATGCGGAAAAACTAGTTACAAAGAAAGGAAAGAACGTTATACGTGACCTTTCTGAAATGTAAAATTGGAGAAAAACATATTTCGGCCATTCAACAGAAAAACGTACTAAGCGAGAATTTTTGTAAACGGATGACGTATTAAAGAAGATTTTTTAAGGTTATTCGAATAGGTTATTTCAAGGGACCAATGAATAATGGCGTTAGAAGCGGGATAACGTACAAAAAGGGATAAGTAAAATCGGGGTTTCACTGTATTTCTTTGAGTTCGCATTTGTTCGTCTGTTCGCAAATTAAAGGGAAAAATTAATACAGAAAGAAAAATATCCTAGCACATGAAATAAAACATAATATAATATATTTTGGATACCTTCATTTATTTTAACATATGGAATACTGGCTAAATATTTATGTGAGATCTATACTAGGAACAGTTGGTTAAAGTACGAAAAATGATTTTGAATAAACGCCCGTTAAAAAAAAGGAAACAAAAATATTCCGTATGACGTAGACGTCTCTTGATAGCCTCTGCCCACACTTGACAACGACTTACAGAAACAGAAGCAATCATATGCTTTATTTTATGAAATTTGCACGCAGGTGTAGATTTCGATGTGAGCATCATAAAATAATACAGTGACAGCTGAGGTTTCTGTAAGTTACTGCCCACTGTGATCATTGTGTCGTGCTTATATTAAAGGATGTTTACTCAACTTATTTTCGTACGTTAACTACCTTTTCGAGGTTCAAGTCCCATGTAATTTCTGTACTTTGCAAGAGCGATTACTCTTATTACATTATATATATATATATATATTGCAATAAAGCTAAAAAATATTTCTACCTCATATTAAACTTTCTTGCCAGATATTTTGAAGACAAAATCGCATTTCTCGTTATTAGGAAATAGTCTTTAAATTTTAAATTACAAATAACAGTATTCTGATTTCCTGCAACCATACATATACAAAGCATTACTTTCCTACAACCATTTTTATACAAAGAATTATCTTCAAAGTCGATTCCAACTCTTCTAGCAATAGATATATTTTTTCTTATTGGTGTATTGTTAAGTGTTCAAGAAACCATTAAAGTGAAAAACACATGATAGAAGTTATGACTGAAGAGACAAACAATTCTGAAAATTTCAGACTTAATTAGAGGCCACTTATATTATCTGATCACAAAAAACCCAGTCGAATTTTATTATTTACCTCCACTTAAAAGAGTAAGTGACTGGACTTCAATAACAAGAGTTGTCATAAGATAAAGTAAAAATGAAATAGTGTTTATTCTTTTTGGAAAATAAAAAAGATGTCAAGTAGATATATCACGTTGCGGCTTTTAAGCCAACATATGTCCTAGAAGTTGGGATTAGAACTCCTTGCGATGATTATAGTCAATGCTCATAACTCTAGTCTCATTTGCGTCAAAAGCAGATGTGTTTCTAAAATATGATTTCTTATTATTGAAAATCCTACACGATTCCGTATTACGTGCAGGTCACACTGTGACTTATAGACTGATATGTGTCCTACGTTTCTTAATCAGGGAGAGAAAAAAAACTAAAATATAACGTTGGAGTTTAAAAGTTTCTCTGGATACATTTGTAAAACGTAGAACTAAACTAGATGCATGTTTAGCTGTTTTCAAATTACATTTAATTCGAAATATTTTTAAAATGTACTCAAAAAAGTAAAAATATTTTGTTTAGCAATAAAACATTTAAAATCAAGCTTATCAAGAAATTTTTGCACACGACTGATACAAGATAAAATATATCCTACACTTTTACAAAAATAAAATCGTAGTTTCGTTGATTATAATTTCTGTAGTAATCTATGAATAAAGAAGGACATTTTTTATTCCGTTTACTATGGCCATTTTAAAGTTTATTATTAAAATTGCCAGTGACATATGAGAATGTTGCTTTTTTGACGAAGGAAGAAGTTTTCCGTTATCTTGCCCCTACTTGTTCATCATTATCAGTATTTTCTCAAAATAAACTAAAAGGGGAAGCAGGTATTACGATTAGAGCTCCTTGTAAAAGGTACTGTAACGTATCAATTTTTACAAACTTCTCAAAAATAGAAATATTTCTCAGAGAAGTTTTCCTTGTTAGTTCTAGAGGAAGAAGGGCATTGCATGTAAGTTTCCTAACTCTCAAGCAAGAGATCAAAATTTATATACCTTTAATAATGATGAAATTCATAGTAAAATTATCTCACTAGGCTACTAAATGGTAGTCAGTTCTGTGTTCTAGTAAAATTGTAATCCGGCAGTATAGTTGTCTAAAAAATTTTTGATTTCAAGATTTTGACGGATAAGCACTGTTTATAACCACCTCTGATCATTCTAAACACTCTCGAAAAGGTAACAGTCTCTATGTGTGTGTAGGTTTGTGAGCTGTGCACATGAAAACTCAAGAACGAATATACGAACTTCTATAAAAACTTTACGTGTGAATGCATTATATACTTTAGTTATGAAAGCATTATGTACTTTATGTGTGAATGCATTATGCACTTTATGCGTACAGAACTTGGCATGAAATTAACTTTACCTAAATTTCAAAACTAAATTAACTTTACCAAAATAAAAATGGTGCTTATTATGACTTTCTTAGCGATATGTAAAAAATCCACATCTAAATGTTATAATAAAAATGTTATTTTATAAATAGAACATACATTCAATAAAATGTAACAAATTTTGGGCATGAAATGAAAATTTGTTATAAAACTTGTTTGTTTTTTTAACATGCCAGACACAATAACTTTAACATTCCTCAGGATGAGTCGATTGGTTTGGATTTTCGACAATAATTTTAATAGATTTGTCATTGACGATTGTATATGAAACATCTTCTTATTTTAAGATACTTAAAATTGCATTAATTTTATATATTTTATTAAACTCCGTCGGAAAATTTTCAATATCTGGAGCAGGGCTCATGCTAGTGATGTAAAGTTAATGCAATTAATTTTTTAAACAAATATTATGCATAATATTATTGTTTCTTTTTAACAAAGTAGAAGTTTTGATTGCTTTCTTAAAATATGTTTGGAAACTTAGAGCCCTTTAGGAGTTTTTATTTTTGGTATTTCTTACGAGTCTTGAAATGATTTACTCCATACAAAAATAACTATTTATATATGATTCCATTTTGACCCTATGATGGAATCAGCAGAACATAAAGTTGGTTAGTGCAACTTGAATACATAAAATTTTCACGATGACACATTTAATTGTAACGTTTGCTGTCACTCTAACAGTCAAGCTATAAGCGCATGCTGTCGTATGGTGGACTTGGATACAGATATGGAGGCATAAAGTGTAGTTTTTAATTTCTACCATAAGTGTTTTGTAATAGAACATAAAGGGGACGAATAATTACATATCGTGTTCTTTATTGAGTTCGGTGGCCAATTTTACTAATACTAGCCAAATACCCGTTGAGAATTAAAGATATTGCAATAAGCAATCTTCGAAGAATGTAAATTTTTAATTAATTCGCGTTTCACATTTATTCTCGTCAAATTTATTTCATGATATACTCGGTACCCCGGCTCTAAAATATTTCATATGAAATACAACCCAAATCATGTTTTGGGGCTATAATTCTATTTAAATAGACTACTTTTAATTGGCCATGACGATTTTTTAAGAAAAATAATTCGTTATTTAAAAGGGAAATTTATTATATTGTACATATTAAGTTCAGTATATTGAAAATCCCTATATTTTTCAAGATAGAATAGTCGACGTTGAAAACATTTTGAATTTTCCTTAACCTTAAAATAATAACTGGACTACTTTTTTACTCGCTCTAATTTGACGTATTTTATAAACACTCAAATTATTTTGAAGTCTTTCTGAAGCAATTTAAATAAAATATAAATAACAGCAACTTAAAACTTGCAAACAGTAACACATACAAAAATCTGTGCCTTCATTAGTACCCTTCTAAAATCGCAGAGGGCAAAAGAGCTAATCATATCGTGTTAGTACTTTTACTGAATATAAATCGAAAAAGTATGAGGATTTTAAAGAACATTTTTTTAAACTGTGTTTGAGTAAAGATGGGAAATGTGTAGGAAATGTGACGCTTTTTCTTCCCATTCTTTACATTTCGTCTCATTAAAATCAATAACATGCCATAACATACGTTGTAAAATATGTGTGACAGAAGTTTCAATTTCTACTTAATAAATGAATAATTAAAATTCTACTTGATGATGAATTTGGCATTATAGGAAAGTAGAATAAATTCTTTTGCATAAAATTATATAGTATATGCTCTCACTGCTACAAAAAAACCTAAATAAAAAACTGAAAGGGAGAACTACAGATTTAAATAATAATATTACGGCATTACGTCTAGAATATAAAATTTTAGAATCAAAACACTAAAGTAAAATTATTTATTCAATCAGACTAAAATAAGCCAAAAACAAATTAAAAACCAAGCGCTTTTGGACGTAACATGTCCTTTATCAGGGGCATATTCTAAGAAATTACATTAAATCCTTATACCCAATAAACTATCGCGAATAAAATCTACATATCATTGATTGCCAAATTACACAAGGTAAACATAATGGAATGAAAATATATATGTATTTTAAATTGACACATAAAAAATAAAATATAAAAATGACAAATTTAGGTGTTCAAAAATTCTGACAACGATTTAACTCTAAAAGAGTCTAAAATGAGACGCTACGAGTTTTAAACAGGGTCACAATTACAAATGGAGTAACGGTCCTCCGTGTCTGGGTGGCATCCCATGACCATTACACCCAACACCGTCGGACAGTATAGTCCGAACGATCCACGTGACGGGCTATGCGGCACGCTGACCATCCTGCGGTTTTCAGCCCGATGATCAGAACTCTCTCGATGTCCGTGAGTTGCGTATATCGAGGTTTCTGGCATCTACCCACCATTCTTTTCACTCCGTACTCGTACTTGCGTCGGCCGAAGTTTCACGCATTGATGGGCCGTCGACTACACGTCGGTTTATAGATCCCCTGGCTTAAGCTCGCAGCGCCACTCACTGGTGTACGGTCATGCGCAATCACACTAGACTGGGATCGTTTGCATACCAGCCCGCCCTCTAGCTATTTACATCATTTCGCGGTTGTACCATGTGTTCTTCTTGGTGCGCAACTTTCATTGACCTTGAGTTTATAAATAAATAAAGATTCAAAAAGCAAGATGTTAATGTGGGATATTACAATCAATTAAAAGAAAGATTTTATCGAATATCGGGACACGATTATAATTAAAAACAATTTAGGATAAAGCAATGGACAGTTTATTATTACATTTCTTATATACAAAGTATAATGTATAAGGAAAGTATTGTGACAGGGTCAAAAATTCGAATAAGAGTTTTCGACCGGATAGCACGTTTCAAGCATCCCTGATCACGAATCGAACAATTTTGAGGTGATGTCTGTGTGTGTGTGTGAAATTATGTGTGTGTGTTTGAGTGTGTAAATTATGCGTGTGTTTGTGTGCGTGTGTGTGTGTGAAAGTATGTGTGTATGTAAAGTATGTGTGCGTGTGTGTGTGTGTGTGAAAGTATGTGTGTGTGTGTAAAGTATGTGTGTGTGTGTGAAAGTATGTGTGTGTGTGTGAAGTATGTGTGTGTGTGTGTGCGTGTGTGTGTGTGAGTCACTGAGTTTGTGGAGACGATATCTCACGAACGATTGGAGCGAATCGAATGAAATTTGATACAAAAATTGCAATTCGTAAATATTGGAAGCCTGTTGTTTTTAAACACACTAGAATGTGCAGAACCTCTCTAAATTTTGGCATGGAATTTTGAAAAAAAAATCAGAAAATCAAAACCTTTATAAAGGTTACGCAAATAGGCATTTCTCATGTAAGTTTTCCTTAAAAAACGATTGACATAAATTTTAGAACGTTAGCATGAACGACTTTTGAGATATTACACATTTTTCAACTAAATTTATCAAAAAATTTCATAAATTAAAAAAATATAAACTGTTGAGAAACATGTTCTCTTTTCATATGTAATATCATGCTATAAATTTGGTAACATCATTCTCATGGATCTAGCTCATTCCATTCATGAGAAAATATACTTTGAGAAATACTATTATATTTGAACATGAATAGTCATTTATCTACTATAAGAATAACTTATTTATCCGTCCATAACGCTTGGCGAAATTTTGGGAACGAATTTGGTGATAATGTCGCCAATATGGCGACTTATTTAAATGTTGCCAAATGAACAAAAATCTCGCCAAGTGGACAAAATTGTGGTTAAATCAATGAAAATGAAAACTATTTGATCAAAATTCAATATTTTAGAAAGAATATAAGTATCTACTATAAGAATACCCTATTTCTTAATATAAAAGTAGAAATTCATTGCATTATATAAGGGAAGTCATGTGCTTCCCACATCAGATTTTTTTAAATATATGAGTTAGTGAAAATGTGCCGAACGAAATATTCGTAACAGGGCCCTTTAGTTAGCAATTTAATATCTAAGTTGATAAAAGTATCTATTAGTTTCGGAAGCTAAATTCGCTATTATCATAAAAAACGATAGAGCAATCAGCTCGGTCAAAACAATATGGTAATGACATCAAAAGTTATAAGGATTTGAATACGAGTATTTCAATTAAAATCACCCAATAGTTCTAACATTCATTTTAAACAATAAAATTTGACGTATAATTGTAAAAATAATCAACTTTTTGATACAATATGCAATATCATATTTTCATCATTATCCCGCATTTTGTTAACTAGTTTCAATTTTTTTTATGTGGATTTGCGTCTCACGAGCGGTCTTTAACCCAATTAAAGAGAAATCAGTATAATGATAAAACTAATTTTTCTTTTGCTGAATTTTAATGAGCACCCTTGAATATTCATTACTGGGTTTAGTGAAAAAAAGAACTCAGCTTACTCTGGCTCTAATGAGATATTTAATGCCCGAAATAGCTGGAAGTATATTTAGTAAGTAAATTTCTAACCTGGAGTACATTTATTTTAAAAAAGAATTTAAGGGTTTACTTGGTTTCAGTAGATGTTAAATAATGCTCGATAATTAGGACTGAAATGTATTGACAATAATGCATTGATATCTGTTTCCCATTATTATTTATTCTAGTCTATTATATCGACAGTATATCAGAAAAACTAAGAAAATAACTTCCAGAGTTTTGCCTTCCTGTTTTATATTTGTTTCCCATTATTTAATCTACTTTTTGCCCATTATATTGGAAGTGTATCAGATAAACTAAGAAAATAATTTCCAGAGTTTTGCCGTCCTGTTTTATATCTGTTTCCCAATATTTATTCCACTTTTTGCCCATTATATTGGAAGTATAACAGATAAACTAAGAAAATAACTTCCAGAGTGTTGCCGTCCTGTTTTATATCTATTTCCCATTATTTATTTCACTTTTTGCCCATTATATTGGAAGTATATCAAATAAACTAAGAAATTAATTTCCAGAGTTTTGCCTTCCTGTTTTATATCTGTTTCCCATTATTTATTCCCCTTTTTGTCCATTACATTGGAAGAATATCAGATAAACTAAGAAAATAACTTCCAGAGTTTTGCCTTCCTGTTTTATATCTGTTTCCCATTATTTATTCCACTTTATTCCCATTATATTGGAAGTATATCAGATAAACTAAGAAAATAACTTCCAGAGTTCTGCCTTCCTGTTTTATATCTGTTTCCCATTATTTAATCCACTTTCTGCCCATTATATTGGAAGTATATCAGATAAACTAAGAAAATAATTTCCAGAGTTTTGCCGTCCTGTTTTATATCTGTTTCCCATTATTTAATCCACTTTCTCCCCATTATATTGGAAGTCTATCAGATAAACTAAGAAAATATCTTCCAGAGTTTTGCCTTCCTGTTTTATATCTGTTTCCCATTATTTAATACACTTTTTGCCCATTATATTGGAAGTCTATCAGATAGACTAAGAAAATAACTTCCAGAGTTTTGCCTTCCTGTTTTATATCTGTTTCCCATTATTTATTCCACATTTTGCCCATTATATTGGAAGTATATCAGATAAACTATGAAAATAACTTCCAGAGTTTACCTTCCTGTTTTATATCTGTTTTCCATTATTTATTCCACTTTTTGCACATTATATTGGAAGTATAACAGATAAACTAAGAAAATAACTTCCAGAGTTTTGTCTTCCTGTTTTATATATGTTTCCCATTATTTATTCCACGTTTAGCCCATTATATTGGAAGTATATCAGATAAACTAAAAAAAATAATTTCCAGAGTTTTGTCTTCCTGTTTTATATCTGTTTCCCATCATTATTTATTCCCCTTTTGCCTATTATATTGACAGTGTATCAGATAAACTAAGAAAATAATCTCCAGAGTTTTACTTTCCTGTTTTATATCTGTTTCCCATTATTTATTCCATTTTTTGTCCATTATATTGGAAGTATATCAGATAAACTAAGAAAATAACTTCCAGAGTTTTGCCTACCTGTTTTATATCGGTTTCTCATCATTATTTATTCCACTTTTGCCTATTATATTGACAGTGTATCAGATAAACTAAGAAAATAATCTCCAGAATTTTACTTTCCTGTTTTATATCTGTTTCCCATTATTTATTCCACTTTTTGCCCATTATATTGGAAGTATATCAGATAAACTAAGAAAATAACTTCCAGAGTTTTGCCTTCCTGTTTTATATCTGTTTCCCATTATTTATTCCACTTTTTTCCCATTATATTGGAAGTATATCAGATAAACTAAGAAAATAACTTCCAGAGTTCTGCCTTCCTGTTTTATATCTGTTTCCCATTATTTAATCCACTTTTTGCCCATTATATTGGAAGTGTATCAGATAAACTAAGAAAATATCTTCCAGAGTTTTGCCGTCTTTTTTTATATCTGTTTCCCATTATTTAATCCACTTTCTGCCCATTATATTGGAAGTCTATCAGATAGACTAAGAAAATAACTTCCGGAGTTTTGCCTTCCTGTTTTATATCTGTTTGCCATTATTTATTTCACTATTTGCCCATTATATTGGAAGTATATCAGATAAACTAAGAAAATAACTTCCAGAGTTTCGCTTTCCAGTTTTTTATCTGTTTCCCATTATTTATTCCACTTTTTGCCCATTATATTGGAAGTATATCAGATAAACTAAGAAAATAATTTCCAGCGTTTTGCCTTCCTGTTTTATATCAGTTTCCCATTATTTAATCCACTTTTTGCTCATTATATTGGAAGTATATCAGATATACTAAGAACATTATTTTCAGAGTTTTATCTTCATGTTTCTTTTATATCTGTTCCCCATTATATATTCCACTTTTTGTCTATTATATTGAAAGTATATCAGATATACTAAGAAAATAACTTTCAGAGATCTGTCTTCCTATTTTCTTTTGTAATTGTTTCCCGTTATTTATTCAACATTTTGAGCATTATATTGGAAGTATATCAGATATACTCAGAAAATAATTTTCAGAGACCTGTCTTCCTATTTTCTTTATGTCCATTTTCATTTATGCTCTTCAAACTATTTAACATATTAGTACCTGAAAACTTTTATGTAACCGCTCTGAGTTCAATTAAGAACAATTATCTTATTTCATGAGTTAAATAGCATGCTCTTCATATTTGTTCGGCTATAAGAAATGAATACAATGCTAACATTATAAAAATGTTTTAAGAATTTTGATTGAGTCATTAAATTAACACATCTGAAACGTGCATATTTTTTACGCAGGGATTTTAATTTAAATAAACTCGTTTTTCCAATACATTATATTTTTATGCTAATTCATATTATCTCTCTATCATAATTATGCATTTCTTTTATCTGCGTAATTATTTTTCTTTTTAACCAACTTGTTTTTCTACAAACGGTCCTTACTCCAGTGAATGTAAAATACTCAGTATATAAAGGATAATTGCCGCTGTGCTGAATTAAAAACTTCACCTTTGAATATTCATTGCAAGATAACGAAAAAATATGATAAATAGAGCACATGATATTTGTTACAGACCCTAAATATTTCTTCAAATCTCTTCTAGTTTTTAATCCTATCAACTAAAAAAAAACTGACGCCCATAAAGAAAAAAATTTCATTTTTTTAAGCATTTTTTTATTTCGTTTTACAACATGTGGTAAAGTCAAAATAGTCATCTTAAAGGAAAGTTTTAGATCCTGTTCCAGTTTTAGCTTTAGTTTGATAGATTCTGTTCTGTGTACAATGCTACGATAATATTAAATTTCAGCCCTCTAGCTCACCGAGAGGTGCTATTGGGGCTGTGTAGAAAGGATCCCCCCTTTCCATTTTAGCCACTTCTAGAGCATATATCGAAAATCAGACTCAAGGATTTTTAGTTAATGGCACTTCTGTATGGCCTGGAATTTTTTTTTAAAGATCCATGTTTCGTCCCCCGGGGAATGTAAAATAAAATCCAAATCCATTATCCTCTGTTCCGTATAATGTAATGCAAGTGTGTAAATATTCAGTCTTCCAGGTCAACGGAGGATTTCAGAGCTTCTGAAATGGCTTTTAGAAAATCCCATTTTACCGACCCTCGGAGGTGGAAATCTAACTCCATTAGGTTCTGTTCCGTAGACGATCCAGTTCCTTCGGGTTTTGTCTTCTTACAATCATGCCATCCGACCTACTCGAAGGTGTAAGGTATCTGGTTGGATATCCGGAAAATGCCACCCGATTTAGACATGAACTCTGTAAGGATGGCATCCGCAGAGACTGTATCGCCCTTCCCCAAACACCAACTTCTCGGAAAAACTTACTTACCCACATATTTAACGTGCCCATACTCCGCGTGAACACGGAGACAGTTTCGACAGAGCCGGGAAACCCCAGAGTTTGTAAATAACATAGGGACAGTGGAGTAGCGAGGGGGAGAATGGGGGGGGGGGGGTACATCCGTTTCTGGGGCGCCGATGTAAGAGGGGACGTCAAAAAGCAAAACACGGGTCTTCCGAGTTCAATTCCATGGGATGCAACAGCGCAGTGGTTAGACCACGAGAATGGCACTCAAGCGACCCGAGTTCGATTCCCTCCTCTGTCCAAGTTGTTGTCGTGGTCACGCGGAGTCTGGGCACTTTAATATGTGGATCCGAATGGTCTTCCGAGAGGTTTGTGGTAGGAAGAAGAAGGGTACATTTCCTGTGGATGCATCCCCCACTGGGTTCCGGTCTAAATTGGGTGGGACTTTTCAGCCGTCCAAACAGACAATTTAAGCCTTCGGGTAGGCCGGACGTTCTGGGTCTGAGAAGTGGAGTTCAATTCCTACGCGTTAATCACTGGGCTTTCCCATCCCTTGGGTTCTGTCTCCTTCTTCGACCCAGACCGTCCGACCTATCCGAGAGTGTAAGGTATCTCATACAATTTTTACCGGAACCTAGTGGAGGCAGCATCCATAGGGACGTAACCTACTCCCCTACCACCAGCCTCATGGAAGGACTTACGAACCCATATATATAACAATTTGTCTGTACTCTGTGTGAGCACGGGAACAGTTTGGGTAGACCGGGAATCGAACTGAAGACGTCCGTGAGCGATCTCCGTGCGCTTACTACTGGGCTGTCCCACCACTTGGTTTCAGTCTTCTTCGACCCAGACCGTCCTTCCAATCCGAAAATGTAAGGTATCGGTTTCGACAGCCGGTAAGTGCAACCCAATTTAGACAGGAACCCAGTAGGGACCACCCACAGGGACTTTGTAAGACTACAAGACTTCCTCTACTACCAAATTCGAACAGTTCAATTTTGTAGTTGTTTCTAAACGTGTGAAAAATTAATCCTTTTAAGTTATAGGGGAATTTGTGAAAACTGGTAATGGTTTTTCGATTTCGCCCCATTTTTCTATGCCCTGAGACGGAGGATGTCAAAAATGTATCTGAAACTTTAGATTCTGCCGCATTATTGATACTTTGTATTTCACATTGACTCCAAGTCACCAAAAATAATTAAAAATGCAATATCACGATAATGGTTTGCACTATTGAAATAGTAATAATTATATTGATCAGCAGTTAAGATTTGCGTATGAAAAGGCATTTAATCTTTTTATAACAGGATATTATTTTATTATCGTTGCTTTATTTGTACATAACGAAATAATGGGTGCTCTGTTATTCCAATTTGTACCAAACTCTCTTAAATACAAAAGCAAAGTGAAGTTGTACCCAATATTCCTAAAAATAGAAAATTAATTTTAGTCTCAGTTCTGAAGTGAAAATCCTGACATAAAAAATAAAATTGGAACACATGCATATAATAATTGTATAAGGTCGCGAGGTTTTGAAAGAAACACGCATTCACTTTTATATAAAATAAATTAATTATTCGGTCTTTATTAATTTCGCCTTTCTTCGGTTTCTTTAAAATTCAGTTCAGCCGTTCTACCATGATGAGGAGGCAGACATACATACGGACAGACATACTGACAAACAGACATAGAGACAGACAGACAGATAGGCAGACAGAGAGACCAATTTTCAATTTATTTATATAGATTAAATATAGTTTTTCTCAAACTGTAAAAAAACCACAAAATAAAACACAATTAACGTTGATATAAGTTATAAATGTACACTAGTGCGAACACTTATATCTCATAAGTGCCTCATTCTAATTTCTCTCAATTTACAGACCTATGACATCGAATGAAACCGTGATTGCCAACTCCACTTACACTTACTTCCCAATCTATGAGATTTTTTTTTTTAATTTTGATTCTTCTTTCCCTGGGGAGGACATTGCATTGAAAAAGAAAAGTCATTAACACTTACAAAGTTCATTATTTCTATTGAATTCATAAATTGGACAGACTGACATATATAGATACAGGTAGACACACCCACATGAAGTAGCCCAGTGGTTAGCGCGCGGGAATTGCACTCAGTAGGTCTGGGTTTGATGCCATCCGCTTCCAAAAACTGCCGCCGTGTTCACGGGGAGTACGATCGTGTTACACATGTGGATCTGTAAGTCCTTTCGAGAGGTCAGTGGTAGGGGACGGAGGGGACGGTCCCTGTGAATGCCTCCCCCACAAGGTGAGGCGTCTTTCCAAAATTCTGAAGACACTCCGTTATATATAACAACATCTAATGATCTATTTTGAGCTTATTATTATTGCGAACTCGTAATATTATCTCACTAGCGTCCCCCGTCTTATCTTCCGTCTCTATCACAGACAAAACGGTGTCATCGGAGTGTTCTCTCCAGAAGGCAGCCGCACGAAAATTCTTTCCCTGACGTCACTCAATTGTTGCCAGAATTTCGAGCTAGAAGAAAGTTTTCAAGAATTAGCGATTTATCCCCAATTTGGCGACGTTGTAAGACTTTCGGAAAGTTCCATAACTTCTCGATAGAACGATTATTTTTTGAGATAGAGATTTCCAGAGGTTTCTATGGTGAGATTGTAAAAAGGACTAACCCTTCCGTTGCAGTGGGGAGTTGACGAATGGGTGTGACACGAGTTACATTGGACTGTGATTTTTTTGTCAATGTTTTGAGAATAGTAGCGGCTGTTTTGTGAAATTACTTTCGTCAACGTTTTGAGAATATTATCGCTTATTCTGTGAAATTAGAAGTAATTAAGTGTTGTGTTTCTGTGTACTGTTCCTGTTTACTTTGTGCTTGAGAACAAACGTAGATTATCCAAAAACTTGGACTTATTCTTGTATCATGTGTCTACATCCACGATCCCTATAGGATAGGTTTTCGTAACACTATGTACTCGTCATCATGGAACAATCGATATCTTCAATGGCAGCAAAAAACTTGCTAAAAGATACAATTTTTGAGACCTTCTGTGAAAACTGCAGATCTCAGTCTTCTTCTGTGACCAGCATAAGATATATTTACAATTTAACTTAGGCCACATAAAGCTATAAAGGCAAAGTTAATAAATAGAAAAACTCGCCTATAAAGGGCATTTCAAAAATTTGGAAGAAAACTAGAAGTTATATGTGCTTTAGATCATTTTAAAGTTTTTCCTGAATTCTTTGCTAAAATCTATAATGGTGCTAAAACGCCAATACTCAAGACTATCATTTAGTTTGTTAGCAATATGGTCGGCGACGTAATTCCTACGATCACGTTTTATGCTTTATCCGTTCCTTTAAAATAACGCGTCTCGTCTGAAATCTAACATTACTTTTATTCGATAACGATAGAACTAGTTGGGAGGAGGAGTACGCTTGAGAACGTCCATAAAACTGTATTAAAACTTTGATGCTGTAGACGTTTTTGACTCAATGATATAATACCCTCTTACCACGCTTTGATCCAGGACCAAATACGACCCTACCAATTTAGGGATTTTGGATTCTCTCAACATGTTAATTGAATCAGTTATAGTGGACTACCATACTGCACACGGACTCTATTTTGAAAACCCTCATTATAGTAATCCATTCTAAATTCGATTGAATATATCACAGATCAGAATAAAATTGCTCATTGTAAATGAACACTTTTCATTCTTAAAATAAAAACGTTGTCCTTTCAACTAAATGCATATTACATGTTAAATATTAGGCATGTTATTAATTTCCTTTCAGGTTCCCTTATTAAGCTTATCTAGTACTCCTCTAGTAGTCAATCTTTCATGAATCGGAAATAAGTATTATGATACGACTGGCTGTTTTTTGGTTTTATTTTAATGATCACCTTTGAATATTCATTAAATGATTCAAAGAAAAGGTTACTTTTATTCGTCAGGTACTAATGAGATATTCAATACCCAGAATACACAAGAGTTTATTTAAGAAAAAAATCTAAACTAAAGTAAAATTATTTTTGTAAGGTTTAGGGGATATATGATTTCCGTAGATATTAAATTAAAATCGCCGAGAAATGTTTAAGGAATAATGGTATATAATTCAGAATATTGCTTTTAAAAAGTCATCCACAGTAAAGAGTCGACCGTAAATTCTGAAGTTTGAAGTTTAGATGTGTACATTTATGCATTCCAAAGTTTTGTTATGTTATTATCCATTTAAAGTTGTGGCATATAAAATATATAGTCCATTACTAATAAAATGGTTAACAAACATGGCACCAAAAACCTAATAAGCTAATTTAATGTGTTCTCCGGTTTTCCTGTCATTCAAAAGAATTAATATACATAATTATCTTACTTGATTCGTTTACTCACTGGCCTCTGTCATGTGAGTGGAGCTTATATCGAGCTTCATTGGATAATCTCCTATATCCCTTCTTGCCTTTCTTGCGCCCATGAAAATCACGAGCCATGAAGTTACAAATATATGTCTGGGCAATAAATGACTGTCCGCGCCATTATAAAAACTGGCTTCCTCATGTCTGGGGGTTGTGCCATCTTGTTGCTTTTGCATACATTATTATATGTAAGGTATTTTATTCCATCTGTATCACTAACAAGTTTTCACCTTAAATTTTAAGAGGTTTTAGGAATAAAGGAGAATTATTAGGAGGATCGTTTAAAAAAATTATGTTTGGGAGAAGGGGATGATTTTAATAATAGGACCAAAATTATAAAATGATAATAATATTTTATTTATTATTATTTATAAAATATGTGCCACTATTAAAATTTGTCAAAACGCATCAAATCACCAAATAAAGTAAGAAAACGTTTAAAAGCTGCATGTACAATGTGATTGGATTTAATAATAGCACCCAGTAGCCTGGCAACCATTGTATATTTTCCTGCACAAAAAATCCAGTCTGCTCTGGCAAATAGAAAACGTATTGTGTGCAGCATTTTCTATCACCGATACTATTTCTACAAAACTGAATACTTGACAGATACTGAATACTTGACCGCAATCATAATGATAAACTTTACTTACATTCAACTAGTCGTTCAGGTGTATCTATACTTCTACACAGGACGCTAAACTTAGTACTACTGTGTATGGTATTCAAACTCAGTACGGTATTCTAATTCTGGTAGCTATACATGGACTTGATCGATTGCGTTAGTACGTTTCTTGAAATGGAATTGGTTAATTTAAGGCATAATAGGAAAAGATAAAATTATCTTAAAAATTATAGTAAATATTAATGTCCACACAATCTACACTGAATTATTACAAACTTCCCTGAATGCTGAGTAATTTAAAAATAAATATCAATGTTATTGAAATAAAATTTTACCTAAATGATGAAATCCAAGTGAGATTAATATACAAACCTTTTCACATCGATGCATTTGATATATTTTTACGTATTCCATATATTGATTTCCGAATTGTTGCATGATGTTTGTAGCTCAATCTACTAAGAGCAAAATATAACCCAAAAGCTTCTTCCATTCTATTGAAAATGGTTCCTAAGTCGCCGAATTTTATTTCCTTGCGAATGAAAATCCATATGTTGGGTAAAAAAATACTTTTCTCAGTAACTAAATCGGAATGAAAATGTTCTTTTACCATTAATCATCATTCCATTTCGAACTCAAAACTTTCGCTAACAAATTCTTTTTCAAATCAATTCTAAGTATTTTAAAATACATTATCAGTAGAAAGTATTTTCTACGGTTTCAGTTTTATTTTCTGCATCCTTTGTCAAACTTTTCGCTGTTTGAGAATTTTTTTTATTAATATGACAAATAAGAATATTTCGGAATAAACAGTACACAATAGAAATATCTTTAGATATCATTATAACGATAAAATTCACAAAAATGCTTATAATTCACAGGCCATCATTAACGCTTTTTACTAGTCAAATTCATTATATATTACTTGTCTTGAAGATGAACCTTATAAGATTTTGATCATGAAATCAAATTTTACTTCTTTAAATGAAAATATAAAGAATCTCTTAAAAGAGAAGATTATTCTTTAATGAAATGATTTGACTATGGTAAGGAACACTCTTCCTCTGGTGTATTTTTTTCTTTTTCAACCCTTTACAACAAAGTTGAAAAGTGTTTATGACTTTGTTCATTTTGTCTGTCTGTCCGTTAGCACGATAACTGCCGTAAGAATGACTTTATCAAAATGAAATTTTAGTATGTTTTTCAGATGGTTTGTGGGACCTATGGAAATATAAATGAATAATATCACCCAATTAATTTTGGATTAAACCTGGGTTAAAAAAATGAAATACTTGGAACCCTATGGGACCTAATTTTTCAAATATTTTTAAGCGGATTTAAAATTCACAAATTGCTTCGAAAGTTTAGGAAATATTCAAATTATTCCATAAAATATATAAAAAAAAATTCAGCAAAATATATATAGAGTGTTGTATCCGTCCTAACACCACTTTATTGAAACCTATTTTTCACTTATGTAAAATGTAAACAGCAAAATATGGGGAATGAGTTGTATTAGAATTGCTTTATTTCTTTAACACAAAATTATTAACTCATGGAGTCTGCATAGCTGATATGAATGAAATATTCATTGATTTTGCAAAGAGAAGGGCGATTTTTTCGAGAAAGTTTTAAGCTTCGTCGTGAGTTTAATTACTTGTAGCTCCATGGTCTTAATTTTTAAATAAAATAAATTATTATAGTATTATGATGAATGAAATGAATGGGGAAATGTTTATGAATGAAATGCTGCTTTTATAGAGACAGCTAGGTGTGTTATTTTTCTATGACGTCATTTGAATGAATTCCAGTTGTTTTCGACGGAAGTTTTCAAATATAATAAATTATCGTAGTTTTATAATAATTCTAAAATTATTACCGAGGAATGTATAGCATTTTAGAGATATTTAAACCAGGCAATTTATATTTCAATGCCGTCATTTGAGTGAAGTTCATTTTTTTCGATGAGTTTTCAAATATAATAAATTAATGTAGTATTGTGATAAATTTTAAAATATTACCGAGGAATGTATTGCATTTTAGATATGTTTAAATAAAATTGCATTGAAGTTTAAAAGTGTTTCATAATCAATGCTTTAAGCATGATTGATCTTTCTTGTGACTTTCTTGTGTATTGCTATGGGACACTTTTTCTCTGGTGCATTTTTAACACTTTACAACGTAGTTGAAAAGTGTTTATAACTTTGTTCATTCTATCTGTCTGTCTATCTGTCTGGCCGTTATCACGATATCTGCCGAAAGAATGCCTTACAAAATTAAATTTTAGTATGTTTTTCAGACAGTTTGTGGGACCTATGGGAATATAAATGAATAATATCACCCAATTAGTTTTGGATTGAATCCGGGAAAAAAAATGAAATACATTGAACCCTATGGGACCTAATTTTTCAAACATTTTTTAAGCGAATTTAAAATTTGCAAATTGCTTTGAAAGTTTTAGGAAATATTCAGATTATCCCATAAAATATATAAAAAGAATTCAGTAAATCATGTTAGGTAGTTTTTTAAATAAAAATTGTTTAATATTGGGAGTAAAATAAAGTCAATAAAATTCTGACTCTTGCTATATTTTCCAGGAAGAAAAAAGAGATATATTTTATAATAAATATCTTTCCAAGAGTTTAATTATTTTTTTATTATGCCCATGAGTAAATTATTTTCAAAAATTATAACCAAGTAGGTCATATAGTACGAAAGATAGAATAGATACCGTTATAAGTAGAAATAGGTGAATAACACTTTTTTGGATTCGAGGATTCTAATCAGGCTGTGTAAAGTGAGTTTTATGCCAATGTTAATCTGACACAAATGAGAGCTATTTTTTTTAAAATGTTAAGATATTACACAAAATACTTCTTCACTTCTGCTACACTGTCAAATTGTAGGCTGCAATCAGAGATAATTTTGCCATACGCAAACCCAGCAAGCTTTTAATATAACAAATATATTTCAATATATTCACATATATATTCACATATATATTTCAATTTTCTACAATTTCGGAATGAAATTCTAGCACAAATAAAAAATGCTTATGATTAAGTGTGATTTTTGACAAGGGGGGCGTGTTGGCATGCATTTAATTAGGATTTCTATTTTTCAAATGTTTATAAAATGTATTTAAACGTTAAATGTTATTAAATTTATTTTCCAATCTACATTGTAAACGTGTTTTAATATTTATTAGCTGCACAGGTTTTTTTTCAGTAACTATAACAAATGATATATTTCGCCGAGAGATAAAATAAAAAAAAATCCTATTGAGAAACATGTTCACTTTTTATATGTAATACCATGGAATAAATTTGGTGACTTCATTGTCGTGGTTCTAACTCGTTTCATTCATGGAAAAAGATACTTTGAGTAATACTTTTGCATTTGAACGCCAATAGTCATTTATCTGCTGTAAGAATAACTATTGGCGTTTATTCTTACAGCAGAACCTTCTCTGTCCATAAATGATTTTGGCGACAAACTTGATGAAATGTCGCCAACTTTGCGACTTTTTTAAATGTTGCTAAATTAACCATGAACTCGCCAAATAGATACAAATGACGCTAAATCAATGAAAATGACGACTCATTGACGAAAATTCAATGTCTTAGAAAGGATATAAATATCTACTATAAAAATAATCACTTTTTTTACTGTAAAAATAGTAAATTCATTGCATTATATGAGGAAAGTCATGTGCTGTCCACATCAGATATTTTGTACGTATTATCTGTTTATCTAAATTCTGAGCCAACGCAATTACAATATTTTTTATTTTAAATGATGAAATATTCATTGATTTTACATATAGGGGCAGACGATTTATATTGCAATGACGTTATTTGAATAAAATTCATTGAGTGTAACTAGCATGAAGTTAGAAAGGAGATGGAACTCCTATGGAAGAAATTATTAAAATGCTATAATGTTTTGAGAATTATATGTAGGTGTCGCTAGTACTAGTAAAGTGGCTGTTATTGCTAATTGACACAACAGAATGGCGTAGTATTTAGTATATGTATTTTTAATTAGTTTTAAATTAAGAGTTAACTAATTATGCGTATAATTAACCAGTATTTTTTCATAGTAGTAGGATAAAGAACAGCATCTATAGAGATAAAAATAAATTGAAAGGTAAAATAATTTTGGATGAGTAGGAATGTTCGTTATTGATTCAGCTCTAACTTGCATTTAGTTAGTTATTTATTTTTACAAAACAGACAGTTAAGCAAATATTTGAGTCTTTCGCCATAGAAATTCATGCAATGCAGCTTATCGCAGTGTCATCTAAACTATTGTCTTACAGGATACTGCCGTTTTCTTCATGTGAAATTCTAACTCCTTACTTTTACCTCCATGGTTACTGGCATTGTATTTTTTATTGTCTCTTTTAAGTTTTCAAATATAATAAATTACTGCAATCTTTAAAGAAAATATCAGCGCTGAATGTATCACAATTTAGAGACGCTTAAATAGAACTACAGTTCCAGTTGGAAAGTATTTTATAATCAATGCTTTATGCATGATTGAACGTTCTTGTTACTCTCTCATGTTTTGCTATGGTACACTTTTCGTCTGGTGTATTTTTACTTTCTCTTGCACTTCTATGGATCACCCTTCCTCTTGTGTATTTTTAATTTCTCACACTTCCCGTGTTGTAGTTTCACTTCCTTGGGCACTTTCATAAAACACCCCTTTTGTGGTCTGTTTTTACTTCATCATACACTTCATGGAACACCCTTTCAGTGTTGTGTTTTTATTTTCTCATGCACCTTATGGAACACTCTTTCAGTGGTGCGTTTTTATTTTCTCATGCACTTTATGGAACACCCTTTCAGTGGTATGTTTTTATTTTCTCATGCACTTTATGGAACACCCTTTCAGTGGTGTGTTTTTATTCTCTCATACACTTCATGGAACACTCTTTCAGTGGTGTGTTTTTATTTTCTCATGCACTTTATGGAACACACTTTCAGTGTTGTGTTTTTATTTTCTCATGCACTTTATGGAACACCCTTTCAGTGGTATGTTTTTATTTTCTCATGCACTTCATGGAACACCCTTTCAGTGGTGTGTTTTTATTTTCTCATGCACTTCATGGAACACCCTTTCAGTGGTGTGTTTTTATTTTCTCATGCACTTTATGGAACACCTTTTCAGTGGTGTGATTTTATTTTCTCTTGCACTTTTATGGATCACCCTTCCTCTTGTGTATTTTTAATTTCTCACACTTCCTGTGTTGTAGTTTCACTTCCTTGGGCTTTTATTTTCTCATGCACTTCATGTATTTTTAATTTCTCACACTTCCTGTGTTGTAGTTTCACTTCCTTGGGCACTTTCACAAAACACCCTTTTTGTGGTCTGTTTTTACTTCATCATACACTTCATGGAACACCCTTTCAGTGGTGTGTTTTTATTTTCTCATGCACTTTATGGAATACCCTTTTAGTGGTGAGTATTTATTCTCTCATACACTTCATTGAACACTCTTTCAGTGGTGTGTTTTTATTTTCTCATGCTCTTTATGGAACACACATTCAGTGTTGTGTTTTTATTTGCTCATGCACTTTATGGAACACCCTTTGAGTGGTGAGTTTTTATTTTCTAATGTACTTTATGGAACACCCTTTGAGTGGTGTGTTTTTATTTTCTATTGCGCTTTATGGTACACCTTTTGAGTGGTGTGTTTTTAATTTCTTATGCACTTTATGGAACACCCTTTCATTGGTATGTTTTTATTTTCTCATGCACTTCATGGAACACTCATTCATTGGTATGTTTTTATTTTCTCATGCACTTCATGGAACACTCATTCAGTGGTGTGTTTTTATTTTCTCATGTACTTCATGGAACACCCTTTCAGTGTTGTGTTTTTATTTTCTCATGCACTTTATGGAACACCTTTTCAGTGGTGTGTTTTTATTTTCCCATGCACTTCATGGAACACCCATTCAGTGGTGTGTTTTTATTTTCTCATGTACTTCATAGAACATCCTTTCAGTGGTGTGTTTTCATTTCCTCATGCACTTCATGGAACATCATGTCAGTGGTGTGTCTTAATTTTCTCATGCACTTCATGGAACACCTGTTCTGTGGTGTATTTCTACTTTCTCTTGCACTTTTATGAAACACCCTTTCTGTAGTGTATTTTATACTTTCTTATGCATTGGCGTGGAATACTCATCCTCTAGTTTATTTTTATTATTTTATACATTGTTTAGGTTAGTTATTTAAATAAGTTTAGCTGTAGTTACATATTTTGGACACTTGTGTAGCATTTTTACAAACATCTGAAGATATGTTTATAAAATTTATTAATCAAGATGGTTATGTTAACAGCTTGGAAGCAGGGATGTGTTTATAATTTACATGATAGTATAATTAAATTAAAAATTAATTTGACCCCATTTCACTGGATTTAGTTTGTCTAAATTTGTGTGTAAGTACAGAGGGATACTGAAAACGTGCAAATTGATCCGTATCCAACTGTCAAACTTTTTTAACGCATCGCAATATTTGCCCCAGTAGTATATGAATTGGAAAGTGTAACATATATTATGGTCACGTGGAATGACATGTAATTTAGTGGAAAATTGTCATTGCAAGATACCGTGCAGCTCGTGAATTTTTAAGACGAGCTAGAATTTTTCCAGATATGTAAAAATACTCCCTGACCTGATTTGAAGAAATATTTTGCTTTTCACAGGAGTAATTTTTAACAAATGTACAATTTCCCTCACAATTCCAGGTATGTATTAAATTTATTTTATTTCGTATAAAAGAAATTACACGGCCATCGTCCAACTATATATCAATTTCTGGCTTTTCTATGATGAAAAAAAAATACGATTTAAGAAATTAAATATACTCTTTTTGTTAATAATCAAAATACATTGTATATCTGAAAGCAGTACATTGTATATCTCTGCAATCTACTTCCGGTGTACACCAATTTGATGTTCTGTAGACAATGTTTTTACCAGATATTCTTACCGATGCTCTTACCATCCTCTAACTTCATGCGACATCAATTTGATGTAAGTTTAACTTCCGGTAAAAAACACGTTGCCCAGAAAAATAAAAATACAATTTTGTTATGGTAAATTTGTAACGATGTACGTGATGCCGGATAAAATAATAAATTGCTTATTTTCAAGACACATTTTTATAATTTGCAATTCTAAGAAATATAGTGTTTTTCTTCTTTTTTGCTTACAAAATCCGTGCGTAAAAATACGCATTGCGTAATTTATAAAGCGTATTTGCTTATTTTATAACGTGAAATACGCATATAGAAGCGTTATCTCGATCTCTGCTTGTTACATTTGAAATATCTATTTTCCATATTTCAACTCCAAGCACTTTTTATATTATTTAGATAAATACTAAAAAATTAACGGTAATCGTCATTATGAAACAATTATGAAACTTATTTGACAATTGTCTATAAAATTATAGACGTTCATAAACGCAATAAAATGTAATAACTAAATACAAACCTATTATTTTATACAATATATATATGTGTTATTCAACTAAATTTTTTTCCTTTAATATATTTAGAAAATACTTAAGTAATTTTATAGCTAGCATCACGGCATAGTTATAAAACTGATTTAACTAGTGTTTGTACTATAATTGATCTTTTTAATATGCAATAAAACGTAATGTCTAGTACAAACCTATAAGTTTCGATATTTTATTTACGTTGACTCCAAGAACTTTGTCTGATATATTTAAACAAATAGAAAATAATTCGATAATTTGCATCGTGGCACAGCTATAAGACTCATTTGATTATTGATTGTTCAAAATCATGAAACCTTTAAAATATAATAAAACTTACTGTCCAATGAAAACCTACAAGTTTTAATATTTTATTTATTCTAAGCCTAAGTACTCTTGCTAATATTTTTAAAGAAAATTTCATGATTGATATCATGGCATATTTATAAAACTGATTTTATTAGTGTTTGTACCATGGAGGTAATAGAAAAGAGTTAAAACTTAATATTAAGAAATAACCAATATTGTTTGAGACAATAAATCAGGTAGCGCTGGGATAATATAAGTAGCCCTCCATTGTACGCGTTTCTATGGCGAAAGGCCTAACATATTTAATTAAACTGTCGCTTTCATAAAAATAAATTATTAGCGCAATGCACAGTAGAACAGAAACAATAAAGAATATTCCTAAATATTCCAAATAATTTTACCTTTCAATTTATTTTTATCTCCTTATATTCAGTACTCTATCCTAACACTACGAAAAATACTGGTTAGTTATATTCATAATTTGGGAACTCTTAATTTAAAAAAAATAAAAAATACATGTTCTGAATACTCCCTTTCTATTGTGTCAACTAATAGTAGCAACTACTTTACTAACACTAGCGAAACCTCGATATAATTCTTAAATCATTGTGACATTTTCAAACTTTTCATAGTATGTGTAATCTTCTACTAATACACTAGTATGCCTTCTAATATTCGCAAATATAAGTAGTACAGGTCCCATACCATTTTTGCGCTTTTATTTTGTCTATATTGATTCAATTTCATATTTTTTGTAAATTTGTTTACAAACGGAACCAGGATGTTTTGTTCTTCAGATTTACCCGTCAAGATAACTTTGTATAGCAAGAACAGATATTCTTAAACTTATTTTTAGGAGCATTAAATTAAATATTTTAATAGGATATTTTGATTAACAATGTACATTAATATACTTTAGAAATTTGCACATGATTGTGAATTTTAAACGTCTTTACATTACATACTCCGTACGAAGAACGGGTATACTGATAATATGTAATAAAACTTAGTGTCCAATACAAAAATATAGTTTCTGGAATTACTTACCAACATACATAACATAATGTATAGTGAAAGTATTGTGAGGGTGTCTGTTTTTCGACGGTAGAGCAAGTTTCAAGCATTAGTGAACCCGAACATTTATGAGGTGAAGTCTGTGTGTATGTATATGTATGCCCATCAGCCTGTGAATGTGATATCTCATGAACAAATGGAGCGTTTTCGTAATTTGGTACGGTTATTACGATCTGTGAATACTGGAACCTATAAATTTTAAACGCGACACCTAAATTTTATGCCAGCGTTCTAATGTTTGTGTCAATGATTTTCTATTAAAGAATTATATATGAAATCATTATTTACATAACTGTCTTGAAGGTTATGATTTTTTAATGGTGTTTAAAATTATTTAATTACAAATTTTATAGGTCTTCAGAATACTCGATTGCGTTCAAAATCAACAGGCTTGCAGTATTTAGTGATTGTAATTTTTGTACCAAAAAAGATTTCAGTTGTACTCTGAGAAGGCTGCAATTGCCGTCCCAAATGTTTTATTGGTGATAAAAATGGGGACTTGGCTGACCATGGAAGGGTATTCAATCAGCAAAGACATTGCTGAGAATTTCGTGCAGTATGTAGTGAAGCATTGTCTTGTTGGTAAATTAAACCTGGTGTTGCTTGAAGGCATAGGCAGAGCAATTGGCTGAATATTGTCACTGAACAAGAGAGTCGTCAAAACTAGAGGGAATCATTTGTCCCTCGAGATGGTGCTCCAGACTGTCTATCACGTATGATGTCCATGCGTGGGATATGAGCGCTGGCCAGCGCTCCTCCATACACATATGCGGTTTTCATTAGCACTGAGAGAGACGCGTTATTTTTCACTGAAGCCAACATAACGCCAGTCGGACACTATCCAGGCTGATCGAGTTCTGTATCAATCTAGACGGCTCTGCCTATATTGAGAGGTCAGTGGTAATGGACGTTGAAACATATTCTCATTTTATGCCAGTTGTTTATGAATTGTATCGCTTGATACAGGATGCGTGAATGGTGGCGATTCCCTTCGAATGGTTGGTAGCGAAGCCATTGATGTGAACTTAGCTCCATTCCACACTGCATAATCTTCTTGAGCAGTTATGTGTTTGGGGCGATCTGAGCCACTACGACGGTTACATGTGCCTTCTATAGTCTACTATTGTAAACACTAAACAATAATTTTAACGCATCGACTAAGGTGGTGACTGGTAGGTCTTGTTGAATCAACCACATTCCTTTAGGCCTCTGGTACGACCACGCTCTAAATCCGACAATTGTTCAAAGCGCCTTCGAATTCATTAAGAATATATCTGTACACAACTTGCAGTATCAAAACAAAAAATTCAGTTCCAATTTCCCGTAAGGGGAGAATGATGTGGACTTGGCGTCCTTATACACTACATAATCCTCTTGAGCAGTTATCTGTTTCGGACGAGTTAAGACTCTGCGGCGGTTACATGTGTCTTCTAAAATCTACTGTTGCGAACACTGAGCAATAATTTTAAGGATTCGACTAAGGTGGTACGTCTGTTGAATCAATCAGATTCCTTTAGGCTTCTGGTACGACCACGCTCTAAATGGGACAATTGTTCGAAGCGGCTTCGAGTTCATTTTAAGAATGCATTTAACATAATGTACATAACTTGCAGTATCCAGATAGATAATTCAGTTCCAATTTCCTGTAAGGGAAGAACAACGACCATTTTAAAAACTGCGCGTTTCATAAGCTCTATAACATCATTGGCGATGACAAATTGATCATTTGCTGAACTCTTAAAACGAATATTTCACGGGTGTATATATGCTTTGAAACAGGGTGTATAATGGAGTATATTACATAACATGTGTTAGCATAATTTCCTATTAGCAATTTATAGTTGCTTTAAATATAAGTTGATTGGGTACTTCAAAATGATTTTATATACTGACATCCAGGAAAACGCAAGATGTCAGTGAATTTTTAAACGTTAGAAGTATTGTGTCATGGATATTTAAATCATTTTTTCGGGTGAAATAATTATTTTCATTATGTAGGGAATATATCAGGTACTGCCCACATCAGATGTTTTTTATATTGCAATGATAGAATTTACAAAAGTGGTCAAAATGTGGTTATTAAAATAAAAAGAATTAATATGCTCGTGCTGTGTCCCAATTCGCAGAAAATCTGCTGGATATTGTTTGTTGCTTTGCTGCATCTATTAAAATGGATAAAAGGCAAAACATTAATTCTTGTAGTTCTAAAGAAGAAGTTCGTATAACTCTAAAAATATGTATTTAAAAACTATCTATCCAAGATCAAAATGTTAAGATTCCATTCATATATCACATTTCTTTATGGCATTATTCATATTTTCACTCATTAAACTTTTAATTAAATTCGGGAGAGGCTTGTTAATAGAATGACGAACGAATAGAAAAAATGAAAAATATACTCAACAAACTCTCAATTTTACGATATCCTTTAAGTATAAATATAAAATTCACAAATAATTTTTCTTTGAGTGGGAAGCTGTACTCTGAATCGTATCCTTCGTTCCGCATTATTTGGAGCAGTTTTGAAAATACTTTTTATCTCAAACAAGTCTTTTACTAAGAAATAACCGACTATGTCCGTAAACATATAATTTCACGAAATGATTTATAACAAGGACAGTTTTTTTAAACGTCCACTTTCGTTAATAATACAAGAGTTTGGAATGTGTGGCTGAATAAGTATAATTTCTAACTCGTTATTTCTCGACTCAACCCTCAACTGGTAATTTTCTCTTAGTAAAAGCACTATGAAGACTCCGCCCTATTTTTTTACCTCGAATAAAAACACACGATTTTATTACTTCTCACTGCAGGATTGGTTATATGAGATTTGGGCCAGGTTTATCCGATATATCAGTGGGTATAATAGTATCATTGGGTATATCCTGCGTCACGTATTGCAGAATTGTCTCGTTCAGTTTATTTGGAGACTGGAGGACAGGGTTTTTGTTTTTATAGTAGCAGTGGCTGTGCGTGCATAGGCCCTGCGGCACTGCGGGAGCGACAGTGCTCTCTCTTCCTCGCAACCTGGCTTGCAGCTTCCTACTTGCGCATGCGCACAGCAGTGAAACACCACGTCGCTGGGACTGTGAAGCGTGGTGTTTGATTGTTGTGCACATGCGCACATAGGAAGTTGCACGCTAGGCTGCGAGGGATAAAAACAGCACTGTCCCTCCCGCAGTGCCTCAGTGCCTATGCACGCACCGCCACTGACAGTGCCATAATTTTAGTCATATATAACTATCCTGCCTATCATCTGGGGCCGTAGAATCTACCCAATTGGTCAAAGTACTTGATGTTAATTGCCCCGAACTCATTCCTAACACTTTTTGTCGAATTAATTTCTATAGAATTAATTTTTGGGCTGTCAGTGTGTTTGCGCCATTCTCATTTGTTACTCATATACTTAAATGTTCACAAGAAAATAAATATTGTTTTCAGTCATGTCCCAAGTAATTGCTTGAATTCGCGTTTTGTGTCCTTACGTATATATACCGACTTTATAAATTACTTTTTCTAATATATTTAATGGAAAAGAATATATAATTTGATAACCAGCATCATGGCATAAAACTGATTTAATGCGTGTTTATTCAATGTCATAGAATTTTTAATTCTAATAAAACTTCACATTCAATACAAACATAAGATGTTTCAACTAATTTCTTACTTTTTAAATACCGTGCTGCTATGAGTATTTTTAAAGAAATATTTTTCAGATAAAATATTTCTGTAAATCTTAATACAATAACCTGAACAAATGATTTTGTTCAAAGATAACATAAAGCGTTAAACACCACAGAAATACTTTTTTTATCCAAGAATAAAGTAATCAATCAATAAGTCCTTATCAAATATTTTCAACAAAGTTTGCTGAAGGTATAAAAATATGACTTAATCTATTGTAATTATTCATGACATAAGACGTGTCTTTAAAATACTATTAAGCTGATGTTTTTTCTCCAATGAATACTGTTAAGATGATTTTTTCTCGTTTAAAATTGATTGTAACTGTAACATTTATAAGATATATTTATAAATATTATTGTTCAAACTTTTTTCAGAACTAGAAGATCATAAATGAAATATTCAGCTTAAGTAAGTAATTGCTAATTCTGACGCTTTTCTACTTAATTACGTTCGTGTGTCTTTTCCGATTTCTTCAAGAAAGGGAATTTTAATTTATGACTGCTCATTCCGGGTTATTCAGGGTTTCTAAGAAAGTTCACAAGCATTTCAGTCCCTAGAGAATAATTTAGAAAAAAATGGAATAATAAACTTGGCAAAAAATTGAAATGGGCGGAGGATAAAACGCTATCTATAGCAAAGTGACAATCCAATGTCAATACAATGCAAATTCGAATTCCTGAGTAAATAATACAGCACAAGAATGCACAGTGTTAAAGTCTCAAAATGATACACATTTTAATTTCCCTATGTACATAGTATAATTTATAGAGGATATATTGTGACAGGGGTTAAAAATTCGATTTCGAGTTTTCGACGGAAGAACGCGTTTCAGGCATCATTGAAGTCGAATTGAACTAATTTTTAGATTATATCTCTATGCATGAATGTGCGAGTGTGAGTGTGTCTGTGCGTCCATCCGTGAGCCAGTGGAGACGATATCTCATGAATGAATGAAGCGTTTTGTATACAATCGGATACCATCGGATATGACATTCCTTCGGATTCTCCACAAACAGACTTGAAACATAAGTTGTGCCGTATCTTGAACTGGTCACCCACCATTTGACGCTGTGAATGGATGCAGTCCAGGTTGACAAGAAATTTCAAGAGATTTCTCCTTCAGAATAGGGCCATTAATATGGATCGTGGCTGCTCGTGCTTTCTTAAACCACTCTAGTAAGACCTCTTCAAGTTCATTAAATGGAGAAGTTTTTATAGTTTTTCTTCTTTTCAAAAGATTTCCGAGATTTTCGGAATTTGATTCGACGGCGACCTCTCATTTAAGGATGGATTTCAATGGAGTTGAATACGCAATACCCAGTGATTTCGACAAATCGACTTTGGTTCCATGAAATATTATAGCCTTTTCGATAATTTCTGCGTTGTCGTCAACAGAAAAAACATTTTTAGATACATTTACCTAGAGTGGAAGGCGCACAGACAATAAATGAATCTACGTCTCCACATTTGTTTGTCAAATGTCACTGAAACCGAGTTTGAATTCCATTGTCAGTCTCTACGCAACCTGAAAGGATGAATCCAAGTTGATGAGTTAGAAAACGTGTTGATGGGTAGCAACTTCATCGACGATTTCACCCATCCCGTTGAAAAATGGAACGGTCCAAAACGGGAACTCAGACCAGTATGTTAATCAGAACCATACAACATCCCGCCCCTTCACACACAAAAGAGGAGGCTTTGAAGGAATGCGGAAAAATTAGTTACATAGTTGCACAGAAAATAAGGAACGTTATACGTGACCTTTCTAAAATGTAAATTTGGAGAAAAACATATTTCGATCATTCAACAGAAACACATATTTCGATCATTCAACAGAAAAACATATTTCGACCATTCAACAGAAAAACGTACTAAGCGGGAATTTTTGTAAAATGGATGAAGTATTAAACGTGATTTTTTAAAGTTATTCATATAGGTTATTTAAAGGGACCAATGAATAATGGCATAATAAGCAGGATAACGTACGAAATGGGATACGTAAAATCGGGGTTTCACTGTATTACTTTGAGTTCGCCTTTGTTCGTCTGTGTAGAGGGAAAAAATTAATATAGAAAGAAAATTACCCTAGCATATCAAATAAAACGTAATACAATATATTTTGTATACCTTAATTTATTTCAACATATGGGATACTGGCTAAATATTTATGTGTGATCTATACTAGGAACAGGTAGTTAAAGCACGAAAAATGGTTTCCAATAAACATCCGTAAAAAAAAGGAAGCAAAAAAGATTCCGTACGACGTCTCTCGATAGCATCTGTTCACATTTAGCAACTACTTACAGAAACAAAAGTAATTATCTGCTTTATTTTATGAAATTTGCACGCAGGTGTAGATATCGATGTGAGTGTCATAAAATAAAACAGTCACAGCTGAGGTTTCTGCAAGTCACTGTGAGCATAGTGCCGTGCTTACATTAAAGGATGTTTACTCAACTTATTTTTGCATGTTATCTACCTTTTCGAGTTCCAGATCAAATATAATTTCTGTACTTTGCAAGAGTGATTACTCTTATTACATATATATATATATATATATATATGTGTATTTAGAATGCAATAGAATTCAAAAATATTTCCAACTCAAATTAAATTTTCTTGCCAGATATTTTGTAGACAATATCGTATTTGTATATCAAATCGTATTATTGTGGGTTTCAAAAATGCCCTTCAACAAGATGCAAGTTGTGTCCGGTGGCCAACCCACTTCAAATTAAGAAACATACTAATAAGATCACAGTGTTTTGCAAATCTTACAACACAATCTACTTCATCACTTGTCTTACATGTCAAGCTAAATATATCGGACAGACTCAAAATCCATTCAATATAAGAACTAATTTACACAGGAGTCATCTCAGTAAGAAAAAACTACTTAATCGACAATGTAACAGTTTGAAAATTAGGCGCTTTAGACATCATGATTGTTCTAATATCATCATAACCATACTCGATATCGTGCCTGATCAGATGGAAAGATTGTGATGAGAAGGCACACATATCAAACAATAATCATCGGCATTCCCTTACTGATTGAATTCCCTTAATTTTAAGGAAAACTATAATATGGAGTATTGTAGAAACATAGACAATTATCCTTTAGCAAGTTCTTTGATACAGAGAAAAACACATCGATGGCATAGAGGAGGGTGAAAGCGCCATCAATGCTATAACAACACAGAAGAAAAAATCTCCAAATTTATTGAAACTTTTACGGCTAATACCGTAATCAAGTACAACTGGATTAAGAACATCATATACAGCATCAAAATTAGATATCAACTTCGCATATGGGCTTTTATGCAGAAATATACCTTGGAAGAACCTATTAACTATCAAATTGAAGAAAAACATAAAAATATAGCCATTATGCTTGATTCAATAAAATTAAAGGCTGGAAAATTCCATATTACATTACAACCCAAAATACAGAAGAAGAAAAACAAGGATTATTTTATAACCACTTTCAGAAAAAATTTGAAGGGATACCTTTTAATTCGATTCGCTACAATATTAAAGAATTCTTACCAATACAAGAAATTAGGGTAAAATTGACTTACCGCTTTGTACGTACTAACGGAAGGAAATTCTTCAACTACAACAACATCTGTAAAGCATTGGTAAATAAAACAACCGAATGCCAATGCCTTGATAGCATACATAAAAATACTTTTCATAATCACATTATTACAGGTGATCTGGTAATTGTCTCTAATCAAAATCTAAAAATTTTTTAAACTTGGAACTAAATTCCGTTCACAAGAATTTAAAAATGTAATCGCGGACTTTAATCATGATCTTGAAGATTTCATCTGTAAATTAACAGTAAAATACAGTCTACCCATCCAAGCCTTTCAAGAATGGAAATTTAATTTTACAAAAGCATTTCAGTCATATTACCTTAAACATAATAATAAAACACGTAACACTTCCATACCTGCTGCTATCAAAACCATAAAAGAAAACTTAGTTATAACATATACAGATAAAATCGTTTCAAATTTTGCTTTTACATGCAAAAAGTTTTACGTGGAATCCTTACTCCAATGCTACCAAGACAGTACTATGTACATCCCTATACATAATACAGGTAATGTGTTGTCCTAAACGTAACTGCAATGTACAAACGAATCGGTATTGAAATTAAATCTGTTAAATTTCCGTATTTAATCCTTATTCCAAAGTTGCAAAAAATACCTGTCAAATTCCGTACAGTTGCTTTTGGTTGTGGGTCCTACCTGACACAAGCTAATTTGAAACTTTTGAATATCCTCAAGTATGTTATGAAAAATATCAAAAGACATAATCACATAACCATGTTATGATCAAGAATGGATTAGAAGTTATCGATCGTCTTAAACATTGTCATAAAGACATTAATTTTAAAAGCTTTGACTTTCGAGATCTTTTTAACAACATTGATTTATCAAAATTATAT
Organism: Amaurobius ferox; assembly: GCA_951213105.1. Lineage (NCBI taxonomy): Eukaryota > Metazoa > Arthropoda > Arachnida > Araneae > Amaurobiidae > Amaurobius > Amaurobius ferox. The sequence goes on along the minus strand of OX578144.1, from coordinate 33,037,154 downwards.
TTAATATTGGAGAAGTTACATGAATAATTTAACCTGAAGGAGTAATTTACATTTCGAAGATACCTTGACCTTATTGAACTAGCATTAAAGGAAAATTTTCTACATGACGGAAACAATTATTACAGACAAATAAAAGGAATACCTATGGGAGGAGCCTGCTCATCAATTTTGGCTGATATATACTTCTCGACATTTGAAAAGGGAACCCATATTTTGTCAGAGATACCCTTTTTCCGTTATGTTGACGATGTGTTTTTGGGATGTTTTGGGAACACACCACCAATTTCGATTTCACTTTCCACCCACAGTAATTAGAATTGATTGAAAACTGTAGTAATGAAAATGCAACGGTAAATTTTCTGGACATCTCAACAAAAAAACACAGACTATATGGGCATTATACAACGTTATATGACAAACGTGAATTATATAACATTAAGCTCAATCGATTGGAAAACGAATCTTACTAAAAACAATTTCAGAAACATTATACTCGGACACTTCAGGAGAAACCAGGCTAACAACACGTTTAAGAAGGATTGCAATGTTAGCAACAAAAAAATCATATCTGAGGCATTAAGAAAACATTATCCTTTATATTTCCTAAAGGATTGTTATAAATCTTTTTACAAAGGTCACTCGGATTTTAATGGTTTACTTCATCAATCTGCATGTATATAAGTTTATGCGATTTTATCGTGTTTGCACGCATGCGTACAAATATCATATATAAAATAGAGTGTTGGGATGGTTTTCCATTTGGCCTTGTGTCCTTTCGTTTTGTCGTTTCCGTTCCTCCGTTTCCGGGTGCCTTCGATTTAGCACGCATGGGGGAGTAACCTTTGCTTTGTATTGGTGCCGTGAGCGTTGCCTAGGCAGTAAAGCTGCTGTAAACGGGAGGGGGAGTCGCAATCCTTCCCAACCATTATATGCAAAGCATTTGGTTATCCATTTTGCTACGCATTTTCTTCGTATTTCCTTAATTATTTTCTGCTTCGGAGTCTTGAGTGGCATGGCGCCTTTTTCTGAGTAGTGCAATGGTTTCATGGAGATTTGTATGAGTGATAGATTCATTCTTGAACTTCACTAGTTGAATTTATATGATATATATATATATATATATATATATATATATATATATATATATATATATATTATATATATATTATATATGTATTATATATATTATATATATGTTATATATATATATATATTATATATGTAAACGGATGACGTAATAAAGGGGATTTTTTAAGGTTATTCGTATAGGTTATTTAAAGGGACCAATGAATAATGGAGTAAGAAGCGGGATAACGTACAAAAAGGGATACGTAAAATCGGAGTTTCACTGTATTTCTTTGGGTTCGCATTTGTTCGTCTGTTCGCAAATTAAAGGAAAAAATTAATACAGAAAGAAAAATATCCTAGCACATGAAATAAAACATAACATAATATATTTTGGATACCTTCATTTATTTTAACATATGGAATACTGGCTAAATATTTATGTGAGATCTATACTAGGAACAGGTGGTTAATATATATATATATATATATATAACTCAAGTTAAATTTTCTTGCCAGATATTTTGTAGACAAAATCGTACTTTTCGTTATTAGGAAATAGTCTTTAAATTTTAAACTGCAAAAACATTATTCTGTTTCCCTGCAACTCTTTTTCTTTTTATACAAAGCCAAAGCATTATCTTCGAAGTCGATTCCAACTCTTTTAGTAATAGATATATTTTTTCTTATTGGTGTATTGTTAAGTCTTCAAGAAACCATTAAAGTGAAAAACACATGATGGGAGTTACGACAGAAGAGACAAGCAATTCTGAAAATGTTAGACTTGATTAGAGGCCACTTATATTAGCTGAGCACAAAATACCCAGTTGAATTTTATTATTTACCTCCACTTAAGAGAGTAAGTGGCTGGACTTCAATATCAAGAGTTCTCAGAATATAAAGTAAAAACAAAATAGTGTTTATTCTTTTTGGAAAATGAAAAAGATGTCAGATAGATATATCATGTCATACCTTCTAGGCCAATACATGTCCTAGAAGTTGCGATTAGAACTCCTTGCGATGATTCGAGCCAATGTTCATAATTCTACTCTCAACTGCGTCAAAAGCAGAATTGTTTCTAAAATGTGATTCCTTACTATTCAAAATCCTATACGATTTCTTATTACGCGCAGTTCACACTATGACACTAAAGCTTGCTATATGTCCTACATTTCTTAATCAGAGGGAGAAAAAAAATAAAATATAACGCTGGAGTTTAAATGTTTTTCTGGATATTTTTGTACAACGTAAAACTAAACAAGATGCATGTTTATCTGTTTTCAAATTACATTTAATTAGAAATATTTGTAAAATATACCCAAAAAAGTAAAAATATTTTGTTCAACAATAAAACGCTTAAATCAAGCCTATCAAGAAATTTTTGAACACGACTGATAAAAGATGAAATATAGCCTACTCTTTTACAAAAATAAAATCGTAGTTTCGTTGATTTTAATTTCTATAGTAATCTATAAATAAAGAAATGGACAAGGAAATATTTTATTCCGTTTACTAGGGCCATTTTAAAGTATATTTTTAAGATTGCCAGTGACACATGAGAATGTTGGTTTTTTGACAAAGGAAGAAATTTTCCGTTATCTTGGCCCTACTTGTTCCCCATTATCAATACTTTCTCAAAACATACTAGAAGGGACAGCAGGTGTAGAGATTAGAGTTCCTTGTAAAAGGTACTGTAACGTATCAATTTTTACAAACTTCTCAAAAATAGAAATATTTCTTGGAGAGTTTTTTCCTTGTTAGTTCTAGAGGAAGAGGGACATTGCGCGTAAGTTTCCTAACTCTCAAATAAGAAATCAAAATTTATATACCTTTAATAGTGATGAAATTCATAGTAATTATCTCACTATGCTATCTAAATGGTAGTCAGTTCTGCGTTCTAGTAATATTATAATGAGACAGTATAGTTAGAATATTTTTGATTTAGAGATTTTCACGGATAAGCACTGTGTATAACCGCTCATTCTAAATTCTTTCGAGAAGGTATCAGTCTCTATGTGTGTGCAGGTTTGTGATCTGTGAACATGATAACTCCAGAACGAATATACGTACTTCTATAAAAATTTTACGTGTGAATGCATTATGTACTTTATGTGTGAACGCATTATTTGTGAATGCATTATGTACTTTTTGTGTACAGAACTTGGCATGAAATAAACATTACCTAAATTGCAATTTGGTGCTTATTACGACTTTATTAGCGATATGTAAAAAATCCACATCTAAATGCTATTTAAATTTAATAAATAGAACATACATTTAATAAAATTTAACACATCTTGGGCATCAAACGAAAATTTGTTTTTTTTATGAGCATGCCGGATACACAATACCTTTAACATACCTCAGGGTGAGTTGACTGGTCTGGGTTTTCGACAATAATTTTAATAGATTTGTCTTTGACTATTGCATATCATACATTTTCTTATTTTAAGATATTTAAAATTGCATTAATTTTTTATATTTTAGTAAGCTCAGTCGGAAAATGTTCAATATCTCGAGCAGGGCTCATGCTAGTGATATATAGTTAATGCAATTCATTTTATAAACAAAGATTATGCATTATATTATTGTTTTTTTTTAACAAAGTAGTTTTGATTGCTTTTCTAAAATATTTTTGAAAACTTGGAGCCCTTTACGAGTTTTTATTTTTGGTATTTCTTACGAGTCTTGATATGATTTACTGCATACAAAAATAACTATTTATATATGATTTCATTTTGACCCAATGATGGAATCAAAAGAACATAAATTTGGTTACTGCAACTTGAATACAGTTTTCACGATGACACATTTGGTTGTAACATTTGCAGTCACTCTAACAGTCAAGCTGTAAGAGCATGGTCTCGTATGGTGGACTTGGACGCAGATGTGACGGCATAAAGTGTAGTTTTTAATCTCTACCATAAGTGTTTTATAACAGAACATAAAGGGGAAGAATAATTACTTATTGCGTTCTCTATTGAGTTCGGTGGGAAATTTTACTAACACTAGCCAAATACCCATTGAGAATCAATGGTGTCGTAATAAGCAAACTTCGAATAATGTAAGTTTTTGATTAATTCGCGTTTCACATTTATTCGGAAAATCGAATATTTTTGCGTGCAGAACCCCCTAAATTAGAACATATTAGAAAACTTAAATTGCACATTTCTTCCTTTTAAACTATCTACCCGTAGGTCAAATTAAAGTATCTATCTCATCCTGAAGCATGCTAGTTTATCATTTCACCTTTCGAACGTATTTCTGTGCAGCGCACCTATAAATGTACATTTTTGAAAAACTCATTCGTCTTCGGTTTTTTATCTGATGATTGGCCATATACCAAATATCTAGCCTCTCTCACATTTAATGGTCCCATTTATTAGGAAAATCGAAAGTTGTGTTTTGGTGTTTGGTTTTCTTTAAAAAAATCAACCCATATACCAAATTTGAATTCTCTATCCTATCACGGAGCATGTTTTTCTTTCATTTCACATTTTAAACATTTTTCTATGTATCATCCCCTTAAATGAACAGAGTTTTTCATTTGTTTGTCAAATCGAATGTTTTAGTGTGTGGCAACTCCTACGATTGTAAATGTTGGAAAACTGAAATTGCACAATTACCATGCTTTCCAATTATCTGCCTATACACTAAATTTGAAGTCTCTATGTCATCGCGAAGAATGATTTTTCTGTCATTTCACCTTTCGAATGTTTTTGGGTGGAGTACTCACCCCCTTAAATGAATATATTTAAAAAAACTCAGTTTTCATTGGGTTTTCTATCAGATGATTGGCCCAGATACCAAATATCAAGCCTCTATCATATTTTAAAAGGGACGTTTTTCATTTATTCCAAAAATCGAACATTTTGATGCACGGCATCCCCCAAAGTAGAAAATATCGGAAAATTGAAATTGTACTCATTCTTCCTTCCAAACTTTCTGTCCGTACAATGCATTTGAAATCTCTATCCCATCTCGAAGCATGTTTTTTTTTTAATCCACCTTTCGAACGTTTTTATCTGGAGCACCCCATAAATGAACATTTTTGAAAATCTATATTCGTCTTGAATGTTTTCATCAAATGATTATGTCATGTGCCAAATTTCAAGCTTCTTTCAAATTTTAAAGGGGCTCGTTCTCATTTGTTCGACAAGTCGAAAATTTTGGTGTGCGACACCCTCTTAAGTAGAAAATATTGTAAATCTGAAGTTGCACACTTTCTTTCTGTCGTACGCTTTACAAAACACCATATTTGAATTCTATATCTCATCGCAAAACATGTTATTCTATCATTCCACTTTTCGAACGTTGTGGTGTGCATATCCCCCCCCCCAAAGCTACAAATATTGGAAATTATCTATTGCACACTTCATTTCTTTAGAACCATACACCAAATATGAAGTTTATATTCCATCGCGAAAAATATTTTTCTATTATTTCAATTTTCGAACGTTTTCGTGTGGGATAGCCACCGTTTTAAAGGAATTTTTTTTTTTTTTAAAACGCTATTCTTTTGTTTTTTATCAAATGATTGCCCCATATACCAAATAACAAGCCTCTATTACATTTTAAAAGGATGCGTTTCACATTTATTTGGAAAATCGAACATTTGGGTGTGCGGCACCCTATAAAGTAGAAAATGTCAGAAAACTGAAATTGCACATGTTCTCCCTCTCACACTATCTGCCCGTACACGAAAATGAAAGTCTCTGTCGCATCTCGGAGCATGGTTTTTCATCATTTCATATTTGGAACGTTTTCCTTTGGGGCACTCCCTTAAACGAACATTTTTGAAAAACTCTTTCGTCTTGGGTGTCTTCATCAAATGATTAGCCCATATACTAAATTTCAAGCCTTTATCATATTTTAAAGAAGGCTTTTCTCATTTGTTTGCAAATCGGATATTTTTGTGTCGGGCACCTCCTAAATCAGCAAATATTGAAAATCTGAAGTTACACTCTTTCTTCCTTTTGAACGGTTTACTCATACACCAAATTTGAAGTCTCTGTCTCAGCTCAAAGTATACTTTCCTCTCATTTCACTTTTCGAACATTTTGGTGCGGAGCATCCCCTGTACAGTAAATTTTTGAGACATGCGATTTTTCCAGGGGAGTTAATGGAACGATCGACCCATGTACCAAATTGCAAGTATCTATTTACTTGGGAAGTGCCTAAAAAAGGCGCGAGAAGCATATAGACAGACAGACAGACAGACGGCCGCTTGGCAATTAGTATATACCAGCCGAATACCCTTTGAAAATCAACGGTCTCGCAATAAACAAGTCCTGAATAATGTAAATATTTGAATAATTTGCGTTTCACATTTATTCGGCAAATCGAATGTTTTGGTATGCAGAACCCACTAAGAACGAAATTATTGGAAAACTGAAATTGCTCACTTTCTCCTTTCGAACTATATACATGTGCACCAAATTAAAGTCGCTATCTCATCCCGAAGCATACTATTTTATCATTTTCCTTTTCGAACATTTTTCTATGAATCATACCCATTAATGAGCATTTTTGAAAAACCCTGTTCCTCCAGGTTTTTTTTTATTAGATAATCGGCCCAGATACCAAATATCAAGCCTCTATCGCATTTAAAAAAATCGTGTCTCATTTATTCGGAAAATCGAACATATTGGTTTGCGACATCCCCTAAAGTAGCAAATATTGAAAATCTGAAATTGGACTCTTTCTTCCTTTCAAACTATCTACCTATACACAAAATTTGAAGTCTATATCCTATCACGAAGTAAGTTTTTTTAAATCACTTCACCTTTCGAACGTTTTCTGTGCAGCACCCCATTAAATGAATATTTTTGAAAAACCTTATTCATCTTGGCCTTTTTTATCATATGATTAGCCATATAGTAAATATCACGCCTCTGTCACATTGTAAAGCAGACGTTTTTCATTTATTCTTCAAATCGCATATTTTAGTGAGCGGCAGCCACTAAAATAGCAAATGTTGGAAAACTGAAATTCCACACTTTCTTGCTTTCTTACTATTTACCCGCACACCAAATTTGAAGTCTTTATCTCTTCGAGAAGTATGCTTTTTTTATCATTTCACCTTTCGAATGTTTTTGTGTGGAGTACCTACACCCTTATATATATGCACTTTTGAAAAACTCCTTTCTTCTTCGATTTTCTAACAGGTAATTCTCCCATATACTAAATAATAAGCATCTATCACGTTTTAAAAAGGGCGTTTCATCTTTATTCCGAAAATCGAACATTTTGGTATGCGGCACCCCTAAAATTGAAAATATTGGAAAACTGAAATTGTACACTTTTTTTCTAGTCGAACTATCTACCAGTACACCAAATTTGAAATCTCTATCTCATTTCGAATCATGTTTATTTATCAATTTACCGTTCGAACGTTTTTCTCTGTAGCACGGCCTTAAACGAACATATTTGAAAAACTCTATTCGTCTTGGATATTTTCATCAAATGATTAGCCCATATACCAAATTTCAAGCGTCTATAAAATTTTATAGGAGCCGTTTCTCATTTATTTGGCAGACAGAAAATTTTGGTGTGCGGCACCCCCTTAAACAGAAAATACTAGAAATCTGAAATTGCATACTTTCTTCCTTTTGACCGATTTAGCCATACATCAAATTTGAAGTCTCTATCTTATTGCAAAGTTTGCTTTTCTATCATTTCACATTTCGAACATTTTGGTGTTGAACACCTTCTCTTCTCAGAACATTTTCTGATAATACGATTTTTCCACCGGATTTTATCGAACGATCGACCCGTGTACCAAATTGCAAGTCTCTATCTATTCGGGAAGTGCCTAAAAAAGCGTGACAGATAGACAGACAGACAGACGGACGGACACATGGCAATTATTATGTATAGATAGATAGTTTACGTCAACAACCAAACTGAACGATAACGAGCATATATAACCTCCGTGGAAATGGTTGTAAAAGGCACGTAACTCATGAAGTTATTAGACAATCTGCTGAATTCGGGGAGTTTTTAAAACTTGCCAAAAGTCGACATATTATTCGCCAAGGCCAGACGACTCAGATTTTTAAATTGTTATAATTACGCTAATATAAAGTCACTTGCGTTACATGCTTCTGATTTATCCCCGTCATATTTATTTCATGATTTACTCTGATTTGGGTTGTATTTCATGAGAAACATCTTAGATATTTCACATGAAATACAGCCCAAATCATGTTATATATTTAAATAGGCTACTTTTAATTGGCCATGACGATTTTTTAAGAAAAAGTAATGCGTTAGTTAAAAGGGAAATGTATTATATTTTACATACTAAGTTCAGTATATTAAAAATCACTATATTTTTCATTATAGAATAGTCAGCGTTGAAACATTTTGAATTTTCCTTAAACTTAAAATAATAACTGGAATACTTTTATACTCGCTCTAATTTGACGTCTTTTAGAAACACTAAATTATTTTGAAGTCTTTCTGAAACAATTTAAATAAAATATAAATAACAGAAACTTAAAACTTGAAAATAGTAACAAACGCAAAAATCTGTGCCCTCATTACTACCCTTATAAAATCGCAGAAGGCAAAACAGCTAATCATACCGTATTAGTACTTTTACTGAATATAAATCGAAAAAGTATGAGGATTTTAAAGAACATTTCTTTAAATTGTGTTTGAGTAAAGCTGGAAAATGTCTAGGAAATGTACGCTTTTTCTTCCCATACTTTACATTTCGTCTCATTAAAATCAATGACATGCCGTAACATACGTTGTAAAATATATGACAGAAGTTTGAAATTCTACTTAATAACTGAATAATTAAAATTCTACTTGATGAATTTGCCATTATAGGACAGTAGAATAAATTCCCTTATATAAAATTTTGTAATATAATATAGTATATGATCTCAATGCTACAGAAAATCCTAAGGGAGAACAACAAATTTAAATAATAATATTACGGCATCACGTCTAGAATATAAACTTTTAGAATCAAAACACTAAAATAAAAGTAAATTTATTCGATCAGACTAATATAAGCTAAAAACAAATTACAAAACCAAGCGCTTCTGGACGTAACAGATCTTTTATCAGGAGCATATTCTAAGAAATTACATTGGATCCTTACACCCAATAAACCATCGCGAATAAAATCTGCATATCATTAGCTGCCAAATTACACATGGGAAACATATTGGAATGGAAATATATAAGTATTTTAAATTGACACATAAGAAATAAAATACAAAAATTACAAATTTAGGTGTTTAAAAATTCAGGAAATTATGCAGCTCTAAAAGAGTCGAAAATGAGACGCCACGAGTTTTAAACAGGGTCAAAATTACAAATGGAGTCACGGTCCTCCGTGTCTGGGTGGCATTCCGTGACCATTACTCCCAACACCTTCGAACGGTATAGTCCGAACGATCCACGTGACGAGCTATCCGGCGAACTGACCACCCTGCGGTTTTCATCCCGATATTCAGACCTCTCTCGATGTCCGTGAGTTGCGTATATCGAGGTTTCTGGCATCTACCCACCATTCTTTTCACTCCGTACTCGTACTTGCGTCGGCCGAAGTTTCACGCATTGATGGGGCGTCGACTACATGCCAGTTTATAGGGCCCGTGGCTCATGCTTGCAGTGCCACTCACGGGTGTGCTGTCATGCGCAATCACACCAGACTGGGAACGTTTGCATACCTGCCAGCCATCTAGCTATTTACATCATTTCGCGGTTGTACCATGTTTTCTTCTTGGTGCGCAACTTTCATTATCCATGAGTGTATAAATAAATAGAGATTCAAAAAGCAAGATATTGGGTTACGTGGGTTATTACAATTAGTTCAAAGAAAGATTTTATCGAAAATCGGAACACGATTATAATTAATAACAATTTAGGATTAAGCAGTGGACATATTATTATTACTTTCCTTATATACATAGTATAATGTATGAGGAAAGTATTATGACGGGGGTCAAAAATTCGAATTCGAGTTTTCGACGGGGGAGCACGTTTTAAGCATCCCTGATCACGAATCGAACATTTTTAAGGGGATGTATGTGTGTGTGTGAAAGTATGTGTGCGTGTGTGTAAAGTATGTGTGTGTGTGTGAGTCAGTGGGTTTGTGGAGATGATATCTCACGAACGCGTGGAGCGATTCGAATGAAATTTGATACAAAAATTAAAATTCGTGAATACTGGAAGTTTGTTGTTTTTAAACACAATAGAATGTGCAGAACCTACCTAAATTTTGACATAAAATTTTGAAAAAAAATCAAAAAATCAAAAGCTTTAATAAAGTTACGCAAATAGGTATTTCTTCTGTAGTTTATCCTTAGAAAACGATTGACATAAACTTTAGAACGCTAGGTTTAGAACGCTAAGCTAGAACGGTTTTCGAGATATTACACATTTTTCAAATAAATTTATCAAAAACTTCCATAAATAAAAAAAACATATTAACTGTTGAGAAACATGTTCCCTTTTCATGTGTAATATCATGCGATAAATGTGGTGATTTCATTCTCATGGATCTAGCTAGTTCCATTCATGAGAAATTATACTTTGAGTAATACTTTTGTATTTGAACACCAATAATAATTTATCTGCTATAAGAATCACTTATTAATCCGTCCATAACGCTTGGCGAGATTTTGGCGACAAATTTGGCGGTAATTTCGTCAACTTGGCGACTTATTTTAATGTTGCCAAATACAAAAATCTCGCCAAATAAATAAATTTTTCGCTAAATCAATGAAAAGGACGACTGATGAAAATTCTATATCTTGGAAAGAATATAAGGTGGTGAAGGGGCGCCTACGCACCACGTCCACAAAACCTCCCAGAGTATCCCATGACGAAGGGGAAAAGTTTTGAAGCTTCACATTTCTAGAGGCTCCCTGAAGGGCGGAAGTCTGACTTGGCCTCGACATAACAACATCCATGCCCGCTGGCGGAATTCGAACCCGCAACCCGGCAAACCCAGCGATCAGACGGAAACGCATGCCACTGACCGCTCGCTCACCGGATCGGCATTTTTTTTACCGTAAAAGTAGAAATTCATTGCATTATATAAGGAAAGTCATGTGCTGCCCATATCAGATTTTTTTAAATACATGAGTTAGTGAAAAATGTGCAGAACCAAATATTTGTGACAGCGACCTTTGGTTAGCAATTTAATATCTTACGTAGTTGATAAAAGTATCTATTAGTTTCGGAAGCTAAATTCGCCTTTATCAGGAAAAAAACAATAGAGCAATCAGCTAGGTCAAGGCAATATGGTAATGAAATCAAAAGTTATAAGGATTTGAATACGAGTATTTTAATTAAAATCACCCAATTGTTCTAACATTCATTTTAAACAATAAAATCCGTTGTATAATTTTAAAAATCAACTTTTCGATACAATATGCAAGATCATATTTCCATCATTATCACGCATTTTGTTAACTAGTTCAATTTTTTTATGTGGGTTTGTGCCTCACGAGCGGTCTTTAACCCAATTAAAGTGAAATCAGCATAATGATAAAACTAATTTTTCTTTTGCTGAATTTTAATGAGCACCCTTGAATATTCATTACAGGGTTTAGTGAAAAAAGAACTCAGCTTACTCTGGCACTAATGAGATATTTAATGCCCAAAATAGCTGGAAGTATATTTAGTAAGTAAATTTCTAACCAGGAGTACATTCATTTAAAAAAAAAGTTTAAGGGTTTACTTGGTTTCAGTATATGTTAAATAATAGTCGATAATTAGGACTGAAATGTATTGAACATTTATTGTATAACGGAATTCTTTAAACGCAATATTGTCTAGAGAATATAGTTAATTTTGAGTTTATATTTTGAAAATTATATTTTTACCATAATTGCAAACTTGGAATTATGTGTACTTTTTGAAAGGATATAATTTTCGTAGTTTTAAATGTGTATTAGTTATAGTTCTACTGCCTCAGGATCCATGATGCTATAGTGTACTAATTTTAATGTTTCGAAGCATATAGTCGTAGAAATAATATTAATTGGAAATTATAAGGGTTTTTTTTTATAAAATATGCTCTTTTCATAGTTACATATGGGTTAATGTATTATCTTTGAGAGAAATTTATGCTAATATTTTATTAGCATTCAAAAGCAAGATCAAATTTGAAGAAATATTATTACATAATTGCTGTAAATTGGAAGTATGTCCGATATATTAAGAAAATAATTTCCAGAGTTTTGCCTTCCTGTTTTATATCTGTTTACCATTATTTATTACACTTTTCGCCCATTATATTGGAAGTATATCAAATATATTAAGAAATTAATTTCCAGAGTTTTGTCTTCCTGTTTCTTTTATGCCTGTTTATCGTTATTTATTCAACATTTTGACCATTATATTTGAAGTATATCAGATATACTAAGAAAATTATTTTCAGAGTTTTATCTTTCTGTTTTTTCATAGACGTTCCCCATTATATATTCCACTGTTTGTCTATTATATTGGAAGTATATCAGATATACTAAAAAATAATTTTCAGAGATCTGTCTTCTGATTTCCGTTATGCCCATTTTCATTTATACTGTCCAAACTATTTAACATTTTTTGTACATGAAAACTTTAAGGTAACCGCTCTGATTTCAATTAAGAACAATTATCTCATTTCATAAGTTAAATAACATGCTCTTCACATTTGTTCGGCTATAATAAATGAATACAATGCTAACATTATAAAAATTTCTTAAGAATTTAGATTGAGTCATAAAATTAGCACATCTGTAAAGTGCATATTTTTTACACAGGGATTTTAATTTAAATAAATTCGTTTTTGCAATACATTATATTTTTATGCTAAATCATATTATCTTTCTATCATAATTATGCATTTCTTTACTCTGCATAATTATTCTGCTTCTTAACCTACTTGTTTTTATACAAACGGTCTTTTTTCCAATGAATGTAAAATACTCAGTATGTAAAGGATAATTGACCCTTTGCTGATTTAAAAACTTCACCTTTGAATTTTCATTGCAAGATTAAGAAATAATATGATAAATACAGTACATGATATTTGTTACAGACCAAAATAATTCTTTATATATCTGCCAGGTTTCAATCCTGTCAAATATATGAAAACGGAAGCTCATAATGAAATAAGTTTCATTTTTTAATACATTTTTTATTTCGTTTTACAACATGTGGTACTTAAAATCAAAGTAGTCATCTTAAACGAAAGTTTTAGATCCTGTTCAAGTTTTAGCTTTGGTTTGATAGATTCTGTTCTGTTGCCTACGCTACAATTATATTAAGTTTCAGCCCTCTAGTTTACCGGGAGGTTTTATTGGGGCTGTTTAGAAAGTGTCCCTACCTTTTTTTCCATTTTAGTCACTTCTAGAGCATATATCGAAAATCAGACTCCGATAGTTTCTGTTTTGTAGACCATACCAAAAGTGTGGAAGGATTTTATGTTACTGCGAACTTGTGTTGGACCTGGAAATGTTTTTTGAAAAATCTAAGTTTCGTCCCCTGGGGAATATAAAATAAAATCCAAATCCATTAGCCTCTGTTCCGGATAATGTACTGCAAGTGTGTAAATATCCAGGCTTCCAGGTCAACTGAGGATTTTAGAACTTCTGAAATGGCTTTTCGAAAATCCCATTTTACCGCCCCGCGGAGGTGGAAATCTAACTCCATTAGGTTCTGTTCCGTAGACGGATTCAGTTCCTTTGGGTTTTGTCTTCTTTAAATCATACCATCCGACTTACCCGAACGTGTAAGGTATTTTCAAAACATGGACAAAAATCACAGTTTACAGTAGCTCGTATAGCACAGTTCACAGTAGTTCGTATTATCTCACTAGCGTCTCCCGTCTTATCTTTCGTCTCTATCGCAGACAAAACGGTGTCATCGGAGTGTTCTCTCCAGAAGAGAGCCGTAAGAAAAGTCTTTCCCTGACGTCGCTCTATGGTTGCCAGAATTTCGAAATGAAAGAAAGTTTGCCAGAAATGGCGATTTATCCCCAATTTGGCGACATTGTAAGACTTTCTGAAAGTTCCAGAAACTTCTCGTAGAACGATTATTCGAGATATAGAGATTTCCAGAAGTTTCTATGGCGAGATTGTGAAAAGGACTCACTCCTCCTTTGCAGTGGGGAGTTGACGAATAGACGTGACACGAGTTACATTGGACTGTGATTTTGTTGTCAATGTTTTGAGAATTGTAGCGGCTGTTTTGCGAAATTACTTTCGTCAAAGTTGTGAGAATATTATCGTTTATTCTGTGAAATTAGTGAATTATTTAAATCTTGTTTTCTGAGTAATGTTCCTGTTTACTTTGTGCTTGAGAACAACTTTGTGCTTAAGAACAGATTATCCAGAAACTTAGACTCGTTCTTGTATCCTGTGTCTACACCCCCAATTCCTAAAAGATACGTTCTCGTAACACAATGTACTCGTCATCATGGGACAATCAATATCCGCAATGGCAGCAGAAAACTTGCTACAAGATACAATTTTTGAGACCTTCTGTGAAAACTGCAAATTTCAGTCTTCTTCTGTGGCCAGCATAAAATCTATTTAAAATTTAACTCAGGCCACCTAAAGCTACAAAGGCAAAGTTAATAAACACAAAAACTCGTCTATAAAGGACATTTCCAAAATTTGGAAGTAAACTAAAAATTATTTGTGCCTTAGGCCATTTTAAAGTATTTCCTGAATTCTTTGCTAAAATCTATAATGGTGCTTAAACGCCACCACTTAAGACTGTACTACTGAGTAATGTTCTTTCAGTTTTTTAGCAAAATGATCGGTGACGTAATTACTACGATCACGCTTTATGCTTTATCCGTTCCTTTAAAGTAACGCGTCTCGTCTGAAATCTAACGTTACTATTATTCGATAACAACAGAACTCGTTGGGAGGAGGAGTACGCTTGAGAACGTTCATAAAACTGTATTAAATACTTTGAGCTGTAGACGTTTTTGTCTCAGTGATATAATACTCTCTTACCACGCTTTGATCCACGATCAAATACGACCCTACCAAGTTGGGGATTTTGGATTCTTTCAACATATTAATTGAATCAGTTATAGTAAACTACCATACTGCAAACGTACTCTATTTTGAAAACCCTCAATATAGTAATCCATTATAAATTCGGTTGCATATATCCCAGATCAGAATAAAATTCCTCATTGTAAATGAAGGAACACTTTTCATTCTTAAAATAAATACGTTTTCCTTTCAACTAAATACATATTATATGTTTAATATTAGGAATGTTATTAATTTCCTTTCATGTTTCCTTATTAAGCTTATCTAGTACTCTAGTCAGTCTTTCATGAATCGGAAATAAGTATTATGATAAGACTGACTGTTATTTGGTTTCATTTTAATGATCACCTTTGAATATTCATTAAAGGATTTAAAGAAAAATGTTACTTTTCTTCGTCAGGCACTAATGAGATATTCAATACCCAGAATACACAAGAGTTTATTTAAGAAAAAATCTAAACTAAAGTAAATTCATTTTTATAAGGTTTAGGGAATATATGATTTCCGTCGATATTAAATTAAAATCGCCGAGAAATGTTTAAGGAATAATGGTATATAATTCAGAATACTGCTTTTAACAAAGTCATCCCCAGTGAAGAGTCTCGCAAAAATTCTGAAGTTTGAAGTTTAGATTTGTACATTTATGCCTTCCAATGTTTTGTTATGTTATTATTCATTTGAAGTTGTGGCATATAAAAATATATAGTCCATTACTAATGAAATGGTTAACAAACATGACCTCAAAAATCCAATAAGCTAATTTAATGTGTTGCCCGGTTTTCCTGAAATTCAAAAGAATTAATATACATAAATATGTTCCGTGATTCGTTTTCCCACTGGCTCCAATCATGTAGGTGGAGCTTATAACGACCTTCATTGGATAATCTCCTATAGCCGTTGCTGACCTTCTTGCGTCCACGAAAATCACGTGACATGTAGTTACAAATATATGTCTTGGCGATAAATGACTGCCCGCGGCATTATAAAAGCTGGCGTCCTTAGTCTGGGGATTGGTGCCATCGTGTCGCTTTTGCATACTGTAGAATATGTAATGTATTTTATTCCAACTGTATCACAGAAGTCATGGCAATTTTTGGACTAAAATCATCCGTATCACTAACTTACGAGTTGTCACCTTAAATTTTAAGAGGATTTAGAATATCGGGAGAATTATTCATAGGATCGTTTAAAACAATTATATTTTTGAGGAGGCGATTTTAACAATAGGAACAAAATTTTAAAATGATAATAATGCTTTATTTATTATTATTTATAAAATTTATGTCACTATTAAATTTGTCAAAAAGCATCAAATCACCAAATAAAGAAAGAAAACATTTAAAAGCTGCATATACGATGTGATTGGATTTAAGAATAGCACCCAGTAGCCTGGCAACCATTGTATATTTTCCAGCGCAAAAAATCCAGTCTGCTCTGGCAAATAGAAAATGTATTATGTGCTGCATTTTTAATCAACGATACTATATTAACGAACAGAGTTTTTCATTTGTTTGTCAAATCGAATGTTTTAGTGTGTGGCAACTCCTACGATTGTAAATGTTGGAAAACTGAAATTGCACAATTACCATGCTTTCCAATTATCTGCCTATACACTAAATTTGAAGTCTCTATGTCATCGCGAAGAATGATTTTTCTGTCATTTCACCTTTCGAATGTTTTTGGGTGGAGTACTCACCCCCTTAAATGAATATATTTAAAAAAACTCAGTTTTCATTGGGTTTTCTATCAGATGATTGGCCCAGATACCAAATATCAAGCCTCTATCATATTTTAAAAGGGACGTTTTTCATTTATTCCAAAAATCGAACATTTTGATGCACGGCATCCCCCAAAGTAGAAAATATCGGAAAATTGAAATTGTACTCATTCTTCCTTCCAAACTTTCTGTCCGTACAATGCATTTGAAATCTCTATCCCATCTCGAAGCATGTTTTTTTTTTAATCCACCTTTCGAACGTTTTTATCTGGAGCACCCCATAAATGAACATTTTTGAAAATCTATATTCGTCTTGAATGTTTTCATCAAATGATTATGTCATGTGCCAAATTTCAAGCTTCTTTCAAATTTTAAAGGGGCTCGTTCTCATTTGTTCGACAAGTCGAAAATTTTGGTGTGCGACACCCTCTTAAGTAGAAAATATTGTAAATCTGAAGTTGCACACTTTCTTTCTGTCGTACGCTTTACAAAACACCATATTTGAATTCTATATCTCATCGCAAAACATGTTATTCTATCATTCCACTTTTCGAACGTTGTGGTGTGCATATCCCCCCCCCCCAAAGCTACAAATATTGGAAATTATCTATTGCACACTTCATTTCTTTAGAACCATACACCAAATATGAAGTTTATATTCCATCGCGAAAAATATTTTTCTATTATTTCAATTTTCGAACGTTTTCGTGTGGGATAGCCACCGTTTTAAAGGAATTTTTTTTTTTTTTAAAACGCTATTCTTTTGTTTTTTATCAAATGATTGCCCCATATACCAAATAACAAGCCTCTATTACATTTTAAAAGGATGCGTTTCACATTTATTTGGAAAATCGAACATTTGGGTGTGCGGCACCCTATAAAGTAGAAAATGTCAGAAAACTGAAATTGCACATGTTCTCCCTCTCACACTATCTGCCCGTACACGAAAATGAAAGTCTCTGTCGCATCTCGGAGCATGGTTTTTCATCATTTCATATTTGGAACGTTTTCCTTTGGGGCACTCCCTTAAACGAACATTTTTGAAAAACTCTTTCGTCTTGGGTGTCTTCATCAAATGATTAGCCCATATACTAAATTTCAAGCCTTTATCATATTTTAAAGAAGGCTTTTCTCATTTGTTTGCAAATCGGATATTTTTGTGTCGGGCACCTCCTAAATCAGCAAATATTGAAAATCTGAAGTTACACTCTTTCTTCCTTTTGAACGGTTTACTCATACACCAAATTTGAAGTCTCTGTCTCAGCTCAAAGTATACTTTCCTCTCATTTCACTTTTCGAACATTTTGGTGCGGAGCATCCCCTGTACAGTAAATTTTTGAGACATGCGATTTTTCCAGGGGAGTTAATGGAACGATCGACCCATGTACCAAATTGCAAGTATCTATTTACTTGGGAAGTGCCTAAAAAAGGCGCGAGAAGCATATAGACAGACAGACAGACAGACGGCCGCTTGGCAATTAGTATATACCAGCCGAATACCCTTTGAAAATCAACGGTCTCGCAATAAACAAGTCCTGAATAATGTAAATATTTGAATAATTTGCGTTTCACATTTATTCGGCAAATCGAATGTTTTGGTATGCAGAACCCACTAAGAACGAAATTATTGGAAAACTGAAATTGCTCACTTTCTCCTTTCGAACTATATACATGTGCACCAAATTAAAGTCGCTATCTCATCCCGAAGCATACTATTTTATCATTTTCCTTTTCGAACATTTTTCTATGAATCATACCCATTAATGAGCATTTTTGAAAAACCCTGTTCCTCCAGGTTTTTTTTTATTAGATAATCGGCCCAGATACCAAATATCAAGCCTCTATCGCATTTAAAAAAATCGTGTCTCATTTATTCGGAAAATCGAACATATTGGTTTGCGACATCCCCTAAAGTAGCAAATATTGAAAATCTGAAATTGGACTCTTTCTTCCTTTCAAACTATCTACCTATACACAAAATTTGAAGTCTATATCCTATCACGAAGTAAGTTTTTTTAAATCACTTCACCTTTCGAACGTTTTCTGTGCAGCACCCCATTAAATGAATATTTTTGAAAAACCTTATTCATCTTGGCCTTTTTTATCATATGATTAGCCATATAGTAAATATCACGCCTCTGTCACATTGTAAAGCAGACGTTTTTCATTTATTCTTCAAATCGCATATTTTAGTGAGCGGCAGCCACTAAAATAGCAAATGTTGGAAAACTGAAATTCCACACTTTCTTGCTTTCTTACTATTTACCCGCACACCAAATTTGAAGTCTTTATCTCTTCGAGAAGTATGCTTTTTTTATCATTTCACCTTTCGAATGTTTTTGTGTGGAGTACCTACACCCTTATATATATGCACTTTTGAAAAACTCCTTTCTTCTTCGATTTTCTAACAGGTAATTCTCCCATATACTAAATAATAAGCATCTATCACGTTTTAAAAAGGGCGTTTCATCTTTATTCCGAAAATCGAACATTTTGGTATGCGGCACCCCTAAAATTGAAAATATTGGAAAACTGAAATTGTACACTTTTTTTCTAGTCGAACTATCTACCAGTACACCAAATTTGAAATCTCTATCTCATTTCGAATCATGTTTATTTATCAATTTACCGTTCGAACGTTTTTCTCTGTAGCACGGCCTTAAACGAACATATTTGAAAAACTCTATTCGTCTTGGATATTTTCATCAAATGATTAGCCCATATACCAAATTTCAAGCGTCTATAAAATTTTATAGGAGCCGTTTCTCATTTATTTGGCAGACAGAAAATTTTGGTGTGCGGCACCCCCTTAAACAGAAAATACTAGAAATCTGAAATTGCATACTTTCTTCCTTTTGACCGATTTAGCCATACATCAAATTTGAAGTCTCTATCTTATTGCAAAGTTTGCTTTTCTATCATTTCACATTTCGAACATTTTGGTGTTGAACACCTTCTCTTCTCAGAACATTTTCTGATAATACGATTTTTCCACCGGATTTTATCGAACGATCGACCCGTGTACCAAATTGCAAGTCTCTATCTATTCGGGAAGTGCCTAAAAAAGCGTGACAGATAGACAGACAGACAGACGGACGGACACATGGCAATTATTATGTATAGATAGATAGTTTACGTCAACAACCAAACTGAACGATAACGAGCATATATAACCTCCGTGGAAATGGTTGTAAAAGGCACGTAACTCATGAAGTTATTAGACAATCTGCTGAATTCGGGGAGTTTTTAAAACTTGCCAAAAGTCGACATATTATTCGCCAAGGCCAGACGACTCAGATTTTTAAATTGTTATAATTACGCTAATATAAAGTCACTTGCGTTACATGCTTCTGATTTATCCCCGTCATATTTATTTCATGATTTACTCTGATTTGGGTTGTATTTCATGAGAAACATCTTAGATATTTCACATGAAATACAGCCCAAATCATGTTATATATTTAAATAGGCTACTTTTAATTGGCCATGACGATTTTTTAAGAAAAAGTAATGCGTTAGTTAAAAGGGAAATGTATTATATTTTACATACTAAGTTCAGTATATTAAAAATCACTATATTTTTCATTATAGAATAGTCAGCGTTGAAACATTTTGAATTTTCCTTAAACTTAAAATAATAACTGGAATACTTTTATACTCGCTCTAATTTGACGTCTTTTAGAAACACTAAATTATTTTGAAGTCTTTCTGAAACAATTTAAATAAAATATAAATAACAGAAACTTAAAACTTGAAAATAGTAACAAACGCAAAAATCTGTGCCCTCATTACTACCCTTATAAAATCGCAGAAGGCAAAACAGCTAATCATACCGTATTAGTACTTTTACTGAATATAAATCGAAAAAGTATGAGGATTTTAAAGAACATTTCTTTAAATTGTGTTTGAGTAAAGCTGGAAAATGTCTAGGAAATGTACGCTTTTTCTTCCCATACTTTACATTTCGTCTCATTAAAATCAATGACATGCCGTAACATACGTTGTAAAATATATGACAGAAGTTTGAAATTCTACTTAATAACTGAATAATTAAAATTCTACTTGATGAATTTGCCATTATAGGACAGTAGAATAAATTCCCTTATATAAAATTTTGTAATATAATATAGTATATGATCTCAATGCTACAGAAAATCCTAAGGGAGAACAACAAATTTAAATAATAATATTACGGCATCACGTCTAGAATATAAACTTTTAGAATCAAAACACTAAAATAAAAGTAAATTTATTCGATCAGACTAATATAAGCTAAAAACAAATTACAAAACCAAGCGCTTCTGGACGTAACAGATCTTTTATCAGGAGCATATTCTAAGAAATTACATTGGATCCTTACACCCAATAAACCATCGCGAATAAAATCTGCATATCATTAGCTGCCAAATTACACATGGGAAACATATTGGAATGGAAATATATAAGTATTTTAAATTGACACATAAGAAATAAAATACAAAAATTACAAATTTAGGTGTTTAAAAATTCAGGAAATTATGCAGCTCTAAAAGAGTCGAAAATGAGACGCCACGAGTTTTAAACAGGGTCAAAATTACAAATGGAGTCACGGTCCTCCGTGTCTGGGTGGCATTCCGTGACCATTACTCCCAACACCTTCGAACGGTATAGTCCGAACGATCCACGTGACGAGCTATCCGGCGAACTGACCACCCTGCGGTTTTCATCCCGATATTCAGACCTCTCTCGATGTCCGTGAGTTGCGTATATCGAGGTTTCTGGCATCTACCCACCATTCTTTTCACTCCGTACTCGTACTTGCGTCGGCCGAAGTTTCACGCATTGATGGGGCGTCGACTACATGCCAGTTTATAGGGCCCGTGGCTCATGCTTGCAGTGCCACTCACGGGTGTGCTGTCATGCGCAATCACACCAGACTGGGAACGTTTGCATACCTGCCAGCCATCTAGCTATTTACATCATTTCGCGGTTGTACCATGTTTTCTTCTTGGTGCGCAACTTTCATTATCCATGAGTGTATAAATAAATAGAGATTCAAAAAGCAAGATATTGGGTTACGTGGGTTATTACAATTAGTTCAAAGAAAGATTTTATCGAAAATCGGAACACGATTATAATTAATAACAATTTAGGATTAAGCAGTGGACATATTATTATTACTTTCCTTATATACATAGTATAATGTATGAGGAAAGTATTATGACGGGGGTCAAAAATTCGAATTCGAGTTTTCGACGGGGGAGCACGTTTTAAGCATCCCTGATCACGAATCGAACATTTTTAAGGGGATGTATGTGTGTGTGTGAAAGTATGTGTGCGTGTGTGTAAAGTATGTGTGTGTGTGTGAGTCAGTGGGTTTGTGGAGATGATATCTCACGAACGCGTGGAGCGATTCGAATGAAATTTGATACAAAAATTAAAATTCGTGAATACTGGAAGTTTGTTGTTTTTAAACACAATAGAATGTGCAGAACCTACCTAAATTTTGACATAAAATTTTGAAAAAAAATCAAAAAATCAAAAGCTTTAATAAAGTTACGCAAATAGGTATTTCTTCTGTAGTTTATCCTTAGAAAACGATTGACATAAACTTTAGAACGCTAGGTTTAGAACGCTAAGCTAGAACGGTTTTCGAGATATTACACATTTTTCAAATAAATTTATCAAAAACTTCCATAAATAAAAAAAACATATTAACTGTTGAGAAACATGTTCCCTTTTCATGTGTAATATCATGCGATAAATGTGGTGATTTCATTCTCATGGATCTAGCTAGTTCCATTCATGAGAAATTATACTTTGAGTAATACTTTTGTATTTGAACACCAATAATAATTTATCTGCTATAAGAATCACTTATTAATCCGTCCATAACGCTTGGCGAGATTTTGGCGACAAATTTGGCGGTAATTTCGTCAACTTGGCGACTTATTTTAATGTTGCCAAATACAAAAATCTCGCCAAATAAATAAATTTTTCGCTAAATCAATGAAAAGGACGACTGATGAAAATTCTATATCTTGGAAAGAATATAAGGTGGTGAAGGGGCGCCTACGCACCACGTCCACAAAACCTCCCAGAGTATCCCATGACGAAGGGGAAAAGTTTTGAAGCTTCACATTTCTAGAGGCTCCCTGAAGGGCGGAAGTCTGACTTGGCCTCGACATAACAACATCCATGCCCGCTGGCGGAATTCGAACCCGCAACCCGGCAAACCCAGCGATCAGACGGAAACGCATGCCACTGACCGCTCGCTCACCGGATCGGCATTTTTTTTACCGTAAAAGTAGAAATTCATTGCATTATATAAGGAAAGTCATGTGCTGCCCATATCAGATTTTTTTAAATACATGAGTTAGTGAAAAATGTGCAGAACCAAATATTTGTGACAGCGACCTTTGGTTAGCAATTTAATATCTTACGTAGTTGATAAAAGTATCTATTAGTTTCGGAAGCTAAATTCGCCTTTATCAGGAAAAAAACAATAGAGCAATCAGCTAGGTCAAGGCAATATGGTAATGAAATCAAAAGTTATAAGGATTTGAATACGAGTATTTTAATTAAAATCACCCAATTGTTCTAACATTCATTTTAAACAATAAAATCCGTTGTATAATTTTAAAAATCAACTTTTCGATACAATATGCAAGATCATATTTCCATCATTATCACGCATTTTGTTAACTAGTTCAATTTTTTTATGTGGGTTTGTGCCTCACGAGCGGTCTTTAACCCAATTAAAGTGAAATCAGCATAATGATAAAACTAATTTTTCTTTTGCTGAATTTTAATGAGCACCCTTGAATATTCATTACAGGGTTTAGTGAAAAAAGAACTCAGCTTACTCTGGCACTAATGAGATATTTAATGCCCAAAATAGCTGGAAGTATATTTAGTAAGTAAATTTCTAACCAGGAGTACATTCATTTAAAAAAAAAGTTTAAGGGTTTACTTGGTTTCAGTATATGTTAAATAATAGTCGATAATTAGGACTGAAATGTATTGAACATTTATTGTATAACGGAATTCTTTAAACGCAATATTGTCTAGAGAATATAGTTAATTTTGAGTTTATATTTTGAAAATTATATTTTTACCATAATTGCAAACTTGGAATTATGTGTACTTTTTGAAAGGATATAATTTTCGTAGTTTTAAATGTGTATTAGTTATAGTTCTACTGCCTCAGGATCCATGATGCTATAGTGTACTAATTTTAATGTTTCGAAGCATATAGTCGTAGAAATAATATTAATTGGAAATTATAAGGGTTTTTTTTTATAAAATATGCTCTTTTCATAGTTACATATGGGTTAATGTATTATCTTTGAGAGAAATTTATGCTAATATTTTATTAGCATTCAAAAGCAAGATCAAATTTGAAGAAATATTATTACATAATTGCTGTAAATTGGAAGTATGTCCGATATATTAAGAAAATAATTTCCAGAGTTTTGCCTTCCTGTTTTATATCTGTTTACCATTATTTATTACACTTTTCGCCCATTATATTGGAAGTATATCAAATATATTAAGAAATTAATTTCCAGAGTTTTGTCTTCCTGTTTCTTTTATGCCTGTTTATCGTTATTTATTCAACATTTTGACCATTATATTTGAAGTATATCAGATATACTAAGAAAATTATTTTCAGAGTTTTATCTTTCTGTTTTTTCATAGACGTTCCCCATTATATATTCCACTGTTTGTCTATTATATTGGAAGTATATCAGATATACTAAAAAATAATTTTCAGAGATCTGTCTTCTGATTTCCGTTATGCCCATTTTCATTTATACTGTCCAAACTATTTAACATTTTTTGTACATGAAAACTTTAAGGTAACCGCTCTGATTTCAATTAAGAACAATTATCTCATTTCATAAGTTAAATAACATGCTCTTCACATTTGTTCGGCTATAATAAATGAATACAATGCTAACATTATAAAAATTTCTTAAGAATTTAGATTGAGTCATAAAATTAGCACATCTGTAAAGTGCATATTTTTTACACAGGGATTTTAATTTAAATAAATTCGTTTTTGCAATACATTATATTTTTATGCTAAATCATATTATCTTTCTATCATAATTATGCATTTCTTTACTCTGCATAATTATTCTGCTTCTTAACCTACTTGTTTTTATACAAACGGTCTTTTTTCCAATGAATGTAAAATACTCAGTATGTAAAGGATAATTGACCCTTTGCTGATTTAAAAACTTCACCTTTGAATTTTCATTGCAAGATTAAGAAATAATATGATAAATACAGTACATGATATTTGTTACAGACCAAAATAATTCTTTATATATCTGCCAGGTTTCAATCCTGTCAAATATATGAAAACGGAAGCTCATAATGAAATAAGTTTCATTTTTTAATACATTTTTTATTTCGTTTTACAACATGTGGTACTTAAAATCAAAGTAGTCATCTTAAACGAAAGTTTTAGATCCTGTTCAAGTTTTAGCTTTGGTTTGATAGATTCTGTTCTGTTGCCTACGCTACAATTATATTAAGTTTCAGCCCTCTAGTTTACCGGGAGGTTTTATTGGGGCTGTTTAGAAAGTGTCCCTACCTTTTTTTCCATTTTAGTCACTTCTAGAGCATATATCGAAAATCAGACTCCGATAGTTTCTGTTTTGTAGACCATACCAAAAGTGTGGAAGGATTTTATGTTACTGCGAACTTGTGTTGGACCTGGAAATGTTTTTTGAAAAATCTAAGTTTCGTCCCCTGGGGAATATAAAATAAAATCCAAATCCATTAGCCTCTGTTCCGGATAATGTACTGCAAGTGTGTAAATATCCAGGCTTCCAGGTCAACTGAGGATTTTAGAACTTCTGAAATGGCTTTTCGAAAATCCCATTTTACCGCCCCGCGGAGGTGGAAATCTAACTCCATTAGGTTCTGTTCCGTAGACGGATTCAGTTCCTTTGGGTTTTGTCTTCTTTAAATCATACCATCCGACTTACCCGAACGTGTAAGGTATTTTCAAAACATGGACAAAAATCACAGTTTACAGTAGCTCGTATAGCACAGTTCACAGTAGTTCGTATTATCTCACTAGCGTCTCCCGTCTTATCTTTCGTCTCTATCGCAGACAAAACGGTGTCATCGGAGTGTTCTCTCCAGAAGAGAGCCGTAAGAAAAGTCTTTCCCTGACGTCGCTCTATGGTTGCCAGAATTTCGAAATGAAAGAAAGTTTGCCAGAAATGGCGATTTATCCCCAATTTGGCGACATTGTAAGACTTTCTGAAAGTTCCAGAAACTTCTCGTAGAACGATTATTCGAGATATAGAGATTTCCAGAAGTTTCTATGGCGAGATTGTGAAAAGGACTCACTCCTCCTTTGCAGTGGGGAGTTGACGAATAGACGTGACACGAGTTACATTGGACTGTGATTTTGTTGTCAATGTTTTGAGAATTGTAGCGGCTGTTTTGCGAAATTACTTTCGTCAAAGTTGTGAGAATATTATCGTTTATTCTGTGAAATTAGTGAATTATTTAAATCTTGTTTTCTGAGTAATGTTCCTGTTTACTTTGTGCTTGAGAACAACTTTGTGCTTGAGAACAGATTATCCAGAAACTTAGACTCGTTCTTGTATCCTGTGTCTACACCCCCAATTCCTAAAAGATACGTTCTCGTAACACAATGTACTCGTCATCATGGGACAATCAATATCCGCAATGGCAGCAGAAAACTTGCTACAAGATACAATTTTTGAGACCTTCTGTGAAAACTGCAAATTTCAGTCTTCTTCTGTGGCCAGCATAAAATCTATTTAAAATTTAACTCAGGCCACCTAAAGCTACAAAGGCAAAGTTAATAAACACAAAAACTCGTCTATAAAGGACATTTCCAAAATTTGGAAGTAAACTAAAAATTATTTGTGCCTTAGGCCATTTTAAAGTATTTCCTGAATTCTTTGCTAAAATCTATAATGGTGCTTAAACGCCACCACTTAAGACTGTACTACTGAGTAATGTTCTTTCAGTTTTTTAGCAAAATGATCGGTGACGTAATTACTACGATCACGCTTTATGCTTTATCCGTTCCTTTAAAGTAACGCGTCTCGTCTGAAATCTAACGTTACTATTATTCGATAACAACAGAACTCGTTGGGAGGAGGAGTACGCTTGAGAACGTTCATAAAACTGTATTAAATACTTTGAGCTGTAGACGTTTTTGTCTCAGTGATATAATACTCTCTTACCACGCTTTGATCCACGATCAAATACGACCCTACCAAGTTGGGGATTTTGGATTCTTTCAACATATTAATTGAATCAGTTATAGTAAACTACCATACTGCAAACGTACTCTATTTTGAAAACCCTCAATATAGTAATCCATTATAAATTCGGTTGCATATATCCCAGATCAGAATAAAATTCCTCATTGTAAATGAAGGAACACTTTTCATTCTTAAAATAAATACGTTTTCCTTTCAACTAAATACATATTATATGTTTAATATTAGGAATGTTATTAATTTCCTTTCATGTTTCCTTATTAAGCTTATCTAGTACTCTAGTCAGTCTTTCATGAATCGGAAATAAGTATTATGATAAGACTGACTGTTATTTGGTTTCATTTTAATGATCACCTTTGAATATTCATTAAAGGATTTAAAGAAAAATGTTACTTTTCTTCGTCAGGCACTAATGAGATATTCAATACCCAGAATACACAAGAGTTTATTTAAGAAAAAATCTAAACTAAAGTAAATTCATTTTTATAAGGTTTAGGGAATATATGATTTCCGTCGATATTAAATTAAAATCGCCGAGAAATGTTTAAGGAATAATGGTATATAATTCAGAATACTGCTTTTAACAAAGTCATCCCCAGTGAAGAGTCTCGCAAAAATTCTGAAGTTTGAAGTTTAGATTTGTACATTTATGCCTTCCAATGTTTTGTTATGTTATTATTCATTTGAAGTTGTGGCATATAAAAATATATAGTCCATTACTAATGAAATGGTTAACAAACATGACCTCAAAAATCCAATAAGCTAATTTAATGTGTTGCCCGGTTTTCCTGAAATTCAAAAGAATTAATATACATAAATATGTTCCGTGATTCGTTTTCCCACTGGCTCCAATCATGTAGGTGGAGCTTATAACGACCTTCATTGGATAATCTCCTATAGCCGTTGCTGACCTTCTTGCGTCCACGAAAATCACGTGACATGTAGTTACAAATATATGTCTTGGCGATAAATGACTGCCCGCGGCATTATAAAAGCTGGCGTCCTTAGTCTGGGGATTGGTGCCATCGTGTCGCTTTTGCATACTGTAGAATATGTAATGTATTTTATTCCAACTGTATCACAGAAGTCATGGCAATTTTTGGACTAAAATCATCCGTATCACTAACTTACGAGTTGTCACCTTAAATTTTAAGAGGATTTAGAATATCGGGATAATTATTCATAGGATCGTTTAAAACAATTATATTTTTGAGGAGGCGATTTTAACAATAGGAACAAAATTTTAAAATGATAATAATGCTTTATTTATTATTATTTATAAAATTTATGTCACTATTAAATTTGTCAAAAAGCATCAAATCACCAAATAAAGAAAGAAAACATTTAAAAGCTGCATATACGATGTGATTGGATTTAAGAATAGCACCCAGTAGCCTGGCAACCATTGTATATTTTCCTGCACAAAAAATCCAGTCTGCTCTGGCAAATAGAAAATGTATTATGTGCTGCATTTTTAATCAACGATACTATTTTTACAATACTACACAGTCACTTTTTACATACTTCGATGAATACTTCACAGATACCAAACCGCAATTATAATGATAACCTTTATTTGCATTCCACTAGTCGTTCAGTTGTATCTATGCTTCTACACAGGACTCCAAACTCAGTACTACAGTGTACAGTATTCAAACTCAGTACGGTATTCAAACTCAGTACGGTATTCGAACTCTGGTAGCTATATATAGACTTGATCTATTGCGTTATTACATTTCTTGAAATGGAATTGAATAATTTATGACATAAGATAATATAAAATTATCCTAAAAATTATAATAAATATTAAAGTCCTCACAATCTACACTGAATTATTACAAACTTCCCTGAATGTTGAGTAATTTAAAAATAAATTTCAATGTTATTAAAATAAAATTTAACCTAAATGATGAAATTCAAGTTTTATTATACAAACTTTTTAACATCAATGCATTTATTATATTTTTACGTATTACATATATTGATTTCTGAATTGTTGCATGAAGTTTGTAACCCAATCTGCTAAGAGCAAAATATAACCCAAAAGCTTCTTCCATTCTATTGAAAATGGTTCCTAAGTCGCCGAATTTTTTTTCCTCGCGAATGAAAATCCATATGTTGGGTAAAAAAATACTTTTCTCAGTAACTAAATCGGGATGAAAATGTTCTTTTACCATTAATCATCATTCCATTTCGAACTCAAAACTTTCGCTAACAAATTCTTTTTCAAATCAATTCTAAGTATTTTAAAATACATTATCAGTAGAAAGTATTTTCTACGAATTCATTTTTTTTTTCTGGATCTTTTGTCAAACTTTTCGCTGTTTGAGAATTTTTTTATTAATATGACAAATAAGAATATTTCGGAATAAACAGTACACAATAGAAATATCTTTATCGATATAACGATAAAATTCACAAAAATGCTTGTAATTCGCAGGACATCATTAACGCTTTTTACTAGTCAAATTCATTATATATTACTTGTCTTGAAGATGAGCCTTATAAGATTTTGATCATGAAATCAAATTTTACTTCTTTAAATGAAAATATAAAGAATCTCTTAAAAGAGAAAATTATTCTTTAATGAAATGATTTGACTATGCTAGGAACAATCTTCCACTGGTGTATTTTTTATTTTTTTATACATTGCTATGAAACAATTTACCCTTGGTGTATTTTTACTTTCTTATGTTTTGCTATGGAATGCACTTTCTCTGGTGCATTTTTACTTTCTCATGTTTTGCTTTTGTGCACCTTTCCTCTGGTGTATTTTTCTTTCTCTTGCATTGTTATTGATCGCTTTCCTTTTATGTATTTCCTTTTATGTATTCACTGCTATAAAGCACAATTCCTGTGGGTGTATTTTCACTTTCTGGGGCACTTTCATTGAACAGCATTTCTGTGGTCTGTTTTCACTTCCTCATGCACTTCATGGAACACCCTTTCAGTGTTGTGTTTTTACTTTCTCATGCACTTCATGGAACAACCTTTCTGTGGTGTATTTTTACTTTCTCTTGCACTTTTGTGAAACACCCTTTCTGTAGTGTATTTTATACTTTCTCATGCATTGGCATGAAATACTCTTCCTCTAGTGTATTTTTACCCTTTTATATATTGTTAAGGTCAGTTATTGTAACACAATATTTGTATTACATGTTTCCACCCAATTACAAATGCCAACCTAGCCATTTTCCAATTCCAATTGCGGATGCCAACCTAGCTAATGAGCTATTTAAATGCTGCGGAGGGAGCCAATGGCAATACAAACATAAATAAGCAGCGCATCCCCTTCTTCACTTCAACGAATCAACAACGACACTACAATGTGAAAAGAAAAAGGTTTGAGAGAATGTTCTAGAACTTTCCAGGAGATGCAATTTTGGCGACAGCGTCCTAGACGCACCTGAGGTTTTTTAGTCGACTTAAAAACTTTCAAACGAGTCAGCATCATGTTTTCTTGGGTTTGTGAAAAGTGTATATAGAACGTGAGCAACAAAATGGTAGCGAGTACAGTTAGATGTGTAACGGTGTTCCTACATCATTGAAATAGCACGAATATGCACGTAACACAAAGAGAAAAGGTAACCAACTTTCAATTGTCACTATTAGCACGGAAGGCACACCTTTTACAATTATTAAATTAATAGACTACCAGTTCGTATGAGTAGACCATATGAACGAGTTCGTAATATTGAACTGTAAGAACTATTCTTTATCGATTGTTTAAAGGAAACTGTTTTTAAGAAATTTAAGTCAACGTTATTATGTGTGTAAATATATATATATTAATGTAATATTGTTAGTATTATGTGTCTTTTAATAATTGATTTAATTATAGCATAGTTACTCCAGATACAATAGATATCTATTAAGTAAAATATTAAAATAAATTGAGCAATTAAGCATGTGTATTTCTTTATGTTTTGTGTGTTCGTAGTCCGAGCTTGAGAACCGGGAGCTTACATGCTCCACCCTTAGTGGCGGCATCATAGGTAAGTCCTATACAGGTAAATTTTGATAAGGACAATTTTACCTTATGACAGTTATTAAATTAAGTTTACCTGTAGTTACATATTTTGAATACTTGTAAAGCACTTTTACACGCTTCGGAAGAGTCCCCCACTGGGTTCCGGTCTAAATTGGGTGGCACTTCCCGGCCGTCCATACAGTTACCTTACACCTTTCTGGTAGGTCGGACGGTCTGGGTCTCAACAACGCTTCGGAAGAGATGTTTATAAAATGTATTAATCAAGATGATTATCTTAAGAGCTTGGAAGCAGATATGTGTTTACAATTTACATAATAGTATAATTAAATTAAAAATTAATTTGCCCCCATTTCACTTAATTTAGTTTGCCTAAATTTGTGAGTAAGTACTGAGTGATACTCGAAACGTGCAAATTGATCCATATCCAACTGTCAAAGTTTTTTAACGCATCGCAATATTTGCCCAAAAATGTAACTATAATCCATTAGAAAAAGAAAATATATGCATAAATTGGAGGGTGTAACATATATTGTGGGCACGTGGAATGGCGTATGATTTAGTGGAAAATTAGCATTGTAAAATATCGTGCAGCTCGTGAATTCTTGCGACATTCGGAATATCTATTTTCCATATTTTAACTCCAAGTATTTTTTATATTATTTAAATACATACTAAAAAATTAACGGTAAACATCATTATGGATCAATTATGAATCTCATTTGGCAATTGTCTATAAAATTATAGACGTTTATAAATGCAATAAAATGTAATATCTAAATGCAAACCTATTATTCTATCTGCCAACCTATTCCCTATATTTTTGTTATAAAACTAAAACTTTTTTCTCTAATATATTTAGAAAATACATAATTTGATAGCCAGCATAAGGGTATAGTTATAAAACTGATTTAACAAGTGTCTGTACTATCATTGATCTTCTTAATATGCGATAAAACTTAATAACTAATACAATAACTACTTAATAACTAATACATAATCCTCTTGAGCAGTTATCTGTTTCGGACGAGATGAGACTCTGGGACGGTTACATGTGTCTTCTAAAATCTACTGTTGCGAACACTGAGCAATAATTTTAAGGATTCGACTAAGGTGGTACGTCTGTTGAATCAACCAGATTCCTTTTGGCCTCTGGTACGACCACGCTCTAAATGGGACAATTGTTCGAAGCGGCTTCGAGTTCATTTTAAGAATGCAGTATCCAGATAGGTAATTCAGTTCCAATTTCCTGTAAGGGGAGAACAAAGACCATTTTAAATACTGCGCGTTTCATAAGCTCTATAACATCATTGGTGCTGACAGTTTGATCATTTGCAGAACTCTTAAAACGACATTTGCATGCCTCATTTCACAGTTTTAGAGCAATATTTCATGGGTGTATATATGTTTTGAAACAGGGTGTATAATAGAGTATATTACTTGATATATGTTAGCATCATTTCCTATCAGCAATTTATAGTTGCTCTAAATATGTTGATTGGGTACTTTAAAATGATTTTATATACTGCCATCCAGGAAAACGCTAATGTCAGTGATTTGTCAACGTTCAAAGTATTGTGTCGTGGACATTTAAATCATTTTTTCGCATGGAATATTTATTTTCATTATGTGGGGAATATCAGGTACTGCCCACATCAAATGTTTTTTTATATTGTAATGATAGAATTCACAAAAGTGGTCAAATAATGTCTATTAAAATAAAAAAAATGAAAATATTCGTGTTGTGTCGGAATTCGCAGAAAATCTGCTGGATATTGCTTGTTGCTTTGCTGCATCTATTAAAATTGATAAAAGGCAAAACATTAATTCTTGTAGATCAAAATAGGAAGTTCGCATAACACTGAAAATATGTATTTCAAAACTAGCTATTCAAGATCAAAATGTTAAGATTCCGTTCATATATCACATGTCTTTATGGCATTATTCATATTTTCACTCATTAAACTTTTAATTAAATTATGGAGAGGCTTTTTAATAGAATGACGAACGAATAGAAAAAATGAAAAATATTCTCAACAAACTCTCAATTTTACGATATCCTTTAAGTATAAAAATAAAAGTCACAAATAATTTTCTTTGAGTGGGAAGCTGTACTTTGAATCGTATCCTTCGTTTCGCATTAATTTGAGCAGTTTTGAAAACACTTTTTATCTCAAACTAGTCTTTTACTAAGAAAAAACCGACTATGTCCGGAAACATATAACTTTACGAAATGATTTAGAACAAGGACAGATTTTTGAATGTGTGGCTGAATAAGTATAATTTCCAAGGCGTTATTTCTCGACTCAACTCTCAACTGCTAATTTTCTCTTAGTAAAAGCACCATGAAGACTTATTAAAGCACCATGAAGCATTATTTTTTCCCCTCGAATGAAAACACACGATTTTATTACTTCTCACTGCAGGATTGGTTTTATGAGATTTAGGTCAGGTTTATCCGATATATCATTGGGTATAATAGTATCATTCTGGTTTATCCTGCGTCACGTTATTGCAGCATTGTCTCGCTCAGATTATTTGGGGACTGGAGGACACGGTTTTTGTTTTTATAGCAGCAGTGGCGGTGTGTGTATTGGCACTGCGGCACTGCGGGAGCGACAGTGTTCTTTTTTCCTCGCAGCCTGGCTTGCAGCTTCCTACTTGCGCATGCGCACAACAGTCAAACACCACGCCGATGAAGTGAAGCGTTGTGTTTGTTTGTTGTGCAAATGCGCACATAGGAAGCTGCACGAGAGGCTACGAGGGGAAAAGAGCACTGTCGCTCCCGCAGTGCCTCAATGCCTATGCACGCACCGCCACTGACAGTGCCATAATTTTAGTAACATATAACTATCCTATCTATCTTCTGGGGCCGTAGAATCTGCCCAAGTGTTCAAAGTACTTGATGTTAATTGCCCCAAACTCATTCCTAATACTTTTGTAGAAATAATTTAGGGGCGGTCATTGTGTTTGCGTCATTCACATCTGTTACTCATATACTTAAATGTTCACAATTAAATAAATATTGTTTTTCAGTCTTGTCCCAAGTAACTGCTTGTATTCGAGTTTTGTCTCATTACGTATATATACCGAATTTAAATTACTTTTTTAATACATTTAATGGAAAAGAATAAATAATTTGATAACTAGCATCATGGCATAAAACTGATTTAATGCGTGTTTATATCATTGATATTTAAATTCTAATAAAAGTTCACATTCAATACAAACATAATATGTTTCAACTAATTTCTTACTTCTTAAATATCGTGCTTCTATGAGTATTTTTGAAGAAATATTTTTCAGATAAAGTATTTCTGTAAATTTTAATACAATAACCTGAACAAATGATTTTGTTCAAAGATAACATAAAATATTAAACACCACAGATATGCTTTTTTTTATCCAAGAATACAGTCATCAATCAATAAGTCCTTATCAAACATTTTCAACAAAGTTTGCGGAAGGTATAAAAATATGACTTAATTTATTGTAATTATGTTTAAAATTAATTGTAACTGTAACATTTATAAGATATATTTATAAAGATTATTGTCCAAACTATTTTCCAAACTAGAAGATCATAAATGAAATATTCAGCTTAAGTGAGTTTTTCTGACGCTTTTCTACTTAATAATGTTTGTGTGTCTTTCCGATTTCTTCAAGAAAAGGAATTTTAATTTATGACTGTTCATTCCGGGTTATTCAGGGTTGGTTTCTAAGAAAGTTCACAAACATTTCAGTTCCTAGTGGATCATTTAGAAAAAGATGGAATAATAAACTTGGCAAAAAAGTGAAATGGGCGGAGGAAAAAAACGCTATCTATAGCAAAGTGACAATCCAATGTCAATACAATGCGATTTCGAATTCCTGAATAAATAATACAGCACAAGAATGCACAGTGATAATGATACACATTTTAATATCCCTATATACATAGTATAATTTATAGGGGATATATTGGGACCGGGGTTAAAAATTTGAATTCGAGTTTTCGACGGAAAAACGCGTTTCTGGCATCATTGAAGTCGAATTGAACGAATTTTTAGATTATATCTCTATGCATGAATGTGCGTGTGTGAGTGTGTCTGTTCGTCCATCCTGGAGCCAGTGAAGACGATATCTCATGAATGAATGAAGGGTTTTGAACAAAGTTTGATACGAAAGTTGCAATCAGTGATAACTGTCAGCCTGTTGCTTTTTAACGCATTCGATTGGAAGACACCTAAATTTTCGAAATAAATTTTGAATGAATCATCGAAGTATCAGACCCTTCAATAATGTTACATAAAAATTCATTTCTTATGTGATTTTTAATTAGAAAACGATTGACACGCTAGCATAATATTATATAGTACCTTTTTCAAATAAATATATAAAATAAATAACGTAAAATGAAAAATGTGTATTAATTTTTGTGAAATGTGTTCACTTTTCATACGTAACGTTATGCGATAGGATTGTCAATCTCATTTTCGTGGATCCAGTTCATTCCATTTACGAGAGAAGATACTTTGCGTAATAGTTTTGTATTTCAACGCCTAATAATTTGTCAACAGTTATTTATATATAAGAATTTATCTTCTAGCGACTGATCGGTAACGCTTGCGGTAATTGTACATCAATAAGTCTGTACTTGATAAATTTGTTTCACCATCGACGAATTCAGCGAAATATCACCAACTTGGCGATATTTCTTTCCAAATTAAAATGTCGTTAAAATTACAAAAATGCCACTCAGTTAATGAAAATGACTCCAAATTAATGAATTAATAAATAAAATAGTTTAATATTTGGACTAATTGCTTATTTCGGATGCTATCACTAATTATCAATTTAGAGTTTTATATAATTGTCAATTTAGAGTTATATGAAATATGTGTTAGTTTGGCACTTCGAAATAGTTTTACATGTGCTCATCTGGAAAAGCACCAAATGTACAATTCAACACTAAACATTCTGCCATAGATCTTATACATCATTTTTTTACTGTGAAAGAAGTAAATTCATTGCATTACATAGTGAAAGCCATGTGCTGCTCATATTGGATTTTTTACGGGTAATTAGCGACTTCCATATGTTAGCGACTTCGTTCCTGTAATCGATTCCTACTTATTAGACCAATGATATCCATGTATTCCGTGGAACTTATGGGATCCAAACGCTCTTAAAACTATACAATGTGTAAAATTTTGAATGCATAATTTGACCACAATGGACTGTTCTCATTTTGGGGTCCGGCCATCATATTCAATTTCAAAGGAATTCCGCGACACACACAGATTGAAAAATAATAATTATGCAACGTTCTACGACTTTGAAATTAACTTTTATTGCCTACCTCACGTTTCAGCCGAGTTCGTAATCCTAACTTTTTAAAATCATTTTTCCCACTGCAAGCGTTGTAATTACTTTTAGCATCTTTATCACATTTACACACAAAAATGTCCCTTTTATGTTTTGATTAAAAAGTAAATGTAACCAATAAAAATATATACACATAGATGTTCTATAAGAAGAACAAAGTCTTATTGTCACTTGAGTATTGTAACAAGAATATTTTTTCCAATGAAGTATTAAGCTGCCCTATAAAGCCGAATTCGAGTATCCCCGCTCTCTACTCTTCAAGCTTATGAGCGTACGAGAGTCACTTTGACTGAAAGCAGCAATTCTAAAGGGATTCCAACCATTACCAGCAACAAGTGATATTACCTTTATACGAAATTCGAACCTGTTTCTTATGGGCCAAAGATTAAAGCATTTAACTGTAAGCTAACAATGCAACTTATGAAAAATCTATTACAATGAAGGTCTGTCTTTGTGTCTCTGGAAATCTTTGTTTAGATGTTATTCTGGACCGGAAATTAGTATTTATACTACAAGAAAGTAAATGTATCTTCCTGAACTTTTTCTTTTCAGTAAAGTAATCTAATGTTATTGTCACGGAGAGGAACTGGCGCACACAACTTAAATTGTGTATCCAAGGACAAGAGGGCGGAAAGGAAATCTGAAATTAAACCCCCTTCCAAGGATCACACAAACAGAAAGAGATTTGATACTAAGTACGTTTACTTACTTTAGATTAGCGTTGTGTTTTGCAATAACTCAGGAACGGCTGCCCACGCTTACAAAATGCAAACTGGACACACAGGCACGCAACAAAGTAACAACATCAAGTTGGGAAAACATGAGTCAAAATTATCTTAAAAAAACTCCTTTTTTTATTTAAATATTTAAATATATATTATGAAAATATAGAAACATTGAAGACAATTCTGTGCAATTTCTGTATTAATATTTGGACTTTTCACTTAATCAGGGTATCACTCTTTCAATTCGTCTACGTAAAATAAAACATATATTTCAAATAATTAATGGAACACAACATCCCTCATTTCCTTCTATTACAAGGAGTTTAACCTACGGAGCAATCACTTCCAGATGCAATTAAGTCGAATTTCGATGTTCTCACTGAATAAATTTTCACCACTTATTTAATATCTGATGGAATAAACACTGTTTTCAAATAGCTCTTTCCCATTATGACTGAATTCAGAGATGAGTACTTCGACTCAAGATCTCAATTTTGATCAAGGCTCTAAATCTTTCACACACTTTTGATGAAGACACATAGCTCTTAGCTGAATTCATCGATCGGATCTGAACTTCACAACACCGGACACTGAGGAGTCAATACCGGACCTTTCCGCAAACTTGGCATTAACTGTTAGGATTCACTTCCGAGTCGTTAAACATTTTACAACCGGCAATTCCTTCTGGGCCTCTGAAAAAGAGAAGACAATTTTAGTAAATTGTAATTAAATCAATTGCTTTGGCCCACTCGGATTATCAGATTCTTAAAAATCAAAGTAATAATCCGAGAACACAAGGCAGACCGTTGGGTCGTCAATTCCTTTGTGTCCGAAAAATCAGAGCGAGTAATTACTAGCTCCTACTCCAACGAAAACTCAGGGCCAAGAGACCCCTCTTCTGTGAAAAATGGAATCTAGGTCGCTTCGACCTTCAACTTCTTGCACGACATTAAATGTAGCATCCAACGGACTGTGCGGCAACCTCGCGTCATCGACTGCAGAATCGAAACCACTGCCCTGGGCAATAATTAAAGAAATAAGAAATTACTTCGGAACATCTGCGGAAGCGAGATTGCACGCTTTCTGCATGAAAAGTGCAAACTCGTACAGAATTAAAACCTTGGAATAAAAATGGCTTCCGAAAGAGAACGTTTTTGGGAAGAATAAAAAAATGTCGTGTTTCGCACTCGTACAGTCATAAATCACTATGACATTATAAAAGGAATGGTATGTGTGACCGTTCGTTTGTTGGTCGTGTATAGGAGACTATAAGTGGCCCACAGCTACGAAATACGATTCATTAATACGCCAGCTCAGTTCTCAAGTCATCGCGGATCGATTTCTTCAAAATTCGATTTAATGTTTCAGTTACTTTTATGTTTAAGTGCAATCGGTTCCTTAGCAATCATAAATAATATCTCATTGTTTTCAACTTGACACAATATGAAAGATTGGTCTTTTTAACGCCATTTAAACCCAGTTCGTAGTACAATCCTGTCTTAAAATAATTTTGGTAAATCATCGAAATATACGTAATTGATACAATTTCATTTTTTATTTTTGCACATTGCTTAATGGAAGATTCCCGCGATTATAATTTCTGGCAGGAATATGGAGTAATATCTTCGCATTATAATATATTTTATAATTACTCTATTTCTGAACTTTCTATAAATTTTTAAAGTGGGTCCATAAAAGTTGCGATTTTCAATTTGGATTGTTGCCTGGAAAAGGCGACAAGTTCCTGCATCAAGACATCGCCAGTGAAGCGCGTGTGATGAAGGTTTTGTGAAGAAGTGGGTATACCAACGCCTTTCATAATTATAGGACGCATTAGGAGTACTTGTCTAGATTCGTTACGTCATAATATGACTTTAAATTTGTGTTCTAATGGGGGGAGAGGCACTAGTAAAGCGTTCTGTTGTGATCGAAAATTCACTGTGATGTCCATAGTAATTACAATCGGAGGATTTCAGATTATATCCAACGTCGGGTATTTGTTGTTGTTGTTGAGACCCAGACCGTCCGACCTACCAGAAAGGTGTAAGGTAACCGTATGGACGGCCGGGAAGTGCCACCCAATTTAGACCGGAACCCAGTGGGGGAGGCATCCACAGGGACCGTACCCTCCTTCCCCTACCACTAACCTCTCGGAAGGACTTACGGACCCACATGTTTAACGTGATCGTACTCCGCATGAACACGGCGGCATTTGTGGTAGCGTGCAAATCTAGCGCGCAAACCACGGGGATACCGCACCCGAGATGGCCAACAGCACGCGGTGTTCCGAGGTGGTCACCCACCAAGTACTAACCGCGCCCGATGCTGCTTGACTTCGGTGATCTAACGAGAACCGGTGTTTTCAGCACGGTACGGCCGTTGGCTGTCGGGTATTTGTTGTAGTATCTAATGTACTTTTTACAGTGTAGGAAATTTAAGAAATAAAGTTATCCGAATCATAAGAAAAATGTCGACAAGGATTTCGTTAGATTCACAAACACAGACTTTCGACTCAACATAGTCTCTATACAGACAGCGATGTTTCATTACTGCGACATTCCCCATATTTCGTGAAACTATTCGCTGAAATTAAAATCGAGTTTATTTCTAGGTTTAAGTTATTAAATAAGGCATATATTTTTATATAACAAGAAAACGTTCCTCATCCTCCAGAAAATCAGAGAATATGTTTAGCTCAAAATTGCATTTCAGTCTAATGTGATAAAATAAATAATTACCAAACAACTCTATCATAAGTTAAATAAAATTCAAATAAAATACAAATGCCATAATACTCAAGACCAGACTAATGTTATATAAAATTATAAAGCTTTTACATTTGATATTTAGTGAATTTCAAGTTCAAAAAAATTTTGTTAGAAATACCACGATCCTTTAACATTTAGTGTCTGAATATAGGCTGCCATATTTTTAAATGTTGTTTCTGAAAGTATCTCATTATATATAAATATAAATTTATAAATGTTATACGTATAGAAACAGTTATTTGGTTATCAAAAATAATTATTACTGGTTTCAAAACATATTACTTGCCACATTAACATGCCATCAAATTTTTCCCTGATGTAATGGATCAGCATTTATAAATTTATCGAATGCTTATATTAATGCCATTAGATTAATTACATCCAATTTATCATTATCTGTAATCAAACTAATTTACAACCTTGATAATCTAAAAATATACTAATTGCATTAATTTAATGCTTGATTGGAATGAATTATATTTGTCTCATTCAATGATTAGTTAAAATGCAGCCATTGGTATAATGCAATTAATTGCTCTGAAAGCAGATATTAAAATTTTGACAATAAGAATTGTTTTAATATTACGCAATTTTAGTACATGATATATAGTAACGGATTTTACGAAATCTTGAACATAAGTTGTATTCAAATGGAATATTGGCTTTCTGTGAGGTTTATAACAAACTTAAGAACAATTACGTAAATTATTGTGTACCATTTACATGTTTTATACAAACTATGGGATTGTAGTGTTATGAAATGCATACCCCTTGTTAATTAATTATTTCTAAATTTCATTTTCGGAAACGCCTTTTTTCAAAAATCCATTTTATTCTTTCGTATTCCGCAAATTTTAATACCATTTCGATTCTGAATTTTTTTCTTAAAAATAAATTACATGCTAACTGATAAATAGCCAAATCTGTCACCTCGCCTTCTTGAAGTCTATAGGTCTAAGTTAGCAACCAATCGCGCTTTGACACATAATGACGTTTCGTTATTTTTTCTCGATGCATATTTTTATATAAAAATACATTGGAATTATTTTTTGTGTCGTCACGAGCGCGCATTAACATTAAAAACATTAAGTAAAAAAATCTGATGTGGGCAACACATGACTTTCCTTATATAACGTAATGAATTTACTACTTTTACAGTAAAAAAATAGGTTTTTCTTATAGTAGATACTCATATTCTTTCCAAGATATTGAATTTTCGACAATTAGTCGTCATTTTCATTGATTTAGCGTCATTTTTATCCATTTGGCGAGATTTTCGTTAATTTGGCAACATTTAAAAAAAATCGCCAAGTTGGCGACATTACGCCAAATTGGTCTCCAAAATCTCGCCAAGCGTTATGCACTAAGAAATAAGTTATTTTTACAGCTGATAAATGACTATTGGCGTTCAAATACAAAAGTATTATTCAAAGTATCTTTTTTCATGAATGGAACGAGTAAGATCCACGAGAATGATGTCACTCAATTTATCGCATGGTATTGCATATGAAAAGTGAACATGTTACTCAATAGGAAATATTTTTTTTTAATTTTATATGACTTTTTGATAATTTTTTTTGAAAAATGTACAATATCTCGAGAACGGTTCATGTTAGCGTTCTAAAATTTATGTCAATCATTTTCTAATGAAAAATTACGTAAGAAATGTCTATTTGCGTAACTTTATTAGTGGTTTTGATTTTTTGACGATTTTTTCAAAATTTCATTCGAAAACTTAGGGGGGTTCTGAACATTCGATCGCGTATAAAAACAATAGGCTTCCAGTGTTTATGGATTGTGATTTTTGTCCCAAATTTGGTTCGAATCGGTCCATTCGTTCGTCAGTTATCGTCTCCACAGTCTCACTGACACACACACACACACACACACACACACACACAGACTTTCACACACACACACACAGACAGACTTTCACACACACACACACACACACACAGACATCACTTCAAAAATGTTTGATTCGTGATCAGGGGTGCTTGAAACGTGCTCTCCCGTCGAAAACTCGAATTCGAATATTCGACCCCGTCACAATACTTTCCTTATACATTATGTATATCAGGAAAGTAATAAAGTAGTTAGTTTTTCAGTTGGCGATCAACTCTTGAAGGAGTCGGGCGTAAGTATGTTTGTCCTTGTGGCAAGATGGCTAAATTCTTATTCTAAATTTGGTTGTTATTAAAAATTATGAAATACTGCGATGAAATATCGCGTTATTGTTAACGTTATTGTTAAAGAACTAGTTATTTTCAACGTAGGTGAGCTGTTAATGATCGTTTTTGTGAAAAGAATATTCCATCTCCTTGAATGTTCCGGAGCATTATTTAACATTATTCTAGCATGTTAATATATTTAAAAAAATGAATTATATTGAAGTAATGTAGTTTCTGAATCATGATAACATGCTAATAAAATGAAGTATATCTTATGAAGATTATTTTATTTCACCAAGATGACTTATCCTCTTATTCGAACATCGCCATTTCGCCATTTATCTGACGCCCGGCAGTAGAATTCTAATTGGCTCAAATCTCCAGGAATTCATGGATAAATCTCAGTCATTACAGAAGACTCGTATCCAATTCATTCTTGATTTATCGTCAACCGCCCGCCTGCAGAATCGGAGCTTCCAATAATTTAGAACACCCAAATACGATCACTGCCGGTTGTGCGCTAGCCAGAGCACACAACAGTAGTTAGTATTCATTGTAAATTAGGGCTAATATGGGGTATTATTAGATTCCCTTTAGCCAATTCTGCTAGATATCAGAGAGTTTTAGTTCCTAAATTTTGCAGTTTTCTTCCTCAAACTCTAAAAGATATTTTTATAATTCGTTCTATTCCCAGGTCATTTAAAGTCTGAATATTTACTTATAATTCAGCTGATAGTTTCTTTCATATTGTTAGATAATTATTTTCCTGCTATAATTATCATCCGTACCTCTTTATTGTTCATGTTTATCGTTTTAAATGCTCTGTTGTAATGATTAGTTGCAATTATTCCCTCTGTTATTTGTATGTGTGTTCTACGATGCTGCTGTAATTATCATGTATTTAATCTTTTATTAGCTT
Source organism: Amaurobius ferox (assembly GCA_951213105.1). Classification (NCBI taxonomy): domain Eukaryota; kingdom Metazoa; phylum Arthropoda; class Arachnida; order Araneae; family Amaurobiidae; genus Amaurobius; species Amaurobius ferox. Next base: position 32,994,148 of record OX578144.1, on the reverse strand, counting down.
AAATCGTTATCAGTTCTAGTAATTTTTCCTACATTTAAGGAATAAGAGAAATTTAAAAACAAATCTGATTTCAATAGGTCCTAGGTCAGCCCACCACTACACTATTCTCTTTCTATTCTCTTCTCTATTCTCTTCTCTATTCTCTTCTCTTCTCTATTCGCTTCTCTAGTTCTATTCTCTTTTCTTCTCTGATCAGACTTATCGCGTAGGTTTCATGGTCTCTGTAAACTATCTTTCAAATATTAAAAAATCTGATGTGGGCAACACATGACTTTCCTTATATAATGTAATGAATTTACTACTTTTACAGTAAAAAATAGGTTTTTCTTATAGTAGATACTAATATTCTTTCCAAGATATTGAATTTTCGACAATTAGTCGTCATTTTCATTGATTTAGCATCATTTTTATCCATTTGGCGAGATTTTCATTAATTTGGCAACATTTCTAAAAAGTCGCCAAGTTGGCGACATTCCGCCAAATTCGTCGCCAAAATCTCGCCAAGCGTTATGCACTAAGAAAAAAGTTATTCTTACAGCAGATAAATGACTATTGGCGTTCAAATACAAAAGTATTATTCAAAGTATATTTTTTCATGAATGGAACGAGCTAGGTCCACGAGAATGATGTCACTCAATTTATCGCATGATATTACATATGAAAAGTGGACATGTTTCTCAATAGGAATTTTTTTTTTATGTGACTTTTTCATAATTTTTTTGAAAAATGTACAATATCTCGAGAACGGTTCATGTTAGCGTTCTAAAATTTAAGCCAATCGTTTTCTAATGAAAAATTACATAAGAAATATCTATTTGCGTAACTTTATTAGCGGTTTTGATTTTTTGACGATTTTTTCAAAATTTCATTCGAAAATTTAGGGGGGTTCTGAACATTCGATTACGTATAAAAACAACAGGCTTCCAGTGTTTATGGATTGTAATTTTTGTACCAAATTTGGTTCCGATTCGTCCATTCGTTCGTCAGTTATCGTCTCCGCAGACTCACTGACACACACACATACTTTCACACACACACACACACACACACACACACACACACACACACACACACACACACACACACACACACACACACATACACACACACAGACATCACTTCAAAAATGTTTGATTCGTGATCAGGGATGCTTGAAACGTGCTCTCCCGTCGAAAACTCGAATTCGAATTTTCGACCCCGTCACAATACTTTCCTTATACATTATGTATATAAGGAAAGTAAAAAACTAAATTATTAATTAAAATCATTGGTTATAATTAAATGATTATTCGAATTTTTTTTACAAAAATGATTATTCGAATTTTTCATACAGAAATGAAATTTCAAATTTGAAAGATTCTAGAAAAATAGTAGAACTCGATACATATTTTGCAATTTGAATAAATATAGCTACCGTTATCGGAAATTTATAATTTTGAGAAAACGATAATCTATGGACAGAATTACAATAATTTTTAATACCATAGATTTATCATTTATTTTGGAACGTTATAATTTCGATATTTTGTGAATATTTAAAAAAAAAATTAACTATGATCAATCATCAGAAATGCATCTACAACATCAGGTTTACTATACGGACCATTGCAAATCTGACAAAGAATATTTTAATCAATATAACAAGGAAGATCAATCATACATAAAGCATTGGTTATGAAACACTTTGAAACTGCAATGCAATTTTACTTAAACATCTCTAAAATGCGATACATTCCTCGGTAATATTTTTAAAATTATCACAATAATTTAATAATTTATTATATTTGAAAACTTCATCAAAAATAAATGAACGTTTTTTCAAATGACGTCATCGAAATATAAATCGTCTAGCTCTGTATATAAAAGCAGCATTTCATTCATTAACATTTTTCCATTCCTTTCTTTCATCACAATACTACAATTTATTTTATTTAAAAACTTAAAATCATGAAGGTACAAGTAATTTAACTCTGTGCTTAAAACTTTACAGAAAGAAATCTCGTCTACTTCTCTATGTAAAATTAATCAATGTGTAGTTCATATCAGCTATATTGCAGACACCATGAGCTAAATAATTTTGCGTTAAAGAAATGCAGCAATTCTTATACAATGCATTCTACATCTTTTGGTGTTTATATTCTCCATAAGCGAAATTTAGGCTTCGCGGCAGAAATAAACAAAATTTGATGATCATTAAACTCAAATATATTGTAATTGCGTTGTTTCAAAATATAGATATACATACATTAAGCAACAATAAAGCTGTTTTAGGACGGATACAACACTAAATATAAATTTAAAAGAACTTTAAAAACGATTTTGACACAAGATGGATGTCATATTTCATTTTGAATTGGGTCACGTGATCTCTTCATATAAAGATCACGTGATCTCTTCATATAAAGATCACGTGATATATTCGTATAAAGATCACGTGATCTCTTCATATAAAAGGTGTAATTATTATTTTAATTTTTATTTTAAAAACTACTGAATATATTTTGCTGAGTTTTTTTATATATTTTATGGGATAATTTAAATATTTCCTGAAACTTTCAAAGCAGTTTGTGAATTTTAAATTCGCTTAAAATATGTTTGAAAAATTAGGCCCCTTAGGGTTCAAGGTATTTCATTTTTTCTACCCGGATTCAATCCAAAACTAATTGGGTGATATTATTCATTTATATTTCCATACGTCTCACAGACCGTCTGAACATCATACTAGATAAAGTCATTTTTACAGCAGTTATCGTGCTAACGGATAGACAGACAGAATGAACAAAGTCATAAATACTTTTCCACTAGGTTGTGAAGTAGTTAAAAATTGATTATATGAGAGTAATGTATTCTATAAAGATTTTTTTTTATTTTGATTCTGATGAAGGTATAATTGGAAAGAAATAATATAGAATAATCACATTTCACACTTGATTCTCAAAGTGGGGCGAAATTCAGCGGCAATTTAAGTATATAGGCCGACGGTTTAAAAATAGCACAATCGAGTATCATTGTAATATGTAAAAATATTTAAACATCTCTAAAATGTGATACATTCAACTTTGATATTTTTTAAACTGTTAGGTAAAGTACCAGAGTAATTTATGATATTTAAAAACTTTAAACTTCATTGAAAAAGACAATTCTAGTTAACCAAAATGAACTTTATTAAAATGACGTCATCGAAATATAAATCGTCTGCCTCTCAGTGCAAAATCAATAATAGCGGTATATCCGTTCTTCGCAGGGAGTATATAATGTCTCTATGTAAAAAAGTAGCCGTAGCTGTTTGACAAATTTCTCGTTTCGAGATTCTTTGCTTTGTTCTGCAAAAGCTATTGCATATAAAAATAGGAAATTTGGTACACTTGTAGAAAATGCTTTGGGACATACGCTGAAATAAACCGTTTTTTGATATAAATTGTAGATTCAGAAATCTTTCCCTCACAGCAAAGATCGTCACATGTGTGACAGGGACGCAGTAGTCACATGACACCTGGGTTACAATGTGGCATCATATTTTTGACTTCTATGCGACGTTCCGTATTAGTAACTTTGTAACTTCATTGCGACTATATTCTGTGACGGTTCCACAATTTAATTAACACGTAACAATGTGACGACATTACAATGGCAATTACAATGTGACACCACAGACAAGTTAATATGCGACGTCACAAACGACCATAAAAATGACCAAATTGACTTCGCTGTGACCTCAATATGACATTGCAGAGACGTACTGCGACGTTCTGTGACGTCCCAAAGTCACAGTGTAACGTAAATCTTACGTCACAGTGAAAAAAACTGCTGTTAGGGTTAATGTCAAAATCAAAGAAAAAATATTTTAGCTTCGAGTTCGCGTTCTGAATAGACTAATAATAGCAAGAACACGGATTTTTGCAGGCAAGTACCTACATGGGTGACTTTTTGCAGGATGAAGCTCCCTTTTTTTAATTTCAATGTAGTTTTCGAGTTATTTTACTTTTTATGCACTTCTGAAGTGAACTTTTTTTTTACGTATCAGCATGCCTAGCGATTTCTCTGTCTCGTACCGCAAAAACTATAGCAATCAAAAATATGAAATTCGGTACATTTATAAAGAAATAATAGGGTACAACGATGAAATAATCTGTTTATCCATTTATCTTTATTTTGGCATGAAATAGCTCGCGATGCGAGCTTAGGATCAAGGAATTTAGTTTTTGGATTCCCTGAACTAAGAAAACCCTCTGAATTTACCTCCTGCGGAAAACAAAAACTATAGCAATCAAAAATATGAAATTCGGTACATTTATAAAGAAATAATAGGGTACAACGATGAAATAATCTGTTTATCCATTTATCTTTATTTTGGCATGAAATAGCTCGCGATGCGAGCTTAGGATCAAGGAATTTAGTTTTTGGATTCCCTGAACTAAGAAAACCCTCTGAATTTACCTCCTGCGGAAAATATGTAGGTATAGAAAAAATATTTTTGAAAGTATAGTTTTTAGGAGAGATAGGTATGAAGCGAGCTCTGCGAGCGCAGCGAGTAGGAAGCGAAGCCTCTGGAAGAGGGTTGCCAAACCGCAGCGAGCAGGGGGCAAACCCCCCCCTAGTATAAAGAAATAAAAACTTCAATCATGTGCAAATTCCTATAATATTTTAAATGCCATTGTTATTCTAAACATTTTATTAAAATATTTAATTTAATTATATTTAAAAATGCATAAGAATATCTGTTCTCGCTACACAAAATTAATTTCATTGACAGATCTGAAGAAAAAAACATCCTGGTCCCGTTTGTAAACAAATTTAAGAATACTTTTATTTAATTCCTTCAAAGCGATAAGGATTATCAAGGAAATTGAACTAAATTTTGCAGAATAGTGGATTTTCATAGGCGTCATTTTCATTTATTTAGTATCATTTTATCGATTTGGCAGCATTTTCCATTATTTGACAGCATGTTAAAAAATTGCCACGTTTTGTCGGAAAGTGGGGCAGCTGGACTAGGAGACAAACGCTATAGAAATATCATTACAAAATTATTATCTTTCAAAACACAATTAGATTTATTGATTTGGTGTCATTTTTATGAATTTGACAACAATTTTTTTTTCGATTTGGCGATATTTTCGCTAATTTGGCAATATTTGAGTAACTTGGCCACAATTTAGAAAGTCGCCAAATCTGTTGTCAGAAAAGTGATTGGAATGGCAATCAAAAGCAACCGAAACATCATTACAACACTATAACTTTTTCCAACGAGATTAATTTAATTGATCCCCATCATTTATATCAATTTGGTGACATTTTTGTCAATTTTGCAATATTTTTATCAATTTGACGCATTTTAGCGGTTTATCAACATTTTCATAAATTTCACAATATTAAAAAATATCGTCAATTTGGTAATATCCCGCCAAATCCAAGTGTTACAGAGACGGACTGCTGAAACTCTTTATAATGCCAGAGATTAGAAGATTATACCCATGTTTTAGAAGATTTACCCGTAACCCAATATATGGATTTTAAAAATGTTTCCTCAAAATGAAATATATTGTGTTTGAATTTGATAATATCAATAATATCTATACACGTTAAACCAAAGGCCGTTATCCAATCAAAAATGCATTTCCGATAAAATTAATTTATATATATATTTCTTTATAATTTAAATCGAAAAAGATTTGCTGCTGTAATAACTTAGTTTAATTCCGTTTCTTGGCAACCTGATATATTTTTCTCAAATACTAGGGACCCCGCCCCTTGTTCGCTACGCTCGCCAACCCCCGTAACTCGCTGAGCTCGCTGCGCTAGCACTTTAGTGTCATATGCCGTTCTCCCGGGATGATGAGACAAACGCATAAATAAACACATAGACCGATTTTCAATTTCATTTATACAGATAATCCAGACTACATAGCAAGATAATTTTGCTTCTAAAAGTTTCATCAATTTCTACACAATTTACCTAAAAATTGTTTTGTCTACTTTCTACATATGTTAAAATTATACTTTGTTGTAGAAATAATCAAAGTTCAATGATCATTTGAAATCAAAAATGTTCTAACTGTGTACGCACAGAATTTAGATACACAAGTAATATGCAACAAGAAAGATCTATCATGCTTAAAGCATTGATTATGAAACACTTTCCAACTTCAATGCAATTTTATTTAAGCAAGTCAAAAATGCAATACATTCCTCCATAATATTTTAAAATTTATCACAATACTACATTAATTTATTATATTTGGAAACTTAAACCTTCATTGAAAAAAATAACCTTAACTCAAATGACGGCATTGAAATATAAATTGCCTGGTTTAAACATCTCTAAAATGCGATACATTCCTCGGTAATATTTTTAAAACTTTCACAATACTACGATAATTTATTATATTTGAAATCTAACATCTATCGAAAACAACTGAAATTCATTCAAATGGCGCCATAGAAAAAATACCACATCTGGATCTGTCTATAAAAACATCATTTCATTCATAACATTTTCCCATTCATTTCATTCATCACAATACTATAATAATTTATTTTATTTGCAAATTAAGACCATGGAGCTACAAGTAATTAAACTCTATGCTTAAAACTTCATCGAAAAAAATCGTCATTTTCTTTGTAAAAGCAATGAATATTTTATTCATATCAGCTATGCAGACTCCATGGGCTAAATAATTTTGTGTGAAAGAAATACAGCAATTCCAATACAACTCATTTTACATATTTTGCTGTTTACATTTTATATAAGTGAAAAATAGGCATCCTTGTAGAAATAATCTGGATGATCATTTAAACTCAAATATATTGTAAGTGCGTTGTTTCATTATGTAGATGCACATAATTTAAGCACAAATAAAGTGGTTGTAAGACGGATACAACACTCCATATGAATTAAAAAAAACTTTAAAAAATCACGATTTTGAGACAAGATGGATGCCATATATCATTTTGAAGTGGGTCATGTGATCTTTTCATATCATGGTCACGTGAACGCTTCATATAAGAGGTGTAATTATTATTTTAATTTTTATTTAAGAAACTACTGAATATATTTCGCTATCTTTTTTTTGTATATTTTATGGAACAATTTGAATATTACCTGAAATTTTCGAAGCAATTTGTGAATTTTAAATCCGCTTAAAAAATGCTTGAAGAATTAGGTCCCATAGGGCTCAATGTATTTAATTTTTTCAACCCGGCTTCAATCCAAAACTAATTGGGTGATATTATACATTTATATTCCCATAGGTCCTACAGACCGTCTGAAAAACATCCTAAAATTTCATTTTAATTAAGACAGACAGACATACATACATACAGACAGACAGACAGACAGAATGAACAATGTCATAAACACTTTCCAACTTTGTCAAAAATAAAGCAACACTAAATATAACTATAACCATTCCTTAAAAATCATGATTTTGACACAGAGAAAAAAACAATGGATGCCATAATTTATTTTGCAATTAGTCACTTAATATCTTCATAGAATATGGGTGTACTTATTATTTCAATTTTTAACACTTTACAACATAGTTGAAAAGTGTTTATGACTTTGTTCATTCATTTTGTCTGTCTGTCTGTAAGTTAGCACGATAACTGCCGTAAAAATGACTTAATCAAAATGATATTTTAGTATGTTGTTCAGACGGTCAGTAGGACCTATGGGACTATAAGTGAATAGTATCATGCAATTAGTTTTGGATTGAACCCGGGTTGAAAAAATGAAATACATTGAGCCCTATGGGACCTAATTTTTCAAACATTTTTAAGCGGATTTAAAATCCACAAATTAGTTCGAAAATTTTAGGTAATATTCTAATTGTTTCATAAAATTTATAAAAAAAAATTCAGCGAAATATATTTAGTGGTTTTTTAAATAAAAATTAAAATAATAATAATACCTCTCATATGAAGCTATCACGTGACCATGATATGAAAAGATCACGTGACCCACTTCAAAAGGATATATGGCATCCATCTTGTCTCAAAATCGTGAGTTTTAAAGTTATTTTCAATTCATATTGAGTGTTGTATCCGTCCTAAAACCACTTTATTTATGTTTAAATTCTGTGCATCTACATACTGAAACAACGCAATTACAATATATTTGAGTTTAAATACTCATCCAAATTTGATTATTACTACAACGAAGCCTATTTTTCACCTATGTAAAATGTAAACAGCAAAATATGAGGAATTATTTGTATTAGAATTGCTGTATTTCTTTAACACAAAATCATTTCGTTCATGGAGTCTCCGCAGCTGATATGCATGAAATATTCATTGATTGTATAAAGAGAAGGATGATTTTTTTCGATGAAGTTTTACGCATATAGTTTAATTACTTATAGCTCCATGTTCTTAATTTTTAAATAAAATAAATTATTATAGTATTGTGGTGAATGACATGAATGGGAAATTATTTATGAATGAAATGTTGCTTTTATAGAGATAGCCAGGCGTGTTATTTTTTCTATGACGTCATTTGAATGAATTTCAGTTGTTTTCGATGAAGTTTTCAAATATAATAAATTATCGTTGTATTATGATAATTCTAAAATTATTACCGAGGAATGTATCACATTTTAGATATGTTTAAAGCAGGCAAGTTATATTTCATTGCCGTCATTTCAATGAAGTTCATTTTTTTCGATGAAGGTTTAAGTTTTCAAATATAATAAATTAATGTAGTATTGTGATAAGTTTTAAAATATTACCGAGCAATGTATGGCACTTTAGACATGTTTAAATAAAATTGCATTGTATCAGGAAAGTGTTTCATAATCAATGCTTTAAGCATGATTGATCTTTCTTGTTTAACTTTATACAAATGTAACACTTTACAATATAGTTGAAAGGTGTTTATGACTTTGTTCATTTTGTCGGTCAGTTTGTCCGTTAGCTCGATAACTGGCGTAAAAATGACTTTTAGTATGTTGTTTAGACGGTCTGTGGGACATATGAGAATATAAATGAATACTATCACCCAATTAGTTTTGGATTGAACCCCGGTTGAAAAATGAAACACTTTGTACCTTATGAGACCTAATTTTTCAAACATTTTTTAAACAAATTTAAAATTCACCAATTGCTTCGAAACATTTAGGAAATATTCAAATTATCCCATAAAAATATAAAAAAAATTCAGCAAAATATATTCAGTATTTTTTTAAAATAAAAATTAAAATAATAATTACATACTTTATATGAAGAGATCACGTATCATTATATGAAGAGATTAAATGACACACTTCAAAATAAAAGGTGGCACTCATCTTGAGTCAAAATCGTAATTATTAACACTTTACAACATAGTTGAAAAGTTTTTATGACTTTGTTCATTCTGTCTATCTGTCTGTCTGCGTGTCTGTCCGTTTGTCTGTCTATCTGTCTGTCTGTCTGTCTGTCTGTCCGTCAGCACGATAACTGCCGCAAAAATAATTTTCTCAAAATGAAATTTTAGTATGCTTTTCAGACGGTCTGTGGGAACTATGGCAATATAAATAAATCGTATCACCCAATTAGTTTTTATTGAACCCGGGTTGAAAAAATGAAATACATTGAACCCTGTGGGACCTAATTTTTCAAACATTTTTTAAGCACATTCAAAATTCACAAATTGCTTCGAAAGTTTTAGGAAATATTCACATTATCTCATAAAATATATAAAAAAATGTTCAGTAAAATATGTTAAGTAGTTTTTTAATTAATAATTATTTAATATTGGGAGAAAAACGAATTCAATTAAATTCTGACTTTTGCAATATCCTCCAGAAAAGAAAAAATAGATATGTTATATAATAAATATATTTCCAAGAGTATTATTGAAAGTTCATGATATACTTATTTGATGGGGTTTTTAATGCACTTTCCTACTTCCTAGAGGATTAAAATTTGGTACCCAGCTTAAATTTGTAGAACATTTTATTCTACAACAATTTGTTGGATCTTTAAATATAGATCCTGCATTTTTTTCGAAATGGCCTGAAAATAATCCCCGTCCACGTCGAGAAATCATTGTTGTAATATTTTTAGAAATTCTGATGTGGACAGCACATGTCTTTCTCTGCAGACTCATATTCACGTTCTCTTTATTTATTCAATAATAATTTGAGGTTATCTGCAAAAATAACACACATAAGTATTTTAAATGACATTGAATTTGCATGTTAAACTTAAATTTGGTTCTCATTTGATAGACTGACTTATTGTCAAAAGTTGAGTAGCGAAAACGCAAAAAAAACTAAAATATCTCAACAACGCCTAGTCCTAGAGTAATGGGGTTAGTCTTATTCTTTTTGTTATCAAAAATCACTTATAAAATAGGAATTTAATTGATATAATTGAGCACACGTAGTCTTTTTTTTATATTTAAGGATTTTTGCGGGCTATTTCGCAAAAACAGCACGTTCCTTTTTCTCGAATCGTACTAGAATAATGTACAAGTGATTTATATAACAAATTTTGTTAAATTTGGTATATAAATCACTTGTAGGTTATTGAAATATTATACACCAAATTGTGCTAAATTTGGTTCATTAGTTTTTAGCTAGAGTGGATAAAGGCAATTTCTACCGGCTATTTCGAAAAGAAGGCTGATTCTTTTATTACGAATCATACTATAATCAAATGAACATCAGGGTTTCCCACAAAAAACTTACCTACCAAATTTTATTAAATAACTTCCATTAGTTTTTCAGTTAGAGTGGATGCAGTACCCTCACAGACACACAGAAACACACACAGATACACCCTTACACACACAGACGTCTTTTTAAACTTGTTTTTCGTGTTCTGGAAGTCCCAAAACGTGTAGATCCTTCGAAAATTCGAGTTCCGATCTTCGGCCCGATTCCAATACTTTGAATACATACATACGCACATACATACTGTGTATCTGTATTATCTGAATATCTAAATTCTGTTCCTACGCAATTACAAGAGTTGTGATTTTAAATGATCCCTAAACTTTAATTATTTCTACAACGAAGCCTAATTTTAACTTATGCAGAATGCAAATATCTCAAGCGATTATAAGGTGAGTTACATAAGAATTGCTGAATTTTTTTCACACAAAATTATTTAGCTCTGTAGGCAGGAATGCAAGCTATATGAATGAAATATTTATTGATTTTGCATAGAGAATCAGATGATTTTTATTTCGATACAGTTTTAAATTTTTAAGTATAATAAATTACTGTATTACTGTGATAATGTAAAAGATATCAACACTGAATGTATCGAATTTTAGAGATTTTTAAATGAAATTGCATTTCAGTTGGAAATAGTTTCATAATCAGTGCTTATGCATGATTGATCTTCCTTGTTAGTCTTTTTAATTCATATTTAGTGTTGCATCCGTCCTAAATTGATCAGTGATTTTTTTATGAAAAGTCATTTTTACGGCATTTATCTTGCGAATGGACAGACAAAGAAACAGACAGATAGACAGAATGAATTGTAAAGTCATAAACACTTTGCAATTGTGTGGAAAGTGTTAAAAATTACAATTTTTTATACGGATCAACAAAAATTGTTTTTTCCGTTTTATTTTACAACTATTGTGAGAACTAATTGTTAAGTTAATTTGAAGCTATAACTAACAATATTCACGATGAAAAAAAATGAGACATTTACAATATTTCATTTTTCTGTTCATAAAACGTAGATACTATTAAAATTGTTGATAGGTATGTTTCAATTTCATATTCATATACATAGTGCAGTCTCAAATACCCATATTCCAAATTCACATCCCGTATACCTATCCCATATTCATAATCCATATTCATGTTCCATATCCATGTATCATATATATATTCCCCATTTATATTCCATTTATAAATACTCTTTTTATTTTCCATATATGTATCTAATATTGTAAATTTAAAGTGGAATTATTAGTTAAATTGCATTTTTTTAATTTGTAAATATTATTATCCCTTGTAACACCGTATATCTGTATTTTATATAAATGATGGATCATCGAAGTTTTTAAGTATTGAAGTGGGGAGCAAAATATGGTAAGAACCACTAAGGGTTAACTATTCTAATAAAACATAAAACATCTAATCGACATTACAATTTTTTTACTTTCCCTGCAATACATGGCAATGTATAAGGAAAGTATTGGAATCATGCCGAAAATCGCAACTCGAGTTTTCGACGGACCTACGAGTTTCGAGACCTCTAGAATACGAAAAAACTATTTTTAGCGTGACGTCTGTGTGTGTATGTCTGTGTGTCTGCCTGTCTGTGTAGATTTTGTATCCACTCTATCTAAAATAGTAATTGACCGAATTTCATAAAATTTGGTAAATAAATCACTTGTGGGCGAATCTGGTACTGATTGGTTTTGGGTACTATTCGAGATAAAAGAACCTGCCTTTTTTTGCAAAATGGCCCAAAAAAGTCTCTATCCACTCTAACTGAAAGACTAATGGACCGCATTAGTAACTAATGGTATGTAACTAATGGACCGGATAGTAATTGACCGAATTTCATAAAAATTTGGTAAATAAATCACTTGTGGGCGAATCTGGTGCTGATTAGTTTAGGGTACTATTCGGGATAAAAGAACCCGCTTTTTTTGCAAAATGGCCCGCAAAAGCCTCTATCCACTCTAACTGGAAAACTAATGGACCGGATGTCACAGATTTCGGTAGATAAGTCGCTTGTGGGTTTACCCTGGTGCTGATTAGATTTTGGTACGATTCTGAAAAAAAAATAACCTGCTTCTGTTTACAATGGTCCGCAAAAATCGTCAAAATCTAAAATAAAAAACTACGTATGCTTAAATATATCCATTAAATGCTTGTTTTATACGTAATTTTCAACGAAGAAAAGAATAAGACCAAACCCATTACACGAGGACTAGCCGTTCTCAAGATATTTTAGTTTTGTCGTATTTTCTCTACGACACTTTTGTAAATAATTCCAGTTACCAAATGAGAACGAAAATTGAACTAAAAGTGAATTACATTTAATTAAAATAAAGAGAACGTGGATATAAGCCTGCAGGGAAAGTCATGTGCTGCCCACATAAGATTTTTAATTTTCATAGACTCCCTAAATTATATTTGCTTTCAATGAAATGGTGCAATAAAATTCCGCCAATTCCTGTATTAGATATAAAACATCCCCTTTTCACATTTCTGCCAAGGAATCACTGCTGTATTCTTCCACATCCATTTCCGTTTGCGTATACGAATTCCTATGGGAAATCATTCATTTGTTTTGTATTCCAGGAGAGAAAACACGGATTGAATTTTCGCCACAAATGAGTTAACAAGTTTAATACACTCAATCATTTTCGCGAAGTCGCTAAAATGTTGATATCGGACAATGTAAAGTAGTGGGTACTCGGTAATTTAAATGTTTTTGCCAATCACAATATCATTTTACTAGACATTTATACCCGTGCTTCACGTGCTAAAACTGGCTAGTGGTTATTAAAGGGGATACCTACACACACAATCCTGTTCTCGAAATCGTTGAAATGTAAAGAATTAACTACACGGTGAATTATTCTTTTGCCAATCACAATATTATCTTACTAGCCATTTATACCCGGGTTTCAAGTGCTAAAACTGGCTTGTTGTCATTGAAGGTGATGCCTACACACACAATACCGTTCCTGAAATCGTTAAAATGTTGATATCGAAAAATGTAGAGTATTGGGTACACGGTGAATTATTCTTTTGCCAATCACAACATTATCTTACTAGCCATTTATACCGGTACTTCACGTGTTAAAACTGGCTAGTGGTTATTAAAGGCGCTACCTACTACCATAATCCCTTTCGCGAAGTCGTTGAAATGTTGATATCGGATAATGTAAAGAATTGGGTACACGGATCTTATCAGCCATTTATACCCGTGCTTCACGTGCTAAAAATGTCTAGAAGTCATTAAAGGTGACACCTGCACACCAGTAGTGTAACTTGTGATTTTTGACTGGGGAGGCTGAAAATTTGGAAAAACAATTGGTGTTACAAGTTAACTATAAAATGGGAATTCACATTAAGTTTTATTTCAATAAGTTTTATTAATTGGTGAATAAAATAAAATTTCCATAAAATTGCAAATTGTGGATGAAATACACTAAATTTTAAAATGTTACCTATGTAATATGAATACATACAAAATATAATATTTTAAATGTTTTCTTATTTCTAAATTAGACGAACTTTTACAATCTTTTTAATCATTTTAATTAAATATGAAGTCATGGTCGCCCATAGTTGAGGTAAGGGGGGCGGATGTCACACTCTCCCTCTGACATTAGATAAAACAAAGGCGACCATCAAGCTAATCCATACTGTACATTATGTGTTTGAATTCACCCCCCCCCCCACACACACACCTGGAAAAAGTTGTACATGCGCCTATGTATGAAGTAGAATTATATTACAAAGAAGAAATATATCAGTTTTGTAAATATAAACAGTAACTAACGAAATAAATCATTTCAAAGGAGTGAAGTGAAAATAGGTGAGAAATATATCTGGAACATAATCTTAGTTTAAAATCACTGTAGACAACAATGCCCTTAAACAATTTTGTATATTAATTATTTATAAATACTATGCTTTGAAATCTTTAAAATATTTGAAGCGCAATATGCTAAAAATCCGCTAGAGAATTATCAATGGTTTTTGTTTAACTAAAATTCTCGTGTAACGTGGTTTTCAAAGGGAAATTATATTTATTCTTTCTAAAACTTCCAAATACATTAATGGATGCATCGCCATATTTTTGTTGTGACTAAGTCTACTTCACAAACGACTTAAGTTTAATGATCATCATTATTAGTGTGTTTCTTCGTCTTGATATTGTTTAAATTCAGGCGAATGTCATCTTATTCGTGGAAAATGCCTCATATAGTTTAGTATTATATATGATTTTTTCTGCTTTTCACAGAACCTTGTTTGACCCGAAATGACAATCCATTTGGGGTCCGAGGCTAATGGTGGATCCATTAGCCTCGCCCAAGAAACTTTCATTCATGAAACGTCACGTCCCATATCCAATCATTGTATTAATTTGTTTATAAAGGGCTGTTGAAAATGATGGATGCCATAGCCCCGCCGTTCTACAAGCTAGCTTATAGTTTCAGCTTATCAGCCAGGGCGGAGTTTAACAGATGGACGGTCCTAATACCATGATTCTTTCAATGCACCGTAAGGACTAGATGATTTCAGCTTCTAGATATGCGTTTTAATGGAGGAAATACTTTGAAACATCTCATTTTAAGTAAGTAAATTCGAAAACCCAGACCGCCCGACTGCCCCAAAGGTCTACAGCAGCAGTTTTGGTGCACGGTAAGTAAGTAAAGTGTAGCATGTTTCTAAAAATTATATATACGTATTCGAAAAGTTATTTTAAAAATATAATTAACAAGAAAGATTAATCATACATAAAGAATTGATTATGAAACACTTTCCAACTGCAATGCAATTTATTTAAACAACTCTAAAATGCGATACATGCATCTGTAATATTTTTAAAATGATCACAATACTACAATAATTTATTATATTTCAAAACCCAAAACTTCATTGAAAAAAATAAACTTTATTTAAATGACGTCATTGAGATATAAATCACCTGGCTAATAATTTCAGAGGAAATTCTTTAGCATGCTGAGAAATTCAGTTATTCTTATACAACTCAATCTCAATATATATATATATATATATATATATATATATATATATATATATATATATATATATATATATATATATATATATATATATATATATATATATATTTATATATATATATATATATATATATATATATATATATATATATATATATATATATATATATATATATATATATATATATTTATATATATATATATATATATATATATATATATATATATATATATATATATATATATATATATATATATATATATATATATATATATATTCCCATATATTCCATAAACCGTCTGAACAACATACTAAAATTTCATTTTGATAAAGTCATTTTTTCGGCAGTTATCATCCGAACGAACAGACAGACAAACAGAATGAATAAAGTCATAAACACTTTTCAACTATGTTGTTAAAAAATGTATAAGTGTTAAAAATGTATATTTAAATTATATTTTAAACATGGGAGTCTCAGCTTCTAAGCCTCAATGTACTCTTCCTATGTGTTCCTGCTTCTCGTTTGTGGTACTGCTACACATACAATCTCTTTCGCGAAGTCGTTAAAATGCTGATATTGGACAATGTAAAAAATTGAATAGACTGTTAATGATATTCTTATGCCAGCCAATCACCATATTATCTTACTATCCATTTATACCTATGCTTCAAGTACTAAAAATGACTAGTGGTCATTAAAGGTGATACCTACATCCACAATCCCTTTCGCGAAGTCGTTAAAATGTTGATATCGGATAATGTACAGAATTGGATACACGGATCTTACTAGCCATTTATATCCGTTCTTCACTTTATAAAAATTGCTAGAGGTCATTAAAGGTGACACCTACAAACCAGTAGTGCAACGTGCGATTTTTGGCTGGGGAGGCTGAAGATTTGGCAAAACATTTGCTATTACAAGTTAAATATATATAATTGGAACCTACACACTCAAACTCTTCCAGGAAGTCTTTAAAATGTTAATGCAGGACAATGTAAAGGATTAAGTACACGGTGAATAATTTTTTTGCCAATCACATTATTATCTTACTAGTCATTTATACCCGTGCTTCATGTGCTAAAAATGGCTAGTGGTCGTTAAAAGTTAAACCTACACACACAATCTGTTTCGCGAAGTCGTAAATTATCGATATCGGACAATGTAAAAACTTGGGTACACGGTGATTTAAAATTTTTGTCATTCAAAATACTATCTTACTAACCATTTATACCCGCGTTTTGCGTGTTAAAAATGGCTAAAGGTCATTACAGGTGACACCTACACATGCAATGTCTTTCGTGAAGTCGTTAAAACGTTGATGACGGGCAATGATAATTGGGTACACAGTGAATTACATTATCTTGCTATTCACAATAGTATCTTATTAGCCATTTATATCAGCCCTTCGCGTGTTAAAAAGGGCTAGTGGTCATTTAAGGTGACCCCTGCACACTTAGTAAAAGTTGTTGATAACTTTTCTCAGTCTCAAAATCCCTTTTATATTATGGCGGCACTCCTACAGAACCACCAGATTAGCATGTATGCGATTAACATAAAAACTTCCTTTCTAGATCCACGTAGAATCACTCTAATATTTACATGTGACGCATGCGCATCACCTCTTCCCCAGGCACATAAAAGCCAGCACAGAACATCGTCAGCATTCATTCATTCATTGATCATTCTTATTTCGGATGACTACGACGTACTCGCGCTTTAATATAGTTCTCTTTAAATTATGTTCCTGTAAATAGAGTTATATCTTATAATTGCCTTGTGATGAATGCCCTACAACATCGCAACTTCGCCATAAGATTTAATCATAAAAATAACTCACATTTTATGATTCTGTTAATATGTTAAATGGGAAAATTTGCAAGACAATTTTTTGTAGTCTGTATTGTTAGTCCATAGACCACAATTATAGCATGTTACCCTTCATTTTAAAAGGCTTGAACAATATTACGATTGATACCAAATTTGAAAATGCAACCCTGTATGTAGGGGAAGAGGAGGTAACTTGCACCTCCAAGAGGGGATAATTACGCCACAAACACAATCGCTGCCATTTCTAACTACAATAATTGAAACTGTAAAGTTTAATGATCATGGAGCCGTAGCCCTTTTATGCATAATTATGCCAAATTTCCTCCTATGCTGTCATGTTAAGAAACTATGAAATATATTAAATTCTATAAAATAAACTAAGTTTTATCCCGTATTTCAGAAAAGTATATCTAGTTCTAGATTTTACGTTAAAAAGCTGGATATAAAGTTTCATGAAAATCTATTAATATATGTGGCACCTATTATGTACACGAGAAATCGACCACGAATAGGCGACAGACAGACAGACAGACGGTATTCACTCTAACAATAGTCAAAGCGTATTCAGGAGATCTTAAAATATATATTGGCATCAAAATCTTGAAAAGTGAAAACAGCACTTCCTGTATTAAATTCTCTAGTATGAGAAAGTGAAAATAGAGCGAATTGAAATTGATTTGAATGTGCGTGATTCGTAAGATTCATATGATGATTTCAAGATTTTCATAATCATATAAAACATTATATTAATTGTGGTAGCATAGGTGTGATAGGAAGATGCTACTTTGAATTAGGCTATAGAGTTAAATGTTATTTCAATAGTACTCGTATATATTATCTCAAATCGACCAACTTCAACCTGCATACGGTAATTATCTATTAACGGATAGAAAACTTTTGCGACCCGTTGAGCTAGAGAAAAGCACGAAAGAAGTCCATGAGGTCTGGAAAAGCACGTTGGCAGTGGTGTCTTGTATATGTGATTTGTACCCAAACAAAATGGACGGATGTCATTTTCACACATTAATCGAGATTCGGCGTGCTACGGGACAGTTGATATATACTACTCCGGAAAAAACAAGGAACACACAATCAGTTCAGTAACATCATTGAACACCATGTTTTGGGCCATGGTAGTGTGATGGTGTAGTTTGACTTTCTATCATATTTTCCATTATATTTTTCCAGCAGACACTTTTACGAGTCAAAACACTTTCGATGAAGTCATTGATACAAGTGTCCGCATTCATGCACATTCGACTACACATGCACTGAAACTAAACGAGTAGAATTGAAACGAAAGGTAGGAGTGGTTTTATTTCAAAACAGGCTACTTGGAAATTGTGTGGTGTTGGCTGTTTCTGTATTATGTATGTAGATGGCGCTCATTTAGGACCGTCGCAATGCAGGGTAATTATTTCCAGTATGTAATGCGCCAGACTGATAATATTTCAAATCCTCCCCCTCCTTTGGTAAGCAGTCTTAATATAAAAACGATGAAACGTGAAAAAGTGAACCAATGCAACCTTATTTTTTATCGATTACAGAGTATTTATAATGGTGCTTAAAATACATAACATCTGAATACCATGTTAAAATATACAATAGCGTATTTTTTTTCATATTATAATGTAAACATTCATGCCCTTAAAATCTATACCTAAAGAGAATGAAATGTGAACATATTCAAGTTTCGTAATGATTTCCTGAAAGCAAACTTTGAAAGAATGCAAGTTATTATTTTCTCGTATAACGTGAGTATCGTGCGAAATTGCTTTCTTTCCGTAGCATTTTGAAACGTTTGAAATAACAGCAGAGTCACGCGCGCTGTGATTATTGAAAGTCTTTGTAATAAAGCTTGCGGTTCACATGAATCTAACGATTTTATAAATCTTTATGCGCTCAGGGCATAAAAATACTGCATGTGAACGTTCGCAAGCGCATGAGAAATGAAGTTTTCATTCCCATGCTTGGAATAGGAATTTTTCATAATGTGCCAAACAATAAAATGTTGAGGTAGGTATGAAGAAAGCATTTTTTGAAAATACCAATGAAATAGATTCTGCCAGCTTGCGGTTAAGTTTACTTTCTGGTGGGGTTTCTCATATTTCGAAGTGCACCTACTATATGTAGTATAATTTAACATGACCTTGGATGTTCAAAAATTTAAAATATTACCCAAATAATAAATGTCAGATTTTTATTAAAATAATCCAACTAAGATTTTTAAGTTTATTGAAGCAAAATTCGATTCCTATATCACTAGCGGTGAAAATAAGAGTTTTAAAGTTTTGTTTACAAGGTATTAATAAGGGGTTCTTTTTACTCTTATTGGGGCAATGTATGGGTATGTATCAGCTAAGCAAAAATAAAGATTTCGGGAAACTGAACATATACCAAAGAATGAGTTATTAAATGTAACAGCAGTTACAACGATCCATATACATCCAAGTAAAGGGTTGTGTATCATTCATATAACACGAAATAGCAGAATAGAGCAATTAATTTAATTTGTATTAAATATGTTTAAAAATAGAGGATTTATTTTTCCATTTAAGTAAACGCAACTAACTCAACAAGATGTAGATATACGTAGTAGGGCAATATAAAAATTAACGAAGTAGCATCAGATTACAGCATGGAATGATGATTAGGATATTGAAGTCAGCTGATGCTACGTAAACCAATGGCGGGTGGTGCTACCTAAATCAATCACACATTGTGTTGCACAAAGCCCTGGTCAAATGGCGTTGCACAAACCAATGGCAATTCCCAACCCCATAAATATCAAAAGCAAATTAAGGAGCAAAAGCCTTTGCCCACAGTGATCTTTTCTGGTTAAAATCGAGAGCAAAGGTTTGAGGAAGCAAAAGGACTGTGCGGGAGAAAATGGTTGTGCGGGAGAAAAAGGAATTGAGCTTTGCGGAAGCAAAAGGAATTACTAGCTTTGGAATCACTAACTTTGTCCTGGAGAAAAGAGCTTGTGAAGGTGTTCACGCAAAGATATAACATACTACCTTATGCGTCCTACTAAGATCCCAAAGTTTGAAGCATAGCATCCCTTTGCATACGAAATGGCGTACATCTGATCAACGTCAGATATGCGAATTAGTCAGTCTTAGTCAGAATTAGTCTTCATAATATTACACAGATAATGGAATGTAAAGATGATTTTTATGGATGGAAGGCTCTTTCACCTACATATGCATATGCGTTTTGTATGTTAATTGTACGTACAGTATTATTCAAATATGTACCGCATTTTTGTGTATGTGTATGTTTTCAAACGAGATAAATACATGAGGGGCGAGTACACATCAATTCCTGAAATCGAAGCATAGCATAATCAATAGTAGCAGTTAAGAGTTGCGATGATAGCACGATCGTAAAGTGCTCACATGTAGAATTCTGTGTTGCGTGATACATATTTAATATGCTCGATTACATGCGTATGTATGGAAGTTTTCCCGAGTTCTTGCGCACAACTATGCCGGATTTGAATCTGGAGCAAAGTTTTGGTTTAGGATGATAGTTCCACTGAAAAAATGTTTTAGGAATCACATAAGATTCTTATATGACAACGCGTCCATGCACTAGTAATATCTTTACAGTACTATTTTGCGATAAACAAAATGTCAGTCATCTTACATCCTTATACTCTATATGGCTCCTTGACTATTGTTTCCTAGAATAAAGATATGATTGACTCTATGTATACACCGAAGCGGTCGAGTTGTAGCGGACAAAGCAATAAATAGATAAAAGGTGTATTACTTCCACTTCAGATGAACTTGCAAATGATGGACACTTCGTGTTGGCTATCACATCTCCACATTGAAAACGACCACTCCGATTTAAGCATAGCATGAATTTGAGAAGATTTAAAGTTGTTGTACGCCACATTAAAAGCAATAGCGATGCGAAATCATGCTAACACATAGTTTTGAAAATATTTCCGGCATTGGAAATTGCGCTACAGATAATATATTGCATTTGGTAGTATGTACTTTAAAGGAACACATGTGAAAAGAGGTGATGTTTAGCTATTAATTTTAATAATACTGGTGACTTTTGGGTATACTTTGTACACTTATAGAAAGTTGACTAGTTAAGGCCTCTGAAGTATATGTGAATTAAATCGGAAAAAGTATTTGAAGAATTATATTACGATGTAAATTTTCTATAATGTTTACGACATTTTGTCTTTATTTTTGTTTTATATTGTTTAATTTTACGATATTGTTTGTGCGTAAACAATTATAACGATATCGATTGCATGTATTTACGATATTGACTAATTTATTGTTTGTATATACAATACTGATTGATTTATTCATTGTATTTACAACATTGTTTGATTAATTGTATTTACAATATTTTTGATTGATTATGATTGTTTGTATTATTGTTTGTTGAAAATACTGATTGAATACACTTACGATACTGATGGTTTAATCATTTTTTTAAGGTTTTCCAGTGATTGTAAATGCAATCACTCAAATTACGTTGTATTTCTTTGATATGGTATGCAAAAGTTCCAGATTCTATTTTAGTTCGGGAATCCGAGCACTACGTTGCATTTGTATTAAGTCTTTTGTACCTGAATAATTTAGGAATTTTCAATTCTATTCTTACATCCAGAGGCAAGGCGAAATATAAAAAATGTTTTCATACCGCGTCTGTAAAAGTAAATATAGGAGGAATGAAAGTTATTATTTTCATATACGTGAGCGTCTTGTACATTTTTGTAGCTTCTGAAATGCTCGAAATAACAGAAGAGTCACGTATTTCGTTCAGATTATTCCAAACTGTTTATACGGCAACTTGAGTATAACCTGAAAGCGGCGACGTTATGAAACTGGAACAGCTTACAGCATAAAATACTTCATATAGATGTTTTGTAACGTGTAAAGAAAGCTGGTTTTATTCGCATGTTTGAAACTTGAATTTTTCATAATGTACCAAGCAATAAAAGTTTAAGGCAGATTCAAAAACACTTTTGAACATATGAGTAAAGCAAATTGAGTTAAACGTTGCGTTTACATATATTTTTTCATAAGGCAACTCTCGTTTAAGATTTCTTGTTATTCTATATATATTTGAAAACTAGAAATTAATGTATTATTTTATTTTAAGAATCTGCTCTTATCTGTAAACGTAATTTTAAGTGTGCAATATCTAGAGTAGCATCTAGTGTAATTTCAGAAAATATTCACTTTTTTCCGAATCATTTGTAATTATGTGGTGCCCAAAAGCATGATTACCATGATTGACAACTTGCGGGAACGTATCAAAATAATTATTAAAACTGCTATTCAAAACAATATGAATAAATTATTATAAATGGGTTTGGAATTATAATTTAAATTACACAAGAAAATAAGTAAAACGTTGTTACATCGTAGAATATATATACTGCCCATCTCCCCATAAGCCTTAATTATGAATAAATATTTCTTCCTGGATCTCACAAATTTCTATATCTAGAATTATGAAATTATTAATTGTTCTTTTAATTTTTAAATAATAATGTGTATTTGTATGTTACAAAAATCATGTTTGTATCATTTAAACAATAGGATTTTATTATTTTTTAATTTTAATCTTTAACGAGCAAATTTTTATGTAAAAGAATCTTATTTAAGTATAACTTAAAGTTTTTGATGATGCCATATTTGACATTGATAGTGTGATACTGTTTTGCAAATTCTCTGAGAAAGACTTCTGAGCATGCGCGCAAAGTACTGAATGATTTTTGTGATTATTTTACCGTTTATTTTACTGCGAATTAAGATTGCATTTATATTTAATGTTACTTAGCTATAATTTTGTACAATTACCTTCTATATTTTCCTAGTTTTCAAACTTGGACCCTACTGCTTCATTCCACATTGATCAAGCTACTGAATTATATTCTGTTTTTAATTTTTCTTTTTTTCCCAACTGGCATACTTAGTTGTATGTGTCTTTCATATTGCAGCCACCGTGTTAAAATATATTTGATTTTTTTTACCTTTCAATTATTTTTTATAAGTAATTTGTAATGTATTATTGAAATCACTTTGCCCATTTTAACTGTGGAAATAGATGTGTTGCGTTATTTAATAACGAGACTATGGTATTGTACGTATAACCAGTGAGATCTGTATAACCTGCTAGTTATCACCTTTTTAATTGGCATTTATACTATGATTTTCCTGGTGACAAACAGCTTTTTAGAGTTTCGGTTTGACAAACCGATCAGAAGCTTTCCAGGCAATTTCTGGATTCTGGAAAATGGGATAGAATCACTGTTTAGAGAAGGATATCTTGTAAACCCGTCCCCCTAAGTGTGTGCTCAGGAAAGTTACTGATCGTTACTAGACGTTGTAGATACCTAAACTTAAGGCTTCTATATATGTAGGCTGCTGCACTAGCGACCATCTTGACTCCTAGTTAAATTGATTGTAGTACATGGTGAAAAGAAGGCTACTTTCACGTCCTTTTCTGGGAAACTCGAGAAAATCAAACATTCTAGCCTACTTAGTAAGGATTAACAATTTCCATTCCCGACTTCTTATTTTTCAAGCAGTGTCTTCTCTGGGGAAAGAAGATTCAAAATTTAAATAATAGCCACTCCAATTGCGGACTGTAGAGGGAACTGGCAACCAGATTACGAAAAGCGAAGTGCGAAGCAAGAGAAGTCGGAGATGGTAAAGGATGTTACAAATTGGTACGTGGAGCATGGCGTGTGTGGATGCAGACGATGGTAGAAAAGGTGGACCGCGTACATTCTGATTTATTATTTTGTAAATTACGTTAATGGAGTTTATTTTATGATTTCTACAGTTTAAGAATAAACTTGTTGTTTCCATCAAAGATACCTGCGTGCTCATTCCGACACCTTTATAACATTTTTGAATGATTGCTGCAAATTTTTAAAGCAGAAACACCTACTTTGCAGCTAAATTACATATCAAACATCAATCATGTAACATGCCCGCGCTCGTGAAATAGCAGAAGCAGACAATAACTGACTAGACCCGTTGGAGTCAAAATGGCGGATGCGTCAGCCTGAACATTTAGGAGAATTTACGAGACTAAGGACAATCGAAGATGGTAATCTCCGGAAACTGAAGCGATCAGACCTGGTGAAAGTCTAATTTCAATCTAAAGATAATATTCCGTAGTATTGTGGGTCGAAAGCCCTGACCACCCGACTCGTCCGAGGACTTAGAGCAGCAATTTGGATGGCCGGGATAGTATTGTGGGTGTCGGGGTAGTATTGGGGTAGTATTGGGTAGGCCGGGGTAGTATTGTAGTATTGTGGGTGTCGCGCCTGGGTTGTGTGTGAGTAAGATTTGTATGCCGGTATTGCCACCATACGTTTATTAATTTATGTGTATTCTAGCCTGTTAATGGTAGAAGGCTCAAAGGCGTTATTTTGATTATGTCAGAATGATAAAGGTGTATTTACGTTTAATAAAGGTATTTCTGGTAACTACTTGAATCTGCAATTTGGCTGTTAGGATTTGACTATTCACGGTTTCATAATGACAATTTGAATTAGGTTACTTTAGGATCTAAGATTCTAATACCGGACCAGAGTAAGAATCTTTGCAAACCTTCTAATGATTGACCTAATGTGCATGGAAGACGGAAATTATTTTGAACGTTTTAGAAACGTTAAAACAAAAACGTTTAAATGATAAAACTAATCTATTTATTAATTTAATTTTTTTCATGTTTCATTTGATTAGCCGAATATTTTTCAAGATATTGCACATACAACTCACAAACGCAATGTAATCCTTCTAGTGTTGATGAATGCTCAAAACATTTAAATCCGTTCGTTAGATTTTGACACCATCACAATAACTTTTTACTAATATTATGTGTTCTACCAAATGATTTACCGTTTACAAATACTGATTAAAACTTCTTAGACGTAAATGATTAAAACTATTGATTAAAACTCTTGATTAGAACTTCAAATTAAAAAAAAATCAGGGCGAAAGAAATAGGTATATGTCTACTTTTCTTACGCAGAACGGGCTCTTTTCAGGCAGTTTGTCACATTCACCCCCTACACCCAAACAGAGATATCCCACACACTGACACACACACAATATTATTACACTGATAACCTACAATGTCTCAAAAGAGCCACGAACTTGTCAGTCAAAATGATATGAAAGTATCCATTTCTCACTAATTTGGATATGCTGATGACGAATATGAACTTAAAAACCATGGTTTAGATTACTTTTAAATTACATTAGAAAAGGGAGTTCAGTGGAAATGTATTGTCTGCATTGCTTGTAAAAACCCTCTTGTAGCGATGTGAGAAACTAGGTTGCAATATCACACTGAAAATACGCGTTTTACATTCTCGTATAGATTTCTTCTATTCTAACTGTGCTGATTTATACTACTGTAACTAGGCTATGATGAGCAGGGCAATGGTCTCATCATGACATTACTATCCTCAGAATGTATATGCGCATGTGTAAAATAGTTTTATAAATATTTTAAAAAAGAGCGTTAATCTGGTATTTTTGCGAACATTTTCATACTCAGCAGTCCATACAAGATAAATACAGGGTGGTCATAAAAAAACGTCTCTGATATATGAAACCCTAGCGGCCTGTCCGCTCAACTAATCGAAAGGAAATTTCAGATATTGTTATTTGGAGGTATGTGCTCGAGATTGTGATGCTTTCCAACAAGAGAATTTTCGCGGTTACGGTTACAGAGAAAATTTTTTCGAAATTTTCGAATGCCAACACCCACTTTTTTCCCGCGCAAATTGATCAGTCCAGTGAAAAACCATAAATGGCGTTGTAACTATACACGTATGACGAAAATTCGCGGCGTAAAACATTTTCAAAGAAGATCCTTGTAAAGGACCAATGACAACACTAGAGAGGAGAGGGAAAACAACTTTTATTGGAATGACAAGTTTTCAACATACCCACCTTCGCAGACGATAACGCATTGCATAAGGGAGATTGTTGACAACAATGACGAACATAAATAACATCGCCGCCAATTTTCGTCATACGTGTATAGTTCCAACGCCATTTATGGTTTTTCAATGGGCTGATCAATTTGCGCAGGAAAAAAGTGGGTGTTGCCATTCGAAAATTTCGAAATTTTTTCGCTGTAACCGTAACCGTGAGAGCTCTATTGTTTGAAATCATCACAATCTCGAGCGCATACCTTCAAATAACAATATCTGAAATTTCCTTTCGATTGGTTGAGCGGATAGGCCGCTAGGGGTTCATATATCGGGGAAGTTTTTTTATGACCACCCTGGATAACATTGCTTAATCTCAGATACGCACAAACAATTTGTTGATAAGTATTGACCAAACATAAAACATAAAATAATTTTCGTGTTAACGAATCTGTATGAAAATCTCTACTGATGAACGAAATATTCATCAATAACATACACGTCTGAAAACCTAAACCACTAAAAATATTGAATATAGCTTCAAAAATATTTCTGTTTTTCTTTATCATAAACTGCCAGTTTCAGATAAATAAATATACAGCGTGCATTTCTCATAGTATTGAAATTGTTTATTCTTTTACAAAAGAGGTCATTCGAGTAAAAAAATGTTATAAAACTGGGATTACCACTGGCGATATATTTCAATATGAATGATATCTCAAAGTGATGTAGATTTTAGCTGTTATTTGCATATTTGAATGGGAAAAAATATTCACAAGCGCTTTGAAATAATTTAGAATATAGAAGAAACGATGGGAAAATTTACTTTTAATTATTAATGCAGCCAGATTTGAATTTCCATAAATTATTTGTTTTTTGCAAAGCAAACAGGATGTTTCAGAATTTAGAGTTTTAACTTGCACATGCATAATATGCATAACTTATTTTGATTTTATTTGTCGCTTCAATAAAAAAATTGGGCTGGTCTTCTCACCACATGAATTTCTGTACAGATTTAAATGCATTTAATTGTTTATGTATATTAATTGGGGTTTTATCAGAAATAATATATGCATAACAGCATATGCCAAAAATCCATATGGTTCACTATAAGAATAAAGTAGTTACCATAGAATTCGCAAAGTAAATAAAACATATATGTTTCCGTTCAAAATTTCTACCAAAACGTAAATAAATTATTTTTAGTTAAATGTAATATCAAAATTCATTATTCCAACGTATACATCCTTAAAACAGTGCATTTAAGGTAATTATATTCAGGTGAAATATTTTATATATACAGGGTGTCCCCAAAATATTGACATCGGCTTTTACTCCTTAAATATTGATCTTAGACATATAATACATTTCAAAGTTGCATAAAAAAAGGTACAGAATTGATGAAATTAATAAAAAAATTCAGGGGACTAAATTTGAAGAAATGCAAAATTTAAATTTTGATACGGCCCCCGTACAAAAACAATTCCAATGAGTAAAATGTGTCCCATACACTAATAAGGTGATGTTCGAAATTTCAGTAATTTATCATGAAATGCCCCAGAGATATGTTTAAACAAATTTGGTGAGGGATTAATCACAAATTAAAATGTAAATGTTTGCAGCAAGAGTGCAAATGACGCAACGCAGAAATGCATCATAGGCAAATAATATCTGCCTCTTGTTTTTAATGGACCTTTGGCATGGATGGACAAATTTTGAACAAGCTTTGTAATCTTTGTGTAAAATTATCATTTATACACAGTGTAGATACTTTTGTACCAATAAATAACAAAATAATTATTTATTTATGTAATCATTGTTTTTCTTTCGTAATTTGTGTATGGCCCCTGATACGCGAATTGCCGACATGATTTTAGCCCTCTGAAAACCCATGTTGGTGTATCAAAGAGTGGTTTAAATCAGCATTTTTGTCTTTTCATATCTCTGGGACTTTTTATGATAAAATGCTGAAATTTTGTACATCACATTATTAGTTAGTGTATGGGGCACATTTTACTCCTTGGAAATGTTTCTGTAAGGGGACCGTATGAAAATTTAAATTTTGTATTTCTTAAAATGTAATTCCCTTGAAAGTTTTAATCGATTTAATAAAATTATGTACATTTTTTACGCAACTTTGTAATTTATTATATATGTCTAAGATGAATATTTAAGGAATAAAAGCCGAGGTCAATATTTTTGGGACACCCTGTGTACATATCTACTATGACTTGGTATCGAAAATTATTAAGAATATTTGAAAACTGCTCATAGTAAACCGATGTTTCGTATGATGTTTATTTTAAGAACTTTACCAAAGGGATTTTAATTGCATTACTGGCTTATCTATTTCTATCTATTCAATATATATCAAATGCAATTATACTCACTTTACACTGAAATAAGCGCGTTAGATATGTTTGTTAAATACATTTATTATTTATTTAAAAAAATAACCGACATTCTGTTAAAATAATTCCTCAAAGCTTTAAAGAATGCAAAGGATTCAATTGAATTTCTATTTTGTAATCAATTTTTCCTAACCTTGAATTTGTGTTAGCATTTTAATAGTTAATTAGCATAATGTTTAAAAATATATATGGTTTTACTAAAAAATGCACAGAGCAAAGAATTTAGTAATAACCAAACAATTTCCACTGCACGAAGTTTGCACCATTATTCAAGTAAAATATAAGAGAAACGACTTAAGAACTTAGTCAAAAAATATGCAAAACCTATTTACTTGTTCTGGAACCCCTTACTAGAGATTAATAAAGTAAATTTTCTAGAAAAAAAGTAGTATTATCAAACCCATTATTCATACTTATGATCGTAAAGAAAACAAAAATGCTTGAGTCACTTTAAAGTATGATTAATGCAACTTTGTATGTGAAAATATTGATGATATTGAAAATCTGCATTTTCTTGTAGGAAAAACTTTTAGTAAGATAGTGGTTTTAGTAAGGATATATTAATATATAAATTTTAACTTAAGTAATACATTTTTATATTGAGAAAAAATCGTGATATTTAGATAAGGTATATTGAATTTAGAATTAACACATTTATTTGAAATTGAATCCCGAATTTTGACGCTTTTTTTTTGTTTTATATGTACTTTAATTAATATGATATCAATTATACGGGATCGCTGTAATTTTATAAAAAAAAAATCTGATGTGGGCAGCACATGACTTTCCTTATATAATGCAATGTATTTACTACTTTTACAATAAAAACAAAATTAGTTATTCTTATAGTAGATACTTATATTTTTTCCAAGATATTGAACTTTCGTCAAATAGTCGTTATTTCTATTGATTCAGCGTCATTTTTTTCCATTTGGTGAGATTTTCTTTGATTTAAAAAAGTTGCCAACTTGGCGACATTCCGACAAATTCTTCGCCAAAATCTCGCCAAGCGTTATGGACAGAGAAATAATTTATTCTTATAGTAGATAAATGACCATTGGCATTCAAATACAAAAGTATTACTCAAAGTATCTTTTTCATGAATGGAACGAGCTAGGATCTACGAGAATGATGTCACCAAATTTACGGCATGATATTACATATGAAAAATGAACATGTGTCTCAATAGGAAATATTTCTTTTTTATATTATACAATTTTTTTTCATTTTTTTTAAATGTGCAATATCTCGAGAACGGTTCATGCTAGCGTTCTAAAATTTTTATTAATCGTTTTCTAATGAAAAATTACATAAGAAATGTTTATTTGCGTAAATTTATTAGCGGTTTTGGTTTTTTGATGATTTTTTCAAAATTTCACTCGAAAATTTACGGGAGTTCTGAAAATTCGATTGCGTTTTAATACAATAGTCCTCCAGTATTCACGGATTGTGATTTTTATACCAAATTTCATTCGAATCGGCCCATTCGTTCGTCAGTTATCGTCTCCACAGGCTCACTGACACACACACACACACACATACTTTCATACACACACACACACACGCGCGCACACACACACATACACACACACATGCATCATCTCAAAAATGCTTGATTCGTAATCAGAGATACTTGAAACGTGCTCTCCCATCGAAAACTAGAATTCGAATTTTCGACCCCGTCACAATACTTTCCTTACACATTAGGTATATGAGGAAAGTAATAAACGTTTCAAACATTTCTTATGTATAATACATTGCATCGATTAAAATTGCAGATTGCACGAATCATACTAATAAACATAAATCAGTTTTTCTTAATGCTACATATAATTCGATAATTCGTGCATTCAAGGAACACAGTTGGAGATTTTTGCATGTGTTAACTATTATATAAATTCATTTTAATACATCAATGCTAAATTTCGACGTTTATGGGACTGCACAGCTTTTCTAGGAGCTTTTATTCGTCATAACTGAAAAATGCGTTTAAAATCGGCGTTACGACATATCACAACATTAAAAAAAATCTGATGTGGGCAACACATGACTTTCCTTATATAATGCAATGAATTTACTACTTTTACAATTAAAAAAATCTGATGTAGGCAACTCATGACTTTCCTTATATAATGTAATTAATTTACTACTTTTACAGTAAAAAAAAAGTAGGTTTTTCTTATAGTAGATACTAATATTCTTTCCAAGATATTAAATTTTCGACAATTAGTCGTCATTTTTATCCATTTGGCGAGATTTTCGTTAATTTGGCAACATTTCAAAAAGTCGCCAAGTTGGCGACATTCCGCCAAATTCGTCGCCAAAATCTCGCCGAGCGTTGTGCACTAAGAAATAAGTTATTCTTACAGCAGATAAATGACTATTGGCGTTCAAACACAAAAGTATTACTAAAAGTATATTTTTTCATGAATGGAATGAGCTAGTTCCACGAGAATGATGTAACCCAATTTATCGCATGGTATTACATATGAAAAGTGAACATGTTTCTCAATAGGAATTTTTTTTTTATATGACTTTTTGAAAATTTTTTTTTAAAAAATGAACAATATCTCAAGAACGGTTCATATTAGCGTTCTAAAATTTATGTCAATGGTTTTCTAATGAAAAATTACATAAGAAATGTCCATTTGCGTAACTTTATTAGTGGTTTTGATTTTTTGACGATTTTTTCAAAATTTCATTCGAAAATTTAGGGGGGTTCTTAACATTCGATTGCATATAAAAGCAATAGGCTTCCAGTGTTTACGGATTGTGATTTTTGTACCAAATTTGGTTCGAATCGGTCCATTCGTTCGTCAGTTATCGTCTCCACAGACTCTCACACACACACACACACCCACACACACACACACACACACACACACACACACACACACACACACACACACACACACACACACACACACACACACATACATCACTTCAAAAATGTTTGATTCGTGATCAGGGATGCTTGAAACGTGCTCTTCCGTCGAAAACTCGAATTCGAGTTTTCGACCCCGTCACAATACTTTCCTTATACATTATGTATATAAGGAAAGTAAAAATGGTATTCTTATAGTAGATACTTATATTATTTCCAAGATATTGAATTCCCTTCAATTAGTCGTCATTTTCATTGATTTAGCTAAATTTTTATCCATTTGGCGAGATTTTCGTTAATTTGAGAACATTTAAAAATGTCACCAAGTTGGTGATATTCCGCTAAATTCGTCGCCAAAATCTCGCCAAGCGTTATGAAAGGAGAGTTAAATTATTCTTACAGCAGATGAATGATTATTGGCGTTCAAAAAGCATTGCTCAAAGTATCTTTTCTCGTGAATGGAACGAGTTAGATCCATGAGAATGATGTCACCAAATTTATCGCATGGTATTACATATGAAAAATAAACATGTTTCTCAACATTAATATATTTTTTTAATTTATGGGATTTTTTTTAAACATTTATTTGAAAAATGTGTGATATTTCGAGAACGGTTCATGCTAGCGTTCTAAAGTTTATGTCCATCGTTTTCTAAGGAAAAATTGCATCAGAAATGCCTACTTGTGCAACTTTATTAAAGGTTTTGATTTCTTGACGATTTTTTCAAAATTTCACTCAAAAATTTAGGGGGGTTCTGAACATTCGATTGCGTATAAAAACAATAGACTTCCAGTGTTACCGGATTGTAATTTTTGTACCAAATTCCATTCGAATAGGTCCATTCGTTCGTCAGTTATCGTCTCCACAGACTCACTGACACACACACACATATTTTCACACCCGCACACATAGACATTACTTCAAAAATGTTCAATTCGTGATCAGGGATGCTTGAATACTTTCCTTTTACATTATGCGTATAAGGAAAGTAATAATGCAACCTCAATTATTTTCTATACCTTAATGTCGATACTTGAAATCATAATTTACAATTTCACGAGTCGGGATAGGACAGCCCAGTGGTTAGTGCGAGAGGATTGCATTTGAAAGACCCGCATTCGATGGACGCCTCTGCCCAAATTGTCCTCATATTCACGCGGAGTACGGGCACGTTAAATAGGTGGGTACGTAAGTCCGTCCGAGAAGTGTGAGGTAGGGGAAGAAAGGTGCGGACTCTGTGAATGCTGCCACCATTGGGTTCCGGTTTAAATTGGGTGCCACTTCCCAGCCGTCCAAACAGATACCTTACACTTTTGGGTAGTCAGAGATTCTGGGCGAAGAGAAGGATTTCATGAGTAGAGGTGATTTTAAATTGTTAAAAAATGTACATTCATTTTATTTAATAGATCGGGATCAGATAAGTTAGGCTTGTCTATTTTTGTGTCACGTTTGCACGATTCATGTCAGCATGTCGCATTAACAAGAAATTACGTAGTACAACATTATGTTTAATTTATATTACTGAAACAAATGTTAACCTAGTATTTTATTATCAAAATACTCTCTACTGAAAATTTGTTGTAACGTTTGTCACAGTGATGACACCGACTTAAATATAACATTTATGTATTTTCAGGCACTTGTTATATTAAACATAACAATTTCATGTAACTGAGCAAAAACTTTAAAACTACAACTTTTTACTTAATTGATATATCTATTTTTTGACTCAATTATAAAGGAGAATTATTAATTCGAATCTAAAAGTTTAATGGTTTGTTTTGGAAGAACATATTTATTGATACAAAAAATTTCATCTTAATAAGTGGTTGCTATAGTCAAATTTCGAATAAAAATAACTCAAGTATTACAAAAATTAAATTTATTAAGATATTAAGAGTTAATATTCTTAGTTACAGCGAAACAAAAAACAAATATTTTATATAATTTTGTGTTAAATTATTTAAAAAAATGAATATTTTAAATGAGATGCAGAGTGTTTTTCAATTGTATAACCCAACTGCATGCTTTTGCAAAATGTTCACTTTTAAATGAGATAAGACCAGAAATTTGGTACCAAGTACAACCATAGATATGGAAAACAGGTATATTAATTTGAATATTTATAATAAATCGAGAGTTTTAATCAACTGAAAGATGTTCTTAAATACCTTTAAATTATATGCCTCATTACCACATATTATTACTTTCCTTATATATAATAATGTATAAGGAAAGTATTGGGACTGGGTCGAAAATTCGAATTCGAGTTTTCGACGGGAGAGCACGTTTCAAGCATCCCTGAGCACGAATCAAACATTTTTGAAGTGATGTATGTGTGTGCGTGTGTGAAAGTATGTGTGTGTGCGTGTGTGTGTGTGTATGTATGCCAGTGAGTCTGTGGAGACGATAACTACGAATGAGTGTACCGATTAGAACAAAATTTGGTACAAAAATCACAATCTGTAAACACTGGAAGCCTATTGTTTTTATACGCAATCGAAAGTTCAGAACCTCCCTAAATTTTCGAGTGAAATTTTGTAAAAATCGTCAAAAAATCAAAACATCTAAAAAAGTTACGCATATAGACATTCCTTATGTAATTTTTCATTAGAAAGCGATTGACATAAATTTTAGAACGCTAACATGAACCTTTCTCGAGATATTGCAAAATTTTCAAAAAAAATGTCAAAAAGTCATATAAAATGAAAAAAATATATTTCCAATTGAACAACATGTTCACTTTTCATATGTAATACCATGTGATAAATTTGCTGACATCATTCTCGTGGATCTAGCTCTAGTTTCATTCATGAAAAAAGATATTTTGAGTAATACTTTTGTATTTGAACGCCAATAGTCATTTATCTCCTGTAAGAATAACTTATTTCTTCGTCCATAGCGCTTGGCGAGATTTTGGCGACGAATTGGGTGGAATGTCGACAACTTGGCGACTTTTTTAAATGTTGCTAAATTAACGAAAAACTCGACAAATGAATAAAAATGACGCTGAATCAATGACGACCCATTGCTGATGACGACATGAAAAATGACGACTCATTGACGAAAATTCAATATCTTGAAAAGACTATAAATAATTACTATAAAAATAATCTATTTTTTACTGCAAAAGTAGTAAATTCATTGCATTATATAAGGAAAGTCATGTGCTGCCCACATCAGATTTGTTTATCCTCAGGATCGTTTTTCATAAAATACGTTTTAAAACGTTCTATTGTCTAACATTTGTGTCTCATACTTGTGGCGTTTCTTGAAACTCGTGTGTGCTTATAAAACTTATTGAGTAATATGAAATTAAATATTGAATTATCCTAAAGACAATAAAATGTAAAGTTTTCAACCTCGCTATTGATACTTTTTCTCTCTGAGGAAGGAAGTGTTTAACCGATTCTCTGCATTTCAGTAAGTAATAAGAAAAAATTGTATCTTAAAACGATAGGATGTCTGTTATATTACCTTTCTCGTGGAAAACAAGAGAAAGTACTTATGTGGAACATCTTTTTGCGACGTATAACAAGTTCAGATTTTGTTTCGAAGAAGTAACAATTTGGGCAATATTTCTTTTGCCTAAAGATTAATCTGATTACTTACAGATTAGTATTTAAAGATATAAACATAAAAATCTGATGTGGGCAGCACATGACATTCCCATCAGACTTATATTCACATTTTCTTTAATTTAATTTAATACAATTCACTTTAAATTCAATTTTCCTTCTCACTTAGTAACTGAACTTATTACTTTCCTTATATACATAATGTATAAGGAAAGTATTGTGACGGGGTCGAAAATTCGAAGTCGAGTTTTCGACGGGAGAGCACGTTTCAAGCATCCCTGATCACGAATCAAACATTTTTGAAGTGATGTCTGTGTGTGTGTGTGTGTGTGTGTGAAAGTATGTGTGTGTGTGTGTATGTGTGTGAAAGTATGTGTGTGTGTGTGTGTGTGTCAGTGGGTCTGTGGAGACGATAACTGACGAACGAATGGACCGATTTGAACCAAATTTGGTACAAAATTCACAATCCGTAAACAGTGGAAGCCTATTGTTTTTATACGCAATCGAATGTTCAGAACCCCCCTAAATTTTCGAATGATATTTTGGAAAAATCGTCAAAAAATCAAAATCACTAATAAAGTTACGCAAATAGACATTTCTTATGTAATTTTTCATTAGAAAACGATTGACATAAATTTTAGAACGCTAACACGAGCCGTTTTTGAGATATTGTACATTTAAAAAAAAATATCAAAAAGTCATATAAAATTAAAAAAAAATTCCTATTGATAAACATGTTCACTTTTCATATGTAATACCATGCGATAAATTGGGTGACATCATTCTCGTGGATCTAGCTCGTTCCATTCATGAAAAAAGATACTCTGAGTAACACTTTTGTATTTGGACGCCAATAGTCATTTTTCGGCTGTAAGAATAACTTATTTCTTAGTGCATAACGCGTGGCGAGATTTTGGCGACGAATTTGGCGGAATGTCGCCAACTTAGCGACTTTTTGAAATGTTGCCAAATTAACGAAAATCTAGCCAAATGGATGAAAATGACGCTAAATCAATGAAGATGACGACTAATTGTCGGAAATTCAATGTCTTGGAAAGAATATTCTTATCTACTATAAGAAAAACCTATTTTTTTACTGTAAAAGTAGTAAATTCATTACATTATATAAGGAAAGTCATGTGTTGCCCACATCAGATTTTTTTTAAAGGCAGTGTAGAGAAAATATGAAAATGCTTAAATGTATCGAGAACGGCTAGTCCCAGTGTAATGGGGTTAGTCTTATTCTTTTCTTCGTTAAAAAGTACGTATAAAACAAACATGTAATGGATATATTTGAGCATACGTAGTTTTTTATTTTAGATTTTGGCGATTTTTACTGGCCAATTTGCAAAAAAGGCAGGTTATTTTTTTCGAAGCATACCAAAATCTAATCAGCACAAGAGTAGCCCACAAGCGACCTATCTATCGAATTTTGTGACATTTGCTCCATTAGTTTTTCAACTAGAGTGGATTCAGGCTTTTGCGGGCCTTTTCGCAAAAAAGGCCGGTTATTTTATCCCGAATCGTACCCAAAACTAATCAGCACCAGATTCGCTCACAAGTGATTTACCTACAACATTTTATGAAATTCGGTCAATTACTTTTTTAGTTAGAGTGGATACAAAATCTGCACAGACACACAGACAGACACACACACAGACACACAGACGTCACGCTAAAAATAGTTTTTTCGTATTCTAGAGATCTCGAAACGTGTAGATCCGTCGAAAACTCGAGTTGCGATTTTCGGCATGATTCCAATTCTTTCCCTATACATTTCCATGTATTGCAGGGAAAGTAAAAAAAACAGAACTTCTAATAAAATATTTAATTGAAATCCAAAAATATTGTGATTAAAAAACTTCTTTATTATAAAATAATAAAAGGAACCTTATCTGTTATGTAAGTGGAATTTTATTAGTCAAACGCTATGTCACCATATTGTATTCGATGAATTTTATGGAAAAACTTTATTAAGAAAACTGTTCTATAATTATATTCCACGCTGTAGGGTGCATTTAAGCTGCAGAAAAAATTGTTATTGTCAAAGTGCCTCAATAGACATAGCAAGGTTTGTTCATGCAAATGTCGTTGGTTCGAATCTCTGTATATAACTTCTTTATAATAATACCTGAACAAATCGGTTATGACATCCACCGATGAATTCTTAAATATATATATATTTTTATCCTTGTGATTCATGGCAATGATTCTTAATTAAAGAAAGATGCGACAAAAATATGCTATCCTTCACAAAATAGAGATTTAACTTCGTACTTCAACCTAAACCTAAAAAGGAAAATGTGAGATCCTCTTACATTATAAGAGATAAGAATTGATTTTCAGTACTTAAATATAGTGTCTCCTATATATGCGGAAATCTAGTTTTAATATCGTGATTGGGTTATGAGTTCTTCATAAGTTGTGAGAATATGCTATTTGCAACATGTAAATTGCTAAAGAACTGATGATGATATCCCCATTATTAAGTGATGAGATTCGTAACCAGTCGGTCATAGATCAGTTTATGATCTAAGGTCACTCGGTCATAGATTAGTTTATGATCTATGGCCTCTCGGTCACATATCAGTTATTTATGCTTAATATTTTGTTTCTGCATGGTTAAAGGGGTGAGTCAATGTAAGCAGTGAACAGAACAATGTTCAAAATTAATTTAACTATTATGTTTAACCAAAACTGTCGCCGTGTTCACTCGGAGTACGATCACGTTAGATATGTGGGTCCGTATGTCCTTCCGAGAATTTGGTGGTAGGGGAAGGAGGGTACGGTCCCTGTGGATGGCTCCTCCACCGGGTTCCCTTCTAAATTGGGTGGCACTTTCTGTCCGTCGAAATAGTTACCTTACACCTTTTTGGTAGGCCAAGTCAGCGAGATTCCCACGGTCAGAATTTTCAAGGGTAGCGAACAGGCTGGTCGCCGAAGACGGCTAGTCTATAATGAGGAAATATGTCTGTCTGTTTGCGTGATCTGTAGGGAAACACCAAAACATCATAAGGCGCTCACATTTGGTGTACAGGTAGTTCAGGACCCGAAACGATACGATTTTAAATTTCAAATTTATTTATTTTATTTTTTTAGTACGGTTTTGAGTGATTTTTAAGTAAAACGGTCTCTTATCGACCGAAAATAGTATTGCAAAACTCCAATCTAAATACCATACAAATGACCGAGCAATTCTCTTTTGAATAAAATTTGAACGGAATACATACTATTTATAGACGAATTTTAAAAATATAGATATATACAATTCGCGTGTTTAAAGCGTCTCTGACTTTTATATGAGGAAATAAAATAATGGATTATATGCCCCATTTCTGTAATTTGCTAGATGTTTCTTTGAATATCACACACTGCTCCAATAGAAAAATATGTTTCTGCTGTATTCCGTTCGTTAATACCATACAGAAGATTTTTTTACATAAATGCTCACACATTTTAAAAATAATTCTATCAGCGCATGTGACGAAAAAAAAGAGGTTTTTCAACTCGTCCTTAAACGTACTTTGGGACGAGATCAGGTTTTAGTATTTCGAAGCGATGTCATCAGCAAAAGTGACGCCATCTACTTGAAAGTTTATATGGAATTCGAATTTGTACTAGAATCGAAAATATTATCAGTTTTTTAGCATATTCATTTAGAAAACATGCTGTTGATTTTAATCGAAGGAGCTCACGTAGCTTATGCGGTGAATGGAAGGAGCTTATATAAGGCGAATCATACTTAAAATGCGTACTTAAAACGTAGTACGCACAAACAGAGGGTGAAAGTCGTATTTGGAGCGACTCAATGGACATTATTTATGACATATAACAGCTTATTTAAGGCGTATCAAGAGATATTATTCAGGCCTTATTGAAAGAACTTATTCAAGGCGTATCAAAGTAATTTATTTGTGGCATATCAAAATAGCTTATTAAGTGTGTTGAAGATCCAGATCACTCGACTGTCTCGAGGGCTTACATCAGCTCTTTGAGTGACTGGGAGAGGACTTACTAAATGTGTATCAAACCAGCTTATTTAGGGCTTATCAAAGAGCTTATACATTATATATCCGCGCAAAGGGTAAAATGCATACTTAGGGTGTAGCACACAGTCGTTATAGGACGTAGCACTCGATGTGCCCAGAGCCAGGTCCAAGACGTATTACGTACTCGAGCAGAGGTTTAAGGTGTGATTAGGCGCTTATTTATGGCGAGTATGTGCTTATACTAAAACTTTCAAAATCCTTAAGGAATGTTTCCAATGAATTCCTACTTTAATTTCCGGGCAAATGCGGGTACAGTTTCCAGTATATATATTGATATATATTGTAAAATGTTGACTAAGAGGTATTGTTCTTATAGTAAAAGATAATTATATTTCAATAAAAAATCTGATGTGGGCATCACATGATGTTCCATATATAATGCAATGAATTTATTACTTTTACAGCAAAAAAATAGATTATTCCTATAGTAGATACTCATATTCTTTCCATGATATTGAATTTCCGTTAATGAGTCGTCATTTTCATTAATTTAGCGTCATTTTTATCCATTTGAAGAGATTTTCGTTAATTTGGCAAAATTTAAAAATCGCGTCAAGTTGGCGACATTCCGCCAAATTCCTCACCAAAATCTCGCCAAGCGTTATGGACAAAGAAATAAGTTGTTCTTACAGCAGATAAATGACTATTGGCGTTCAATTACAAAAGTATTACTCTAAGTATCTTTTCTCATGAATGGAACGAGCGAGATCCACGAGAATGATGGCACCCAATTTATCGCTCGGTATTACATATGAAAAGTGAACATGTTTCTCAACAGCTAATATATTTTTTTAATTCATGAGATTTTTTGATAAATTTATTTTAAAAATGTGCAATATCTTGAGAACGCTTCATGATAGCGTTCTAAAGTTTATGTCAATCGTTTTCTAAGGAAAAATTACATAAGGAATGTCCATTTGCTTACCTTTATTAAAGGTTCTGATTTTTTGATGATTTTTTCAAAATTTCACTCGAAAATTTAGGGGGTTCTGAACATTCGATTGCGTTTAAAAACAATAGACTTCCAGTATTCACGGATTGTGATAATTTTTGTACCAAATTTCATTCGAATCGCTCCATTCGTTCGTGAGATAACGTCTCCACGGACTCATTGACACACATACACACACAGACACACACACACACACACACACACAAACACAGACATCACTTTAAAAATGTTCGATTCGTGATCGGGGATGCTTGAAACGTGCTCACCCGTCGAAAACTCGAATTCGAATTTTCGACTCCGTCACAATACTTTCCTTATACATTATATATATAAGGAGAGTAATAATACTAGTACATCTGCACATTTTTATTTCAAACCATCCATTTATTAAGTAATGGGTTTTAAAACTTTCTACAGCCTATTTTTTCTGAAACGTGTGTCTACTTTCATTAAGTACCCTAGAAACACATTCAAAAAAGAAAAAGTAAATATCGAATAATCGGGAAAAAAGATAAAATATAAAATTTACTACCGTGTTACAGATAGTTTTAGCTGTTTAGCGTTGAAAGTGTCCAATGGATTCTCTGCAATTTAGTAAGTAATGTGAAAAAAAAAATGTTTCAAAAACAAAAAGAAACGAGTTTTTGAATTACTTTTCCTGGGGAATAACAAGGGAAAGTACTTATGTTTAATGCTCTTCCTGAAACATAAACCGCACAGGTTTGATTTCAAAGATGCACAATCTAAGTATTCTTTTTTTTTTAATTTAACAAGATTTATCTAAGAATCTAAAGTATTTTACGCCTTAAACATTAAAGAAGAAACATTCAACAGAATTTTATTATTTTTAGTGTCTGTTATGAACAATCGAAATCGCAGTATATTCTTGAGATATTTTTTTCATGATGATTAAAAAAGTGATTGAACGTTTAGAAGTAAAATTTAAATTGTTCATTAAAAGGAAAATATTGTTTTTCAAAAGTGATTTTAGTAGAATTATAAATAAGGTAAGTGACACAAATATGGGCACCTAAACATTTTAATTATTATAATGTTTGTTTTAACAGATAAAAATTTGAAAATTGGTGGATGTATTCTCCTTGCGGGGGATAACAAGGAAAAAATGATAATTGAGTTAAAAACATCAGATAGGTGCTAATAGTAGACAGCGTCCATGTTGGGAACCTATGCCCATATTTGGAACCTTTGCACCTAATATGGGCACATCTTAACAATTATGCTAAAAAAAACTTAAATCAACGTAAAACTTTAATCAGAGTCGGCACAAGATGGGCATACAAAAATACAGAATTTTTCCTTACTTGTAAGACCACAACATTCTTCATGTACCCAAACACGGCACATATTACACTGTATCATGTATAATTGTTTTTCTTGACGACACATAACACAATAGCAGGACTCTTTTGAGTTGGATACACCACTGCAGGACGGCTGAGCTGCAACAGTTGATATTACATTTGTCTTGGGTTTAGGCTTGGATGCTGGTTTCGGCTAAGCTGCTCGTTTGAACTTGCCAGCTGCTTTATGCTTGGGTACCTTTTTTCTGGAAAAAACGGTTTCACCAGTCTTACGGCTCGATAATTTAAAGCCTTTTTTTTTGTCGGTCTTCTTAAAATATTGGAGATAGAAAATTGATGAATGTCTGTGTCTTTTTTACAGAAGTGCCCATATTAGGTGTAGTGACCACATTTCGGTCACTTACCTTAGTTGCAATCCATAACTCTATAGCGAAGAAATATTATTTACGCAATAAAATTAAGATGCTAATAAATAATATCTAAACTTCAGAACGAATCATAGGTCAACTTAAAAGTGAATCTAATTTTCACTAAAAGGTATTTTCAGTTGTTATTTCAAGCTTATATGTATGAGAAAAGAGTATGTACATTAGATTACCCTGAAATTGACCATACAAACTAATTAAATCCCAGATCAAGAGTGTTGTCAGTAGTCGTCACACTATGATTATGTGGTAGCGGTTTCAGAACCAACCTGCAAGTACCGATTCCGCTACACACAAGACCAATGATCGTAAATTTAGCAAAACAGAAGAAGTTGTAATTATCATACTTAACTTCAACATAAACACAAATATTTACCCAAGGTTCATTTAGAAACGGATTTCCCAGTTTAGGAGAATTATATCCTAAATGGTATACAGTGAGCAAGAACATGAGAGAATGCAAAGAAACACAGGGCACATTTATCATTCAACCAATTCTATTTATTTTAATAATTTGCATATTTATGAATATAGCTTTAAGAATTTTAATCATTTCAACTTATTCAGAGCTCTCTTTAACATTAACAAACATTTCTCTATATATGCTCTGTTTAGAATATTATCAAATCAATATAATATTATTTCTTAAATCACAAATTTAAATACAACTATATTTTACTTTTCAAACTCAGTAAGCCATTATAAATCAAATTATATCATTTTTCTATGCCTGTGGTGCAAGTTCTTTCTATCAAAATCAGCTGAACTTCTGGTTCCGATACAAAAAGATTTTACCTGTACTGCAGATTAATAAAGACCAAAAAATTCTCAGAAAAAGTTCCATATGGGAAAACACAGCCGGACGCCGAAAATAAAAGTCCAAAAATGGATATTCGATCATCTCTCAATACCATGGCTTTCTCTAGATCGATTCCACCACGGTCATCCGTCACGGGATAGCTTATGTAGCAAAAGGGTCCGCGGGATAATGTCCTGGAATAGAAAAGGAAAATTTTAGAAAATCGTTAATGAATATCGAAGGTCTTCCAGGATCTTCTTCATACAGCTCCGGAAACTGAAGGGCGGTTTCATCAGAAACAAACTCCATTTCAGCAACTTAGCCATTTTGGCCAAAACCCTTTGTCTTCTTCATTTAAGATAATTTCACGATGCGACTTATCAAGTCGAAAACTCCAGGTTGAATCCCTGGGGTCTCTCGAGTCCCACAGCAAGGTTCTCCTTCGCGCCGCTTCCTGATTGGCAGGCAAGCGCGCCCCAGCAACAGCCGAGCTCCTCCGAACATACGTCACACATCTCAGCCGAGACAGGAATCCTAGCCGCTCCAACGAATTCTCGACGAAACTCAGAATTCAACGTAAAACCAATTCGAACGAGGCTTACCGAATTACAGCACAGGCACGGAAGGAAAGAAAGATGTTTTTCACACAGAA
Organism: Amaurobius ferox; assembly: GCA_951213105.1. Lineage (NCBI taxonomy): Eukaryota > Metazoa > Arthropoda > Arachnida > Araneae > Amaurobiidae > Amaurobius > Amaurobius ferox. The sequence goes on along the minus strand of OX578144.1, from coordinate 32,950,632 downwards.
AAACACGAAAAGGCTCATAGCGCAGAATTGCGACATGACAATTATAACATCTTACAGACATATAATCAAATATGGAGTAAAAAGAACTATAATCAATCGCTATAAAATATGCAATTATATTTCGCCTTATTTCTTTTGAACACTTTACAACATAGTTGATAAGTATTTATGACTTTTATTCATTCTGTCTGTCTGTCCGTTCGCACGATAATTGTCGTAAAAATGACTTTATCAAAATGAAATTTTAGCATGTTATTCAGACGGTCTGTGGGACCTATGGGAATATAAATGAATAATATATCCAATTAGTTTTGGATTGAATCCGGGTTGAAAAAATTAAATACATTGAACCCTATAAAACCTAATTTTTCAAACGTTTTTTTAAGCGAATTTAAAATTCACAAATAGCATCGTAAGTTTTAGCAAATATTTAAATTATCCCATAAAAAAAATATAAAAAAAAATTAGCAAAATATATTCGGTAGCAATTTAAATAAAAATTAAAATAATATTTACACCCATATTATATGAAGAGATTAAGTGACCCACTTCAAAATAAAATATGGCATCCATCGTGTGTTAAAATCGTGATTCTTAAAGTTCTATATAATTTATATGTTAGTGTTGTATCCTCCCTAAAACTGCTTTATTTTTGCTTAATTCTGTGCACTTATATTCTGAAATAACGCAATTACAATATATTTGAGTTCAAATGATCAATGCATTACATCTTGTGTCGAAATCGTAATTTTTAAAGGCCTTTTTAATTTATATTTAGTGTAGCATCCGTCCTAAAACCGCTTTATTATTGCTTAATTTCTGTACATCTACATAGTGAAACAACGCAATTACAATATATTTTAGTTTAAATGATCATCAAACTTTGATTATTTCTACAAGGAAGTATCACGTTTCCACGTATGGAGAATGTAAACACATCAAGCTATGAGTTTTAAAAGAATTGCTGAATCTCTTTAACGCAAAATTATTTAGCTCTGTAGTCTGCCATATAGTTGCAATACAGCTGCAAGCTTAGAGTTAAATTATTTTTATCTCCATGGTTTTAAGTTTTTAAGTAAAATACATTATTGTAGCATTGTGATGAATGAAATAAATAGAATAAAAGTACATGAATGAAATGTTTACTACTTTTTTATAAAGAGTCAGTCGATTTATATTTCAATGACGTCAGTTGTACTAAATTCAGTTTTATGGATGAAGTTTTAAGTTTTCAAATATAATAAACTATTGTAGTATTGTGATAATTTTAAAAATATTACCTCTGAATGCATTGCATTTTAGAGAGGTTTAAATAAAATTGCATTACAGGTGGAAAGCGTTTTTATAATCAATACTTTATGCATGATTGATCTTTCTTGTTTATCAATGTTTTTATAAATAAGGGGGTCCACCCCCTGTTCACTTCGTTTTGCCAACCCCAGTAACCCGCTTCGTGAATCGGGAGTACTCGCCTCGTACTCGCTGGTGCTCGCAAAAATTCTATACAAAAAAGCTATTTCAAAATAAATTTCAGATAAATTAGCGTTATGGACGGAGAAATAAGTTATTCTTATAGCAGATAAATAACTATTGGCGTTCAAATACAAAAGTATTACTCAAAGTATCTTTTCTCATGAATGGAACGAGCTAGATCCATGAGAATGATGCCACCAAATTTAACACATGATATTACATATGAAAAGTGAACACGTTTCTCAACAGTTAATATATATTTTTTTTAATTCATAGGATGTTTTGATAAATTTATTTAAAAAATGTGCAATATCTCGAGAACGGTTCATGCTAGCGTTCTAAAGTTTAAGTCAATCGTATTCCAAGAAAAAAATTACATAAGAAATGTCTATTTGTACAACTTTATTAAAGATTTTGATTCTTTGATGATTTTTTCAAAATTTCACTCGAAAATTTAGGGGGGTTCTGGGCATTCGATTACGTTTAAAAACAATAGGCTTCCTGCATTTACAGATTGTGATTTTTGTACCAAATTTCATTCGACTCGCTTTATTTGTTCGTGAAAGATCGTCTCCACAGTCTCACTGACACACACACACACACACACAAACACAGACAGCACCTCAAAAATGTTTGATTTGTAATCAGGGATGCTTGAAACCTGTTCTCCCGTCGAAAACTCGAATTCGAATTTTCGATCCCGTCACAATACTTTCCTTATATGTTATGTATATAAGGAAAGTAATAATCAGTATAAAATATGAATTTATAAGAACACACAGTGGAGACTCGTTCCAGATATTCCAGATATTATTCTGCATTAATGTGTGTTTATTGTGGAAAAAACAACTGTTATTACATGCCAGAAACTTAAGCATTCAACACAAAATGGTCGACCGTATTCTATATTTTATATCCCAATATCAATAAGATATGTTTGTGAATGAGAATTTGGTAATATTTATATGAATTATAAAATAATAACCAATCAAAATGATTTTATAAATAAACGAATTTTTCTGTAAAAGGTTTTACACTGTGAATTACAGTTAAAAAACTACTGTAGTAATGAATAATACCTAAAAATAGGATCTGAAAGAATGAGATTACAACATCGTTAGCAAGTACTTAGGTCTTAATACAAAAAAAAAACCTAAATCGATTCCCATTATTTTTCCAGACACGGGGCAAAGACGGTAAAGCTTCAAAAGATAATGGGATTCTTTAGAATGTCTTTCGTGTAAGAAATGAAAAAGCGCAGCGTTACCTGAATATTTGGCGTCAATTTACACATCCGTTTTATAAAAGTTAAAGAATTGGATCAGAAATGCTTCTTTGTCTGTCTTTTGTGATATATTTTATCTGTGGAATCGAATAATAAGATTGATTTTATACTTTTAATAACATATAAAATACTTTATAATTACACATACGTACAAATGAATAGTTATAGATGTACTAACAGTTAGATTGAATTTTGATATATTACTTTCCTTATGTGGGAGGGTGTGACGGATGGCCTCGAGGATAATGATGTGAATTGACTACATATTGGGCCAGTGGTCAAGGATGGATGTTCTTCAATCCGGGACATTAAGATGTATTACCAGAATGTTAGGGGTCTTCGGACAAAAACTAACAAAGTGTTCTTATCTACGTTGGCCCAAGACTATGATATAATCTGTTTTACTGAGACTTGGCTTTGTGAAAGTAAAAAAAAACTCTGAACTTTTTGATGGCCGGTACACTGTTATACGTAGAGATAGGTCAAATATGGATAATCGGGATTTACGTGGAGGTGGGGTGCTGATTGCACTCAAGTCTAATATTTATTTCAAAGAGTTATCCATGGGTGATGATCAGTGGGAATCGGTGTGGATTAAAATTGATCTAGCTGTTGGTAAATATTTGTTTTTATGTGTAGTATATATTAAACCTGCTTCTGATTTTATTGCCTATGACAAATTTTTCAATCTGTTTGAAGCTGATTTTGGTTGTTTTAATCATGACATTATTATAGTTGGTGATTTTAACCTACCTGGTATTGTCTGGCCCTGTGTCATGTCTAATGAAGTTAATCACACGAATACTGAAATGTTACTTATGAATTTTTTAAACCTGTATGAGATGAATCAACTGAACAAGGTGTTGAATATCAATGACAGAGCTTTGGATCTGGTTATCTCTAGATATGATGAACGTATTTTAAGTATTAAACGGGCTAGTGTTGAGGATATTTTGCTTCCTGAGGATGTACATCATCCCTCTATCATTATAACTCTTAATTATACTAAGACTCCAAGAGTCAAGGTGACGGGGAGGCCTCTTTCTGATTGTGTGCGATATGATTTTAAAAAGGCTGATTTTGAACTCTTGTATAAAAAATTGAGTAATGTTGATTGGAATTTCTTGAATTGGTCTAATAATATTGACTATGTGGTTAGTGCTTTTTATCTTCATCTTTTTCAAATTTTTGATACATGTATTCCTAAGACGGTTGCTAGAGTCAGTGACTACCCTCCCTGGTTTGGTCGTGGTACTATACGGAATATCAGGCTGAAGAACAGGTTTCGTGAAAAATATAGACAGCGAGGTTTGACTTATGACCTTATTCAGTATAAAGTGCTTAGAGCTAAGATTAAGTCTGATATTAATAGTGATTATAAATCTTATGTTAGGTTGGTTGAATTGTCTATTAAAAGCAATCCTAAGCGTTTTTGGTCCTATAGTAAATCTAAAGATAAGACTGTGTGCAAAACTATGAATTTGAATAATACTTTGTATTCCACTGATAAATCCATTGCTAATGCTTTCGCTGATTTTTTTTTGTGCTAATTATATTGTCAGTACACCGTTCGATGCTGATTCGTTTCCGGATGGGCATTACAATTCGGATATCTCTGGTGTTGTGAGTGTTGGTCTTGTTACTTTGAATGATGTTTCTGATGGCATTAATGGTCTTAAGGGTTCTTGCTCGTTGGGTTTAGACAATATTCCTGCTTATATTATTAAGGCGTGTTCTGAATATCTTGTATATCCTTTACTCATTATGTTTAACCTGTCCATCAGGTGTAATGTTTTTCCAGAGGAATGGAAGAGATCGAGAATTGTTCCTATTTTTAAAAAAGGTGACAAATGTCGTATTGATAACTATAGGCCCATCTCCATTATTTCTCCTTTTGCCAAGGTTTTTGAGTTTGTGTTGCATAGATATATATATAGACAAGTTAGGTCGTTTATTTCTGTCAATCAGCATGGTTTCATGAGAGGCAGGTCAACTGTTACAAATCTTCTTTGTTTTAATTCGTATGTAATTGATGCCATTGATGCTGGGGGTCAATTAGATGTTGTTTACACGGATTTTGCGAAGGCTTTTGATTCGGTTGATCACGGTATTCTGATACATAAATTGAATAGTATTGGGTTCTGTCCTAATTTGGTTATGTTGTTGAAGTCATATTTGGGTTCTAGGTTTTCATGTGTAAATTTTGGTTCGTCATCGAGTAGGAGCTTTTCGGCTACATCTGGTGTGCCCCAGGGCTCTATTCTTGGTCCCCTTTTATTTATTGTCTTTATTAATGATCTTGCTGATTGTTTTGGAAATTGCCTTTTTTATGCAGACGATCTGAAGATTTTGTGTCCTATTTTTGATGCTGTTTCGTGTAATAATATTCAGTCGGAGCTGCTTGTCCTTTCTGATTGGTGTGCCAAAAATCGTTTGCATCTCAATATCAGTAAATGTAGTGTGGTGTCGTTTACTCGTAAAAAAGTGCCTATTTTATTTTCGTATGCTATTAGCAACTCTGTTTTGACTAGAAGGTTTTCTATTGCTGATCTTGGGGTTACGTATACATCTGATTTTTCTTTTTCCACACATGTCTCCAATATTTGTGCTAAATCATACAGAAATCTAGGCTACATCAGGAGGATTACGCATGATTTTGTAAATGAGGATTCCAGAATAGTTCTTTTCAATGCCTTGGTCAGGTCTGGGCTGGAGTATGCGTCTGTGGTTTGGAGGCCTTTTCAGGCCGTTCACTCTAGAAGGATTGAGGTCATCCAGAATAGTTTCTTAAGATACCTTTATTTTAGGAAAACTGGCATTAGTTGTTATGCATTGTCTTCTGCTTTTTTGCGTGGTTTGTTTGGTGTTGTAAGCTTACAGAGAAGAAGGGATTTTATTCTGTGTTCTTTTTTCAGGGGTTTGTTTCGTGGCCGAGTTGACTGTTCCCATGTCTTGGGTGGGATTGGTTTTCATGTCCCACAGTATAGAACTAGAAGCTTGAATTTATTTGCCATTAGGAAGTTTGGGTCGAGTATTGGCAATAATTGTGCTATAAATTGCTTTTCTAAATTATATAATGGCTTCCCTGATTATCTTGATATTTTTTATTCTTCTGAGAAGGATTTTAAAGAGCATTTGTTGTGAACATCTTGTGTTTTATTACATGTATTCTTGTAAAGTGCTTTTTTTAATTTTAATGTTTTAACTTTTTAATGTATTTTAACTTTTTTTAATGTGTGTCATGGTATTTTGAATGTAGTTTTGCTCCTGCATGCTGTAACTGGGACTACGTCCTGTTGCTTGCAGTCTTTGTAATAAATAAATAAATAAATAAATAAATAAATAAATAAAATTATATACATAATGTATAAGGAAAGTATTGTGACGGGGTCGAAAATTCGAATTCGAGTTTTCGACGGGAGAGCACGTTTCAAGCATCCCTGATCACGAATCAAACATTTTTGAAGTGATGTCTGTGTGTGTGTCTGTGTGTGTGTGTGTGTGTGTGTGTGTGTGTGTGAAAGTATGGGTGTGTGTGTGTCAGTGAGACTGTGGAGACGATAACTGACGAACGAATGGACCGATTCGAACCAAATTTGGTACAAAAATTACAATCCGTAAACACTGGAAGCCTATTGTTTTTATACGTGATCGAATGTTCAGAACCCCCCTAAATTTTCGAATGAAATTTTGAAAAAATCGTCAAAAATCAAAACCACTAATAAAAGTTACGCAAATAAACATTTCATATGTAATTTTTCATTAGAAAACGATTAACATAAATTTTAGAACGCTAACATGAATCGTTCTCGAGATATTGCACATTTTTCAAAAAAATTATCAAAAAGTCATATATATAAAAAAAAAATTCCTATTGAGAAACATGTTCACTTTTCATATTTGATACCATGCGATAAATTGGGTGACATCATTCTCGTGGATCTAGCTCGTTCCATTCATGAAAAAGATACTTTGAGTAATTATTTTGTATTTGAACGCCAATAGTCATTTATCTGCTGTAAGAAGGAATTATTTCTTCGTCCATAACGCTTGGAGAGATTTTGGCGACGAATTTGGCGGAATGTCGACAACTTGGCGACTTTTTGAAATGTTGCGAAATTAATGAAAATCTCGCCAAATGCATAAAAATGACGCTAAATCAATGAAAATGACGACCAATTGTCGAAAATTCAATATCTTGGAAAGAATATTAGTATCTACTATAAGAAAAGCCTATTTTTTTTTACTGTAAAATAGTAAATTTATTACATTATATAAGGAAAGTCATGTGTTGCCCACATCAGATTTTTTTAAATAAAATACTATTGAGCTAAGACTGCAGAAGCCTTCATTATGTCCACGTTTATAGTCACATAATTAGCCAGCTAACGTTTCGATTACTGGATTTGTAAAGAATCTTGCTGTCCTAACTGGAATCAAACTACGAATCGTCATGATATGCTACCTTTGAGATACTAGGACGGAATCGCAAATTATTATTATAGAAGTGAACTGTGCACCCCCGACTATTTAATTGGCATGCAACTGACAGTCTAACAGACCACTTCCTGCTATTTTTATCCTTCAGCTTAGCTTCCTGCGTGGTCGTTGTCTTCTAGATTTGAAATCAGCATTCGATATCCCAGTGTCCACTTAATCCGTGCTTGTCGTACCAGGGTCCTTTTCAGACGGCCGACATTTTTAACCTACCTACAGAGGCAGGCAAAAATCCTCAACTGCAATTGCTCTAGCATACGTCAGAAGGAATTATTCGGGCTAGTAGAACTGGCATCAGAAGGGCTGTCGGGCTTCTTACTGGATACTGCGCCCTTAAAAGACACCTAAATAGTATGGGTGTCACTAAAGATTCGCTTCGCAGCAGAGGCTGCAACTACAGCGAAGAAACATTCTACACATTCTCTGTGAATGTGAGGTATTCTCCACCCACAGATTCGAGCATATGGGTCGACATGTGATTGAACCCTGGGAGTTGCATGACATTCCTTTCAAGTGCCTACTTATCTTTGCTTCGGTTACTGGTCTCTTTTCTTAGATATCTTTTCGTTTGGGGTTGTACAATAGACCTCTGGTCGATGTTCTGGGCTCTTCTGGAGCCACCCACCTTCATTTCATTCATTAAACCTGCAGAGTTGATTTATTCGGGCACCATTATAAAGAACCTTGCTGTCCCAAGCAAGAATCGAACCACGGCGCTTCGTGCTGACCAGCCGACACTCTACAGCTGGTCTACTAAGACAGAATTGCAAGTTTTTATTGTCGAAGCAGACTGTGCCTTGCAGGTTCACGAGAAAAGCATTTATAATGTTTGTAATGCAAATATCAAAAGGGATTGAATGCTGATGCTCTACATGGCCCTTATTGTGCAAAGAGCTCTATATTTCCTGGGGCACAATCAAATTAAACGTACATTACTTATTTATCATGCCGCTTCCTTTGCAAATAACACCATCCACAGGTGATATTTCTTGTGATATTATATGGTTCGGTTTCACGCAGCTAGACAACATGAAATAGCTAATACCTACAATCGCAGTCAGAAAAGTTGCTGTGTACTACCATTTGGCAAACATACCTCTATGGAGACCGAATAAATGTTCCCTACGAAGGAGCCGACTTCAAATTTCATTAAAATAAAGATCATGTGACAGAAGGTTACAACGGTGAAACTCATACTCACAAACACCTTTATGGTCGGAGCAACCAAATCTAGAGTAGTGCTCCCGAAAAGTTGCTATGTACTATCATTTGACAAATCTACCTCAATGGAGAGCGAAGAAATGTTTCCTACGATGGAATCGACTTCAAATTTCTTTAAAATAAAAGATCATGTGATGGAAGGCTACAACGGTGAAACTCATACTCACAAACACGTTTATGGTTGGAGCAACCAAAACTAGAGTAGTGTTCCAGAAAAGTTACTATGTACTACCATTTGACAAATCTACCTCTATGGAGACCAAAGAAATTTTCCCTACGATGGAACCGACTTCAAATTTCTTTAAAATAAAGATCATGTGATAGAAGGCTACAACGGTGAAACTTTTACTCACAAACACCTTTATGGTTGGGGCAATAAAAGAGTAGTGCTCTCGTTGCCGATAACAGCGTTTCTAATTCCAGCGCTTTGAAAGCACAAAACCTGGTCCATGGATGCTTTACTATCTGCAATGGTGCCAATTCTAGCTTTAGTAACTTATTATAAATTAGTTTTAAATTATAATCCGGATTCCGAAAATCAGGTTCTGTTTCTAGAGATTAATGCTAAATCGATATATCTTAATTATAAAGTTATTATACATTTTTCTAACAATATTGCACATATTACGTATAGATAAAGACGTTCTAAAGCAAACAATTGTTATTTTTAGCTTTATTGCTTTGATTAAAATTAAAGTCCAACTTGAAAATGAAGCACATATATTTAACCCAAATCATACATTTTTACTTTTTCATATGTAGTATTGAGGAAGAATTGTTTTTTTTTTGTTAAAGTTTTTGATTTCAGAATTTTGATGCTAATATATGTTTTAAAATTTTCTGAAAATGTTTTGACTATTTTTGAAGTGCTGTATGTTTAATGTCCGTGGTCGATTTCTTGTGTACACGATGGCGACCATAAATATTAATGAATTTTCAAGGAACTTTATATCCCGCTTTTTTATCAAAAAATCTAGAAATAGATAGCATTTTTTAATTCGAGCGAAAACATTGAATGTTATTCTAAATTTATTTTTTATAACATGAAAGTATAGGACATAATTCATTGGTATGACGTCATTAACTTGCCCTTAAGGGGCAAGTTACCCCCACGGGGGGTACGTTGTCAACTATGGTATTATGGTATCAATCAAATATTTTTTCAAGCCCTTTAAAATGAATAGTAACACGTTATAGTTGTAATCATTTGGATCCACGATAAAGATTTTTCAAATTTTTTCATGTAAAATTAAAAAATATATATATATATAGTTTGAGGAAGTCAAGTTGATCCAAAATCCACTTACTTTACTTAAGGATTACTATAATACCAGATATACATTAATTTATTTTCACACATTGTCTTCTAGTAACTACTAAATATTATAATTCAACCATAAACATGGCAGATACACACACTTGGAAAGAGAAAAAATGGCATTTGTTGCCATCCAGAGTAATTGCACTGCACTCGAATCAAAAGTATCCTTTTAAACAAATAATTGAAGAGGGATTGTGGATATATTCTACGATTTTCCAAAAATGCATATTTACATTGAAGCCTACATTCACGTAAAAGGAATAGATGCCTGTGAGAGTATGACAATATGATCTCTTAAAAACATATTTCTATAACGTACTACAACAATCAAAATATAATTATTATATGACCCCCTATATCGTACTTGCGCGATATATATGCAATCTAAATGACTATTTAATGGCATGTACCGATCAGCAGAAATTGGGGGGGGGGACTGAAGTTAGTACCCGGGATTGTACTGAAATAAAATTAACGTAGTGTGCAAATTCTGGAAAAATGCTATTCATTAACCTGCTCCCATTTAAACATAACAAACAAGGGTAAATGTATATGAATCGTTTGAAACATTTTTCAAGTGATACATGTCGTTATTACAGAACAAGGAATATATATATATATATATATATATATATATATATATATATGTATGTATATATATATATAATGTCCTTGTTATTCCGCGGATAGGTGTAGAAGGATAAAACATCCTTTAGACAGACTCCCACTGGCTGAAAATTTTTACTGAGATGGAGGGCTTATGTGTTTCAGGATATATTTTGCTTGAATGTTTTTTTTAATTTTCACTTTTATAAATAAACGCAGCATAAAATCTGAATATTTTAGCCATAAACCTGATTTTACTTCAACTCAACAAAAATACTTTTAGTTCCCGTCATTCCATATTTGACTGTTGTGTGATAAAATTTATCTGAAAATATCCCATGGATTAATTTGATATAAATTTACTCGTTGCCTGGTTTAGTTTAGGTGCTATTTCAGTTAGGTGCTATTTCAGATTTGGATTCTCCCTTTATTTTCCCTGCAATACATGGTAAGGTATAGACAAAGTATTGGAATCATGTTGAAAATCGCAACCCGAGATTTCGACTGATTCGTTTCAAGACCTCTAGAATACGAAAATCTATTTTTAGCGTGACGTCTGTGTGTGTGTCTATGTGTCTGTGTGCCTGTGCAATGTATGTATCCACTCTAACTCAAAAACTAATGAACCGAATATCATAAAATTTGGTAGGTACGTCACTTAGATATGACCCTGGGGCTGATTAGTTTTTGGTACGATTCGTAAAAACAAAACCTGCCTTTTTTTGCGAAATGGCCAGTAAAAATTCCATTTATTCATTCTACCTAAAATACTAATTGGCCAAATTTCACAAAATTTGGCAGATAAGTTACTTGTTGGATACTCTGGTGCTGATTGGCATGGTTCGGAAAATAAGAACCCGCTTTTGTTATGAAATGGCCCCCAAAAATTTCATGTATCCACGCTGGCTAAAATACCAATTGACCGAATTTCACAAAATTTGGTAGGTAAGTTATTCGTGGGATACTCTGGTGCTGATTAGATTTCGGTACGATTTGGAAAAGAACAATCTGCCTTTTTTAATAAAATTGCCATTCAAAAATCGCCAATATCTAAAAAAAGATACGTATGTTCAAATGTATCAATTAAATACTTGATTTATACGTGATTTGTGACGAGGAAAAGAATAAGAACAACTCTATTACTCTAGGACTAACCGTTCTCGAGATATTTGAGATTTTTCGCATTTGTTATGCCGCCCTTGGAAAAATGTCCAATTACCGAATAAAAACAAAAATTGAATTAAAAATTCAAATTTAGTGTTACTTGGTTCAATTAAACTCAATCTAATTAAAGAAATAAAGAAAATATGAATTTGCTTCTGCACGGAAAGTCATGTGTTGCCCACATCAGATTTTTTTATATTATATCTATATACTAATATATATAAGTGGTAAATTTATAAGACTATATTTAATTATGTACAATATCAGTATAGACCACATATAATTTCATATACTTTCTTACTAATTCTGGCATATATCATAAAATATCAAGTTTTTTTTAAGTAAACAGAATAAAATATGCATTGGTATTATTTCTTTAAGAAACAGAATTCTTCAGTCATTTCCTCACTCTCTTGTATTTATTCACTTTTAGCCCTTGGCTATGGAAGTTCCATGTTATTCTATACGCTGTTTATATTCCTTTTCGTTGTAAGATAATACTATTTGACATTTTATATCGGGGTCAGATATTTTTGGTGAAGAGAAAATATATGTTCCAGAGTGTGCATTTCTAGCAATACGCGTACATTTGTTGTTACCTTGTATTTGCAGAGTTTTATTCAATTTTCGTATATTTAGTTTAGTTTTCATATGGTTAAGCTTTCTTTATTTAAAATAACTAGAGTGCCGGTCAACTCAACTTTCTCATACTAGAATCCATTTTTTTTATCAAATTTTACAAGAAAATATTTGAGTAACCGGTATCGTGGATCAAAATGGTTACAACTATTGCAGGTTACCCTTAACATTAAAGTTCTTGAAAAATCTTCCGATTGATACCATACTTAAAAATCTGATGTGATCAGCACATGACTTTCCCTGCAGATTTATATCCACGTTCTCTTGATTTTAATTGAATTTAATTCACTTTTAATCAATCTTCGCTCTCATTTGTTAACTGGATTTATTTTCAAAGGTGGAGTAGGGAAAATACGAAAACACTAAAATATCTCGAGAACGGCTAGTCCTAGTGTAATGGGGTTGGTCTTCTTTTTTCTCTTCTTTAAAAATTACGTATGAAACAAGCGTTTAATGGATATATTTGAGCATACGTAGTTTTTAACACTTTACAATAAAGTTGAAAAGTGTTTATGACTGTTCATTCTGTCTGTCTGTCTGTCTGTCTGTCCGTCCGTTAGCACGATAACTGGCGTAAAAATGACTTAATCAAAATGAAATTTTAGTATGTTGTTCAGACGGTCTGTAGGACCTATGGAAATATAAATGAATAATATCACCCAATTAGTTTTGGATTGAACCCGGGTTGAAAAAAAGAAATACATTGAGCCCTATGGGACCTAATTTTTCAAACATTGTTTAAGCGCATTTAAAATTCACAAATTGCTTCGAAAATTTTAGGTAATATTCAAATTGTTCCATAAAATATATAAAAAAAATTCATCGAATTATATTCAGTACTGTTTTAAATAAAAATTAAATAATAGTAACACCTCTTACATGAAGCAATCACGTGACCATGATATGAAAAGATCACGTGGCCCACTTCAAAATAAATGATATATGGCATCCATCTTGTCTCAAAATCGTGATTTTTAATGTACTTTTTAATTCATATTGAGTGATGTATCCGTCCTAAAACCAATTTACTTTCGCTTAAATTCTGTGCATCTACATACTGAAACAACGCAATTACCATATATATGAGTTTAAATGCTCATCCAAATTTGATTATTTCTATAACGAATCCTATTTTTCACTTATGTAAAATGTAAACAGCAAAATATGTAGGATGAGTTGTATAGAAATTGCAGTATTTTTTAACGCAAAAGAATTTAGCTCATGGAGTCTGCATAGCTGATATGAAAGAAATATTCATTGGCTTTACCGAGAGAAGGACGATTTTTTGCGATGAAGTTTTAAGCATAGAGTTAAATTACTTGTAGCTCCATGGTCATAATTTTTAAATAAAATAAATTATTATAGTATTGTCATGAATGGGAAATTATTTATGAATGAAATGCTGCTTTTTAAAAGAGAGTCAGGCGTGTTATTTTTTCTATGACGTCATTTGAATGAATTTCATTTGTTTTCGAAGAAGTTTTTAAATATAATAAATTATCGTGGTATTATGATAATTCTAAAATTATTATCGAGTAATATATCACATTTTAGAGATGTTTAAACCAGGCAATTTATATTTCAATGCCGTCATTTGAATGAAGTTCATTTTTTTCGGTGAAGGTTTAAGTTTTCAAATATAATAAATCAATGTAGTATTGTGAGAAGTTTTAAAATATTACCGAGGAATGTATTGCATTTTAGACATGTTTAAATAAAATTGCATTACTGTTGGAAAGTGTTTCATAATCAATGCTTTAAGCATGATTGATCTTTCTTGTTTGATTTTAGATTTTGACGTTTTGTGGGCTATTTTGCAAAAAAAGGCAGGTTATTTTTTTCCGAATAGTACCAAAATCTAATTATCATCAGGGTGATCAATAAGCGACTTATCTCCTGAAATTGGTGAAACTCAATACATTAGTTTTTCAGCTAAAGTGGATACAGGAAATTTTTGTGCGTCATTTCGCAAAAAAAGGCGTGTTCTTTTATCCCAAATCATACTCAAAGCTAATCAGCTCCCGAATTCCCCGCAAGTGACTTACCTACCACATTTCATGAAATTCGGTCAATTAGGTTTTGAATTAGAGTGGATACAAAATCTGCACAGACAGACAGACAGCCACACAGTCAGACACACAGACAGACACACACACACAGACGTCTCGCTAAAAATAGTTTTTCCGTATTCTAGAGGTCGAAACGTGTAGTTCCGTCGAAAAAACGAGTTGCGATTTTCGGCATGATTCCAATACTTTCCCTATACATTATCATGTATCGCAGGTACGCATCGCCATGTATTGCAGGGAAAGTAAAAATCTGATGTGGGGAGCACATGACTTTCCCTGCAGCCTTATATTCACGTCCTCTTTATTTTAATTAAATTTAATTCACTTTTAATACAATTTTCGTTCTCATTTGATAACTGGACTTATTTTCAAAAATGCCGTAGAGAAAATACGATAAAACCAAAATATTTCGAGAACGGCTAGTCCCAGTGTAATGGGGTTGATCTTATTCTTTTCTTCGCTAAACATTACGTATTAAATAAGCATTTAATGGAGATATTTGAGCATACGCAGTTTTTTATTTTAGTTTTTAGCGATTTTTGCTGGCCATTTTGCAAAAAAAGCAGATTATTTCTTTTCGAATCGTACCAAAATCTAATCAGTACCAGAAGGACCCACAGGCGACTTATCCACCGAAGTTTATTATATTTGGTCCATTAGTTGTTCAGCTAGAGTGGAAACAAACTTTTGTGGGCCATTTCGCAAAAAAGGCGGGTTCTTTTATCCCGAGTATTTTTTGTTAGAGTGGATACATAATCTGCACATACATACAGACATACAGACACACAGACAGACAAACAGACACACACACATACGTCACGCTAAAAATAGTTTTTTCGTATTCTTGAGGTCTTGAAACGTGTAGATCCGTCAAAAACTCGAGTTGCGATTTTCGGCATGATTCCAATACTTTCCCTACACATCACCATGTATTGCAGAGAAAGTTAAAATGTACCCACCGGGAGATAAATTGCTCTCCAACGGGGACTGGTGACGTCACGAACAAGACGAATTATGCCGTGACTATTTTTCACAACGATCGTTGGAACCAGTAAATGTCGTGATCATTGAATTAACCTTTATGCGTGACCTTTTATGCATCAATATGTCAATTTTGTCCGATACTGCAATGCTAAAAAAATATGAAATTTCGAATACATTTCGAAGTTTTCACTTGAATTTAAAACAATTATATATGTTCCTAGATTTTTTGATAACAAAGTTGGACATAAAATATCCTGAAAACCAGTTCATATTTGTGGCTGCATCGTGTAAATAAAAAATCGTCCAGAGACATAAAGACGGACATCACTCCCAAAATAGTGAAGAAGTGTACTATTGAAACCAATGTTAAAATAAATATTTCATGTATCCTATCTATCTATCTATCTATATACCTTTATATACTAATTGCAATGTGTCCGTCTGTATGTCTCTCTGTATGTCTGTCACGCTTTTTTAGGCACTTCCCGAATAGATAAAGATTTGTAATTTGGTACACGGGTCGATCGTTCGATAAAACCCCCTGGATATATCGAATTTTTCGAAAATGTTCTATAGAGGGGTTGCCCCATACCAAAACGTTCGAAAAGTGAAATGATAGAAAAGCATGCTTTGCGATGAGATAGAGACGTTAAATTTGGAGTACTGATAAATCGTTCGAAGGAAAGAAAATGTGCAATTTCAGATTTCCAATATATTCTAATATAGGGGGTGCCGCACACCAAAATGTTCGATTTGCCGACTAACTGAGTAACACCACCTTTAAATTTTGAAAAGGGCTTGAAATTTGGTACATGGACTAGTCATTTAATGAAAACACCCAAGGCGACTAGAATATCTCAAAAAAGTTCGATTATGGGGGTGCTCGAGAGAAAAACGTTCGAAATGTGAAATGATAAAAAAAAACATGCTTCCGTATGAGATAGACTTTTCAAATT
The DNA here is from genome assembly GCA_951213105.1 of Amaurobius ferox. NCBI lineage: Eukaryota > Metazoa > Arthropoda > Arachnida > Araneae > Amaurobiidae > Amaurobius > Amaurobius ferox. The sequence goes on along the minus strand of OX578144.1, from coordinate 32,934,417 downwards.
TGGTGTACGGATAGATAATTTGGAAAGAAGAAAGTGTACAATTTCAGTTATTCTATATTTTATACTTTAGGGGGTGCCGCACAATAAAATGTTCGATTTTCGGAATAAAGGAGAAATGCCTCTATTGAAACGTGATAAAGACTTTATTTGGTATATGTGCGAATAATCTGATAGAAAAACCAAGAAGAATGGATTTTTTTTTAAGTGTATATTTAAGGGGGTGGGTACTCCACACACAAACATTCGAAAGGCGAAATTATAAAAAAAGCATGCTTTGCGATGAGATAGAGACTTTAAATTTTGTGTACGGTAAATTGTAGGAAAGAAAGAAAGTGTGAAATTTCAATGTTCCAGCATTTGCTACTGTAGGGGTGCCGCAGACTAAAACATTCGATTTGACGAACAAATGAAAAACGCCTCCCTTACAATGTGATATCGGCTTGAAATTTGGTATATGGGGGCTAATCATTTGATAAAAATCTCCAAGACGAATACAGTTTTTCAAAAATGTTCATTTATGGGTGTGCTCCACAGGAAAACTTTCGAAAGGGAAAATGATAAAATTGCATTCTTCGGGATGAGATAGAGACTTTAAATTAGTGTACGGCTAGATAGTTCAAAAGGAAGAAATGCGCAATTTAAGTTTTCCAACATTTTCTTCTTTAGAGGGTTTTGCACACCAAAATATTTGATTTGCCGAATAAATGTGAAACGCGAATTATTCGAAAATTTATATTATTTAGGAGTTGTTTATTGCGAGACCGTTGATTTTCAACGTGTATTCAGCTAGTATATACTAATTGCCAAGTGTCCGTCTGTCTGTCCGTCTGTCCGTCTGTCTCGTTTTATAAGCACTTCCGGAATAGATAGCGACTTGCAATTTAGCACACGGATCGATCGTTCCATAAACCCCCTGGAAAAATCGTAGTTACCGAAAATGTTCTGAAGACAGGGTGTTCCACACCAAATCGTTCGAAATATGAAATGCTAGAAAAGCATACTTTGCAATAAAATAGAGACTTCAAATTTGGAGTGTGGGTAAATCGATTGAAAGGAAGAAAGTGTGCAATTTCAGATTAACAGTATTTTCTACTTAAGAGGGTACCGCACACCAAAATGTTCGATTTGTCGAAAAAATGAGAAACTGTTCAGATAAAATTTGATAGTTTCTTGAAATTTAGTATATGGGCTAATCATTTGATGAAAACAACCAAGACGAATAGAGTTTTTCAAAAATGTTCGTTTAAGAGATGCTCCAGAGAAAAACGTTCGAAAGATGAATTGATAAAATCCATGCTTCGGGATGAGATAGATACTTCAAATTTGGTGTACAGTTAAATAGTTGGAAAGGAAGAAAGTGTGCAATTTCAGTTTTCCAACATTTGCTATTGTAGTGTATGACGCTAACTAAAATATTCGATTTGACGAACCAATGAAAAACGCCTCTTTACAATAGGATAGAGGCTTGATATTTGTTCTATGGGCTAATCACATGATAAAAAACCCCAAACTGAATAAGGTTTTTCAAAACTGTTCATTTAAGGGGGTGCTACACAGAAAAACGTTCAAAAGATGACGTGATAGGAAAACATGATTCGCGATAAGATAGAGACTTCAAATTTGGTGTACTTGGAGATAGTTTGAAAGGAAGAAGCGTGCATTTTCAGATTTCCAATCTTTTCTACTTTAGGGGGGTATCGCACACCAATTTGTTCGATTTTCCGAATAAATGAGATAGGCTTGATATTTTGTATGTGGATCAATCATGTGATAAATAACCCAAGGCAAACAGAGTTTTTCAAAAATGTTCATTTATGAGTATGATGCACAGAAAAATGTTCGAAAAGTTAAATGATAAAATATTATGTTTAGGGATGAGATAGAGACATTAATTAGGTATAAGGGTACATAGTGCGAAAGGAAGAAGTGAGCAATTTAAGTTTTCCATTATTTTCTTCTTTAGGGGGGTTCTGCACACCAAAACATTCGATTTGCCGAATAAATGTGAAACGCGAATTATTAAAAAAATTCCATTATTCAGGGGTTGTTTATTGCAAGACCGTTGATAATTAACGGGTATTTGGCTGGTATATACTAATTGCCAAGTGTCCGTCTGTCTGTGTGTTACGCTTCTTTAGGCACTTTCCGAATAGATAAAAAAATACAATCTGGTACACTGTTCAGTCGGTCGACAAAACCCCCTGGAAATATCAAATATTTAAAAAATGTAGTGTACAGGGTATATGCTCTACACCAAAACGTTCGAAAAGTGAAATAATATTAAAGCATAATTTTGCGATGAGATAGAGACTTCAAACTTATGTGGGTAAACCGTGTGGGTAAACGTGTATGGGTAAACCGTTAGAAAGGAAGAACGCCGCCAACTCTTGCGGCGGATACGTTGGTCCAGGCGTGCTGACGTCGCTCTGGCCGCACCGATACCCCTCAAACGTGACACATTCCTTAGTCCAAGCAACGTTGCTACATCCGGTGCACCGTGGACGCGTGTAAGTGACAGTCCGCTGAGATTTGACGTTTGGACCAACCTGTCCTGCTGAATCCGATCATCATACCTCTCGTGATTTTTTTTTCTTCTGGAATTGCCTCGGATGGCGGCGGCTTGGCATTGTCTACTACTACACGTTTCCTGACATAAAAAAAAATTGCAAAATGATTTCCCTGGAAGACAGAGCGGCGCAACTATTGCCGATTCTGCAGGTTCTTTCCCTTATACCTCACTCAACCTGCGCGGGACACCTGCGCATTTCGTATCATTTGCATAACTCGGTGAACTGCGGCTACCCTGCAATTTGCATATTTGTCTACCCGCCCCTTCTTGGTGTCTCATTTTCAGTGTCATGTAGTGTATATAGATTTTATCTCCGTATAGAGAGTGAGAGCAGAATAAAATATTCATAAAAAAGTTGTAATCGTAACCACGTTTATATTTGTGTGATCTCTTTTTTATTCATTTTTACTTTCCTTATATACATAATGTATAAGGAAAGTATTGTGACAGGGTCGAAAATTCGAATTCGAGTTTTCGACGGGAGAGCACGTTTCAAGCATCCCTGATCACGAATCAAACATTTTTGAAGTGATGTCTGTGTGTGTGTGTGTGTGTGTATGTGTGTGTGTGTGAAAGTATGTGTGTGTGTGTGTCAGTGAGCCTGTGGAGACGATAACTGACGAAAGAATGGACCGATTCGAACGAAATTTGGCACAAAAATCACAATCCATAAACACTGGAAGCCTATTGTTTTTATATGCAATCGAATGCTCAGAACCCTCCTGAATTTTCGAGTGAAATTTTGAAAAAATCGTCAAAAAATCAAAACCGCTAATAAAGTTACGCAAATAGATATATCTTATGTAAGTTTTCATTAGAAAACGATTGACATAAATTTCAGAACGCTAACATGAACCGTTCTCGAGATATTGCACATTTTTCAAAAAAATTATCAAAAAGTTATATAAAATAAAAAAGAAATATTTTCTATTGAGAAACATGTTCACTTTTCATATGTAATACCATGCGATAAATTGGGTGACATCATTCTCGTAGATCTAGCTCGTTCCATTCATAAAAAAATACACTTTGAGTAATACCTTTGTATTTGAAAGCCAATAGTCATTCATCTGCTGTAAGAATAACTTATTTCTCCGTGCATAATGCTTGGCGAGATTTTGGCGACGAATTTGGCAGAATGTCGCCAACTTGGCGACATTTTAATTGTTGCCAAATTAGCAAAAATCTCGCCAAATTGATAAAACTGATGCTAAATCTCTCATTGAAAAAATTCAATATCTTGGAAAAAATATAAGTATACTATAAGAATAACATTTTTTTAACTGTAAAAGTAGTACATTCATTGCATTATATAAGGAAAGTCATGTGTTGCCCACATCAGATTTTTAGGTATATATTGTTTCTACGAAAAGTTTTTACTATGGTCTATGGAATCATTATATAGAAGTCGTGTATGCAATATTGTTTTCAGAAAATACATATCACACTTTACACAACACAAGTCATTTAACGACGTAAAAGCGATCTGTTTGTTCTGGCCATAAATTATATTCTATTACGGATTTTTGTATGGAATTTACTTTAAATTGTTGGTATGCATCTGCAATGCAAATCAAAAATATTAACTAATTTCTTTTTTAATTAAGCATTATCCTTTTTTGTGATGTTTCTTGTATATTTATAAACATGTTATTAAATTTAAATTAAAAATCAAAATATTTTATTAAATTCAAATTAAATACATATAACTCCAAAAGGACATATATTAAAATATGCTTCGAATCGCAAAGACGGCATGTACATTCTGAAGTAATACATTGAAAATTAATATTGCAATATGATCCTTTCTGTTGTTACTTTCCATATATATATAAAGTATAAGGAAAATATTGCGACGGGGTCGAAAATTCGAATTCGAGTTTTCGACAGGAGAGCACGTTTCAAGCATCCCTGATCACGACTCAAACATTTTTTAAGTGATGACTCTCTCTCTCTCTCTATGTGTGTGAGTGTCAGTGAGTCTGTGGAGACGATAACTGACGAACGAATGGACTGATTCGAATGAAATTTTGTACAAAATTCACAGTCCGTAAACACTGGAAACCTATTGTTTTTAAACGTAATCGAATGTTCAGAACCCCATTAAAATTTTCGAGTGAAATTTTGAAAAAATCGTCAAAAAATCAAAACCGCTTATAAAGTTACGCAAATAGACATTTCTTATGTAATTTTTCATTAGAAAACGATTAACATAAATTTTAGAACGCTAACATGAACCGTTCTCGAGATATTGCACATTTTTCAAGAAAATTATCAGAAAGTCATATAAAATAAAAAATGTATATTTCCTATTGAGAAACATGTTCACTTTTCATATGTAATACCATGCTATAAATTTGGTGACATCATTCTCGTGGATCTAGCTCGTCCCATTCATGAGCAAAGATACTTCGAGTAATACTTTTGTATTTGAACGCCAATAGTGATTTATCTGTTATAAGAATAACTTATTTCTCCGTCAGTAAAGCTTTGCGAGATTTTGGCGACGAATTTGGTGGAATGTCGCCAACTTGGCGACTTTTTGAAATGTTGTCAAATTAACGAAACACTCGCCAAATGGATTAAAATGACGCTAAATCAATGACAATGTAGACTAATTGTCGAAAATTCAATATCTTGGAAAGAATATAAGTATCTACTGTATAAGAAAAACCTATCTTTTTACTGTAAAAGTAGTAAATTCATTGCATTATATAAGGAAAGTCATGTGTTGCCCACATCTGGTTTTTTTATTTTTATACTGTAGCATAAATAGTTACCAAACACTCAATTTCTGAAGTGATTTTAAAGAGTTTTGTATTATGAGATATACAGTGTGAAAGGCTGAATAAAAATATTTCCCCAAAGAAAGTGTGACAGATTGAGATATGTCAAAACTATCTGGGCAATTTCGATGTACCTTTTAGATATCTACTATGGCTTTTTCTCTAAACTGTTTTTCTAAAAGCTTATTTGCGTTATCTGGAGTTTGCAACTATCTTTTACGTTTCTATTGAAACTGTCAACGTGAGATTGACGTTCAAAAGATACTTCGAATTTAAGTGAATATATTTTCAAAGACGCCTGGTGCAAACTGAATTGATTTTAAAACTGAAAATATATATAAAAAATTACATTCAAAACACTGTATCTTTTATTTTCCTTTCATCATGTCATATAGTTGAAATGTTTTCTATAAATATATTTAAAAAATATAATTTTTATGTAGTATTTTCATTAAGCTTAGGAAAATAATATGTAGTTGTGTACAGATGAAGCTCATCAAATGTTTAATGAGGTTACCTATTGACAATGAATGCATTTTGATTACATGAAACACGTAAGGACTGCAAGTAACATTTAAGGACTGCATGTAATATGTAAGGACCGCATGTGATATGTAAGAACTGCATGTAACATGTAAAGACTGCTTGTAACATATAAGGACTGCATGCAGTGTGTAAGGACTGCATGTAGCATGTAAATGCACACATTGAGGATTCACGACGCACTGTACGTCGTGTACTGCATCTCGTATGTCGCTCAAATATGAACAAGAAATATTGCTTTGCTTCTCTAGTGCAGCGTGTTGCTATGTGTCTCCAGTGTATGGATAGTAGGTAGCAACAATTGTTCAAAAGGAACCGCATTCTGCACGATGACGCATGATTCCTCAGTATGTTGTTTTTGTTGAGACCCAGATCATCCGACCTACCAGAAAGGTGTAAGGTAACTGCTTCTTCAGTGTGTGTCCTCCCGAAGGACTACATGTCACGTGTAAGATGCATGAGAGAATGTAAAGACTATCTCAACACTCGCCCAATAAAACGTGTGTTAGGTGTGTATAGTCATAAAAAGTTGGTAATAGACAGGATGGATAGAGTCTGGACTATCGGAAGACTGGAATATCGTTTGTGAATCACAAACGAACGCTATTTTTCAGATAAAGTTTTATGATATCACAATTATGAGAAACTTAAGGGAAAGATAATGCAACTGTTGATCTGGTCTCAGACTCCTAAAAACCTGTTCTTAGCCACCTGAAGACTTTCTAGGAAGACAGAAATCAATTTTAAAATGACAGAAAAGCCCTCTAAAATGACAGAAATCCCACAAACAATAAGAATTAGTAGTGCAGATAAATAGAATCTTAATGTGAATGGAAGAGAGCGCATTTCCTATTCCACAGTCTAAACAAAATTATTCAGTATGAGTGAAGTTCGCTAATTTTCTGGGCTAAGACAATATTCTGTCAAAATGACAGAAAGTTTTCGACCCAGCTGAGTTCCAAACCGATCCAAGACATTGATGTACCAATTCAAAATATTGATGTAAGTGAATATTACGGACGCAAAGTACAATGAAATCGTAGATAATATGTATAGAAGCAGTTGTAACCAACATGTCTGGTGATATATAAAATGGTTGTGTGAGCCGGATCTTGTATTTGTCTTTATATACATTGATGCATAAAATCCACTGTCGTCTTTCGGAACGCAATGCAAAATCAATAATTCTCAGATTTCACTAATTAATCTATATTATTTCAATTTTCTAGACGCAAAGCCCCATATGTAGACCACAACGCACACTCAAGGCCCCATGCGGTTGAAAAATAAATATTTGATGCTCTCAGAAATATTTTATCAATACTCGTCTTAGCTTGAAAAATTTGATATTTCCGAAAGGAAATAATTGCTTTTTTTATTATTATACCGTTGCCATGAAGAAATTACAATGACATTTTACATTGCACAAAGTAAATAGCATCTTTCATGAGAAAAATATCGTGCTAAGAAAATTGAAATTCAGACAATGAAGTATAATCTTAAGTAAAATGGATATTAAGTGAACTAAACAGTTTTATAAAGATTGTATAACTAAATAATTATAGACTATAGATACATAAGGACCATAGATCCATTGTTCCAGTGTCAGAAATGCTTAATTAAGTCAAAAAATTGCTCAAGAACTGCTGCGATAATAACACTATAAAGAGCAAATTAGTAAAATACAACATATGATATGCTGTATTTTACTACAGTGTTTTTTATCATGATTTAATTAAGGTTGGTTATCATTACGTGCAAAGGGCGATCGGTGATACACTATAGCAAAAAGTACAAAATGCACGGGGGCTCCTATGAAAAGAATGAATTGTGAATATAAATATTTTGAATATATTTTGAAAATATTTTCTCTAGTCCAATTCGTCAAACAAAATGTCCCATTGTCATACAATCAAAACTAATCAGCTATCATTAATTAAAGTTTTAGCGGAATCATTGGGGACTGCTTAACACATTTGCTAAGGACAGTTATACATGCATTTCGAAATGGAAATTTTATTTAAAGGAATTCAAATATTTGTACGACTTCTGAAACCTATATTTCCGCCGTTTCTTTGTTGTAAGTCAAAATGCTTTAAATACAATTTTTTCACTACTAAATTTGCTGAGTAGAAAACTAGATTTATTTTCTACAGATATTAAAATAAATAAGAGACAATTTGCTAATTGTAACTTCCGATGAAAGGAACACGTATAAAAAGTTAAATTTTATACATTTTTACTAAATTATGTCAAGTGACCAAATCTGCCGTAGTATAAAAGTTTTCCCTTTTTTAAGCAGTGCGCAAATTGGAACTATGGATCTGAAGCCAAACGTTCCGGATATATTTAGTCATGCAATATTTTTGAAACACCTGGTATACTATACTAATACGTACAAGTCAAACAGTTTCTAAATTAATAGAGCAAAAATAACTTCGTTAAAATCAAGTTTTATTGTCATACGACACATTATCATACGATTGTCATTCGATTGCACAAAATGGTCCAATGTCGTACGATCAAAATTAGCGTAAGAATTAAAATAATGTTTTCACCAAATAATTCAGCACTCTACGAAATTATGTGTATAAAACTTTGGCTAAATATTAGTACGCATGTATTATCAAATGTAAATTTGATAAAAAAAAATCAAATTTTATGCGACTTCTGAAGTCTATATTTTCGCCATATCTTGCTCTCACGAATGAAAATTGTGCTACTTGTGTGTTCTGACAAAGAATGTTATTTATTGTCTTCAAAATAGGTCGATACTTTAATTTTTCGTTGTATGACGATTTTAACGAAGTAATTTTATTGTTTTATTGTATTGTAATATTTTATTGTTAAAAAACGTTATTTAATTAGTATAAAACTTTCTGAAAACTTTCTCTCTTTCGTGTAATATTTTCATTTATAGATAATCGCAAAAAATGTTACGCAAATAACTGGCAATTTACGTTTTGCATATTAAAATATTTATAATTATTTAAACAGTGTTGCATCAAATCACATAGTAGTTTATGTGTCAAGTCATGACCAAACTCTAATGACTAGATTGACATCACACTACAAATTATTCTGAATATGTCTATGTATTTGTAAATGAAATGTTTAATGACATTAAAGATCCATCTTCAGTAAATGTAATTAAAATGTAACGTTTTCTGGCATCTTAATATGAAGCTGAGTGTTTAATTATGTATGAAACAAACTCATCGATTTCTGGTGTCAGAGTTTCAGATAAATTATGACGTTTCTCTGAAGATGTATCAATAATTGACACAAATTGCCCATTACAGACAGTCCTTTACAGCTTAGCAAAATTAAATGTTGTATAATGATAATTTTTTACATAAATATAAGAAGAAATACACAAATAAAGATCAGTCTTCAATAAATGTAATTAAAAGTTAACATTTTCTTGGCATCCTAATACAAATCTGAATATTTAATTATGTATGAAATACACTAATCAATTTCTATTGTCAAAGCTTTAGATAAGTTATGACGTTTCGGTGAAGATATATTAGTAATTGACAGCAATTCCATATAACTGGTATTTTTTGCGGCTTAATTAACAAAATTCAACATTGTAAAATGAAGAGTTTTCTTCTCGCTTAAATCGGAGAAGTAAAATATATATTAAAGATCTATCTTCAGTAAATTGTATTAAAATATCACGTTTTATGGCATCCTGGTTTGAATATGAGTTTTTAATTTATGAAACAACTTCATCGATTTGTTGTGCTATCAATTGAAAAAACATGCAGTGTCGTTAGCAGTAATTTGAGGAAGTTAGATATCCTAACAAAATGGGTTAAAATTTTAAATTACAAAGTGATAGAAAGTTTTTTATTTAGTATAAAATATGTGTAGTTTTCACCTAACATGCACTGGGACTAAAATGAGGTCAACGAAGAGCAGTAAATATGCACATTTATAATAAGTTAATATTGTGTACTACTGAATTTTTTCTCAAGAAAATGCCGAGAAATACCCACTGAAAAACAATAATTCGTGTAATAAGTCAATTCTTATTTATTTAGATTCATCCATTTAGCACAGTAAGCAATAACTGTATAAAAATTACAGACAAATAATACAATATAATAAATTTTCCTTTTATATTATTTGTCTGTAATTTTTATACAGCAATTATTGCTGTATAAAATAGCAAATATTGCAAATATTACTATATATTATACTATCGTCTTTGACCTCGTTTTTTATTATCTGTGTGCATGTTATATACGCACATCTTTCAGTACTTAATGGTGAACGCTATACAACTTTGTTATTGAAATTTTTAATCCACCTTGATTTATTTTCAAAATAGGAATTATAACTTGTTGATTTTACCATTAGAGGTGCTGCATACTTTTTAAATTAATATCGCATACCGCATTGTCGGTTATGAATTCGTTAACCCTGCTTCTGCAGATCTCTCTCTGAAACACTCAATTGTAAGAACTTATGTTGGAACATTGTATTACTGACAAAATTATTTCTAATCCTCTTAATGGAGTCTTTTTCAACTGTATGAAAATACTGTAGGTTATATACAGTTGATTCTCCTGGTAGAAGTTTGAGATATGAAATCTATATGAGACACAGTATCTTTACAATGACGCCCGAAAAAAATTTACTATACTTTAGATAAAATAGATTACTGAGGTCTCAAAAATCTCAAATTTATATTCTCCCAAGGAGTTTATAATATATGCCATTTTAATTCACATAGATTACAATGAACAGGATATCATCCTGTACTTAAAAATGTCGTACATATCAGACATTATATTTGGGATTTGTAGTCCATACAATGTATTCCTCCATATCTGATATCTGAAGAAAGATCTTCCATGTTTCACTTTAAATACTGAAAATAAGTATATCAACTCTTATGGATAGCGCGTTCACTGTCTAAAAGGAAATTCGTAGTTTCATGTTCGGCTAGGACATGAGTCAATTCTGTGGGGACTAACTCTAGCACCATTCCAACTACAATCAACCATGTTACGAAGCATATCCAAATTAAAAATAACTCAGATATATGTTTTGGTCTAACTGTATACTATCGGACCAAGGACCGTGGATTCTGTCTCACGGCAAAAGCCGGTCTCCCAACAGATGGTAATGACGGGAGTAAAAAGTACACATGTAATTTTTCTTTATGACTTTGATTGTCTTGTTACTGAATAAAAGGCAACCCGACAAAACTGCTATCTTTCTCTTAATATCCAACGCCCATGTCGCCATGTACCCGTCAGCTTCGCGATTAAAAAAATCTGATATGGGCAACACATGACTTTCCTTATATAATGCAATGAATTTACTACTTTTACAGTTAAAAAATGTTATTCTTATAGTAGATACTTATATTCTTTCCATGATATTAAATTTCAATCAATTAGTCGTCATTTTCATTGATTTGGCGTCATTTTTATGTATTTGGCGAGATTTTTGTTAATTTGGCAACAATTAAAAATGGCGCCAAGTTCGCGACATTCCGCCAAATTCGTCGTCAAAATATCGCCAAGCGTTATGGACGGAGAAATAAGTTATTCTTACAACAGATAAATGACTATTGGTATTCAAATACAAAAGTATTACTCAAAGTATATTTTTTCATGAATGAAACGAGCTGGTTCCACGAAAATGATGTCACTAAATTTATCGCATGGTATTACATATGAAAAGTGAACATGTTTCTCAATAGGAATTTTTTTATTATTTTATATGACTTTTTGATAATTTTTTTGAAAAATGTGCAATATCTCGAGAACGGTTCATGTTAGCGTTTTAAAATTTATGCCTATCGTTTTCTAATAACAAATTTCATAAGAAATATCTATATGCGCAACTTTATTAGTGGTTTTGATTTTTTGACGATTTTTTCAAAATCCCCCTCGAAAATTTAGGGGGGGGTGGGGTCTGATCATTCGATTACGTAGAAAAACAATAGGCTTCCATTGTTTACAGATTTTGATTTTTGTACCAAATTTCGTTCGAATCGGTCCATTCGTTCGTCAGTTATCGTATCCACAGGCTCACTGACACACACACACATACACACGCACACATACTTTCACACACACACACACACACACACACACACACAAACATCACTTCAAAAATGTTTGATTCGTGATCAGGGATGTTTGAAACATGCTTTCCCGTCGAAAACTCGAATTTGAATTTTCGACCCAGTCACAATACTTTCCTTATACATTATGTATATAAGGAAAGTAATAAGTGGGATCTAAGGATCACCCACCCCATTTCCACAAGTTTGACCACCATACTTTGACCTCGTTTTATTCTTGTTCCATGCTTCTACCTAAACAGGGAGTATCATGGCGACTGGCTCTAGTGCAATTCCGACTAAAATCGCATGACGCATACTCAGATAAAACATTCATACTCGAAGACATATTTTTTCCTAACCGTGTAATGGTCTTTTTGGTCTAACCATATAAACCGGACTGTTTTACACCTTCTAATCTTGAGATATTGATCCTTTATATCCAATAAAAAATCCTCCACTTTATGTTACTGATCCCGTATTAAGCATAACCAAAACTATGTACTGATCCATAAGATTCTGTAATACATCCAACTGAAGTACTAATTTATTTAACATTATTACTTCCGATTAAGCATTTAAAATTCATAAATCTCATATAACATAACTGTTTGTGATTTAGACAGAATAATATATTTTATCGAATAATGGCAAACTATTCCAAAAGTGTCTGTCTATCCGTAAATAAATTGTATACAAATATTAACGATCTAACGCTGCAAATATAATTAAAATGTAAGCTATTCTGCCAACGTGATATGAAACCGACTGTTTAATTAAGTATGAAGCTGGCGCATTGATTTCCAATGTTAAAGCTTCAGATAAGTTATGACGCCTCAATGAAGATGCCACATTAATTGACAGGCAATACGCATTACTGGCAGCTATTAGTAGTTCATTTGAAAATTGTTTAAGTGCTTTAGTTATACACTTAAAAATATAAGTTTAAATATTGAATGCGGGCGAAAATATAAAAATAATCAATGAGATAATTTATCTGTAACCGCAAATTTATAGATTGTGAAAACTTTCAAAGCCACTCGCCTTTTAATGGGGAACACATTTTTTTATCAATTTGTAAAATTATCATTATCAAATTTTAATACAATTTCATAGAAGTCTTATTATTTTAAAGGTATTAAATGAAATGTAATACAATCTACGTTAAGTTGATAACCATCTTTAAATTATAGCACATTTATTATTGATCTAAACAAGATTATTATCAAAGCTGTTTTTGACCTTTTACAATTTCCCAAGACATAACTGACAAATATCTTAATAAAACCGGAATGACATAAGGAAGCTTGGTTTGCACAAAAAATAATTTGTTAGTAGCATAAAATCGCCTTACTTTGTACAAAAAATATGAATCTAAGAAAGCCGGTTTTATACTCGATTTAAGAATAAAAACATAACATTTTATATAAGTAGGGGTGAAATTCCGTAAGGTCGACGATGCTACTATTTTGTAGAGATCTTATACAGTTTATGTTATGCAAAAAAAATACGCATACAAACTTCTGTAGTTTTATCGTTTTGCATTAAGAGAATCTAGGAAAATATTTTCAAACCTAGTAGAAAATAGGTTCCATTACTTGAAATTGGGGTTTCTGCATTCTTCGGGGTATGTGTACCAGATATGACGATTTATCGCCAACTTGTCGACTTTTCATTGCATGTGCATTTATTTCTTTTCATTGCATATGCATTTATTTCTTTTCATTGCGTGTGCATTTATGTATCATATTTTGAAATCATATGAAATAGCTGCCTCAAAACCAGAATAACTATTTCTTCAATGTATAAAGCTAGTGTGTGGCAAATCAAAGGGGGAAACTTAATGCCATTGGTGTAAGATGCCATTTCAAATAAGTTTCACTAGAAGAACGGACTATGATATTTACACAAATACTGAAAGTACCGTTTTTGTATTGCATTGATTTATACATGGTATAATGTATAGTGAAAGTATTATGACGGAATCAGAAATTCGAATTCGAGTTTTCGACGGAATAGCACATTTTAAGCATCCCCGAATAAAATAGCCAAATAAATGAGATTAACTTTATATAAATGCTACCAGTCTTTATATATTTAGTCTGATTTTTTAATAATATTTTTACTTCATTATTAATAATATTTTTACTCCACCCTTTGTTTTTCAGAACAACTTTAGTTAGGATTAATGTGAACGATAAAAATACATCGGGGAATTTTTCCGGGCACAAACTCAGCACGATGGATATACCAGTTTAGCGTTACGGTACAATGCATACCAATCTGAGGATAGTTTTGATCGAAATCTGTGTGACAGTGAAGAACGATCTATTAAGCCGCTTTTGAGATTGATTGCGGAATTGCAATATGTGTGGAATCCGTATAATGCTTCTAGGAATCTTTTGGGAGCGGATTTGGGCAGAGAATTTCGAAATAAATTATTTCCAATATGACAATGGATGACCATCAACCGAAATTAGCCACTGTTTCTAGCTCTTATTTTAGTTTATTTTTATTTAACAAAAACAATATTAATCAGTTTAGTGGCAAAACTATTTATAAAATGACGACATATTTAAAGTACAGTTTATACAGTTTTTCAAATTTATTCAGGATATTTATTTTTCAGTGCGACAACTTAAAAAAGTTTCGCCAAAATTGTAAAAAAAAATATTATTATGGAATATTTTATGTGTAAATACATATGTTAACTATTGAAATATACTATTACTCTAATATTACTCTATTTAAATATACTAACTATTGATATAATATAATCCTCTCTTTAAGAGCTTACATTCGATATAATTAATGTTGAAGATTATTTTCTGAAACTAGAACCAGTTGAGTGAAGCCGATACATTTTGTGCAACAATATATACTATTTGGAATAAATACAGTGCCAAAGATGTGCAGAAGAAAACGTTTAACATTGTAATCTGTATGCATTTATAAATATTAAACTTGTACATGTTTAAAACGTGTTTATCAATATTGTTTAATAACAACTTTGAACATTGTACGTGTTTAACAATATTAAACGTGTTAATGAAGACCACCTGCATGTTCTGGGTTGGAATTAATATTCATACCTGGTCACAATAAACGATTTATCCGAATTTTGTATTCCTCTATGTTAGATATCAGATCAAATATGAAATTAAAACATTCAAATCTGAACAATTTCATCATTCCTCGGTTTTCTTTAAACATGATAGTATCAAACACGTCATATTGCATGTGTATTTACAGTCACTTTCACAAATCAAAGATCCTCGGTAAAGCAAATATTGTTTAATTTGATATCCTATTAATAAATTGTTTGTTGCGCTATTATGAAGCATTATGTTACAAACAGAATTCAAATCGCAGAATGTTGCTTAACCAGTTGATAATCTCTCCATTGAGTTTCTGGAATTATGATGCGTTTTCCTCAGAAGAAAGAGCTTTACGTTAATTATCCATAAACATAAATATTCGAGTTGATCAATAAATTGCATCAAACCAAATGCACTTGTTTACTTATTGTTTGCATTCAGAAAGTCAAAATATTCTGTTCTGGAATTTTGTTTTGTCAAGGTCTTTCAAACTTCACAAGTATCGTTTTCTAAAGTAAACAGTTTGCTAAGAATTTGTTTGCTACTTTGGAGTTGATAGTCAAACATTTTCCTCTGTATTATGATGTGTGTAAATTTTGCAAAATATGCAACGTATTTCATAACATTTCACTAGAAAATGTCCCATTAAATTAGAAAATTTTTTTCATCATATAAATAATTGTGTAAAATTTGGATTCCGTTTCTGAGCATTAAATGGATCTGGAAATCCCTAAAAAAGATTTTGAATCTATCTATATATATAAAGAAGTAAAGTATGTATGTATGTATGTATGTATGATCCAACATCGCAGGAGAACGGCTGAACCGAAAGTGATGTAATTTGGTGGGTAGTCTTGAAATAGCCCCACTTAAAATTTAGTCTATGTTTCGAGTTTCTAACACCAGAGGTTATCGGATTTTTAACGGTAGAACGAATCGTTCGTTTGTCTCATCATCACGGGAGAACAGCTGCACCGAATGTACTGAAATTTTGTGGGTAGCTTTGAAATAGCCCTCCATAAATATAATCTACGTTTTGAGTTTCTACGACCAGGGGTTGTCGAGATATTAATGGAAAACGAATTTCTTCCTAGGAGTTCTACTCTCTAACTCCATGATTCCGAACGAAAAAATTTGGAAATCGTTAGTTTGAAACGTGAAAATCAATTAAATCTCTGAGTTTTGTGGGAGTTTATTGAACGTATTAGTCACTTTTGAAAATCGCAGGTAGAAATATGAATTTAAATGAAACTCTACCACCATGGTTTATTTTTTTGCAGGCTTAATCAACAAATTTTATTAATTAGAAAAATAAATAAATGAATATAAAAATATGTATCTGTCTATCTATATATATAAAGAGGAAAAATATGTATGTATGATCCAATGGAGTGACAGTTCTTAAATAAATTAATTAAATAAATTAATAAATAAATTAAATAAATTAATAAATTTCTTAAATAAAATGCTTTAAATAAGTAGAAACGATTCTAATTGGCCAAAGAGTGGCTCTGCTTAAGTAATGGGTAATTAAGTACTTCCTTTTATGGCACGGTTATCATTTCAATTTTAAAAAAAAACTCCATTTCAATCAAATCTTCTTATGTAATTTTTATCAGAATTTTGCATTGTAAATCCCGAGCAACGCCGTATAATCGTGGCCAGTAACATATAACAAATAGCATTAGAATACGAAATAAAAAACTTGATATTAAAAATATTGCTGTGTCAGGCTTATCTACATACCCTGAATTTACTTAAGTCTGCACCTGATCTATCTCTGTGTTATATGATACAACTTAAATTTATCTCTGCAGCATGATCAGCATAGTCTTAGTATGAAATAACCATTAAAATGGAACTTAATTTTGTATATATAGGCTGATAGTATCTAAAGTATGCCACGATTAACAGAAATCTTTTAAGGATGCGTTTCTAAAATTTAAAGTCCGCTATGTGGTAGGAATGTATTTGTCGTTTTCCATACACATTCAGAATATGTAGCAAATTTTCCCGCGGTAACATAGAATATTCGTATCCAAATCTTCGTGTTTCTGTAGATATAGCTACTGATTGAAATGCAACCACTGTTAGGAGGAATAACACTCAAGGCATGCGAAAATGATTTAACAAAGTTTTGGTTTAAATATCCCCTCTAGGGTGATCTTAGTGCCCGCGGGAAGAAAACTCTCAAAAATGTGAGATTTCAACAAACACAGATTTAAGATAAGGAGAAATAATGAAAATGAAATTCAATTGTGAGGTATAAATACATTTTATTATTACTTTCCTTATATATATAGTATAATGTACAAAGAAAGTGTTGTGACGGGGTCGAAAATTCGAATTCGAGTTTTCGACGGCAGAGCACGTTTCAAGCATCCCTGATAAAGAATCGAACATTTTTGAGGTAGTGTGTGTGTGTGTGTGTGTGGGTGTATGTGTGCGTGTAAGCCTGTGGACACGATATCTCATGAACGAATGGACCGATTTGAATGAAGAACCCGCTAAATTTTCGAGTGAAATGTTGAAAAAATCATCAAAACGTCAAAACCTTTAATATAGTTACGTAAATAGACATTTTTTATGTAATTTTTCTTTAAAAAGTGATTGACATAAACTTTAAAACGCTAGCATGAACGGTTCAGGAGATATTGCACAGTTTCCAAATACATTTATCAAAAAATCCCATAAATTAAAAAGACTTATTAACAGTTGAGAAACATGTTCACGTTTTATATGTAATATCAAATCGGTAAATTTGATGACATCGTTCTGGTGTATCTATATCGTTTCATTCATGAGAAAAGATACATTGAGTTATACTTTTGTATTTGAACGCCAATAGTAAGTTATCTGCTATAAGAATAACTTATTTCTCCGTTCACAACGCTTGGAGAGATTCTGAAGACGAATTTGTCAGAATGTCGCAAACTTGCCGACTTTCTTAAATGTTGCCAAACTAAAGAAAATATGCCAAATGGATAAAAATGACGCTAAATCAATGAAAATGACGACTAATTGAAGAAAATTCAATAACTTGGAAATAATATAATTATCTACTATAACACTAACCTAATTTATTTTTACAGCAAAAGTAGTGAATTCTTATGCATTATATAACGAAAGTCATGTGCTGCTCACATCAGATTATTTTTCAAATACGATTACAATTTATTTATAGAATGGACTGGCAATGAAAACGCCTCCAGCTATGTGGAAGCCGTTATGCTTTTTCGACAAAAAAAAAATAAAACTTCCATATTTTCTATAAAACACTCCATATTTTTATCAATTTTCTGATATTAACGTGTCAGCGTTTAATTTTTATATGTATAGATATATGTTTTTCTAAAATCAACTTGAATTTTTCACTCAACGATTTTCATTGGAAGACTGATAATGCCTAGATAAAATCTA
Organism: Amaurobius ferox; assembly: GCA_951213105.1. NCBI lineage: Eukaryota > Metazoa > Arthropoda > Arachnida > Araneae > Amaurobiidae > Amaurobius > Amaurobius ferox. The sequence goes on along the minus strand of OX578144.1, from coordinate 32,915,913 downwards.
ACTTAAAGTGTAGATGATCTTTTAGAAACAATTTACGATAAGAATTGAAAACAGATTTAGAAAATCTTTTTATCTAAGATAATGTGACAGCTTGTCTTATTAGAAAAGAAAACTGCTACTCACGTTGTTTTTCTCCGAAGATCGTTTTGCAAAAGTTTTACGTAGTGAGCATCGTTTTTAACCGCTGTCTTTTTGTGTGATATTCTTATAATCTATATTATTTCACACTTTATTTAATGCTTTTAAAATTAAAACGTTTTGTTATATAATTTGTTTGAAAGCTCTCAGAAACGTATCGATCTACTAATTGGAGGAATTACACATTCAAAACAATATATTCTACAAAATTCGTTGTAAATTATCAACTTTCAAATCAGGTGGAGCTGTAGATTTTTAAAACTTGAAAAATCCAATTCTAATTATTTTGTGAATAATACTGATATATGATTATCAAGATGATGATATATGAATATATGAATTTTCCATTTGCTTCTATTTCGAAAATGAAGAACAATTTCAACATTTAGAAATAAAAAATAATTCGCATGGTTGTTTTTATTATCTGTTACATATACAACTTTCTAGAAATTTTTGAAATTTCTGTCGTTTTAACAATTTATACGCAATTTAAATTACATTCTAATGCAAATCTTATGAACTTTTTGCTGGGCAAAATACACATATATAAGTTTGCTTGGTGATTGAGTTAAATTTTTGACATTCTATAAACTTAAACATGTTTAAATATTTCAAATATTTCACCCGTTCTTTAAACACTTGTAAGTATTTCAAATATTACATCCGTTAAAACAATTGTCACCTTACACCTTGAAAAACATTAGTAGCAACCAGTTCGCACGTATTGGTGCATACTGGGCCTAGTTACCCGCTATCTCTGAATATGACTATGGCCTATAGTGAATATTCCCATAACATTTCACTTTCATAGATCCAGTATTGAGATAATATGATGATAAAAGAGAGCAAGGAATACTAAGGTATTTGCATTTTTATATGTAACGTAAAAGAACTATACTTATTTTACGTCGTTTTTTATTTGAAATTGAATTCCATAATTTATAGGACACTAAATGTCACTGTTATCAAGTTAATTTATCTAAACGGCAAAATTGATATACAAATGCACAAAAAAAATAATTATTTGTAAATTAATGGAACCCAATATGAATGGTCATCATTTTTAGGAGTTATCACATGCATATCTCGAGATTTTGGAAATGTCATTGCGTTTCATATGCCACATTATATCTCTCCAAGAAATTCATCCAATCAAATAAATTTGATACGATTATTTGATAAATGATATCTCTCACAATAATGCAGTAAATGCGCAACATTTGGCAAACTTATTTTTTCCGGTGACAATAAAGAGTCATTCGATTTTTCATTTGATACACTTTAGAAGTTTATTGATTTTCGATAAACTCAGATAACGGGAAAATTTTCAATTTGTCATTTTTTTTTAGTTTTCGAAGATAAGAAGCACATATCTAAACGATATTAGAGTACAATTTGTGGCTAAAAGACCTGTTTTATGTGTTTCGTATTTAGAACAACTTACATACAAAGCTTACAGATCGACAACTTAATCCGTTTTAAGTACTCCATGTATATGTTCTAAAATTGAAAAAATCACAAAGAAATCAAATGTGTTTTATCAAATGAGTAAATGGTTCTTAAGTACTTTCAGTCCAAAACAAATAAGTCTTATTATTAGATAGTAAGGTTACAACTCTTGAATTGTAAGTGTAGATTTCAGAATACAAGAACGAGTCTAAATTTATGGATAACTAACACTTTTTTATAAAAAACACTAATAAGCGTAAAGAGGAGCAATGCACACCGAATAGCGCGATAACTATCTTACAAGATATTTAAACAACTATCTGATACGATAAAATAGCAATTAACTGCTCAACTAATTCACAAAATAGCAGATACTATTCTCAAAACACTTGCGTATTTCACAATTCACATTAGTTCGTATTACGTCAACTCCTTTCCAACTGAGTGATGAGTCCCTTGTATACCCTCCATAGAAATTTCGCGTCAGTTCTCGTATCTCCAAGAATATTCGATATTTTGAGACAGTTCTAGGATATTCGAAAAGTCGTCTAGTTTGTGATAAATCACCACATATGGAACTCATGCCCCGAAAAGTATAGTAACCCTACTTTCAGGTAATTTGAATAGGTACAGGTAAAGATTGTTTCCCTTGAAAATAGGCAATATGCAACAAAAGCATTTTCTGTATCTTACAATTTAACTTAGCTCGTATCACGTCACTGTCTTTATATACTTTTCATCGAAATTTCCCGAAGAGACTCGTATCTCAAAGAATATACAATATTTTGAGAAAGTTCTAGTGCATTCGAAAAGTCCCCAATTATCGCCAAGCTGGCTATAAATCATATAATCTGGCAACATCACCACCAAATTTAATATTTGGCAACCCTACTATCACGTAATGTGAATGTATGTCAGTAGATTCCTAAGTTGTATTTTCACTATGTCGTATTTGAATAGAGGAAACGCTCATTAAAACTTTTTACATATTTGTAACAATATTTATCACCAAACAACATATCCAAATTTCGTAATTAGTAGTGCAGTCATGATTTGCATACATCAGATGTGTTTACGTCAGAAGCATTTTTTATCCGTAATTTGTAGCATAAGGTTCAAAAACAGTGATAAAATAAATTTGTTTTTTAACAAAATATTAGGAGTGCACTTTTTCAACTTTTTGAGAGGTTTATATCTCATATTAAGGTGATTCCATCTAAGTAGCAGATGAAATAACAATTTTGTATATGCATACTTCTAACGTTACTAAGCTATAATGCTTACAAGCAAATGTCACTTAGCTGAAAACTGATAATAAAGGCCTGGTAATACTTCGGCATTGTTGCTGTTTCCTACAATGAAACATTTTGTCAAAATTATAAATAACAAGAAAGATCAATCATGCATAAAGCATTGATTATGAAAAACTTTCCACCTGAAACGAAATTATTATTTAAACACCTCTAAAACGTAATACATTCAGCACTGATATTTTTTGAATTACCAGAGTACTACAGCAATTTATTTTATTTTGAAACTTAAAATTTAATATAAAAATACAATGCTAGTTACACAAAATGAACTTTATTTAAATGGCGTCACCGAAATATAAATCGTCCGCCTCTCTATGTAAAATCAATGAATATATCTGTGGTGCTAAAATAAAACTTAGTTACAGTTAGTTAAACACATTGCGTTAATGCTTTGAAATGCCGCTAATAGCCCACCTTTATTGTCTTTAATACGAGTTCCTGGAATAAAATATATTAACATAATACCACACAATGAACTTTATAAATTTTAACTTTAAAGTATGAATTTATTAATCATAATTAGATTACAACAATTATATATTTACGGAGGAGATTGGACATGTGAGACCAGCCACACAAATAAAAAATTCCTAAACTGACTATGATCTTTTCTGAATGTTTTTAAGCACATACCTTTATATTGTCGTTAAACGTCTGTGGACCATTGGTTGTTGAACCACCGTATCATCACAGCACTGTATGAGAACCTTGATGCATATCTTCATGCACCAGTGCCGACTTTTATGCATATCTGCATCCCCACTTTTCGACTATATTCTCATCTATTACTGATCTCTCTGTAGAACTTTATGCATGTCTATATTGACTATAACAGCTCCACCTATTGCTCTTCCAACTGTTTTTACATCTACCAATCTAGTCTTTACATATCTCTGTAGTAACTATGTAGAACCTTCTACCGGTTGCTACCTCTTTTTGCCTGAAGTCTGATACTCCTCTTCGGCGACCATTGGGTGATCTCAGGGCGACGCGGAACATTTCCTTATTGGTTAACTTATTAACCTATCCCATAGTTTTTCTTTAGCCTCTAGTAACTGCTCTGGCTTGACCAAACCTGTACTTAAAGGCCCCTTATTTATGGCATTGCTGATCTCTCGGGCCAGGGCCGCAATACATTGGCGTCTTCCAGCCTGGCGCCATTGCCTGGCCTGCTAGATATAATAAATTCATATATAAACCTGTCTATGTGAATACTTGTTTCATTTATCACTTATATTCCAGACTCTAGAGCTAAATAATTTTGCATGAAAATAATTCGGCAATTCTTATATAACCGACCTTACAATCACTTGATTTGTCAACATTCTGTATGCGTTAAAATTAGGCTTTGTAGAAATAATCAAAGTTTAGTGACCATTTAAAATAAAAAATATTGTAATTGTTCTGTCGCAGAATTTAGATACATCGACAATACACAAACATAAAGCAGTTTTTATAAAGGGTGTACCACTACGTCTAAATTTAAAAGATTTTTAAAAATCTACGGTTACGGGATTGAAAGCCATATTTTATTTAGAAATTAGCCTCCATATATTATGGATGTAATTAGTATTTCATTTTTTTTAAACTACCCAGCATATTTGCTGAAATTTTTTGTACACATTTTATGAGATAATTTGAATGTTTCCTAAAATTTTGGTAGGAATTAGTGAATTTCGACTTCGCTTAAAAAATGTTTGAAAAATAAAGTCGCATAGGGCTCAATATATTTAGTTTCTATAACCCTAATTAAATTCAAAACTAATTGTGAGATATTATTCATTTTCATTCCCGTACATCCCACAGACTGTCTCAAAAACATGCTAAAATTTATTTCGATGAAGTCATTTTTACGGCAGTTAACGCGTGAAAGGACAATCAGACAGACAGAATGACCAAAGCCATAAACATTTGAACTGCGTTGGAAAGTGTTAAAAATATTTAAGATTCATTGATTAGTTACAAAATAATTATTAGAATAAAAAATAATCAATTACTTTCAGTTCCATTTACAAAATAAAAAGTTTTTAAAGTTTTTTTTTTAACAGCACATTAATTTTGAAGATATTTTAATCCCACCCCAAAGATATGAGCTTACTCACACATGGGTAGACATAATTCGAAAAAGTTTGAAAATTATCTTTTAAGTCTTATATCGGCATAAAAACTTCGTGCAATCATATTTTAAGGTATGGAAAACTTAAAACGTTTTACAAGTGAAGATATTTAGTTATACACGTGACAAAATACTTATATTAGATAATATTTTCTTGCTACCCCAATATATTGCTATAAGAAGAAAGAAAAACAAGAAAGATCAATCATGCTTAAAACATTGATTATGAAACACTTTCCAAATTCAATGCAATTTTTTAAACATCTCTAAAATGCAATACATTCCTCGGTAATATTTTAAAACTTGTCACAACATTAATTTATTATATTTGAAAACTTAAACCTTCATCGAAAAAAATGAACTTCATTCAAATGACGGCATTGAAATATAAATTGCCTGGTTTAAACATCTCTAAAAGGCGATACATTCCTCGATAATATTTTTAAAATTATCATAATATTACAATAAATTATTATATTTGAAAACTTCATCGAAAACAACTGACATTCATTCAAATGACGTCATAGAAAAAATAACTCGCCTGGCTCTCTCTATAAAAACAGCATTTCATTCATAACATTTTCACATTCATTTCATTCATCACAGTACTGAATAATTTATTTTATTTAAAAACTTAAGACCATGGAACTACAAGTAATTGACTACAAAAAATTGTCCTTCCCTCTGTAAAATCAATGAGTATTTCATTCATATCAGCTATGCAGACTTCATGAGTTAAATAATTTTGCGTTAAAGAAATACAGCAATTCTTATACAACTCATCCTACATATTTTGCTGTTTACATTTTACATAAGTAAAAAATAGGCTTCGTTGTAGAAATAATCAAATTTGGATGATCATTTAAACTCAAATATATTGTAATTGCGTTATTTCAGTATGTAGATGCACAGAATTTAAGCAAAACTAAAGCTGTTTTAGGACGGATACAACACTCAATATGAATTAAAAAGAACTTTAAAAATCACAATTTTGAGACAAGATGGATGCCGATTTTCATTTTGAAGTGGGTCACGTGATCTTTTCATATCATCCAAAACTAATTGAACGATATTATTCATTTATATCCCCATAGGTCCTACAGACCGTTTGAACAACATACTAAAATTCCATTTTGATTAAGTCATTTTTACGGCAGTTATCCTGCTAACGGACAGACAGACAAACTGATAGACAGACAGCATGAATAAAGTCATAAACACTTTTCAACTTTGCTGTAAAGTGTTAACAAAGTAATAAATACTTTTCAACTTTGTTGCAAAGTTTTAAAAAACGAAGGATTTTCACTAGTACTTTTTCAAAAGTGATGTTAATGTATGGTATATAAAAGAGATTGTATATAAACTTTGTATTTGACAGATTGCATTATCCATAGCTTAACGCGAAATATATTAGAAAGTAAGCAAATAATACAAAGACTAGTTACGTATATAGTTATGTATGACTTTATAGAAAACATACAGCTATAAATATTCCTTAATATCTTTGCAAAGATTTGAATTTGCATCGATTAGTCTTATATACAGCATAAGAATATTTACAAATTTGGGTTTATTAACGACATTGTAAGTGTTAACATAAATACTAAAGAAACCATTATTGCTCTTTAAAAGGTGTTGATGCCAAACGTTTCTATTAAAACAGAAAAGTAAGGATATTATATGTTTTTGCGGACTAAACAAAGCTCGTAATTATTAGAAGAAATGTGAACCAGCCGCTCAAACAAATTTAGAAAACTGTCCGTTAAGAGAAGCGTTGTTCTCGTGACTCGGAAAAAACCACCCTGGCAAACTGGAAATTTACAAAATCAAAGTATCTGACAGAAATTAAACAACCAATCGTATCTCTGCTGAAGTGCATAAGAAAAACCACAAAATATCTGCTTATCGAGCACAGCTCGGTACGGGTCAATGATGGACGCCAATTTTGCGACATTCATTTCGCTTCAATTGCTTTGTTTGCCTAATTTATATGTAAATAATTAATTATATATTAGCCTGTTCTGAATGTTTTAATAGTTTTGTTAATATCTACAAGTATCTAGCTTATTTTTAAGGTAAATATTAACTTCCTGAATTACGTTTGTAATATATTCGCTATTATATTCATAATTTTTTAGAGCATTAAATGTATTTCTTACAAAAGCCGACGCGATGGCTGAGTGGTCAGACCAAGCCCTTAGTCGTACTCGCTCGGCTGACGGGTTGTGGGTTCGAGTCCCACCTGTGGGCATGGATGTTATGATTGCTGTTACGCCCGGCTAACGTCATGTGACAACTAAACGGTTCACGATTCTGGCTGATCTATAGGTAAATGATGGAATGTATTAAGTGCCTGGCCATTTTTAATAAAAAAATGTCTTACAAATTAGAATGTTAAAGTCACTTAAATTCTGAAACTGAAGCACTAATGCATTAAAATATTTCTCCGTTTAAGAGATATGAAATATAAATTTCTAAAATTAATAGACTATACACTACAATAGCATAATAATTATACCATACATTAAAGCATAATTTTAATAATTATTGAGAGATTCTTTCTAGATATCATAATCATGCAGGGGAGATTCATAGCCCTGAAGATTCATAGTTCATGACTTTAAACCATTTTCTGCCATGGTACAAGACTAATGTCCGAGATCCGAAGAAAATCGAGAAAAAATTAAGACGGAAGTAATTTTTGTTTTGATAAATTAATATCTCCATAAGAGAGAGAATAATAGAAATTAGCATTCCGGAATAAAATCTAGTTCAATCAATACAGAAGAGCATAATAAAACCAGAGATCAGTTCTTCAAGCGTTGGCAGTACTAAATCTCTACACAATTTTGTAGAGATTTAGTTATTTACAGTGCTTTTTTTTCTTGGGGGGGGGGCATTGTCCGAATTATTAGCAGATTGATTGCTTTAATTTAAACGCTTACACTCATGCTTATAATGTTAAAAATACGCATTTACTTCTGAAAAGTTTGGTCAATTTATTATTATGTTTTCTTTCTTTTCTCTGCTAATAACAGTCACGTTGTTCGGCATCAGGGTGAACGCTGCTAAACTTAACTTCAAGTGCCGGCAATTTATCTTCGACCAACGCACATGGATCATTTATCTTTGAAATCATCCAACGTGCTCAAACTAAAGAGATATTTTATAAACTTAGTTTCAGGAAAAATACTAAAATATAATATAATATATATATATATATATATATATATATATATATATATATATATATACATACATATGTATATATATATATACATATATATATCATACATGCATATATATATATATATATATATATGTGTGCCAGTGTATGTATATGTGTGTGTGTCTGTGTGCTTGTTTTGAATTTGTAAGGAAAAATTGTCAAATACCTGCAACATACAATAATTACCTTCAATCCAGCTATTATCAGCAATAGGCTTCCCGTGTTCATCAATTGTATTCATAGAAATATATTAATTAAAATATTAAAAGAGTCACTTTGAGACCTCAGATATCTTTTCACTAATAACAGGGTTGATTTGTTCGAGCGCCATTGTAAAGAGTTTTGCTGCCCCAATCGTCAATAGAATCCTCGAACTGGACAGGTGATGCTCTCTCTACCTTTGAGCTACTGAAACGAAATTGCAACCGTTACCGTCGGAGTGGACTCAGCAATGTGTGTATATATGTGTCCACGCATACGTGCTAGTGCTAGTGCATGTATATATATATGTGCATGAATACGTGCTGGTGCATGTGTATGTGTGTGTGTGTCTGTGTGCTTGTTTTGAATTTGTAAGGAAAAATTGTCAAATACCTGCAACATACAATAATTACCTTCAATCCAGCTATTATCAGCAATAGGCTTCCCGTGTTCATCAATTGTATTCATAGAAATATATTAATTAGAATATTAAAAGAGTCACTTTGAGACCTCAGATATCTTTTCACTAATAACAGGGTTGATTTGTTCGAGCGCCATTGTAAAGAGTTTTGCTGCCCCAATCGTCAATAGAATCCTCGAACTGGACAGATGATGCTCTCTCTACCTTTGAGCTACTGAGACGAAATTGCAACCGTTACCGTCGGAGTGGACTCAGCAATGTGTGTATATGTGTGTCCACGCATACGTGCTAGTGCTAGTGCATGTATATATATATGTGCATGAATACGTGCTGGTGCATGTGTATGTGTGTGTGTGTCTGTGTGCTTGTTTTGAATTTGTAAGGAAAAATTGTCAAATACCTGCAACATACAATAATTACCTTCAATCTAGCTATTATCAGCAATAGGCTTCCCGTGTTCATCAATTGTATTCATAGAAATATATTAATTAAAATATTAAAAGAGTCACTTTGAGACCTCAGATATCTTTTCACTAATAACAGGGTTGATTTGTTCGAGCGCCATTGTAAGGAGTTTTGCTGCCCCAACCGTCAATAGAATCCTCGAACTGGACAGATGATGCTCTCTCTACCTTTGAGCTACTGAGACGAAATTGCAACCGTTACCGTCGGAGTGGACTCAGCAATGTGTGTATATGTGTGTCCACGCATACGTGCTAGTGCTAGTGCATGTATATATATATGTGCATGAATACGTGCTGGTGCATGTGTATGTTTGTGTGTGTCTGTGTGCTTGTTTTGAATTTGTAAGGAAAAATTGTCAAATACCTGCAACATACAATAATTACCTTCAATCTAGCTATTATCAGCAATAGGCTTCCCGTGTTCATCAATTGTATTCATAGAAATATATTAATTAAAATATTAAAAGAGTCACTTTCAGACCTCAGATATCTTTTCACTAATAACAGGGTTGATTTGTTCGAGCGCCATTGTAAGGAGTTTTGCTGCCCCAACCGTCAATAGAATCCTCGAACTGGACAGATGATGCTCTCTCTACCTTTGAGCTACTGAGACGAAATTACAACCGTTACCGTCGGAGTGGACTCAGCAATGTGTGTATATGTGTGTCCACGCATACGTGCTAGTGCATGTATATATATATATGTGCATGAATACGTGCTAGTGCATGTGTATGTGTGTGTGTGTCTGTGTGCTTGTTTTGAATTTGTAAGGAAAAATTGTCAAATATCTGCAACATACAATAATTACCTTCAATCTAGCTATTATCAGCAATAGGCTGCCCGTGTGCATCAATTGTATTCATAGAAATATATTAATTAAAATATTAAAGTTCATTTAAAACCTATAATATCATACCTACTCACTGAGGAAATAAACAAAATTGTAATATCAGGAGAATAATTCATTATAAGCCTGGTTTGGAAAAGTGTTGGTTTCAATCATTCACTGGTACAGAAAAAGAGTGCTAACAGAATGCATGTTTCACTTGACAATACTAAAATACTTAAATTTTCTATAATTACTGACATTTCAGCGTGCAAAATGTAAAAACAATGCATGTTAGTGACTTATATTTTCTTTTCAGTTTGAAATATGAAATTGCATTGTAAACAAATTATAAAAAAATCGCACATTAATTTTAATATTTATTATTTAGCATGTTAATATATACACATTTTAGTTATCTGGTACAGGATCAAATAAAATTTACATTTATCCCAGTACATTTTCGCATTTTTTAAATTAATTCCGGATTTCTAAATTGTGTTGTCATTTTACTTTTATTTTTATATAGTTTATTAAAATACCTTAAGTTCGCCATCAATTTTACAAATTAAAAGCTATAATTTACTATTAAATTTAATTGAAAATTCTTACGTACAAGTCTATATGTACTGAACTGAATTTTGATGAGTCGCTTCATAATGATATATACATTCACTAGGAGACTCACATTCATTATGTGTTGAAATAATGTATTTTAATAGAATAAACATATTATTTGTGAAACTATTTAAAAACCAATAAAATTATTCATTTTATTGGTTACAATATACATATATTTTTATATATTTTTATTATTATACATTTAAAACATAATTCGTATTTTAATAGCAATTTTTAATTTTTATTTTATCATCATACTAGTATGATATATTTGGTATGCTAAGGAATAACAATTTTTAAGATTTTTTAAATAATTTTTAATAGTATAAATGCATTATTTTAGAAACTATTTGAAAAATGATAAAAAAAAATATGATGAGAGCAACATATGACTTTCACTATATAATGCAACGAATTTATCTCTTTCATAATGAAAAAATCTATAAGATCTACCATATAATGTTTTTATGTTAAATTGTGCATTTATCGCTTTATCGGAGGACGACATGTAAAACTATTTTGATGTACTCGATTAATATAAATTGCAAATATAAATTGACAAATATAAATATTGATAACATCCTCAGCAAGCAATATAGTCTATATATTAAAATATTTTTATAAGTAATTCATCTATTTGGCGTCACCTTGATTAATGTTGTAATTTTTTTTAATTTTGACGATATTTTCGTCGATCTAGAAAGAAATTAGTTTGCAAATTCGCCAATTGTATCATCAAATATTAAATAGACATGGAGAGAAGAACATTTCTTATATATTAATGACTGTTGTCAAATTGTTAATCGTAAAAATACAAAACTACTACACAAAGAATTTTCTCTCGTAAATGGAATGAACTTAATCCACGAGAGTTATGTTATCAAATTGATTGCACAGCATTACATATGAGAAGTGAATATATTTTACAATATTGTTTTTTAATTTTCTGCTTTTTAGTTAATTTGAAAACAGTGCAGTACTTCCAGAATGGTTCATGTTGGCTTTCTAATATAACAGCCATAAGTATTTTAAATGACATTGAATTTGCCCGTTAAACTTAAATTTAGTTCTCATTTGATAGCTGGACTTATTGTCAAAGGTGCTGTAGCGGAAACGCAAAGAAACTAGAATATCTCAAGAACGGCTAGTCCTAGAGTAATGGGGTTAGTCTTATTCTTTTTGTTGTCAAAAATCATGTATAAAATAGGAATTTAATTGATATAATTGAGCACACGTAGTCTATTATTTTTATATTTAACGATTTTTGCAGGCCATTTCGCAAAAATAGCCCGTTCCTTTTTCCCGAATCGTACTAGAATAACCTACAAATGATTTATATACCAAATTTTGTTAAATTTGGTATATAAATCACTTGTAGGTTATTGAAATATTATACACCAAATTTTGTTAATTTGGTTCCATTAGTTTTTAGCTAGACTGGATTGTGGGAGCTGGGTCAGTACAAACAGCACCTACTGACTCCACCACCCACAACTTCGTGATCGTAATTTCAAAAGGCCAAAGAGACATATATTTAACATATCTAGTCTCAAAAATTTAACAGCAAAAACACCAGGTTCAAGATCTAAAGGAGTTCCCAGTTTAGGAGAATTAATCCTAAATGAAGTACAGTGAGTAAAGTAAACATAACACAATAAAAACATGGCTCAATTGTCACTCAAATCAATAATCAATATTTATTTTAAGAATTTCAACAGCATATATATATATATCTATTTATCCTTCAAATTATCTAATTATAGTCAGAGCTTTATTTATGTATTAACAATCTGAATATCTGCTCTGTTCAAAATTTATATATCACATTAATTTCAATTCAATATTCATATGGTTTTCAATACTAATTTAATTAACCAAAAAATGCATTTAACATGAGCCATTTAATTTAGAGGATGGTCCTCGTTATGCCAGTGCTGCCTCGGAATCATTGATTCCGGTAAAAGGAAAATTTACCTGATCTCTTAATTTTATTTAATTTGGAGCAACAGATTTGCATCAAGTAATCACGGATTAAAGCTGAGTCAAAAGATCCAATGGGGAAATGTCGAGGAAAGGAAAACCAAACTTTTTCTCAGGACATCAGTCCATTTTTCACCGGTCCGAATCATTTTTCGAATGAACACATAAAAAAAAATCCGGGGGTTTGATGACGGATATATACCTGGAATAAAAAGAAAGATTTAGAAAAATATGCACATCAGAATATTTAATAATGGTTTCCAGGCTCCGCTTCTTCAGCTCCAGAAAAGGCAAGCCATTTAGGCTAAAGGCCTTTGTCTCGTTTCGACAAACTTTCGATGCGACCTTTCAGTCCAAGTGTTCCAGCACGAAGAGAGAGAGCATGGGTCCTCTGAGCCCACGCAAGTTCTCCTACGCAAAAAATGCGCCTCTTCCTGATTGGACGGCGCGCTCCTCCTCGGCAACAGCGAGCAAACGTCACGCATCCCGGCCAGACACTAAGTCCAGACAATCCAACGATTTCACGACGAAATGCGCTTTTTAATGTAATTTCAATGGAAACAAGTGTTAGTAAAAACACTGTACAGGCACGAACGGAGAGAAGGATGTTTCTCTTGCAGAAAATACAAAAAGGCTCATGGCGCAGAATTGCGACATGACAGCTCTCCCCTTCTGGGAGGCAAAAATTTTCAGAACACAGTGAGGAAAATTTTTCTCTCACTCAAAACACAAAAACACAAAATTTACAAAGAATCTTAGGAACCTGTAAGTGTAAAATAATTTAAAACAAAATTTTGGGCGAGAAAAGTGCGATCGATCACCTCTCTCAAAAGCAACAACACTGTAGATCTGAATGACTGGCCAAGCCACTCATCACCACAGGTAAAGACCAAAAGAAAACCAAAAGGATGACAAGGCGTCACCACATCTTAAAGGAACCTTTACAAAATTTCACATTTAAATTACACTAAATTTGTCAAGGCACTTTGCCTGACAACACAATATCTCAATCGACAACATTGAGATCAACCAGGTGATATGAAAAATAAAATATGATATAATATGAATTTACAAACTTAACAATATAACAATTCAAAAAAATTCAAACAATTTCAAACAATTGTCACTTTCAAACACACAAGTGACACAAAAATTCTTAAGGATTACATATTTTGAAAATTAATTTTAATTTAAATTTGTCATAATCAGGTAATGAGATTCATTTACTCATTCAAAAACTTGTCTCACTATTTGAGAACAAGGTCACTTTCAATATTTCCATTTCTCAATTTCAATTTTTCATTTCAAAACTTTCATTAAAATCTTAACTTTCACTTTAAATTACTTTCAAGTTCAACATATTACTTTAAATTACATTTATCTTCAATTTTTCAACCTTTCATCATTTCAACTTTTCAACAATTATTCAACATATTCAATATTAACTTTAATTCAACTTATTTTTGTCATCAAGACAATTCAGAATTTTCTCATTCTGACTCAACTTTCATAAATTACTTTAAATTATTCATTTATTTACATTATTTAATTTATCTTAAAATTTCAATTTACTTTACTTTTAACAACTTACACTCTGTAATAACTCAACAAGTGACTATTTCATGTCACAAAAGAAAAATTTACATTTATATACATTTGTCTACTGAGAGAGAGAGAGAAGGAGAGAATTTTCTCCTGAAATTCACGTCAGTTATGTAAAAGAGCAGGAACACATCAAAAGAGCAAACTCGGCGGGGACTAACGAGTTGCCAACACTAAAAAAAGGGGTGTAGAAAAAAAGAAAAAAAAATACTCGCGTGCAGGAAGCGATTGCAGCAGAAACAGGACGCCAGGACATGCCTCAGAAGCACGGATATCATCAAAATTTTTGGGCAGCTTGCGCTGGTCCCAACATCATCATCATCTTCTTCATCATCATCATCCTCATAGCTTCACCAGTTTCCCACCTGGCCAATCACAACCCTCCTAGGTAGGCTCGGAGCAAGTTGTCGTCCAGGACTCCAGTCCTGCCACAAAAGTTCGGACAATTAATTTGCTAAGCTGCTTCTTCATCTGTGATCCAATGTAAATATGTCCATGTTTGCGTCCACCAGCCAGCTTTCAGAAAAAGGGGTTGCAGCATAAAAATATGATGTCTAACTGAAATTTGTGTAGATGTTTGAAAACTGCTGGTCAAAAAAAAAACAACAATGTGAAATGGAATTTCAAGAGAACAGAATTTCAACAAAACATCAGCCAAAAATTTCACCTCTCTCAGCAACAAAATTTCAAAACATTTTTCAAAAGAGATCATTTACTTTTGATCTTCAAAAAAAAATTTCATTAAATTTTCAAAAATTTTCAAATTCAAACTTTTCATTTTCACTTTCAAATTACTTAATTTATTTCAATTACTTAAATTCTTTATATTTACTTTATATTAATTTCACCTTTAATTTCAATTTTATTTTAATAAATCATTCACTTTCCATTATTTATTTATATTATTCTTTTTTTTCTCAATATTCAAAATTTTCCTTCAGAAATCAAGATTTCCTCCCTTTTACTTAGGGGAACAATTCAATTACCAACACCATTTTAATTATTTTCATTAATGAACTTAAACAAGTGATCAAACATTTTTTTACATTAAAACACATCAATATAATCAAAGTCAATCAAGACAGGACTCTCGAAAAATTTTAAAGTCCAAGGAGAGTCAATTAACAATTTTACTTATTATTTAAATTATAATATAAATATTCATAAATTATAGTTCACAAAATCAATTACTTATTTACTTTTTTAACTTAATGCAAGATTTCCAATAAATTTTTAAAATCACAACAATTTTTTCATAAATTCTATTTTAAAAGACAATATTGAAATATAAAACTTAAACAAGTATAAACTTTAACTTAAAATGAAATCTTTTCTTGCAAAATTTAATTTCTGTAAAATTGTGAACTCAACCCAAAATTTAATATTGTGAAAATCTTTTATTTCTAAGATTATAGGGTGTACGTGTATTTCTGTTTGTCATGTAATACTGATTTTGGTGTGGTGTATAACTATTTCTATAGTTGTTATTGTAAATGATTCTTCCATTTCCTCTATTATCAAAGTTATTTGAATTATTTCTCTGAACATATTGTTGATTTTGATTTGCATGAAAATTTGATCTAGCATGAACAGCATTTTCATTTACCCTTTTATTTGGCAAATTAAATCTTACTCTTTTCACAGTTTTTTTGTTTTGAGATTTATCTCCAGATCTTGTCAAACAAGATTTTAGTTTCACAGAGTCTTTCTCAGCGGTGATCACAGGAGTAAGTTTATTTGGCTTAGAGTTCAATTTTTGACTTTCATGAGTTTGTTTTGAAAATTTTTGCAATTCCTCTCTTCTTGGAGGTAAAAGAGTCAGTCTGTTCACATGAACCAGTTGTTCATTTTTGGGATTCATCACATGTCTGATCAAAAAGTTAACAGTAGAAGTTTGTTTTATCACTTTAAAAGGACCTCTGTTAAAAGAGCTCAGTTTTCTTGACTGGCCTTGAAGTAAAAAGGGAGTGTAAAGATACACTAAATCACCAACTTTAATATTGGGTATCTTTGCTTTCTTATGCTGTTGTAAAATTTGTGAATTTTCAGCTTTTTCTAAGTTACTTTTTACTACATCATATGTTCTTTTAAGTCGGAATCTCATGTCTTCTCCATAATCATATGTTGATTCATATGTTGGAGGTTTAAATCCAGTGATCAAAGTATTTGGAACTGTTAAATCTCTACCATAGAGTAAATAAGCAGGCGATTCACCCGTAGAAGCATGTATGGCATTTCTATGTGCTAATAAAGCAAAATGTATCAGATTGTCCCAATTATCTTTATCGTTATATGCAATATTTTTCAAGGATCTGATCAAAGTACCATTTAATCTTTCAACACAACCGTCTACAGATGGCATGTAGGCAGTAGTAGTATTCTTTATTATTCCTAATTTCTTATAAAAGCATCTTGCTGTTCTAGAAACAAAATTCGTCCCTTGATCCGAGACGATGAATTTAGGTATACCATGCTGAGCCATGTAGTGCTCTAAGCAACTTAAAATGTCTTCAGTTTTAATTGAAGCTAAGGGATATGCTTCAGGCCATCTTGTAAAATAGTCAGTTATGACCAATATGAATTTATTTCCAGATCTTGATATAGGTAATGGTCCGACACAATCCATGGCGATACGCTCAAATGGGTATGTGGACTTCGAAAATCTTTGTATGGGTGCTCTGTTATTTCTAAAGCCACGATTTACCACACAAATTTCGCATGATGCGACATAATTTTGTGTTTGGGAATACATTCCCTGCCAAAAATATTTTCTACTTACAGAAGCTAAAGTTCTTCTAAATCCACAATGTGCATAAGTGGGACAGTCATGATGTAACCATAAAATTTCAGACACAAGTTCCTGCGGAACAACAACTCTTTCTTGTTCTTGATGTCTACGCTTTGGGTACCTGTGCGTACACCACAGTATATCATCTTTTCTAAAAAATACCAAAGTTTGTGGGTAAGGTTTTATGTTTTTATCTAAAAGATCTATAATTTTATTGCACCTTGGGTCAGATTTTTGAGCATTCTTAATTCTTATGAGCAAGGTAGAACAAGTAAATGTTTGTTCCAATTGACCAATTTGTATGTTATTTTCATTTTGCATTTCACTTTCATTATTATTAACAGCACAAATTTCATTTTCTTCATTTGTATTTGCTGGATTCAAATTGATTTCTGATTCTCTTCTATTGCTACTATTAGTATTGTTTACATTATTAGAACTTTGAGAACTTTGATTTACACTTGGAAAATTTTGATTAACATTTTGATTTATAACTTTATATTGTGACACGAATCTTTGTGGGATATTGTCAATAGTATTTGTACATTCATCTACATTTCTTGACATATAATCAGCAACAACATTTGCTTTTCCTGGTTTATGTACTATTTGATAATCAAATTGTGATAGAGATGCAATCCATCTTGCCAATCTAGATGTAGGATCTTTTAATTTAAATACGAAGGACAAAGATTTTTGGTCACAAAAAATTGTGAAAGGTTTTCCAATTAAATAATGTTTATAATAGTTTGTAGCCCAAACAACAGCTAATGCTTCTTTTTCGACAACACTGTATTTACATTCTGCTTCGCTAAGCTTTCTGCTTGCGTAAGATATTGGATGCAAAATTTTATTCTCATCTTCTTGAGACAAATAGCTACCTAAAGAGTGATTTGATGCGTCGGTATGTAAAATAAATGGTTTTCTAAAATCTGGAAGTGTCAAAATTGGTTTTGACAAAAGTTTTCCTTTTAAAATTTCAAAAGATTTTTGAGCTTCATTAGTCCAAATAAATTTCCTTTTGCTTTCATTATTCTTAGTTTTCAATAATTCTGTTAATGGCAAGGTCAGTTCAGCATAGTCTTTTATGAATTTTCTATAGAATCCAGTGAGTCCAAGAAATTGTCTCACATTCTTAATTGATTTAGGAATTTTGAATTTCTCTACAACTTCCAAATTATGAGTATCAGGTTGTACTTTTCCATTTGATACCAAAAATCCAAGATACTTAATTGTTTTTCTGAAAAAATAGCATTTACTTGGTTTCAATTTAAGACCATGTTTACTTAATCTTACAAAAATCTCTTCTAGTTTTTTCAAATGTTCTTCGAATGTTCTTGAAGCAACTATAATGTCATCAATATAAATTCCAGATATGCCAGCCAGCACCAGAGACATCAGTCTCTGAAAGGATGCAGGCGCATTCTTAAGACCAAATGGGGTTCTGGTCCATTCAAAGTGGCCATCAGGTGTTGAAAAAGAAGTTTTTGGATAATCATCAGGATGTAAACACAATTGGTAAAATCCACTGGTTAGATCCAGGGTAGAAAAATACAAGGCTCCAGAGAGATTATCAATCAATTCCGATATGTTCGGAATAGGATAATTCTCAACAATAGTGATCTTATTGAGCTTTCGAAAATCCGCTACCAAACGGTAACTTCCATCAGGTTTCTTAACAAACAACACAGGAGTGTTGTAAGGTGAAGTACTTCTTTGGATGATTTTTGCATCAAGCAATTCATTCACCTGGCGCGAAAGTTCTTTCTGTAAATTATGTGGGATGCGGTATGGCTTTTGCCTAACAGGTATGTTAGACTCCAGATTAATTTCGTGCAAAATAGTGTCACATCCAGACAATTCTTTCATATTTTTAGCAAAAACATGTTTATATTTACTTAGTAATTTCAAAAGCAAATTTTTTTGTGCAATATTCATATGTTTCAAATCAAAATCTCCTCCCCATGCATCAAATGTTTCATTTTCTTCAATACAGTTTTCAATGTCAACTCTATTATTTATGTCAATATCAGATTCATAGATGTTTTCAAATGTTCCTAATTTCATTCCTTTGTTTATATAAACAACCTTTTCAGATGGATTTGCAACTTTAGCATACAAAAAGTCATTTTCAGGAATTTTGTGGATACTTCTGGCTACGAAAATTTTGTTTGCAGAAAATTCTTTATTATTGATAGGTTCAAGCAAAACTGTCGTTTCTTTTTCAATTTTGTAATTTCTTTTTAATTTAATAAAAGATTCTGAAAATGGGTGTAGAACACATTTGTTGAAAGCTTTGGCAATCCCTATTGCCTGGTTTTGTTGTGAACTTCCTTCATCATGTCTATCACAATCTGTCTGAAATATTTCATTGTTACTGGTATTGTCTTTTGTCAAAAATCTGTCTGTATGTACATTGTCATTCATTTGTCTTTCATGTAAATCATTTTCACATTCATAATTTGACCTTTCATTTCCATTTGCATCAAAATTTCTAAAATCAACGTCTCTAAATTCATTGTGAAAATTGTTTTGTTCAAATAAATATCCATTATTATATCTATAATCTACATCCTGTGTAAAATTGTAATTTCTTCTATTACATTTATAATTTATTGCATTACACTCAGATATTTCAGGTTGAACATCTTTGTGTCCAAAGGCAATGGTCACTTTACTTTTATGCAGAAAAGTACTTCCTAAAATCATGTTGTATTCGTTAGGTGCAGGTATGTTTAAAATGCAACATTCAATCACAATATTGTCTTTTCCAACGGACAAAAGAAAAGAAGCATTCTCATCAGCCCAAACCTCCTGATCTCCAACTCCCTTCACAATAATGGATGTATGTTTTAATTGCACTTTCCTAGGGTTAATTTTCTGCAAAGCATCTCTATAGATAATATTTATGGAACTTCCAGTATCGATTAATGCATTCAGTTTGACATCTTCAACAAAAACTGAGATGACCGGAAAAATTTTCTGGCAAGGAGCATTAATTTCCGTCATAAAACTAACTTCAGAATCTGTTCTATTACATTTTGGAGATTGAAAATTTTGTGTTCTAAAGTTTTGTCTTCTAAATTGCCTTCTATTACCAAATCTATTATTAAAATATCTGTTATTTCTTCTATAACCAAAATTATTGAAGTTTTGAAATTTATAATTATCAAAAGAATTTCTAAAATTTGAAAAATTTCTCTGGAAATTTGAATTTCTATATGAACTGTTACGAAAAGGTCTTCTAAAAATATGGGAGTTCTTTCTTGGAGAATAATTTTGATATGGACTTTTAACGTACCACTCTTCTTCCTGTGAGGCAACTGGAATTCTTCTTTGACTGAAACGGTTTCTATTATCAGATCTTTTGGATGGTGTAGAAGTTCTGAAAGATGTTGATGGTTTATGTTTCTTCTTTACTGGAATATCTTCCCAATCTTCCTCTTCCAATTCATTTTCATTGTATCTGCTTGTAGAGGGAGTATCCAGGAAAGATTCTTCAAAACTGGAATTGCTCTTTTCCAGATCTTCTCTTATTTCATTCAGTCTTTTCTTTCTTTTTTCTGAATTTTCACTAAATTTTCTTCTTAACTTTTCAAATTCTTTCTTCTTTAAGTTTAATTCTTTCTTCAGTTCTTCAATTTCTTGTTTAGGGTCATTTTCAGTTCTTACAGTATTTACGTCTTCTGTCATTTCTTCCAGCTCTTCATTTTGCACCTCTTCTTCCAAAATTGCAATGTCTTTAGCAGCTTCAAATGACTGTGGGTTTGCAGATAACACAGCTTTTCGAATAAGGATCTTCAATCCTTTCTTAAATGAGTTGAGCAAAATTGCAGCTCTCAGGGAATCTTCGTTGTCAGACACAGCATCTTGTGGAAAAGCCACAAAGGATTCAGCTTCTATGCGGTTCGCATAATCACGTACATCCTCGTTTACCAGCTGTTTACAATTTACAAGGGCAGCAACGTTCTTGGCAATATTTTCTTTCTTTGTGAAGTTTTCCTTGAGTGCGTTAACAACTTCAGTAAAATTCATGCTTTGGTTTAGTTTCGGGATGGATTTTATCAGTCTGTCCGCACGACCAGATAACTTCAATTTTAAAATGAAAATTTTATCTCTATTAGACCATTCGGCATGTTCAGCGACAAGAAGAAATTTCTCCAAAAATTCGTGAAAAGATTCATTTGCATTGCCAGCAAAACTTGGAATGGATCCAAGGAACTGAGATCCAACTCCAATTTTCATTTTGTTAGAGTCTCTGACAGCGGAAGCCGATCTACCAGCATTTGGAGAAAGTCGTGGTGGAGACACCGAAGGGATACGGTGGTTGGACACACTTGGATGAGCAGAGGAGTCTCTACTCCTGCTTGTTCTCGTATTTCTAGATTTAGGCATTTTAGCACAAGGTTTTTCACCAAAAATTTCAAAATTATCACGAAGCACAGTTTATTGTGGAAAATTGATTTCACTTTTGCTTAAATCACTTATTTATGTGTAAACAGAGCACTGAAAAACACTACGTGTAACTTTTTCACTTTTTGTTCATTATCATGAACTTCGAATCACTTTTGTATGTGCACAGAACTTTTGTATTCACTTTTCAAAAATAAATGTATGCACTTCATGTATTTACCTTTTAATGTGTGTGTATTTGGAAATTTCAATTTACTCATATATCATATATCATATAGAATTTTGTGTATTTATGTATGTCAAGTACCTCAAAATATATATGTAACACAATTTCAACATGTAATATGCAAATTAAATCATGCAAATAATACTCTGGTGCATCTGGGCTTATGTGCTTTTGCACTTATTTACTATATGACACATAAACAAAAATTTTCATGCCCATTAAACTCAAATATTTTGCACCGCAAAATAATTTTTCAACTTACTTCGACATATTAGTACTGCAATATATAATCACAATAAAAAAATTTGCACTCTTTCATAAATTTATACCTCACTCACTGTAATACTCTGGGAAAGGGATACGGCACCAATTTGTGGGAGCTGGGTCAGTACAAACAGCACCTACTGACTCCACCACCCACAACTTCGTGATCGTAATTTCAAAAGGCCAAAGAGACATATATTTAACATATCTAGTCTCAAAAATTTAACAGCAAAAACACCAGGTTCAAGATCTAAAGGAGTTCCCAGTTTAGGAGAATTAATCCTAAATGAAGTACAGTGAGTAAAGTAAACATAACACAATAAAAACATGGCTCAATTGTCACTCAAATCAATAATCAATATTTATTTTAAGAATTTCAACAGCATATATATATATATCTATTTATCCTTCAAATTATCTAATTATAGTCAGAGCTTTATTTATGTATTAACAATCTGAATATCTGCTCTGTTCAAAATTTATATATCACATTAATTTCAATTCAATATTCATATGGTTTTCAATACTAATTTAATTAACCAAAAAATGCATTTAACATGAGCCATTTAATTTAGAGGATGGTCCTCGTTATGCCAGTGCTGCCTCGGAATCATTGATTCCGGTAAAAGGAAAATTTACCTGATCTCTTAATTTTATTTAATTTGGAGCAACAGATTTGCATCAAGTAATCACGGATTAAAGCTGAGTCAAAAGATCCAATGGGGAAATGTCGAGGAAAGGAAAACCAAACTTTTTCTCAGGACATCAGTCCATTTTTCACCGGTCCGAATCATTTTTCGAATGAACACATAAAAAAAAATCCGGGGGTTTGATGACGGATATATACCTGGAATAAAAAGAAAGATTTAGAAAAATATGCACATCAGAATATTTAATAATGGTTTCCAGGCTCCGCTTCTTCAGCTCCAGAAAAGGCAAGCCATTTAGGCTAAAGGCCTTTGTCTCGTTTCGACAAACTTTCGATGCGACCTTTCAGTCCAAGTGTTCCAGCACGAAGAGAGAGAGCATGGGTCCTCTGAGCCCACGCAAGTTCTCCTACGCAAAAAATGCGCCTCTTCCTGATTGGACGGCGCGCTCCTCCTCGGCAACAGCGAGCAAACGTCACGCATCCCGGCCAGACACTAAGTCCAGACAATCCAACGATTTCACGACGAAATGCGCTTTTTAATGTAATTTCAATGGAAACAAGTGTTAGTAAAAACACTGTACAGGCACGAACGGAGAGAAGGATGTTTCTCTTGCAGAAAATACAAAAAGGCTCATGGCGCAGAATTGCGACATGACAGGATAAAGGCAATTTCTGTCCGCCATTTCGCAAAGAAGGCATATTATTTTATTACGAATCGTACTATAATCTAATGAACATCAGGATTTCCCACAAAAGACATACCTACCAAATTTTATGAAATTCGGTCCATTAGTTTTTCAATTAAAGTGGATGTAATATCCTCACAGACACACAGAAACATACACAGATACACCCTTACACACACAGACGTCTTCCTAAAAATAGTTTTTTCGTGTTCTAGAAGTCCCAAAGCGTGTAGATCCTTCGAAAATTCGAGTTCCGATCTTCGGCACTATTCCAATACCTTGAATACATACACACACACATACATATATTATCTGTGTATCTGTGTATTATCTGTGCATCTAAATTCCGTGCCTATGCAATGACAATAGTTGTGATTTTAAATGATCATTAAACTGTTATTATTTCTTCAACGAAGCCTAATTTTAACTTATGCAGAATGCAAATATCTCAAGCGATTGTAAGGTGAGTTACATAAGAATTGCTGAATTTTTTTCACAAAAAATTATATAGCTCTGGAGTCTGGAATACAAGTTATATGAATGAAATATTCATTGATTTTGCATAGACCAATTTTTAATCAAAAATTTCATAAAAATAATTATTTGCATATTAATTTTGCAAAATTTGGTTTTATGGTGAATTTTTCAAAATTTTGTTCGAAAATTTTGGGGTATTCCGAACATTTGTTTGGGTTTAAAATCAAATGGTTTCCAGTAATAACTTATTATAATTTTTGTACCAAAATTCTTTCAAAACGCTCCATTCGTTCGAGAGATATCGCCTCCTCTACTCACGGATGCACACACATGCACACACATTTACACACAGACACACACGTACACACAAATATACACACATACTTCACCTCAAAACCGGACCGGTTTATTAGAGAAACAGATGCTTGAAACGTGCTCTTCCGTTAAAAACTAAGTCCAATTTCCGATTCCTTTACACTACTTACCCCGTCACTGCCCTTATACATTATACTATGCAAATAAGTAAAGTAATTATATATTTGTAGCACATATTTGATGTATAAATTTATATTTAAAAAAATGATTAATCATGCATAAAACATTGATTATGAAACACTTTCCAACTGAAATGTAATTTTATTTAAAACACATCTCTATAAAACACATATAATAAACATCTTTAAAATGCGATACATTCAAAGCTGATACATTTTGAATTATCACAGTATTAGAATAATTTATTATATTGGAGAACTTAAAACTTCATAAAAAAATGAACTTTATTCAAATTAAGTCATCGAAATATAAATCGTCTGGCGCGCTATGTAAAAGCAATGAATATTTCATCCATATCATTTTTATTCCAGTCTCCAGAGCTAAATAATTTTGCTTGAAAAATAATTTGCAATTCTTTTACAACTCATTCTACAACCACTTGTTTACAGTCTGCATCCATTAAAATTAGGCTTCGTTTAGAAATTAATCAAAGTTTGATGATCATTTAAACTCAAAAATATTGTAACTGCGTTGGTGCAGAATATGGATGCCCAGAAAAACGCATAAATAAAGCCATTTTAGGAAGTATGCAACACTATATATAAATTAAAAGAACATTAACAATCACGATGTTTGCACTGGGAAAAAATATGAATGCCATATTTTATTTTAAAGTGGGTCACGGGATCTCTTCATATAATATAGGTGTAATTAATATTTTAATTTATATTTGGAAAACTACCAAACATATCTTGCTGCATTTTGATATATATTTTATAGGATAATTTGTATATTTTCTAAAATTTACGAAACCATTTGTGGATTTTAATATCGCCTAAAATATATTTGAAAAACCAGGTCCCATAGAGTTCAATGTATTTCACTTTTTCAACCCGTGTTCAATCCAAAACTAATTGGCTGATATTATTCATTTGCATTCCCATAGATCCCACAGACCGTCTCAACAATATACTAAAATTTCATTTTGATACATTTTTACGGCAGTTATCGTGCGAACGGACGGACAGACAGACAGACAGATAGACAGAATGAACAGAGTCATAAACACTTTTCAAGTATGTTGGAAAGTGTTAAAAATCAATATTTACTTTCATTTCATGGTCCTATTGGTATAATATATTAGTTATAGTAACGAATAAAACCGCTTGCTAAAATAAAAAAGCATTTCTTAAATGTGCCTTTACTGCATAATACAAGTATAGCATGATTTATTTACTTAATACACATCATATCATTAATTACGCTGCAAAATCAATAAAACAGATTGATTTTCGCTAATTATAAGCAAGTGAGGTCAAATTAACTTTAAATTGCTGTCCCTAATTCTGATTTGTATGCATCAACATACTTTTTATTTGAGCAAGTATTTTTCTTTTTGCATATATAAGGTTACAATAAATAGTTGAGAAGGTTTATGAAACTACCTCAAAGTCAAAAGCAGTGTTATTTTATTTTTAATATGTATATTGCATTAAATAACTGTTTGTTTTGACGAATGCAATTTAATAAAATTAAAAAATCTGATGTGGGCAGCATATGACTTTCCTGCAGACTCATATTCACATTCTCTTTATTTCTTAAGTAATTCAGTAATTTGAGTTTTATTGCACAAAATAACACTAAATTTGAACTTTTAATTCCATTTTTTTTTTGCTTTTGGTAAATGGAAATTTTTTCACTGGCAGAGTAAAAAAGTGCATAAAAACGAAAATATTTCGAGAACAATTTTCTTAGAGTAATGGGGTTAGTCTTATTCTTTCGTAGTCAAAACTTATATATAAAACACGCATTTAATTTATATATTTTAGTATATGTAGTCTTTTATTTTAGATTTTGGCGAATTTTTAGCGCCATTTCGTAAAGGAAGGCAGGTTCTTATTTTTCCAAATTTTGTGAAATTTGGTCAATCAGTTTTTTTATCTAGGATGGATGCATGATGCTTTTGAGGCCATTTCGCAAAAACAGACGGGTGTTTTTACCCCGAATAGTACCAAAATCTAATCAGCACCAGGGTCACACACAAGTGACATACTTAATAATTTTTTTTGAAATATGGTCCATTAGTTTTTGAGTTAGGGTGGATACATGCATTTCACAGACATACCCACAGATAGACAGACACACAGATAGACAGACATAAAAACATACACACACAGAGACACACACACACATACAGACAGACACTTGCATACAGACACACACACAGATGTTGCGCAAAAAATAGTTTTTCGTATTCTAGAGTTCACAAAACTTTTAAATCCGTCAAAAACTGGAGTTGCAATTTTCGTCAAGATTTCAATACTTTCCTTATGCATTACCATGTATTGCAGGGAAAATAAAAATCTGATGTGGGCAGCACATCACTTTCCCTGCAGACTTATATCCACGTTATCTTTATTTTAATTAAATTTAATTCACTTTTAATTCAATTTTCGTTCTCATTTGGTAATTGCACTTATTTTCAAAGGTGGCGTAGAGAAATACGAAAAAACTAAAATATCTCGAGAACGGCTAGTCCTAGTGTAATGTGGTTGGTCTTATTCTTTTCTTTGTTAAAAATTACGTATAAAACAAGCTTTTAATGGATATATTTGAGCGTACGTAGTTTTTTATTTTAAATTTTGAAGATTTTTGCGGGCTATTTTGCAAAAAAAGGCAGATTATTTTTTTCCGAATCATACCAAAATCTAATCAGCACCAGGGTGACCCAGGAGCGACTTATCTACTAAATTTTGTGAAATTCGGTCCATTAGATTTTTAGTTAGAGTGGATACAAACTAGCTTTTGCGGGCCATTTCGCAAAAAAAGGCGGGTTCTTTTATCCCCAATCGTACCCAAAACTAATCAGCACCAGATTCACCCACAAGTTACTTACCTACCAAATTTTATGAAAATCGATGAATTATTTATTTAGTTAGAGTGGATACAAAATCTGCACAGACAGACAGACAGACACACAGACACACACACAGACGTCACACTAAAAATAGTTTCTTCGTATTCTAGAGGTCTCGAAGCGTGTAGATCCGTCGAAAACTCGAGTTGTGATTTTCGGCATGATTCCAATACTTTCCCTATACATTACCATGTATTGCAGGGAAAGTAAAAAGTTAGGTGCAGACACTGACCAAGGACTAGAGAGATTTTCTGTTAAAGCTAGCTTCGGACCTGTGACATAAAATGAATTGACATCATGATTTCGAATATATTGCCTAGAGCCGTCTACAGTTTGTGATTTGTCCTACAATTTTGAAGTCATAGTTTTTCAATACTTTTGGATGTAGTTATTTACTTTCTTTTTTTTTTTGTAACTTCAAAATCTAATCTTCCATTGTTAAAAACGCTGTTGCCATCTCGAAAGGAGTAACATTTACATGACTCAACTGTTATTGTTTAAGACTTGTTGTCATTCCAAAAGAAGTAATATTTAGTTTATTGATTTAAACAATTAAAAATGCATTAATTATTCAAAGATTCATTTAAATATTACATCTTTTGAATGTTCGTGAAACTATGCTTGCAAAACGCTTAATGTGTTTGTAGGGCTGCTACCCAAGCCTGGTGAAAGACCTTGGGAATCAAGGCACGGCGATTTTTGAACGCCAACAAACAGGGATGGACACCCTGAGCTCCAGAATTTGGACAGCTATAGCAGACAGGGAACAGTCGATCGTGTTCGTCTGACTGGTTGAAATAGCCGAGGGTTAGTAACCTTAGCGATCACGGGATGGCCCCAAAGGCCGTATTACTAAGATAAAGGTAGCGAGCTCTTTTATTACTTTCCCTCCAATATATGGTAATGTATAGGGAAAGTATTAGAATTATGTCGAAAATCGCAACTCGAGGTCTATAGAATACGGAAAACTATTTTTTGTGTTACGTCTGTGTGTGTGTCTGTATGTCTGTCTGTCTCTGTGTGTGTCTGTCTGTCTGTGCAGATTTTGTATCCACTCTAACTAAAAAACTAATGGACCAAATTTCATAAAATTTGGTAGGTAAGTCACTTGTGGGCGACTCTGGCGCTGAATAGTTTTGGGTACAATTTGGGATAAAAAAACCCGCATTCTTTTTACGAAATGGGCAACAAAAATTGCCTTTATCCACTCTAGCTGAAAAACTAATGGAACGATTTTCGCAAAAATCGGTTGATAAGTTGCTCGCGGGTTACCCTGGTGCTGACTAGATTTTGGTATGATTCGGTAAAAAATAACCTGCCTTTTTTGCGAAATGGCTCGCAAAAGTCGTCATAATCTAAACAAAAAACTACGTATGCTCAAATATATCCATTAAATGCTTGTTTCATACGAAATTTTTAACGATAAAAAATAAGACCAACCCCATTACACTAGAACTGGCCGTTCTCGAGATATTTTAGTTTTTTCGTATTTTCTCTACGCCACCTTTGAAAATAAGTCCAGTTACCAAATGAGAACGAAAATTGAATTAAAAGTGAATTAAATTTAATTAAAATAAGGAGAACGTGAATGTCTGCAGAAAAAGTCATGTGCTGCCCACATCATATTTTCTTAGTATTACAGCCGTAACAAAAAAAAGCTCGCGAAGATAAAGAACTGGAGAAGTGAGTTTATTGAGCGCCAGCGAGTAGAAAACGAAGTCACCCGACTCGCGAAACGAGTTAAGAGGGTTTGTGAGCTTCAGCGAGCAAGAGACGGGGCCTTTAGTATAATAAAAAATAACTCAAACAATTTACGAGAAAAATTCATATTGAACAATAATTTTTCATTTTAAAGTTTACTTCAATGTACGAGCTAGCGATTTATATGAGTGAAGATAGCCATTTTAGACGAAACAAATTACTCTTCTGGAAAATATTTCTCAAGCAAAATGAACGTTACATGAAAATTACCTTTTATTCACTCCTAAATGTATAAACAATGAAAAAATCAGACACTATTTTCTGTCTATAATATCCATTTGCGAAAATATAATTTGATTTATTAGGTACAAATACCAATAAAAATGCATGCAAAACTTATAAAAAAATTATCTAACATTTTCTACGTAATCAGTTTTAACTGCAGAGTACAGCGTGATTTATTTATTTAATGTCCAGCATTAATCACTTCACAAAGTCAATAGAATCAATTGCTTTTCTCTAATTATACACAAGTGTATCAATATTTGCTTCGTATCATTCTTCATTACTCTCAATCGGTGAAAGGTACTCTGATGTATTTTTTTTCTTATGCATCTGGATGTAATAAATATTTGGAAAAATTAGCTAGCATATACATAACTTAATCAGTTTTCTAACAATGGTTTCCACTTATAACTTTCCTTATATACAACTAGCAGCATACCCGTTCTTTGTACGGAGTAAATAATATAAACTTAATTCGCAATCATGTGCAAATTCTGTTAAAATATTAAATTTATTGGTAAAGAGAAGTTTAAGAAAATCTGTTCTCACTATGCAAAATTATCTTCACTTGCAGATCTGAAGAATAAAACATCCTGGCCCCTTTTGTAAGTAAATTTACAAAAAACAAAGAATTGAATCAATATATGCAACACCGTACTACTTATATTGTCGCAGAATAGAAAATATGCCAGTGTGTTAGTAGAAGATTACCCGTATTACAATACGAGTCTCAAAAATCTCTGCCAAAATAAAAGAGATGACGTAATACATTAAAAATATCAATAATCCTGGTACTCTTTATACCAGAAAGTCGTAATTGATTCCAATATATGCCAATATATATCAAAACATATGCCAATATACCTGTATTATTTATATTCTCTTAGATTAAAAGGTATGCCCGTGCATTTGTAGAAGATTACTCGTACAACGTACAGTATATGAGTTTAAGTAATTTTTGTCATAATAAAACAATGGCATAATAACTTGAAAATATCAAAAATCCCTAAATCAATAATCCCCGAAAATATTAATAATAATAACATTTAAACCTTAAGACCGTAATTGATATTCAGTCAAAAATGCTATAAGAAATATCAAATCGTTCTTCTCTAAAATATATTTTTATATCCATTTATTTATTATTCAAATCAAAAAGATAATAATAATAATTAACAGACAGATTTAATTTAATTGCGTTTCTGAGCAACTTGATATAAGATAGAATCTTCCTCATAAACTCCGAAATTAAATAACCATTTTGATTTCTTTATACTTTTCATTGTTGAGTAAAAGCTTGTTTAAAATAAACCATGGCGATAGATTTCCCATTTAAATCAGGTTTCAAACAATTCACGTTTTCAGAAAGTGACTAATTAGCGCAAAAAATCTCCCATCAAACTCAGAGATAAGGTTTTAATTCACTTTCAAACGATTTTCAAGCTTTTCGTTTGGATAAACCACGGAGTTAGAGAGTAGAACTTCTAGGAAAAAGTTTCGTTTTTCATTAATATCTCGACAACCCCCGGTCTTAGATACTTGAAACTGGGGCTAAATTTATGGGAGCTGATTTCAAGGACATCTACAAAATTTCATTAAATCCTGTTAAGCCCTTCTCCGGTGAAGATGAGACAAACGAAAATTTTGTTTTTTACTAATATCCCAGAATCAACAGTCTCCGAAAATATCAATGATAAGAATGTTTAAACCTGAAGATCGTAATTGATATTATCCAGTCAAAAATGCAATGCCAATTAAATTTATTTTATATACATATCTACATATCTTTATTATTCAAATCGGAAAAGATTTAATAAAAATCATATGGCACATAACACATTGGATCTGTTGCTAAACGACATGATATAATTTGCTTCAAATAAATTGATGGAAATCATATCGTCTGAATAATGCTATCTCCATGGAAGGTTTTGCGACATTTTCGCCAATTTAGCGATAACTTAAAAAATCGCCAAATTTATCGCCAAGTGGGACTGTAGAACTGATAGTCCCATTTTGCGACTAATTGACGAAACATTATCACAATACTATCCCCTAACAAATCACAATTAATTTCAATTATTAAGCGCAATTTTATCAATTCCATAATATTTTTATGGATTTACAAATATTTTTATCAATTTGGTGATATTAAAATATTCGTTAAATGTGTTACTAAGGATGGATGGACTGACCGACAAATGCTACCGAAACATCATTTCAGTACTCTATGCTAAAAAAACAAATTTAATTTCATTGATTTGCATCATTTTTATCAATTTGGAGACATTTCCGCTAATTTGGTAAAGTTTAAGAAAAGTTACCAAGTTAGCGATATTCCGCCAAATTCATAGCTCTTAATTTGCAGATCTGAGGAATAAAATATCCTGATCCCGTTTGTATATATACTAAATGAAAACACTAAAATTGTATGAGATACACCCTTTCAACTCTTTTTCTGTTTCAACAATCGGCTACATGAATTTATTGGGTAAATACAATATATGAGTGTATTAGCTAAACACAATTTATGAGCTTCTTCGTCTTCGACCCAGACCGTCCGACCTACCAGAAAGGTGTAAGGTCAATATATGAGCTTAAAACCTCTTTGCTAAAATAAATGAAAGTTATGTACGTAGTCCGCAATTTATATAATTAAAAGAACAATCAAACCGTTCATGTATAAAATATATTTTACATCCATTTATTAACACTTTACAACAAAGTTGAAAAGTGTTTATGACTTTGTCCATTTTGTCTGTCTGTCTGTCTGTGTGTCTGTCCGTTAGCACGATAATTGCCGTAAAAATGACTTAATCAAAATGAAATTTTAGTATGTTGTTTAGACGGTCTGTAGGACTTATGGGAATATAAATGAATAATATCATCCAATTAGTTTTGGACTGAACCCGGGTTGAAAAAATGAAATACATTGAGCCCTATGGAACTTAATTTTTCAAACATTTTTAAGCGGATTTAAAATTCACAAATTGCTTCGAAAATTTAAGGTAATAGTGAAATTGTTCTATAAAATATATAAAAAAATGCAGAGAAATATATTCAGTAGTTTTTAAATAAAAATTAAAATAATAATTACACATCTTATATGAAACGATCACGTGACCATGATATGAAACGATCACGTGACCATGATATGAAACGATCACATGACCCACTTCAAAATGATATATGGCATCCATCTTGTTTCAAAATCGTGATTTTAAGTTCTTTTTAATTCATATTGAGTGTTGTATCCGTCCTAAAACTACTTTATTTTTGCTTAAATTCTGTGCATCTACATACTAAAACAACACAATGACAATATATTTGAGTTTAAATTCTCATTCAAATTTGATTATTTCTTCAACTAAGCCTATTTTTCACCTATGAAAAATGTAAACAGCAAAATATGTAGAATGAGTTGTATTAGAATTACTGTATTTCTTTAACACAAAATAATTCAGTCCATGGAGTCTGCATGGCTGATATGAATGAAATATTAATTGATTTTATAAACAGAAGGACGATATTTTTCGATGAAGTTTTAAGCATAAAGTTTATGAATTGTAGCTCCATGGTCTTAATTTTTAAATAAAATAAATTATTATAGTATTGTGATGAATGAAATGGAGAAAGTTATGAATGAAATCCTGCTTTTATAGAGAGATCCAAGCGTGTTATTTTTTCTATGACGTCATTTGAATTTATTTCAGTTGTTTTCGATGAAGTTTTCAAATATAATAAATTATCGTAGTATTGTGATAGTTTTAAAAATATTACCGTGGAATGTATTGCATTTTAGAGATATTTAAACCAGGCAATTTATATTTCAATGCCGTCATTTGAATGAAGTTCATTTTTTTCAATGAAGGTTTAAGTTTTCAAATATAATAAATCAATGTAGTATTGTGATAAATTTTAAAATATTACCGAGGAATGTATTGCATTTTCGAGTTTTTTAAATAAAATTGCATTGAAGTTGGAAAGTGTTTCATAATCAATGCTTTAAGCATGATTGATCTTTCTTGTTTATTATTCAAATAGAAAAAATAATAATTAATATTAACGACGCATTTAATTTCATTCCGTTGCCGAACAACATGATATAAGATAGAATCTTCCTCATAAAATGCGAAATTAAATAGCCATTTTGATTTCTGTATACTTTTCATCGTTGAATAAAAGCTTGTGAAAGATAACCCATGGAGGTAGATTTTTCCATTTAAATTCATGTTTCAAACAATTCATGTTTTTCGATACTGACTAATTAATGCAAAAACCCTGCACCAAACTCGGAAATAAAGTTTTATTTCATTTTGACGTTTTAAACAAACGATTTTCATCCTTTCCGTTTGCTTTGAGTTTGCTTTGCGTTTGGATAAACCACGGAGTTGGAGAGTAGAACTCTCAGGAAAAAGTTCGGTTTTTCATTAATGTCTCGACGACCCCTGGTCATAGAAACTCAAAACTTAGACTAAATTTATGGGGAGCTATTTCAAGGCGATTCATAAAATTTCATCAAATTCGGCTCAGCCGTTTTTCCGTGATGATGAGACAAACGACAATTTGTTTTTTACTAATATCTCGAGAACCACTACTCGTAGAAACTCAAAACACTGACTAAAGTTTAAGTAGTGCTATTTATAGACTACCCACAAAATTTTATCCAATTCGGTTCAGCCGTTTTCCCGTGATGATGGGACAGACAGACAGACAGACATATTTTCAATTTTATTTATATAGATAATGTATAAGAAAAGTTTTGTGACGGGGTCGTAAATTCGAATTCGAGTTGTTTTGGTACAAAAATCTCAATCCATGAATACTGGAAGCCTATTGTTTTTATACGCAATCGAATATTCCGAACTCGCCTAAATTTTCACGTGAAAGTTTGAAAAAATCATTAAAAAATCAAAACCTTTAATAAAGTTACGTAAATAGACATTTCTAATGTAATAGACATTTCTAATGTGATTTGTCATTAGAAAACGATTAAAACAAATTTTAGAACTCTAGCATGAGCCGTTCTTGAGATATTGCACATTTTTCAAAAAAATTATCAAAAAATCATGTAAAATAATAAAAAAGTATTACCTATTGAGAAACATGTTCACTTTTCATATGTAATACCATACGATAAATTGGGTGACATCATTCTCGTGGATCTAGCTCGTTCCATTCATGAAAAAAGATACTTTGAGTAATACGTTTGTATTTGAACGCCAAAAGTCATTTAGCTGCTGTAAGAATAACTTATTTCTCCATCCATAACGCTTGGCGGCGAGATTTTGGTGACGAATATGATGAAATTTCGCCAACTTGGCGACTTGTTTAAATGTTGCAAAATTAACGAAAACCTCGCCAAATGGATAAAAATGAGGCTAAATTAATGAAAATGGAGACTAATTGACGAAAATTCATTATTTTGGAAAGAATATATCTACTATAAGAGTAACATCTTATTTTTGCTGTTAAAGTAGTAAATCCATTGCATTATATAAGGAAAGTCATGTGTTGCCCACATTATTTTTCTGTTTTTATAAACAGGATGAATGAAATGCTTTCATGGTTCTCTTCCTGTTAAGCTTTAAATTAAGACATCTATAAGATTCTTTACTAGCAGTATACCCATTCTTCGTACGGAGCATATAATATAAAGAAAAATAAAATTCACAATCATGTTCAAATTTTTATAGTTTACTAAATGACATTGTTAATCAAAATATTCTATTAAAACATTTAATTTAATGCTTCTAAAAAGAAGTTTAAAAATATATATTCTCGCTATACAAAATTATCTTCACGGCCAGGTCTAAAGAATGAAACATCCTGATCCCGTTTCTAAACAAATTTACAAAAAATATGAAATTGAATAAATGGGTGCAAAATAAAAGTGCTAAAATTGTGTGGAACCCGTTCAACGTATATTCGCAAATATTAGTATATATACCCGTATATGACACGTAATACAACATATGTGTTTCAAAGATATTTGCAAACTATAACAGGTCACTTGAAATAACAGGTCACATAAATTGAAAATATCAATATTCCCGTAATCCTTAAACCTAAAGGCCGTAATTGATTCCAATATATGCCAAAATGAAAGTGCTAAAATTGTATGGAAAGATATATTCTTACTACTTATATTGTCGTAGATTAGAAGATATGCACATGTGTTAGTCGAAGATTATCCGTACTGCAATATGTGTTACAAAAATATTTGACCAAATAAAACAGATGACGTAATAAATTGAATATATCAATAATTCTAGTAATCTTTAAACTAGAAGGCCGTAATTGATTACAATTTATGCTAATATATATCAAAACGTATGCCAATATATATGTACTACTTATACCAGTGCATTTATAGAAGGTTACCCGTAATACGTGCTATACATGATTTTCAACAATTTTTTGCGAAAATAAAACAATAACGCAATAAGTTGAAAATAGCAATAAACCCCGAATCACTAAACCCGGAAAATAGCAATAATAATAATAATGTTTAAACCTAAAGACTAATTAATAAAATCCAGTCAAAGAAGCAATATCGGTGAATTAATTTTATACATATATTTGTTATTTAAATCGGAAAAAATTTAATAACAATCGTCTACCGCATAAACACATTGGACATTTTCTTCAAATAAATTGCCGGAAAAATATTGCCTTTATAATGATATAGCTATGGAAAATTCAATGTGCATTTTTAACACTTTACAACATAGTTGAAAAGTGTTTATGACGTAGTTCTGTCTGTCTGTCCGTCCGTCTGTCTGCCTGTCTGTCCGTTAGCACGATAACTGCCGTAAAAATGACTTTATCAAAGTGAAATTTTAGTATGCTTTTCAGACGGTCTGTGGGACCTATGGTAATATAAATAAATCGTATCACCCAATTAGTTTTTTATTGAACCCGGGTTGAAAAAATGAAATATATTGACCCTATGGGCCCTAATTTTTCAAACATTTTTTAAGCACATTTAAAATTCACAAATTGCTTCGAAATTTTTAGGAAATATTCACATTATCTCATAAAATATATAAAAAAAATTTCAGTAAAATATGTTACGTAATTTTTTAATTAAAATTATTTAATATAGGGAGAAAAACGAAATCAATTAAATTCTGACTTTTGCGATATCCTCCAGAAAGAAAAATTAGATATATTATAATAAATATCTTTCCAAGAGTTTAATTATTTTGTATATAAGAGAGGTTTCACATTTTAAAATAAATTTGGTAGATAACAATTTTTCATATTTTTTTTAAATTTTATATTACTTTTCATGATATACTTATTTGATGGCGTTTTTAATGCACTTTCCTACATCCTAGAGAATTAAAATTTGGTACACAGATTAAATTTGTAGAACATTTTATTCTACAACAATTTGGTGGATTTTTAAATATAGATCCTACATTTTTTTTCTAAATGGCCTGCAAATAATCCCCGTTCACTTCTGTAAATCATTGTTGAAATATTGTCAAAAATTCTGATGTGGACAGCACATGTCTTTCTCTGCAGACTCATATTCACGATCTCTTTATTTCTTAAATAATAATTTGAGTTAATCTGCACAAAATAACATCTATAAGTGTTTTAAATGATATTGAATTTGCACGTTAAACTTAAATTTGGTTCTCATTTGATAGATGGACTTATTGTCAAAAATGGCTTAGCAAAAACGCAAAAAAAGACTAAAATATCTCAAGAACGGCTAGTCCTAGACTAATGGGGTTAGTCTTATTCGTTTTTTTGTCAAAAATCAATGAATAAAATAGGAATTTAATTGATATGATTGAGCACACGTATTCTTTTATTTTTATATTTAACGATTTTTGCGGGCCATTTTGCAAAAACAGACCGTTCCTTTTTCCCGAATCGTACTAGAAGAACCTACACGTGATTTATATAACAAATTTTGTTAAATTTGGTATATAAATCACTTGTAGGTTATTGAAATATTATACACCAAATTGTGTTAAATTTGGTCCATTAGTTTTTAGCTAGAGTGAATAAAGGCAATTTCTGCCGCCTATTTCGAAAAGAAGATTCTTTTATTACTAATCGTACTATAATCAAATGAACATCAGGGTTTCCCACAAAAAACTTACCTACCAAATTTTATTAAGAATTTATTTTGATAGAAGTCACAAATATGATGTCACGTTGTGACCCAGGTGTCACGTGATTACAGCGTCACTGTCACACATGTGACGAACTTTGCTGTTAGGGGCTAGTTGTAGAATAAAATAATTTTGAAAAGAAAAAACTTTTAGAATAAAATCGATTTCTGTATTTATTTTAAAATAGATAATTAAATTGTTTTGTTTTTCTCAAGATCCTTATTCAATACATTTTTTCGGAGTTCTTAAAAGTGGATAGCTCGTTATGTGAGTTACATTAAGATGCAAATGTCCTTGGCTAAAGCATGATAACTTTTAGATCTCTTGCAACGTATCATATTTAGGATGTAGTGGCATCATTGTCAGTAATAGAAGTATTAATAGTATTAAATTTTATCACACTCCATACGAACCCTTTCCCGGCAATCCAAATGGTTGCTCAAGTCCTAGGACGTGTCAGACGGTCTGGGTCTTCAACACTCCATATGAATTTTTTTGCTTTTTTGTCCACCAGGCTTGTTTTTTCCCGACTTCGCCTCTTCTGAGTGTCGAGAATCGGAAAAACTTTTGCAATTTTCTGAAGAACCTAAAAATAAATATATAATGTGATTTTGTGCAGAAAAAATAAATAACTCGAGTTATTAGAAACTAGTAGAAATTAATAAATCTTCAATTTCCAATCACTATTGAGTCGCTAGTTATGGACGTGAACATTTTTTGCCTATGTTGTTAAACAGTTCTCTTCAGTTTACGATTTGGATTTTATTGAAGATTTTAATATGAATAAAAATGTCAGCTATATAATTTATAATGTGCTAATGACAATATTTTTCTCGGAGGTATGGTATTAACTCGTATACATATTTTTATCTATCTCACGTTTAATTCTGCCCCGCACTTATATTCTGTTTCTTCTTATTATTTTTTTTTTCATTTTTCTTTCCTTTCGTCACACTAGGATTCGATATCTTGCTGGCTTAGGTGGTATAGCTATTTTATCATTCACGCTGCATGGTCAAGCTCTCATTTTGCATTAAGACAGACTTATACTTGTTTTTACCGCGGGATAAAATCCAAAGACTTCCAAAACGAACGCTTTCATATCATACATGGATATTTTATATTATACAGGATATATATTGTGAGGTTCTGCTGGGAAAATATTCTCAGAACTCAGCATGCCAATTACCCCACGCTAGATGTGAGGAATGAGTTCTGGGAAAATATCCCACAGAGATAGAAAACCAAGATCTGCACGGAGATGGAATTTTTAAGATGTCGACACGAGGGAACAACTCCCAGAAAATTGCATTTTTGGAAACTAAATATATCAGCAAGGGGGCCTTAACTCCTAAACTGTGGCCCATCGTAGCACGAACTTGGGTCGGCCAGGCACGTTAAAGTATCAACAGTGGGGCTTAGAACCCAAATAAACAGTTTCGAGAAAGACGCTACCACCGGGGGCCAGTGAACTTGAGGGAAGATATATACAACTGACTCTGTTGTTCGAGATTATTTCTCTGTGGGGCGATGACTGTGACGGTCGATATTTTTCAATGTTCCGTGGGTTTTTATCATGACCCCCATATCTCCGCTAACATTTTTTTAAACGTTTGGACTAGGCAATTCAGCTCAACACCCATTGTCATCTTGGGTCACTTAACATGTGTATAAGTTTATCTTTATTTCAATAAAAGTGTGAATATATTGTTAAAGAAGTCTACCTTGACGTCAAAATCCAGTGTCTTCATTTATATAAATTTCGCGAATCGTAACCAGCGTGTTAGTCCGCTGGATCAAACGTAATTAATTTCTGTTATGCTTCATTTCGAATTTGGCCACCTCATCTCTGAAGCTGGAGAGAAAGATCGACGGACCGTAGGAAGCATCGCCTTTGGATAATAAACACTGACATATATTATACAAGATATTTTACTAGAATGGGTTGAAAATACTCATACAAACAGTCGTAATGGCTGAGAATTTGCTTCGGTATCACAGGCATATCATTGTATTTAGAAAGAATTAGAATGCATATACAAAATTTAATTAGAAAATGGAATAATTCATTGGTAGTTGATAAATTATTATGTACATTATGTTTGTTTTTCACAGTTGACCCTGTCCCTATGAAAGCATTTTCAATCAATGTTATATTGATAGAAATGAAATGCTTTCCCATTACCATAAATAAAAAATAAATTATTTCCATACATTTACTTTCTCTTCATCTGAAACTGTGTTTTACCAATTTTTATCCACCCATTAATTAATTTTAACAGCCACTAGAACCAATTGACACTTTACTAATTATACAAAAATATGTTAAAATTTACTATGTATC
Source organism: Amaurobius ferox (assembly GCA_951213105.1). Lineage (NCBI taxonomy): Eukaryota > Metazoa > Arthropoda > Arachnida > Araneae > Amaurobiidae > Amaurobius > Amaurobius ferox. Next base: position 32,876,173 of record OX578144.1, on the reverse strand, counting down.
ACTATTTCTTATTTTGTGCCAATCGTATGTATCAAAACGCCACATATTAATTTATTAATTATATTAATTTCTAATTGCATATATGTCATGCGTCAACCCGCCTTGGCGTCAAACTGTCTGTTGGTGAGTTTTGTATGCTCCTACCACGCCAAGAAATAATACGCTTTTGTTTTAAATGAAAGAGACATCCAACACTTGTGGCCTTTTAAAATATAAGGCGACTTCAGCGAATAATAATGTTGTTTAAATTAAGTGAAATCATGTAAATACTGTATATATTCCGTAAATATTTTATATTTGTAAAGTAAATAGTCCATTTATTCCATTTAGTCTAATTTAGTCCCATTAGTTCAATGGAGCCCATTTATTTCATTTAGTCCATTTTAGCTCATTTAGCGAAAGCTAACTGTCTATGCAGTCCATCGTAAAACATGAATAATTGACTCATATTTATTTGCAATACTCTTTTGTTCAGTTGTTCGTCATAAATATACAGAGGTCTTAGTCCCTTGTGTTTAAGTGCCCCAATAATTTTGTAAGGCAAGGTCCATCTGGGCACACCTTAGGTCTATCTGTAAGAAAGTGACCATGGGCGAAAGAAGTGAAATAGACAATAAAAGCCAATTTCAAAGTTGTATATAATTATCTAACGAGGAAGCATCGACAGTAAAATTGTCACAAAAGACATTTATTTCGCACAATGTGGTTATTGGCAAAATTCCGTCCTATTCAGGAAAGTAAAAATTAAACAGCACTTGCGCAGGATATCTAATATACAACATGTTCAAAATAAGTAACCTCCGTGAACAACAATTAACATTTGAATTCGAGGTGAAATATTAGAACAGCATTGCTGGTGCCACCGTGATAGTCTCTGATGAGACGACTTTTGGTCAGGTATTTATATCCTTCCATATGCATATTTTTTGCGCTTCTGGTGTCGATTATAACGGATTACACAATCTTCTACAACTTTGTAATTGGTATATTTATTTTACCTCTCTTTGTTGTGGAGTTCATTATTCTAATTTTTTAATTCATTAGCTGGAGGCGCTGCAATCACTTTTATTGTATAGTTCATAGTCACTTTACTATAGATAGAGGTAATGTGTGATCTTATGGACATTTCCTTGGAATATTGTTAAGGTGCTTAAAGATGTTTCTATGAACGCTGCATATTTACTTACTATTCTATCAATGATATAATAACTAGAAAGCAGCTAACAGTCACTAAACATAGTGACAATATTTATAGCAATCAAATTTATTAGAAAATAAACAAAATAAATGAAACGCACCCGCTATACGAGCGTATGTCTTTTGAAAAATATTTTTGTTTATTAAGCGCATGCAAATCATGTCAGTAACACTATCAAGCTCAATCGTCCATTTCATTGGTACTGTCTCTAGCTTTTGAACACATACACCCAATTCTGCAGATCGATGTATTTATACAAAATCATCGCTGGTATTAATATTCAAATTGATCGGTTGAAATCACAGAAAATGATGATCACAGGGAGTGACGCTCGGCAATCTGCAAAGCAAATAATGTATGTTATACAGGTAGGTGAAATGTCCCACTTTGTTTCATTTTAGCGTTAGCAAGTATCACTTTTCAGCCTACCGTTTGGCTCATTCGTAGAGGCTCTAACTCTTGAACATATGCACCAATGGGCACCGAACTTTACAGTTTTGATAATTAATTCCTTTTTTTTTCAATTGAATCAAATTATAATGCATATCGTTTTGTTTACTTTATTCCAATATTAAGAACCTGTAAAAAGCCAAAAAGAAATTCTAAAATATATGATACGAATGCATGCATACTCGATCATTATGCAATGCATAGCTGAATGCATATTAACAAGCATGCCTGTTGTCAAAAGCTCAACGGTGTGAAAACGAACAGTGAATTTATGTTTCTACAGCAAAATGTAGAAGCTTATATCTCTAATTGCTATGCATTTGAATGAAGTATACAATGGTGTTAGATTTAGTAATATTCAAAATATGGAAATGGTTAACATAAAATGTGTTGTATGTTGAATGCCACATTGTCACTGAAGGCTGGCAAGGTGTAGAAAATACAAAGGACTCCCCAAACAACCGCTATGGCTGACAGTCAAGACATTTATGACACCCTAGAGCTTTTCCCCTGTCAAAACAAAATAAAAGTCAAGAACGTACTGCTGCATGAGAATATTCTAGCCAATCACAGGTTGGAGGAATGTCCGGCCTCTGGCAAAGAAATGCTGAGCTAAAAATTTCGATATAAAGAGGATGTACACAAATTCAATATCCTTTATAAATGTGAATATAACGTAATACTTTTTACTTGAGAAGAACAATTTAGCAGAGATTTCGGATGAGTTGTTGTTGTTGTTGTTACCCAGACCGTCCGACCTACCAGAAAGGTGCAAGGTGATTTCGGATGAGTGGAGGAACTGATATTCAGGGGCATAAAGAAGGCCTGAGAAAGCCGAGTGGTAGTGCAGATGTGCTGGCAATTGACAATTATATTCTAAAGGTGTATTACGGATACAACACGTCAGTATTATTACATTTGATTTCGAATCTTTTATTAAGAAATATATAATTAGATACTCTAATAAAAACACAAATTTTTATCTGAAAATATTTTGTATTTTAATTGTTGATTGAAATTTGTGACTGTCATACAACTTAAACATTTAAAGAGTAATTATGAACAATGAAAACATTAATAGTATATTAATGAAGTATAATTACAATCTAAATTATTAAAATAATAATTTAATTTATAGGTATATCTAATTAATAATATATGTTTGGACGGAGCATGTAATGACAATAAAATAATTGTTTTTCATATACAGCTTTGGCAATTGTGTGATAAGATTTAGGAAGATACCAATCAACATGGAATCAAACGTACGTAGAGTTAAAAATATAAATACTACAAAGAAACATGGATATAAAAGTCAATTTACTAGGACTTAACACATATAAGATGAATTTTTCTGCGCGTTAATTTCTATGTTTAGTTTCCATCCTGTTTAAAACAGGTTTTGATTTATTAGTTTCCGAGTCAAATAAAAATGCCTGCTAAATTTATCCCAATAAATTATCTCAGATTTTCTATTAAATTTGCTTTCACTTCATCGTTCGAAGTGATTTATTTCTTTACTGGTTAACATTAATCATTCTATAAAATCAATAGCACCAATTGATTTTCACTAATTATACACAAGTGTGGCAAAATTAGCTCCGCATCGCTCTGTGCAGTTTCACATTACGTAAAAGCATCTATCAAGTCAATCCACTATGTGGAATATATTCTTCGCTTTTTACAGCTATCACTTTGCAAGTCAATATTTAGACAGATTAGTCGACTTATGATTAATTACATCGAATTTGTAAACACTGATGTTTATTTAATTTTATTCTATAAATAGAACGTATTGCATTAAATTGTTCTGATCAATACTGAAATTTATTTTAGTTAAATACATGTGATTTGTTATGAAGCATAACATAATGTTTTGCACATTGTGCAAACACAATTCATGCTCACCGGGTTCGATCTATAAAGAAAGGGGGGGGGGAATTACTCAATTTAGGTAATGTGTAGGGTAAGTTAATTGCTAGCACGATGCCTCCTCACAGACACGATGGGACAGTTCGGCGCCAAGGTTTCAAGAACACAAGACAGAAATTGTAAATTATCATGTAAGATATGTCGTAGTAAATGTCTAAATTAAATTATTGTCCCTGTCAAGTATTAAGTCACTCCGGGACTCGGAGCAGACCTCACGGCTGCTGGGAACCCACAGATCATCGGATTTTATTGGAATGCATACAAAATGAGCGTCATTCGTTAACCCAATAAATACTTTGGAAGTGCGCCCCACCCATTCTCACGCACAAGGGGTGTAACGGATGAGCGGACGAGGTAACTTTGATCATTTGGTTCCAACCTTCAGAAAAATATGAGGGGACCTGAAATTAGAAAAGTTAAGTCAGACGGAATTTTGATCTTTGCAGAGAAGGTCTCTAAAAGTGTATAAGCACTTGATCGATTTGTATAAGCCCGATCGAAAAATGCAACTCGGCATATCTTTGAGAACCTGTACCTACAGCTATTCCTAAGTGGTATCCCTATGCTCTACAGGAAAGGACTGGCGTATTTGGCACCCTAATGCGAGTACATCTGTTCATGTGTAGCTCGTATCCAGGTGCGATTATTAAGCAATGAAATTCTATGACCCGATTACGCCAAATCGAGCTAGAGAGGAACCAGACATATATTAGCGACACTCATCGGGCGGTCAGCGGAGTAGCGAAGACTTTGCCTCTTTCGCCACGTAAGACCAAACAGCTCTAGAAATAGACGGCGTAGTATGGAATACCCTTTGGTCTCTGTAAACTATAGCTACGCCGTGACAACTGTGTGGACTGCACGGTAGGCGGCATTTGACAGCTCAGTGGCTATGTCATCTCATGGACGACTATACATAGACGGAGTGTTTTCTGTGCATTCCTGGGCCCCTATGCAGCATATAACACGCTTCATCTGAGTGAGTCAACCGTCATCGATGTGAAATGTTATAATGCATGCAACAGTAACGTTTACCGGGATCCGACCCCGAACGGCAATCGGCCTTCACGTAATTCCCAGGACCTCCAAACATCGCTGTGCCAACCGGCATTTGGACGGTGGAACGCATAGAGGACAGTGATCATCAATCCCTGATGGACCCCGTTCTCCATAAAATCTCCAGAACCGTGTAAACTGTGCTGCATTGCCTATCCCTGACCCTCTAACCATATGAAGTTATGGAGTTGATATTTGGGATTAGCAAGACATTTCATCTGTGTTGCAGGTATTGTGTTATTTGGAATTCAATCGTGGTGCATATATATATATATATATATATATATATATATATATATATATATATATATATATATATATAAATATATATATATATATTAATCTAACTATAATTGTATCAATAAGTTCTGACCTTTGAAAAGTCCACTTACTGTATCAGCTCGATATTTAAATTAATGATAATGTAAGTTAACGATTATTGTAATAACGCAGTACACCGTAAAGTCAAGTTAGGCCTGTTTTTAGTGTATAATGTTTATATATTATTTGTGTGTTTCGTAATTTATGTGTATAATAGAAGTGTTAGTGGCCACAAAATCGACTAGTTTTCTGAATCCTCCCAATGTACTCAATCTTTCCAGATTTCACGTATGCGATTACTGAATCAACCGGAGATTACTATTGGTAAGTGTTAGTATTGCGTTTATGTGAATTTTACTTTACCACGTGAATCAGAAATCGTTGTTGTTAACCTTTTCCTTACGGCGGTACAGCAGTTGTACCACTGAAAATCTCTTTTTCTAGAACGACGCTGGTTCAACTGCTGTACTAGTCTTTTACACCCCCATTTTTCTGGGAAAGGACGAGAGCGCCTATTGTATCCAGTTGACTGCCTTGAAGAATACCTGCAGCCCTTCCTTCAAGTTTCTCCTGACTGAAGGGTGAACGAGTTACGAACAAAAGACAAGGTCATTGAAGGTGCTATTTAGATGGGTGTAATTTTCAGTTATTTTGCCGTTCTGGAGTTGAAAAAATGGATTCTTGGAGCAGTAACTTAAAGGTTAAGCAGCATGTAGGGTGTGTCGAAGAGATGGCACGACAAAATATATCTTGAGCGATTGGTTGCAGATCCAGTTAAAAAAATGCTTCCAATAAGACAGGTGTAATGAAATTACTTATTATTAGGGTAGTCATGCACTAAATTGTGGTGACTAAATTATAAATATATAATCTGGCCGCAATACCCCCTCCCCCCCAATTATCCTTAATGCGAGTCCATTTACAACATCTGTAAATAAATACACATTACTCACTAAAATCAACATTTTTAACTTTAAAAGTTAACATTTATTACAACACATATTATGAGCAATATTTTACTTATATAACAGCTTACCAAAGTGTGGCGGTTAACTATTGCCAGTTATGCCACCTGCACCAAAACGAACTAGAAGCGGCTTTTCTCAGTGTATCTGATAACTGAGGAAACCGCATACCATTTCCTGTTTTGGGACGTCTGACTTTCAAAGATTCCCGATGGGGATGTACACATAACTTTAACGCCGGTGACAGTATGTTGGCATGTGAAAGCCATAATTTTCGTCACCGGCATGTGTGAAAAACAAGACGATGGTGCACACCGAAAACACGTGGCGTGCATGGGGAGCACCCCCATTAATGAGCCCCAGACCGACGACGACCAATAAGATGGTCGGTCACTCCTTCTGGGGCGTTTACAAAATTCAGTTTGGAAAAGAACTTTCATCTTTTCGGACAGAGACTCGCTCCTAAAATCTCGACCTAATCGGTCGACTCTCGGTCTACTTGCTTTCGAACTTTGGAACTACGCAGTCGAAACCTCCTTCCGACTGTTTCGAACTTAACGTTCCAACAATCAGGATTTATCCGCTTGTCGCAGAATCTCTCTGCAAAGTATTAGTATGCTGTATATATATTTGTAAAATTTAATGTAAAATAAAATGTTATTTTATGCAAGTTAACGTTCTGCCTAGAGAACAAAACAACAACAACAAATGTCGGGGCATTGTGCTGGGCATTAATACCGCATGTCAGGTTCAGCCTACACAAACAAACCAACAATAAACCCCGCAATGGTGACCCTATGGACTTGAACGCCCGAGCATATATACAATTCTCTACGGATGCCAACAATGGAGCAATACTCTGCCAACAGCAATAAATTACTGCTCATATAAGACTGCTCTCTCAGAGACAAGCATGCTCGCAGACGCAAACAGTGCTACCCAACAGCTGATGACGACTTCGCAAAGCAACTGAGTTCCTTCCTGACACAATGAATGACCGCTTCCGATTACAAGCAATGAACGGAAAGTTAACCCAGGAGAACCCCCGTGGAGCAACTTCGCCTTCCTCGGACCCCGGCTATTCATCTCCGGACTTTTAAAAGAGATCCTTTCCGGCGGCTAAGAGCTCTCCCCTTCCATGCCAACACAGACGTCGCTGAAAGGCAGGATCCTCCGAAACAACTGCAGTTCATTAAGGTCAGCACAGGTCAGTTCCTTTTTTTCCCGTCCCACAAAATTATTTTTATTTCGGGACAGTGTGTATTCGCGTTATTACCGCTAATTCGCAAAATTACGCATGCTAGGGAATCCTCTGTAAAAATTGTTTATATTCTATTAATTTGTATTTTAATTATATATATTTCTATATCTTAAGCATGGAGGGAAACGACGAGCAACCCCAAATTAACAGGGTTACATGCAAAATCCCTCCTTTTTGGAAAAAGAATGTAACCCTATGGCTAGCTCAGGTTGAGAATGCGTTCCAAATTTCGCATATCATGAAGGATGAGACGAAATATGCATATCTCGTAGCGGCGATAGACTCGGAAGCATTATCCCATGTAAGTGATGTAATCTTGAATCCACCGCAGGAAAACAAATTCAGGACCTTAAAAGATAGGCAAATTACATAATTTGCAGATTCGGAATTAACGCAAACGAGAAGACTTTTATCAGAATTGCAACTAGGGGACCTCAAACCATCCGCATTATTGAGGCAGATGAGAGAATTAGCTCTCGATAAAGTGAACGAGGATTTTTTAAAATCTCTGTGGCTAGATCGCTTACCGCCAAACGTCCGTGCAATTTTATCGGCAAGCTCGGAAAATTTAAGCCAACTGGCAAATTTGGCAGATAAAATATACGAAGTTACAGCAAGCTCGGAAAATATTTGCGCAGTAGCATCGCGTAATGAAAATCCTGCATTAACGGATCTATCGAACATGCAGAAGCAGATAGCTGACTTAGCCACCCAGATCGAGCGCCTATCTAGATCAAGATCATACTCAAGAAATCAAATTCGAGATAATAGACCACGCTCAAAATCGCGTAACACGCCCGATCTTTCAGAAATCATGACAAAGGAAACGACGTAGGAAGGAATAGCGATTTTTGCTTCTACCATAAACGTTTCGGTAAAGAAGCATATAAATGCCATACCCCTTGCAAATTTGCCGACCAAAAAAACTTGTAAAGCCTGTCATTCCAAACATAGGAATGACAGCGGAAATTAAAATAGATCCTGCTAGTAGACTCCATGTATATGACCGCAAAACAAATTGCAAGTTTTTAATTGACACTGGTAGCGACATTTCAATTATACCAAAACCTCTAAATAAAAAAATTCAACCATCTTCGTTGGAACTTTTCGCGGCAAATAACTCGAAAATCCAAACTTTCGGAACAAAATTAGTAGATATAGATTTAGGTCTAAGACGCGCATTTCGCTGGGAATTTGTCATCGCATCTGTATCCCAAGCCATTATCGGGGCAGATTTTTTGAAAGAATTTGGACTTCTTGTGGATCTAAAGCAAAAAAAACTAATAGATTCCAATACAAAGTTGCACATACCAGGCAAATTAACGAAAGGTAGCGTTACTGAAATCAAATTGATTTCAGGCGACACGCGTTTCCACCAAATTCTCCGACAATACCCAGATATTGCTAACCCAACTCCTAAATTCAAAAATGTAAAACATAAGACGGTCCACTATATCGAAACTTCAGGACCACCAGTTTATGCACGACCCAGACGATTGCATCCGAAGCTGTACGAATCTACAAAGAAGGAATTTGAATTCATGCTAGAGCGCGGGATCTGCCGGCAGTCTAAATCAAATTGGTCGTCGCCCCTCCACGTAGTGCCTAAAGGTTCCGGCGAAATTCGCTGCGTGGGAGATTATCGTCGTTTAAATCAGGTGTCTTTACCTGACTGTTATCCGATAAGGAACATTTTAGATTTTTCGAACGCTCTAAATGGCAAGCGAGTATTTTCTAAACTAGATATTTTTCGCGCATATCACGCCATTCCAGTTTACGAACCTGACATTCCTAAAACGGCAATAACGACGCCATTTGGCCTATACGAGTTTCCCTATCTTAATTTTGGATTATGTAACGCAGCTCAAACTTTCCAACGTTTCATAGATGAAATTCTAGGGGATCTAAATTTCTGTTTTGCTTATTTAGATGACATTTTGGTTTTTTCTGAGAGTGAAGAAGAGCACGAGCTCCATCTAAAACAGATATTCCAACGTCTAGATAATTACGGAATTAACCTTAACATTTCTAAATGCGTTCTGGGAGTATCCAAGGTATCATTTTTAGGCCATCTCATAAATTCTAAAGGCACTAAACCCTTGCCCGATAAAGTACAAGCGATATTGAATGTCAAGCAACCTGAAACAATTAAGGATTTACGCGCATTTCTCGGCATGATGAATTTTTATCGGAGACACCTACCACATGCAGCGCATACGCAAAAGCCCCTCAATGAGTATCTAAAGGGGGCACGAAAGAACGATAAGAGAAAAGTTAATTGGACTAATGAGGCTACGGACGCATTTTTAGCATGTAAAAATCAATTAGCTGAGGCAACGCTACTCGCGCACCCTGCTAAAGATGCGAATTTAATTTTATTCGTCGATGCATCAAATTTTGCGATAGGTGGTTCTTTGAATCACGTTCTTGATACGGGTATCGAACCCCTGGCCTCTCGCGGAAATTATCCCCGGCAGAGACAAGATACAGTACTTACGACAGAGAACTTTTAGCTGCGTATTCGGCTATCAAGTACTTTAGGCATATGCTGGAAGCGCGAAATTTTACCCTGTTTACCGACCACAAGCCGCTAACGTTCGCATTTCAACAAAAATTGGACAAATGCTCGCCTCGCCAAAATCGGCAACTCGCATTTATTTCGGAATTCACTACTGATATACGTCATATAGAAGGTACTAATAACATCCCTGCCGACGTAATGTCTCGCATAAATATGATTACGGTACCTGGTCCAATTGATTATGAAGAACTCGCAGATTTACAAAGCAACGATTCGGAGCTTCAAGATATTTTAAAAGGAACATCCTCGATCGACTTAAAGCAAATCGCTATTCCAAATGCTTCAGCCAAATTATTTTGCGACGTATCCACAGGTACGGCGCGTCCTTATGTACCGCAGCTTATGAGATTCAACGTTTTTTCAAATTTACATAATTTGTCTCATCCAAGTATAAGGAAAACTTCGAAGTTAGTCCGCGATCGTTTTGTCTGGCCAAATATGAATAAAGATATTAATGATTGGGCGAGAAAATGCATCCCTTGTCAAAAGAGTAAAATTCAACGACACACTGTCCCACCCATTGGTTTTTCCCCAAAACTTCTCAGAGGTTCGAACACATACATATCGACCTCGTGGGCCCCTTGCCCCCATCTGAAGGAATGATCTATGTACTGTCTATGATTGACCGGTTCACAAGATGGCCGGAGGCAATCCCAATTCCAGACATCACGGCTTCTACAGTGGCACAAGCTCTGATCGACCATTGGATTTCTCGTTTCGGTGTTCCTTCCAGAATCACCAGTGATCAAGGGCGGCAATTTGAATCTAGACTTTTTCAGTCTTTAGCACAGTGCTTGGGAGTCCAGCGAATACGCACAACTGCTTACCATCCTTCTAGCAATGGAATTATAGAAAATTTCCACCGGCCGCTGAAAGCAGCCTTAAAAGCACACGGTAATAAACAGTGGACTAAGACACTGACAATAGTTTTGCTGGGGCTTCGATCTACAATCAAACTGGACATAGGTGCAACGCCAGCTGAGCTTCTCTACGGAGAAACACTGCGCCTGCCAGGCGATTTTTTTCCCAATAGCTCACAAGTCACTGACCCCTCAGACTTCATAGTGCAGCTAAGAGAGTCAATGCGGGACCTTCGTCCCCCCAACACCTCTCACCATCGGAAACCGAGAATTTTTCTCCCACCCGCTCTTCACACAGCGTCGCATGTATTTGTGCGTAATGATGCGGTTAAAGCTCCACTACAAGCTCCATACGATGGACCATATCAGGTTTTAAAGAGAAACGATAAATTTTTTAAAATCGATATCAAAGGTAGGAAAGTGAACATTGCACTTGATCGTATTAAACCAGCATTTTATGTGAATAATGATGAAGTACATGCACCGGCAAAAACCGGCCAACCGGTTTCGACCACTCAAGCTTCATCAGTGCCAAATATGCCTCCGAAAATTACGACACGATCAGGCCGTCGTGTTCGTTTCACGGATCGTTATGGTTTCACTGGAAACCTTTAAGGAGGGGAGTGTGTGGCGGTTAACTATTGCCAGTTATGCCACCTGCACCAAAACGAACTAGAAGCGGCTTTTCTCAGTGTATCTGATAACTGAGGAAACCGCATACCATTTCCTGTTTTGGGACGTCTGACTTTCAAAGATTCCCGATGGGGATGTACACATAACTTTAACGCCGGTGACAGTATGTTGGCATGTGAAAGCCATAATTTTCGTCACCGGCATGTGTGAAAAACAAGACGATGGTGCACACCGAAAACACGTGGCGTGCATGGGGAGCACCCCCATTAATGAGCCCCAGACCGACGACGACCAATAAGATGGTCGGTCACTCCTTCTGGGGCGTTTACAAAATTCAGTTTGGAAAAGAACTTTCATCTTTTCGGACAGAGACTCGCTCCTAAAATCTCGACCTAATCGGTCGACTCTCGGTCTACTTGCTTTCGAACTTTGGAACTACGCAGTCGAAACCTCCTTCCGATTGTTTCGAACTTAACGTTCCAACAATCAGGATTTATCCGCTTGTCGCAGTATTTCTCTGCAAAGTATTAGTATGCTGTATATATATTTGTAAAATTTAATGTAAAATAAAATGTTATTTTATGCAAGTTAACGTTCTGCCTAGAGAACAAAACAACAACAACAAATGTCGGGGCATTGTGCTGGGCATTAATACCGCATGTCAGGTTCAGCCTACACAAACAAACCAACAATAAACCCCGCAAAAGTATTTAATCAAGGAGGGGAGGCAATTGTATGAGACCGTACTATCTTTAAATTATTTTTAAACAGATCAAAGAATTGATTTCCATAAAAATGGCACATTCCTTGGTATTTTGGCTCTTCCGGACTCAATATTGCTTGTCATGCCCAGTACACATTTTTTTAATATCACACTTGAGAAAAACTGCATTCTTCTCTGGGTAACTACTCTATATCTACTTGATCTCACTTCATCTCTCTGCTACAGTGATCTCACTTCATCTCTCTGCTATAGTGATCTCACTTCATCTCTCTGCTACAGTGATTTCACTCCATCTCTCTGCTACAGTGATCTCATTTCACCTCTGGATCGAAACTGCTTTACTTCTGTATCTCATCTGATTTCTCTCGTTGATACACTCTTGCTAAGCAGCAGCATTTTTGGCCTCGGTTAAAGAAGACACGCCCGCGTTAACATCCATTTATTTCCGTCCCGCTGTTCTTAAGTGCAATATTATAGCGTGGCGTGATTGGTTGCTCTGGATGTGATCTCACTTCATCAAATGATCCCACTTCATCTCTCTGCTCCAGTGATCTCACTTCACTTCTGGACCGAATCTGCTTCACTTCTGTATCTCATCAGATTTCTCTCGTTGATATTATCTTGACAGTCATCAACATCTTTTGTCCTCGGGTAAAGACACGCCCTCGCCGAAGCCCTCTTATTTCCATTGCGCTCTACTTAGTGAGATGTTGCATCGTCGCGTGATTAGTTGCTCTGGATCTAATGAAAACCATTATAATTCCTGGACGTAAGGGTTTTTTAGCCTAAGTCACTCTAATAATTTGGATGATATTTATATATCGGGATCATAAACCTTCAGGACCAAGACTATCGAAACTGGCGTCACTTGTCTGCATGCTCCTTTTGTTCAATAGCAAATACCAAATCTGAAAATGATACTTACTGGTCTCACAATAAATTTTTGTACAACAGCGACGTATGTGACATATTTTATTAAAAATTAGAAAATGTACATTTTTAAACGGGTCCTCTACAAAAGAAATTTCAATAGTATGTTTATTATTTTGAAAATATTCTGAAAAATATTATATACACTCAATTCCTTAATATGCAAAATTAGACGTAGAAAAATTGTCAAAACTGTAGGACTTAAACAGCTATAATTCGATTAAAAGAAAAGGGAAATGCATAGATTTCAAGGGTCGTACAAAAATGGAATTTCATTAGATTAAACATACAAAAACATACATGAGTATATAATTATATTTAGCTAGAAAACTTTAATTATATCTCGTGAAATTTTTATCATATGACAATGAATTTTTCTTTGTTTATAATTAGGCTATACAAAACGTTTTCATAATCGAATTTTTTCATGTTCACCTCTGGTTGGGGCATCTGTGGCTGAAATAGAAGCATGACGAAAAACGTAAACAATTTGGACGTTTATATATTACCTAATAAATATAAATATTGACGACTTTTATTTGTTTTGGCGGAAATAGGGTACAGTTTATGGATTATCAATATTTTAACGTTTTAAACTTTATATGTAAAGAAAAACTAAACAGTTTTCATTCGACCGAGTTTTTGCCTCACTTCCTTATTTTGTTCGAAATATCTAAATAAAAAGTAAATGTCATGTAAACGGTAAGCGACAAAAATGTTCAGTAGGAAAGCGACTATCTGTATTAACATTGTTTTTCAAAAGTTTTCGAAGTTCAAGAAGATCGAAATTTGTCTGTTTTCAGGCATCTATGACAATGCTGATGAGATATAAATAAATATATTTAAATTTTTCTTAAACAATATTTATATTTAAAGAAAATCATATCATATTGATTAGCAACGAGTTTAAATTGTTTTAAATGTTAATTCTGAAAATGTTAATTATGTTAAATGTGTTGATAGTGTAGATGATTTTAATTTATAAAGTAATTATTATTACATGTCCGTGATATAAACGTAATTGAAAGCACTAACATTAAAACATTAACAGTTTTAATTTCACATTATACACGTAAAATGAGCAAGATAAAAACATTAGCTCTTCATTTTGCTATAAATAATGCGCTTTCTACATAAAATTCATCAGAAAATAAGTTGAAAAATTAAAGATAAAAAAATTAAAGATAAATTAAAATTTATTGAAATTCTTACTTGGAGCTTCCCAAAATGTGTGCATTAGGAATTTGGAAGAAAAATTGACTTTTAAAACGTATTCTGCACTATTTGGTATGTAACTTTATTTTCAACTTAAAATAACATATGAAATCTATGTGTAATAAAATGATAGTTATACGGACGTAGATTTAAGTAACTTTTTACATAAGGTGGTTGTCAAACATTACAGAAATGCACAATATTAATTTAAAGTGAATTTTATTTCTGTATTTTAAACGTCTATATCCTTAAGAATCCGGTTAATTGCGAATATTGTTTATTATGGAATGTGATGAAAAGAAAAGAAAAACAATTGTGTTTCGAATTTAAAAATGACATAATCAATAAAAACCAAATTAACTGTCGTTTCTGCAATTTCTCAATTAAAATTTTGAATCTGTATCCTTGCTATAGAAAAAAATCTGATGTGGGCAACACATGACTTTCCTTATATAATGTAATGAATTTACTACTTTTACAGTAAAAAAATAGGATTTTCTTGTAGTAGATACTAATATTCTTTCCAAGATATTGAATTTTCGACAATTAGTCGTCATTTTCATCGATTTAGCGTCATTTTTATCCATTTGACGAGATTTTCGTTAATTTGGCAACATTTCAAAAAAGTCGCCAAGTTGGCGACATTCCGCCAAATTCGTCGCCAAAATCTCGCCAAGCGTTATGCACTAAGAAATAAGTTTTTCTTAAAGCAGATAAATGACTATTGGCGTTCAAATACAAAAGTATTATTCAAAGTATCTTTTTTCAAGAATGGAACGAGCTAGATCCACGAGAAGGATGTCACTCAATTTATCGCATGGTATTACATATGAAAAGTAAACATGTTTCTCAATAGGAAATATTTTTCTTTTTATTTTATATGACTTTTTGATAATTTTTTTAAAAAATGTACAATATCTCGAGAACGGTTCACGTTAGCGTTCTAAAATTCATGTCAATCGTTTTCTAATGAAAAATTACATAAGAAATGTCTATTTGCGTAACTTTATTAGTGGTTTTAATTTTTTGACGATTTTTTCAAAATTTCATTCGAAAATTTAGGTGGGTTCTGAACATTCGATTGCGTATAAAAACAATAGGCTTCCAGTGTTTACGGATTGTGATTTTTGTACCAAATTTGGTTCGAATCGGTCTATTCGTTCGTCAGTTATCGTCTCCACAGACTCACTGACACACACACATACACACATACTTTCACACACACACACACACACACACACAGACATCACTTCAAAAATGTTTGATTCGTGATCAGGGATGCTTGAAACGTGCTCTCCCGTCGAAAACTCGAATTCGAATTTTCGACCCCGTCACAATACTTTCCTTATACATTATGTATATAAGGAAAGTAAAAAAATGTCTTACAATTTTAAACATTTTAAGTTCATGAAATAATAAACAATTAACTGAAGTGTGTCTTATCCGGACTTCCTCATGCCAAAATCCAATTTTAAGTGGCTTGTAATTCATTTATTAATTTGTTTATTTATTTAATTATTTATTTTGCAAACTTTTCTAGAAAAATCTTAAAAATATGTATCGTTGACTGAAATGATCACAGCTATAACATATTACCCTTTCAATTAAAAACGCCTGAAAAAATATTTCGATTGATACCAAGTTTAATAATGGACCCCCTGAGAGGAACGAATGCCATCACAAACAGAAAAATCTAATGTGGGCAGCACATGACTTTCCTTATATAATGCAATGAATTTACTACTTTTACAGTTTAAAAAAATGCTATTCGTATTGTGGATACTTATATTCTTTCCAAGATATTTAATTTTCTTCAATGAGTCGTCATTTTCATTGGTTTAGCGTCATTTTTATCCATTTGCCGAGATTTTCATTAACTTGGCAACATTTAAAAATGTCGCCAAGTTGACGACATTCCACTCAATTCGTCGGCAAAATCTCGCCAAGCATCATGGACCAGAGAATAAGTTTTTTTTTACAGCGGCTAAATGATTATTGGCGCTTAAATACAAAAGTATTACTCAAAGTATCTTTTCTCGTGAATGGAGATCCAAGAGAAGATCCAAGAGAATGATGTCACCCAATTTATCGCATGATATTACATATGAAAAGTGAACATGTTTCTTAACAGTTAATATTTTTTCTTTAAGTTGTGGGAATTTTTGATAAATTTATTTGAAAAATGTGCAATATTTCAAGAACGGTTCATGCTAGCGTTCTAAAGTTTATGTTAATCGTTTTCTAAGGAAAAATTACATAACAAATATCTATACTTGCTTAACTTTAATAAAGATTTTGATTTTTGGATGATTTTTCCAAAGTTTCACCATTTGTTGTACCAAATTTCATTCGAAACGCTCCATTCAAAACCATTTTATGCAAAATTATGACAAATTTTGTACCACACTGCCTATATAAAATATAAAATTTCGAAGTTTTTCGCTCAAATTTCAAAATATTCTATTTAGTTAGATAATTTTCGATAATAAAAACAGATATAGATTTCCGCGAAAATCCGTTAATATATTTGGCAGCTATCTGTCCTCTTCGGAAGATAGATGACAGATATCACTAAAAAAATAATTAAATGTGTTTAAGAGGTCTTGAACATATGAAATCTAGAAATCGAAAATTTTCGGGCAAACAATAGTTTCTCTATACTCTAATCCAGCGGTTCTTAACCTATGGGTCGCGACCCAAAATTGGGTCGCGAAGCATATTTCTTGAGTCGCGCTGAGTCGAACCAAAAAAGTTAGTAATACACCAAATAATAAGTAATACCAACACCTCCTAGAAGAGTTATTCCCTAATACAAGTTATTCCCTAATACAATGTTTCGGTTTTACCGCTCTTCGCGAATGGCCTTCCGGAAGTGACGTTCAATTCCTGTCCTGAGGCTTTCTCTTCTAGGAGGTGTTGGTAATACGCGCGCCATTGCTTTGCGTGCGCGCAGACTCAGTAAGCTCTCTGTCAAAAACTCGTTTCTGCGTATTGTGTTGTGAATAACAGTGAAACGTGTAATAACAGTGAAACGTGAATACAAGCATTTTAGAAACAAATATTGTCTTATTATTAATAGTGGAGTGATCAAGCTGCAGTGCGTATTGTAAAATTGTAATCACCCTAATAATGGCAAAACGTGAATACAAGGAAGCATTTTTAGAATTAGGTTTTACTTGCATTTATGATCGAGGAGTGAACAAGCCGCAATGCGTGTTGTGCAGTGAAATATTAAGTAATGAATCGATGAAACCGAACAAACTTAAAAGACATTTTGATGCAAAACATAAAAATTTTTCCTTTGAGGGAAAAGATCGTACTTTTTTCGAAAGAAAAAAAGCCCATTTAAAAAGACAGCGTTTGGATGCACCAAGTAGTAGTGGTTTTATAAATTCTGCCAAACAAGCTACACTTGCTTCTTTTCATGTTTCTTGGCATATTGCAAGACAAAAGAAACCCCATAATATTGCTGAAAAACTTACAAAACCTGCTGCCATTGACATGGCACGTATCATGTGCGGAGATGAAAGTTCAAAGAAATTACAAAAGATACCATTATCAAATGATACAATTCGTTTACGAATTAATGATATGTCATTTGATATTAAGAATCAACTTATTTCTGCTATAAAAATTGCTGGTTTATTTAGTATTCAACTGGATGAAACGACAGATGTAAGTAAAGATGCTCAACTCATGGTTTACGTGCGGTATCCAGGTTTAACAGATATACAGGAGGACATTTTATTTTGCAAACCAATGTCAACAACAACTAGAGGTGAAGATATTTTTCTTATGGTCGATTCGTTTTTTAAAGAAGAAGGATTAAATTGGAATCAGTGTTTCAGTATTTGCACCGACGGTGCAGCTGCCATGACAGCATCTCAAAAGGGATTTTCGACAAGAGCAAAACAAATGAATCCACAAATTATATCGATTCATTGTTTGTTACATAGACAAAATCTTGCTTCAAAAAAATTATCACCCGAATTATGTATCGTTTTGGATGAAATTGTTGCGGTAGTCAATTTTATCAAATCAAGAGCTCTTAACTGTAGAATTTTCCGCGAACTGTGTTTCGAATTTGGTGCAGAATACGAACATTTATTATATTATTCTGAAGTTAGATGGCTGTCCCGGGGCAAAGTTGTTCAAAGAGTATTATCATTACGGACAGAAGTCGAAATATTTTTGAGAGAAAAGAAACACCCATTAGCACCTAAATTCTCCGAGTTGAAGTGGATTACTCAAGTTGCTAATTTGTCAGATATTTTATTTGAAATAAATAATCTAAATACGTCTATGCAAGGACGTAATCATACTATTATTGAATTAACTGAAAAAATTACATGTTTTAAAAATAAACTCAAATTATGGAGAAATAAGGTTGAAGTAAAGAAACTTGCTTCATTCCCGACTCTTAATTTACTTGTTGAAGACAATAATATTGATATCACAGATTTTGAAATACAGAAAATTATTATTAATCATTTAGAAAAACTAATAGCAGACTTTGATCGATATTTCCCTGCAGACGATGTTTTCAAATATAATTGGGTTCGAATGCCATTTAATTTTGATGTAAGTGATTTGCATGAGGAATTTGTTAATATTAATCAATTTCAAGAACAATTAATAGAAATACAAAGTGACCAAGCACTTCGATACAATTTCTCCAAAAACACTGAATCTTTATGTGCTTTCTGGTTAAAATTAAAAACCGAAAAGCCAATAATTGTTAAAGAAGCCCTAAAAGTATTATTGCCCTTTTCAACAACATATATGTGTGAGGCTGGTTTTTCGGCTCTGTGTGTAATCAAAAACAATTACCGGAACAAGTTAAATCCTGAAATAGATATAAGGTGCTCCTTGACAAGCATTCAACCGAGGTTTGAAGATCTTTCAAAATGTATTCAAGCACAAGGTTCTCATTAAAACTGTATGACTTGCATTTAAAATTTAAAAGACTTAACATATGTATTGGTATTTCTTTTTATTTTAGGAATAAGTTAAAATGTCAATTATTTTCAAAAAGTTATAAATATATTTTAATTTGGTCAATAAAAATTATTAAAAACACTTGATTATTAATTAAATTTTCCTTGGATCGAAAAGTACTTTTGTTTATCTTTATTATTAAAAAAAAAAATAAAAAATTTGTAAGTTAAAAAAAATCATCATCGTAGGATTGAAGATTTTTTAAAAATACGATCTAAAATAAAGCAATGAAAAAATTTTGACTTTTTTTTGGGTCGCGACATGAACATATTTCTCAAATTTGGGTCGCGGCTTAAAAAGGTTAAGAACCACTGCTCTAATCCAGGGGTCGGCAACATGGTGCCGGCGGACTCCTGTGTGCTCGCGAAGCAATTTCAAAGTGCCCGTCGTTTAAATATTTAAATTCTAAATTTTGGATATTTGAACAACAAACACTCGTAGTTCTAATGAATAATTTTAGTAAAAATTCTTATTTTATCTTTGGCATTTTAACAATTGTGCGAACTGCACGATGAAACGTTTGGCAAAAACCGAATCTTAGTGATATCTAGATAACACTAGATGAGTCAATTTTCGACTACTAGAGAAATCTGATTCCGCGTACAGTGAACTATTTTCTGGCCGCAATATCCTCTTAAACTCTGTCCAGCCACGGCGTGCTACTCTTTACATTCGTAACCTCTGTTCGTACATAAACTTGTCATTTCATGAATTTGTATTTCGACTTGTAAGTATACCTGTGATTGTGTAATTAAATTGTTTATATTTATTTTTATTATTAGTGTAGCCTGCATGGAGAGAAGATATAAGAAGCAGAAGACACATCATTTTAATGTTGAGAGGGAAGAACAATTTTGTTTCATTTATTATAAAGAAAGAAAATTTATGCTTATTGTGCAATTCAAGTGCAACAATTGCTAAAAAACGTAACGTGGAGAGACATTTATTTCATCAGTACTTATAAAAATTTTAATACCCATTTTCCAATAAACTCGGAAATTAGAAAGAAAAAAAAAATTCTGATATATATATTTCTTCTATATAATATGCTGAAAATGAATTATCTTTGAGCATAACACTTGTTGGTGAATAATGCAGTGATAAGATGCAAATTTTGAAAATATCGTGTCTTTTTTACATAGTGCAATGAAAAAGTTATTTCTCTTTTTCATTGTAGGCCTGTTGTAATTGTGGAAAATTTTTGTAAAGGCATATTATTTTCCACTAGATACTTTTTAAAAGTTGAATAAATATCGTTGCCTCTTGAACGTCCTTTTAAAGGTAGAATTTTTAGAAATTCTTCTTTTACAGAAAAATCGTCAAAAATCATCTTTGCAATAATGCATAATTGAGAAGTGTCCGTCACGTGGTTGGATTCATCCACTTGCAATGCAAAGACAGCACTTTTTTGAATGTCATTAGTCAACTGTGATTCAATGTCAGTAGCGATCATTTCGATTTTTCGAGTTATTGCAATCGCTTATAGTTCGATTGCATGTATTACCGGTGTTATTTCGTTTTTATTTTTATAGTCATCAAAAAGTGTTTCTGCAGTTAACAACTTGGCTTCTTTTAATAACCTCATCTTCTACAAAAGGTTTCACTTTCTTTGCCAATAAGTGTTCAATTTTGAAAGAGGCAGAAGTGGATTTTCTTGGGAAATTAGTCTGGTAAATAAACTCTGCTGTCCAGTTGAGTTTTAGGTCAGAATTTTTTTTTTCTTTCTAATTTCCGAGTTTATTGGAAAGACAGCAGAGTTTATTTACCAAACCAATTTCCCAAGAAAATCCAGTTCTACCTCTTTCAAAATTGAACACTTATTGGCTAAGAAAATTAAACCTTTTGTAGAAGATGAGGTTATTAAAAGAAGCCATGTTGTTAACTGCAGAAACACTTTTTGATGACTATAAAAATAAAAACGAAATAATACCGGTAATACATGCAATCGAACTATAAGCGATTGCAATAACTCGAAAAATCGAAATGATGGCTACTAACATTGAATTACTGTTGACTATGAGATTCACAAAAGTGCATTCTTTGCATTGCAAGGGGACGAATCCACCGACGTGACGGACACTTCTCAATTATACATTATTGCAAAGATGATTTTTGACGACTTTTCTGTAAAAGAAGAATTTCTAAAAATTCTACCTTTAAAAGGACGTTCAAGAGGCAACGATATTTATTCAACTTTTAAAAAGTATCTAGTGGAAAATAATATACCTTTCCAAAATTTTCCACAATTACAACAGGCCTACAATTACAACAATTTCCAAAATTTTCCACAATTACAACAGGCCTACAAGCCGGCCGTCCAAATGGTTGCTCAAGCCCTCAGGGCGAGCCGGACGGTCTGGGTCTTCAACAGGCCCACAATGAAAAAGAGAAATAACTTTTTCATTGCAGTATGTAAGAAAGACACGATATTTTCAAAATTTGCATCTTATCACTGCATTATTCACCAACAAGTGTTATGCTCAAAGATAATTCAGTTTCAGCATATTATACAAACAGTAACAAGAGTGATAAATTCAATAAGAACAGCAACACATATTGTTTAAATTACTTCTACCAGAAGATGGTGCAAAATTTGAAGATCTTATCACACACACAGAAGTAAGATGGCTCAGCAGAGAAAATATACTTGAGCGGTTTTTAAATTTATTACATTTATTTATATTTATATTTACAAATTTATTTATGTATAAGAATGGATATAAAATATGGTCTTTACATCTAAAGCACATTTCAAATTCAGTAATAGTGACTTTTTGTATTAATAGCAATGATACAGAAGCCGTGAAATAACTTTGGAAACATGTCAGTATTGTAGTTTATATTCGGGGTTCTTAGAAAAGACCTGGAGTATCCATATAATTTGTAAAGATATTTCCGTTTATGTACATATGAGGTCTATCCTAAGTAAAGTGACAATGCCCGATCGGATAAAAGGAATTGCAGCACCTCTAGCGGAGAATTTTAGAACTTACGAACATGAACTAAAACAAAGTTGTATAGAATTACGCAAGTTGTAGGAATCAATATTATATTTAATTGGCTACAGAAAACAATTTTGACACAATATAGTTATATCCGGCCAACGGCTGTACCGTGCTGAAAACACCGGTTCTCGTTAGATCACCGAAGCCAAGCAGCATCGGGCGCGGTTAGTACTTGGTGGGTGACCACATGGGAACACCGCGTGCTGTTGGCACATCTCGGGTGCGGTATCCCCGTGGTTTGCGCGCTAAATTTGCACGCTGCCACAACTGCCGCCGTGTTCATGCGGAGTACGATCACGTTAAACATGTGGGTCCGTAAGTCCTTCCGAGAGGTTGGTGGTAGGGGAAGGAGGGTACGGTCCCTGTGGATGCCTCCCCACTGGGTTCCGGTCTAAATTGGGTGGCACTTCCCGGCCGTCCAAACAGTTACCTTACACCTTTCTGGTATCATTCAAATAATATTAAATATTTCCCCCCTTTTAAACGATTCATTCTTTTTAAAAACCCAATATGGAATTGGGAAATTCATTTATAACTTTAAATCACACCTTCAACTCTTATATTCCCTCTTAGATAAAATAACCGATAGTTCTTCTCTAGATAATTACTTTAAAACTTTCATAGACCTGACACAAAACTGCGCCCTTTCCTTCATAAGGAAGAAAAAATCTAAAATTACTAATTTCTCCTGGTGGAATCAGGAATTGTCGAAATTTCGTAACTTTGTAACTGCTCTCTTTAAAAGAATTAAATCACTCGAGAGGAACTCTGCCTCCCCCGGTGAAATTAATGCTGCTAAATTACTTTATAAACGCAATAGGGCAAAATATAAACTATTAATTAAAAAATCGCGCCTAGAATCCTGGAAAAAATATTGTTCTGGCTGCACCCAAACCTTTGGCTCTCATTTCAAATTTTCTTTTCAAAAATTTAAAAAATTTACAAATTTAAATCTGCACTTCCCGGATTCTCCCTCCCTCAGCCACCATGATAAACTTTTACGTCTTTTGGATCACCACTTTAAAGAGGATATAGATTTTCAAGGTTTTCCAACTTTCTCAGTCCCAGAAGGAGGCTTGGGAGTTGTCTCTGATGTGGAGCTCCTTTCAGTCTTCAACAATTTAAAAATGGGCAAAGCTCCAGGACTGGATTTCCTGGACTTTGCCATCTGGAAACAGCTATATAAATTTTTTCCCTCCCTTTTATCTAAATCTATCAACTTCTGTTTTAAACTTTGTCACTTTCCCTCCTGCCTCAGGAACGCAAATATTTTATTTTTTAACAAGCCGGGCAAAAATCCTTCCCTTTGTTCCTCCTTTCGTCCCATTTCCCTCCTTCCCACTTTTGGTAAAATACTAGAAAAATTTTTTATAACAAAACTTAACTTTTGGCTGTCGACTGAGGGAGCTCTTCATCCCCTGCAGTTTGGGTTCAGAGAGCTAACCTGTTGCGAAGATGCCGCTCACAGGCTGATCGAATCAATAAAAGTCCACAAATCCAAAAATTTTGTATCGTTAACCACCGTGGACATCTGCGGGGCTTTTGATAGTCTGAATTGGAATATTCTACCACAAGCCTTTAATAATATAAACCTTCCACAGAATTTTCAATCTTTTTTATTTTCATATTTGACAAACAGACAAATTTCCTTTTCTGATAAATCTCTCAAACTTAATAAAACAATTTCGATGGGCGCCCCACAGGGTTCGGTTATATCCCCTACCCTGTGGAGCATCTACTTTAACGCTATTCTCAATCTTAATAATGATCTTTATCACATTCAAGCCTTCGCGGATGATCTCGCGGTGGTTACTTACGGTGTTAATCTTTTTACCCTTCGCTCAAACACAAACAATTTATTAAATTTAATTTCCACAACCCTTTCTAACCTTAAACTCTCAGTCTCACCAGAGAAATGCAAAGCTATAATATTTAATAAGAATAGAACCAAAATACGTAATAGGCCCTCCTTTAAAATCTTAAATTATAAAATACCTACCTCCCGCTCTCTTATCTACTTAGGAATCACTATAGACGATAACCTTAAATGGAGTACACACATTTTTAACCTAAAGGAGAAATGTTATAAGGTTGCCAACACCTTTGGGCGGGTGTCTGGCAGTAACTGGGGGGTAGACAAATCCTTTTTAAAAATTTGGTATTTAACGGTTATCGAAAAGTCTTTAATTTATGGTGCGGGAATTTGGGGCGGGGCATTAACTGGGGACCAGGTCAAAAAGCTTCTCTCTCTTCAAAGGATTTTCCTATTAAAAATTTCTTCTGGTTTTCGTACCACTTCTAACATTTCTCTATACTCCATCACTGGTATCCCCCCTATTCATATCATAATAAACACAAATTTTAAAAAAATATATGTTTTGGAAACATCGTATTAATCTTTTTTCTAATCTGCCCGTCCCTGCCCCTTCCTTGTTTGACTCTAACCGCCCAATTTCTGCTATTCCTCCCTCTCAACGTATTGCTAACCTTGTCCCCCTTCCTCCCTCCTCTTTTTCTAATTTCAATGTTTATACAGATGGCTCTTCCATTGATGGAAACACTGGTTTTGCTGTCTGTGTATTCAAAAATGAAACACTTCAAGACACATTTACCTTTAAACTAGCCAATGGGAACACAGTTTTTCAGGCAGAAATTTCTGCCATTGATTATGCTATTGACTGGGCCTCATCAAATAATACAAAAATTAATATTTATACTGATAGTCTTTCTTCCCTTTCGGCTTTTAACTCTATTAAAAATAAATCTAGTTATCTCTCAAAAATTAAATTAAATGCAATTTCTAATAAAAAGCTCATTAATATCCGTTGGGTTAAGGCCCACTCTGACATCTCGGGGAACGAGACTGCTGACAAGTATGCTAAAATTGCTACCTCTTCCGGCTCTCCCTTTTCCCTTCCCTTCCCTTTTTCCCTTCTAAAAAATTATTGTAAACAAAACATCTCCCTTCATTGGCAAACTTTTTTAAATTCTTATATTTCCCCCCGGACGCATGATCCTGCCCGCATTTCCTCCTTTCTCCCCCGGGTCAATCCTTCCCTTCAAATCACAAACAAATATCTTATTTATTTTCTAACTGGCCATGGCCCATTCATGGACTACTTATTCTATTTCAAACAAAAATCTACATCTAGCTGTACTTGCGGCGCATTTGGTGACGCCGATCACTTTGTTTTTGCTTGCCCCCATACTAAAAAATTTCATTTAATTAAACCCTCTCCCGCAAATTGTGCAGTCTGGTTCTCGAGAGTCAGCTCTAATAATTCTTCCGTTGAAAAATTAAAAAACTGTGTTCTCATTGCTAGAGACATCTCAAACCAAATTACCTGATCAGCTTGTGAGTTTGTCCCTTTATTCTTTTCCCTTTGGTCGGTCTCCCTGTGTTTTTTCTGGAGGTGTTACCTTTGCTCACTTTAAAAAAAAAAAAAAAAAAAAAAAAAAAAATCACAGAAGTTCCAATGTTGTGAATCAGATATGTAAATCTCCTGTAAATATTATTATGATTTTCTAATTAACGTTGCTTTGGACCGTCGGACGAGGGCCAGTTGAAGTTGGCTTCCGCTAACTCCTTTCCCGGCCGTCCAAATAGATGCTCAAGTCCTTGGTGACGAGTCGGACGGTCTGGGTCTTCAACACCTTTCTGGTAGGTCGGACGGTCTGGGTCTCAACAACAACAATATAGTTATATCCGAACATTAAGATTAAACAAATTTTAATTTGTATGTATATCCCTAATGGTTTAAAAGCTATAGCCTGATACGTCATTTTGAAACGTCATGTATACAGATTTCCTAGAAAAGTCCTTAAGCACACGAATAACTTTGTAAGGAAAGTTTAATGAGTGTATATGTTTGGTCTATGTGTGGTAAAGTGACCATGCCATAAAAGTGATTTTAGCGCCCCTAGCTTATAATTTAATAAATAGGATTACAAACTCCGAAACTAAGCTAGATAGGCGAATGCAGCCAATTTCAAAATAGTAAAACATTGCCTCACGATTAGTGTGTCGATTTAATTATCTCTAAATGCAGATAAAATATAACTACTACTTGTAGTTTAAATGTACTTGTTAATTTCTGAAATTAATAATTTTATGTACATTGCTAGGTGGCGGCAATATCCACCTATGAAGGGCTTCTAGGGATAGAAATTATACTGTGGGTAAATCTTAAGGTAGACCACAGTTATTACAGAGATTTACCAGAAATGAATGACATTTTTTATGACATAGAATTCTTATACATCATTATACTTGAACAACATTCGATGATACATTTTCTGACTAGAGACCGGAGAGAAGTAATGCTAAAATAATATATTTATCGTTCGACCACGTGGTGGGGCGACAAAAGTCGCCAAGTTGGAGCCAAATCGCCAAATCTGAGACCCAAGGCAAGAAAAGTACTGCAACATTACTTTCACATAATAGGAATGGCTTCGGTAAAAATTGCTTTTCGTTGGATATAGGCAATCTGTAACAAAATCATTCTATATATACGCAACCATATAAACAATGCTGATAGTATGATTTCCAATATTAAGCATTATTAATATTTAATATTTCTTAATATTTAAGCAAGGTTTAGTAAAGTATTTTCAAACTTTAAGTGATTATTTAATTTTAACATTTAATTTCTTATTGAAATTTAGTTTAAAAAAAAAGTACGTA
The DNA here is from genome assembly GCA_951213105.1 of Amaurobius ferox. Lineage (NCBI taxonomy): Eukaryota > Metazoa > Arthropoda > Arachnida > Araneae > Amaurobiidae > Amaurobius > Amaurobius ferox. The sequence continues at coordinate 32,849,357 of OX578144.1, read as the reverse complement.
ACTAATTAAATATTCTGATCTTAAACACATTATTATACATTTCTTCGTTCAAACTTTAATCAAATTCCAAAATTCCTGTAAGCCATTTAAAAATATTATTCAGAGGGGCTACATGCTACAAAATTTTCTTTCTTACCTATGTCCTAAAGTATTTCAAAGTTCTATTTTTTCTCAAAGTATCTTGACAAAGGCAGTTTCCATTGAAGAAATACACGTAAATTGTTTGAATTCTTCTGGGAAAAGTTTTTGTTGATGATTTCCCACAAAATATTTCTTTAGGGGCATTCTTTTCTCGAATAAACAGTGTATGCATTTTTAACAAAAATTTTTGAAATATTCACTGCAAGAGAATGTATTTTAAAAAAATGTATTGATATCAATCTATACATTTTGGTCGAGAATGAAATGAAGTAAAACAGTGGAAGTAAGATTATGGCAAAGCTTTTATTTAAATATTTCTTAAAGTGCATTTCATTCTAAAAAAATACTTTGTGATGGCATAACAAAGTAATCTTAAGTATTTAAACTAATGTCTATCATATTTTAACTTTATATTTTAACAAATTTGTAATAGTGAAAAAATGTAGAAAATGAAATGTAGTGTAATTATTTTTAACCCGGGAAAACGAGAATTATGTTATACTTGGATTAAATTTTTATTAATATGGTGTTTTTTATACTAACTCTATAAAAATCATAAACGTGGGTTTTTGTAGTACAGTTACACATTTTAGCTAAAAATCACTGGTACCGTATGATACTTTATGGTACCGCTAAGTTTCTACATTTGCAAATTTAAGAATATCACAGATTTTTCACCACAATTTATCTAACTGATTTTATATATATTTAAGACCATTATCATATTGAAAGAGACATTCCGTTATTTCTCAAAAGGTCACTAGATGGCAGTACTCAACCAGACTTAAGAACATTTGTTTTTGTTCACAATTTAGTCGAGTTCGAAATGTCGTTCGAAGCACGTAGCCAACGTGTTTCTAATATATAGCTAATCCTAGCTAGGATTTGTAACAGATTTGTAATTTTTTTGTATTATCAAATGTTGTGATTTTGTGAAGTCTTAAATGGTGAGTGAGTGTTTTCCTAACCTCTACACCAGAAAACGTCTTATAATATGCAATTTTTACTTTCCTCATATACATAATGTATAAGGAAAGTATTGTGACGGGGTCGAAAATTCGAATTCGAGTTTTCGACGGGAGAGCACGTTTCAAGCATCCCTGATCACGAATCAAACATTTTTGAAGTGATGTCTGTGTGTGTGTATGTGTGTGTGTGTGTGTGTGTGTGTGAAAGTATGTGTGTGTGTCAGTGAGTCTGTGGAGACGATAACTGACGAACGGATGGACCGATTCGAACCAAATTTGGTACAAAAATCACAATCCGTAAACACTGGAAGCCTATTGTTTTTATACGCAATCGAATGTTCAGAACCCCCCTAAATTTTCGAATAAAATTTTGAAAAAATCGTCAAAAAATCAAAACCACTAATAAAGTTACGCAAATAGACATTTCTTATGTAATTTTTCATTAGAAAACGATTGGCATAAATTTTAGAACGCTAACATGAACCGTTCTCGAGATATTGCACATTTTTCAAAAAAATTATCAAAAAGTCATAAAATAAAAATAAATATTTCCTATTGAGAAACATGTTCACTTTTCATATGTAATACTATACGATAAATTGGGTGACATCATTCTCGTGGATCTAGCTCGTTCCATTCATGAAAAAAGATACTTTGAGTAATACGTTTGTATTTGAACGCCAATAGTCATTTTTCTGTTGTAAGAATAACTTATTTCTTCGTCCATAATTCTTGGCGAGATTTTGGCGACGAATTTGGCGGAATGTCGCCAACTTGGCGAATTTTTGAAATGTTGCCAAATTAACGAAAATCTCTCCAAATGAATGAAAATGACGCTAAATTAATGGAAATGACGACTAATACTCGAAAATTCAATATCTTGGAAAGAATATAAATATCTACTATAAGAAAAACCAATTTTTTTTACTGTAAAAGTAGTAAATTCAGTACATTATATAAGGAAAGTCATGTGATGCCCACATCAGATTTTTTAACATGATTTTGTCTTTTCAGACCCTCTAGGATAGGCATCTCAAAGATGAGAACCATGAGCGTTCCCGGGGTATATAGATGCGGCTAACGATCTCTATTAATATTTAAATTTCATGAATAGTGTTATTACACATTGAACACATAGGTACGGATTACAGATACCTATTGAACACGCACTTATCTCTGTCACAAGAACGTATTCTTTTTACTTTCCTTATATACATAATGTATAAGGAAAGTATTGTGACGGGGTCGAAAATTCGAATTCGAGTTTTCGACGGGAGAGCACGTTTCAAGCATCCCTGATCACGAATCAAACATTTTTGAAGTGATGTCTGTGTGTGTGTATGTGTGTGTGTGTGTGTGTGAAAGTATGTGTGTGTGTGTGTGTGTGTGTCAGTGAGTCTGTGGAGACGATAATTGACGAACGAATGAACCGATTCGAACCAAATTTGGTACAAAAATCACAATCCGTAAACACTGGAAGCCTATTGTTTTTATACGTAATCGAATGTTCAGAACCCCCCTAAATTTTCGAATGAAATTTTGAAAAAATCGTCAAAAAATCAAAACCGCTAATAAAGTTACGCAAATAGACATTTCTTATGTAATTTTTCATTAGAAAACGATTGGCATAAATTTTAGAACGCTAACATGAACCGTTCTCGAGATATTGTACATTTTTTAAAAAAATTATGAAAAAGTCACATAAAAGAAAAAAAATTCCTATTGAGAAACATGTTCACTTTTCATATGTAATACCATACGATAAATTGAGTGACATCATTCTCGTGGATCTAGCTCGTTCCATTCATGAAAAAATATACTTTGAATAATACTTTTGTATTTGAACGCTAATAGTCATTTATCTGCTGTAAGAATAACTTTTTTCTTAGTGCATAACGCTTGGCGAGATTTTGGCGACGAATTTGGCGGAATGTCGCCAACTTGGCGACTTTTTTAAATGTTGCCAAATTAATGAAAATCTCGCCAAATGAATAAAAATGATGCTAAATCAATGAAAATAACGACTAATTGTCGAAAATTCAATATCTTGGAAAGAATATTAGTATCTACTATAAGAGAAACCTATTTTTACTTTCCTTATATACATAATGTATAAGGAAAGTATTGTGACGGGGTCGAAAATTCGAATTCGAGTTTTCGACGGGAGAGCACGTTTCAAGAATCCCTGATCACGAATCAAACATTTTTGAAGTGATGTCTGTGTGTGTGTATGTGTGTGTGTGTGTGTGTGTGTGTGAAAGTATGTGTGTGTGTGTGTGTGTCAGTGAGTCTGTGGAGACGATAACTGACGAACGAATGGACCGATTCGAACCAAATTTGGTACAAAAATCACAATCCGTAAACACTGGAAGCCTATTGTTTTTATGCGTAATCGAATGTTCAGAACCCCCCTAAATTTTCGAATGAAATTTTGAAAAAATCGTCAAAAAATCAAAACCGCTAATAAAGTTACGCAAATAGACATTTCTTATGTAATTTTTCATTAGAAAACGATTGGCATAGATTTTAGAACGCTAACATGAACCGTTCTCGAGATATTGTACATTTTTCAAAAAAATTAAGAAAAAGTCACATAAAAAAAAAAAAATTCCTATTGAGAAACATGTTCACTTTTCATATGTAATACCATGCGATAAATTGAGTGACATCATTCTCGTGGATCTAGTTCGTTCCATTCATGAAAAAATATACTTTGAATAATACTTTTGTATTTGAACGCCAATAGTCATTTATCTGCTGTAAGAATAACTTTTTTCTTAGTGCATAACGCTTGGCGAGATTTTGGCGACGAATTTGGCGGAATGTCGCCAACTTGGCGACTTTTTCAAAATGTTGCCAAATTAATGAAAATCTCGCCAAATGGATGAAAATGATGCTAAATCAATGAAAATGACGACTAATTGTCGAAAATTCAATATCTTGGAAAGAATATTAGTATCTACTATAAGAAAAACCTATTTTTTTACTGTAAAAGTAGTAAATTCATTACATTATATAATGAAAGTCATGTGTTGCCCACATCAGATTTTTTTACAAAACATGATATGCAGCAATTTGAAACATAAGGATTATTCTATGTTTTTTTGTGGAATTCAATGAAACAATAGCACAAAAGCCGGAATTTCACTTCACACATTATGAAAGTGCATGACTTTTGCAATTAGTGAAGGCATAACAACGCCTTTCAGTATTAGATCGATCTTAAATAGCGATTCATATTATCAAATCCAATTTCATTAGAGATCATTAAACATCAATAAAAGGGGGAAAAGGTTAGAATATAAATATAACAACTAAAAAGTGTATTAAAAATAATATAAAGTATCCCTATTCTACTTTTGGACTTGAGTAAGGATTGTTCGGAAAATAAAAATGATTCAGGAATTTTCTGTTTCTGGATATTTTTGACTAATAATCCGACGGAAAAGAATTCTAACTGTCGCATAGAAGGAATAGATTCCGGGTATAGCCGGAAAGAATTATGTGCATTTCGATTATACACCATGTGAAGATGGATCACCATATATTCCGTGTGGTGGATATAAAGAAAGTTCTCCTCGTAAAAGTTAGTTATTTCCCGTGGTCCATATTATAAGACAGCAGATATTCAACTTTCTAAGTTACACAGAGAAGCTTCTGGAGGGTTTGTAAATCCCCCTCCTCCATCTATTTTTTGGAATATCGGAAGGAATGGAAATTAAGACTCCGTCAAGTTTTGTTCCCTGTTTGATACTATAAAGTGTGCAATGGTCCAGATTTCTGTTGCTGAAGAGAATCTGCTGAAGATGTTTCTCGAATCCCCCAATTTCTCAACTTCCGGAGGTGGGGATGAAAGTCCAACTGGGATACTTTCTGTCCATAAGTCGATTATATAAGTGTGAAATGATTCAGCTGAGTGGGGGAATACGATAAGAGACTTTGATGACTAACGATGATAGCAAGAACTCAAAGACTAGCACGACATAACGTGCCGTGAACGGGAAGGCAAAGAACGTAGGCTCGGCGCTTAACCTATTAAAAAGAGATATTTTATAACTTTTGTACTTGAAAAAGATGCATATTTTTTTGTCATTCAGGAAATTAATTTTATACAAATATTAACAGCTATATAATATGGATGTTTACAAAGTTAAGTGGAAATTCGCAAGATTTATTTTAAATATAAAAAATACTATATTATTTCGATGCAGTAGAATAATTAAAAAATCTATTGCTTTAAAAGTTAGGAATAATAATCCGAACACAAAACTAAATTTCTTGAGCAGAGATCAAAACTGACGCTTTAACATTCTTATTAGCATCTCAATATGCAATTATTTCCCTCAAACGATAATGGACATTTCAACACTTCATTCTGCTTCAGATGAAAAATAATTATCTTTCCTCGCAGAAACTCATTATATTTCTCGTATTTTAATTTCTCAATTTCGATTCGGTTGTAGGTGAGTAATTTTAATTTATTTTTAAAATACCGTAGAATGGAATAAAACCTGGAAGATTCTGAGATTCGAAACTAGATTTAAAGAATGAATATATATATATTCTAACTAACACGAGTGTATATATATATATATAGTGTTGAAGTTTTCAAAGAACAATCTATCAGCAGTATTTATTTTAATATCCAAAATATGTATAGTTATATTTTCAAAACCATGATGAGCAAAGTGTTTATATTCAATTTCATTAGAAGTAGGATGAAAATTATTCTTGATCACCAATTTTGCTGTCCTTCTCGATTTGATCAAATTACGAGCGATGAGATTTGGTGTCAAATTGGATTTAATAGTATACCTTTTGGTAAAATTCTTAATCACCATGATATATATATATATATATATATATATATATATATATATATATAGAGAGAGAGAGAGAGAGAGAGAGAGAGAGAGAAACCCTGTAAAAACTAAAAAGAATAATACTAACTATTCCGTATTCCCTTATAGAATATTTTCTATATAAACATATGTGAAAATTCAAACTTTATTTCCTTACAAATATGAAAAATATTAAAATAACAATTCTTCTATACAAAATAATCTATACAGACAGCTCCAGATTATAAAATATCCTAGTGCTGTTTGCAAACCAATTTATAGAAATGAAAGTTTGGTAATCACACATAAAATTTGATGTATGCATCACATGACTTTCCTTATAAAATGCAATGAATTAACTTCTTTCACAGTGAAAAAATAATGAAAAGATCCACGGTACAGTGTATTTACCGTTGTCAATTTGGCGTTTTTCCGGATGCCACCATATAATACTTTTTCAAAACACCTGTAATGACAGAAAATATACATTGAAGTTTATTCATTTTATAAACATAATTTAATTTTGTAGATTAATTTATTATTCTTAATTAATAATGGTCGTGATTCATATAGTTCGTACATTTTTATCTTTGCCGCAATTACCCACCATTACCTCTTTACTCGAGTTTCATAACAAAATCATTAATTAAAATGCTACACATTAAATTCCAAATTTTTAACTCTTAAAATAAATATTATATAGTCCTATCTTACTGTTATAATTAAATTTTCATTAATTTTAATAATCGCTTAAGGAGGGGAAAAGCACCGTCTGAGAATAATATTCCGAAATCAACAGACCTAATAATATACGCGGACTACCAGAAACCTCTGCTTGTCGTGTTTGTTGCTCAGCATGATTGTAATTGTTGCCACTTCTTTTCCTGACATTTAGAGTCAGCTTTGTCTTTTTATATAACATTTTAATATTTGAAATAAAGACTCACTGCTTGAAAACACAGCTCTTGGAATTTCTTCATTATCATTCTGTATAATCACCTTTGGATAATCATTGCTTATGAACCACACTGCTCGAATTCTCATTCCAATATTTTCATGACCGCTCTCCTCGCTTCTTGAATAATTCTTGTTAACGCTTCTGGGCAGCCATTCTTATTGAATCTCTCAACGCTTCTGCATCATCATTTTTGATATATCAACACACTTGGACGGTCATTGCTTGAATCTTCATTGAAATATCTGTCTGTCGCCGCATTATTTTATCTCAGGTCCAGACACGCCCTCCGTGCTCTCATTGATTGCTCCTCAGTGCGAGGCGGCAGCATTGAATTATTGGCTACTTTAGTCTCCAATGATGCTTGGTTTAAGCCTTGGAGATAATTTCCCCAACCGTAACTGCAATTTGTGTGACGTGAATTTATTGGGGTCATGACCTTCCCGGCCAAGACTGTTAAAACATGGTGTCTAAATGTTTGCGCTTTATTTTTCGTAAATAGTCGTAAATATCAAAACTGCGTAATTGCCACCTGGTCTCACAGCACCCAATTAACTTATTTCACTTTACACAACTCTAAATTAATAATAATTGATATTAATAGCATCCTCCATAAGCAATGTAGTCTATACATCAAAACTTTAATAATTCCTCGATTAGGCGTCGTCTTTGTTAACTTTGACTATATTTTCGTCACTCTGGAACGAAATATCGCCAAGATGGCGATATCCCGCTAGATTATTTGACAATTAATTAAATGTGTCGTCAAGTGTTACTGATAAAAGGAGAGAAGAGCATTTCATGTATACTAGAAGGTATGCCCGTCATACGACGGAATTCAAAATTTGCAAATCATTACCTCCCATTTGGTGCCCTTTTTTATCAATTTAGCGACATTTTTATCAATTTGGTGATAATTTTATCCATTTTGTGACATTTTTATCAATTTGGCGAAATCTACATTACATTAACAACATTTAAAAAATGTCACCAAGTTTGCGACATCCTGATAAAATTTTCTCCTCGCGTTACGGAAGGGCAGAGAAATGCGTTATTTTTAGTCTATTCTTATGTTCTTTCCAAGAAAACGAATTTTCATCAACTAGTTGTCATTTTCATTGATTTAGTGTCATTTTCACCAATGTGGCAACATTTTAAAAAAGTCTCCAAATTGGCGATATTTCGCCAAATTTGTTGCTAAAATTTCGCAAAAGCGTTATGGACGAGAAATAGGTTATACTTATATAGGTAAATAAATATTGGGGTCCAAATAAAAAATTAGCAGTCAAAGTATATTCTCTCGTGAAAGGAACCTGCTAGATCCACGAGAATAATGCTATATATATAACAATTTTATGGCATAATATTACATATGAAATGTAAACATATCTTGCAACATTTAATTTTCTTTTAATTTTATGTGAATTTTAGATAATTTATTTGAAAAATGCGTGATATCCAAAGAACGGTTTATACTGACGTTCTAATTTTTATATAAATCGTTTTCTAATGAAAATTTACATAAGAAATGATAATTTACGTAACTTTATTGCAGGTTTTGATTTTTTGGCAATTTTACTCAAAATTTCAATCGAATATTTAGGGATGTTCTGAACGCTCGATTGCCATTAAAAGCAATTGGGTTCCAGTGTAAATAGATTGTAATTTTCGTACCAAATGTCTTTCGAATGTCTCCATTTATTTGTGAGATATCGTCTCCACAGACACACACACGCACGCATACATACACACATACATCAGCGCAAAAATGTTTGATTGGTGATCAGGGATACTTGTAACGTGTTTTCAGGTCGAAAACTCGAATTCGAATTTTCGACTCTGTCACAATACTTTCCTTATACTATATGTATATAAAGAAGGCAATTAGCCCTCTGAAACGGTAACAATTTCATGCACTATTTACAGATATATTTCATCAATCCTTAAAACACATTATTATATATTTGTATTTCACTAAAATAACACAATTAAAAATTGAAGATATAAATTATTCCATGGTTTCAACAGATACATTGGGGAATTTATGACCGGGTATTACAAAATTTTGTCTTTATACGCTCATTATGTGTACATTAGTCAATTGGTTTCAATAGCAACGGAATTTATTTTGCTAATCAATTTAAAATATTATTTATTGAAACGTAAAAATTTGCTGATTATTGGTACCTGAAATTGAAGTGAAAGTGCAATATCTAGCTTCGTTCTTAATAGAGAAGTTTAATTTATAAAAGTGGTAGTAAACACCAAATATTAAACAATTAATGTACATACAAGACAGCCTAGTATTACATTCTATAAATTATTGCTATTGCGCAAAAATAGGGTTGCCGGAATTGGCAACCCTATTTTTACACAATACAAAATAGGGTTGGCGATTTTTTTATGGCCTGTATGCCACATTTGGCGAAATATCGCCAACGTACCAACATTTTGTGTGTTTCCGAATTTGCTGGAACTTTTTAGAAAGAAAGAAATAGGAGCACCTTCTAGAAATTTCTATGGAAAGTATATAAGGAATTGATCGTTCATTTGGAAGGTGTTGACGAAATACTAGTCAAAATGAATTGTGAGATACCTCAGCGTTTTGAGAACCGGCTCGGTTGTTTGGAAAGTTAGTTCAGCATTCAATTGATATTTTATTGTACATGACAGTTGTTTTGTGATATTGACAGATAGCTATAGCGTTATTATATGTATATTGTTCCTATTTACACTCAAGGAATGCTTTTAAATAAAAGCTTTAGTTCTTCAGAAAATCTGACCCTATTCCGTATCTGAGCTGTATGCCCATGATTTGGGAGGATATACCATAACAATATATATAGATATAAAATTGATTTATAATTTTTTAAAATGAAAGAATATATTTATATTCACACTTTTTTGGCAGCAGATAATAGTATTTATTTGATGAGCTCGTGTTTAAAGGACGATTCGATATTTTATTAATATCATATATTATTTTTAAATATGTAAGACACATTTATTTTCCATTAATTTAAAATGACTGTTACTTATTTTTATAGATATTTAATAGTTTCAGGCAATTATAATTGAAGTAAACGTCATTTATATTTATGTTCCTATTACCGATATTTAATAAAACGTTCTTTTATTTTTATGCTAACTTATCGAGGAACATTTAGAAAATTTCGTTTAAATTTAAGTAATTCATTTCAAAGACATTTCTTGATAAAATATTTTATCATTAATTAGCGAAAATAAAAAAAAATAATGTGAAATATTTTTCAGAGGCTTGGAATAATAACCTGTTAAGAAAAAATAGTATTTCTTTAATCTAAATTTAAAATGAGTGCATTTATGTTCTAATTAACATTTAAATATGCAATTATCACACACAACATATAAGATACATGGAAACACTTCATTCCATTTGAGAACAAAATATTATTTTTTCTTTTAAGATACATAATCTATTTTTCACATTTTTCATTCTTACAATTTAAGTTCAGTTTTTGGTTACGAGTAATTTTATTCATTTTTAAGATACATTAGAATGGAAAAAAAAAGATGCATAATTTTAGTCTTCGAAGTAGATAAATTTAAAACATATAATTTCGATATATGTGTATTTTTAATGTAAAATTTATAAAAGAAGAATATGTATGTTTTAAAGGATCTTTCGAAACATGCTATTTATTGTACTTTTTAAAAATCAAAATAAGTGTATTTCCTCGCTATTATTTTCAATTTTCCTTTCTATCTTTCTGTCCTCAATGTCCAAACAACCTGAAAGTGTGGTACCTTTTTGGAAGGCTGGAAAATTACTATTCAAAGTAGACCGGAACCCAATGCCGTGCGAACCACACAGTCCATACAGGCCTTTTCCTAACTAATCACAATGCGGTTCGACTTTTGAATCCAAAAATTTATCGTTTGTGTGTAGACATGTAGATAATTTTAAGTAGAGTCGATAATCAAACACCCTGATCGACTACCCCGTCGATCCTCTTATCTTAACCACTGGACTATCTCGGTCCGAATGGAGTTGGCAGCTACTTACCAACAGGGTTGGGACAGACCAGTGGTTAACGTCCGGGGATTGTACTCGAACGACCCGAGTTCGATTCCCGCCTCTGGCCAAACTAGCCCGCGTTCACGTGGAGTGCGGGCACATAAAATATGTGGGTCTGTGGTGGTAGGGGTAGAAGGATAAAGTCCTTGTGGATGACGCCCCCCCACTGGGTTCCGGTCTAAATTGAGTGGCACTGCTCTGGCCGTCCAGATACCGGGTAAGTCGGACGGCTTAGATCTGAGACTAAGAAGCTCTTTACCATCAACGTATTATGTGCCTAGTATTAATCTATGTTCAAATATGAAAAACATAAAAGCAGTATTGCATTTCATGGATCGAAGTTAAAAAAATATAATTTAGCATTTATTGAATAGTACATAGTTTTATTACTTCACTGAAATAACAGCTAAATTTTCCGATTCCATATATTTTGGCAAGCATTTCAAAATTGCATAAAATTCACGGATAGCGTTTAATTTATTCTGTGTATGTGTAAGTAATTCAATAGAACAAATCATGATAAATTCTACTTCATTGCACTACAATAAAACTGATTATATATGACGAAACATCAAAAGGACACTCTGTTGCTATTCATCGTACATCAGAAGAAAATGTATTTCTCTTGAACGGAAACAAAACCAATATATTGTGAAATCTCGACAGAATAAACTCTAAAAGGAAAAGATATTTCTATTTGTCATTATGGGTCAAAATGCGGAATCTAATATTGATGGATTGATCCAAAATTTCACGATAATTTAAAAATTTATATTTGTAAAACCAAGGACTAAGTACATTATGGCTTTGTAAATGATAAAAATGAGATAATCCTAATGCGATAAGTAAAAAATAATGTTTTATATTGTAAAAATCATCCATAAAGAAACTGCACATTATCTAAAAGAAAAATAACATACTCTGAAATGAAATCGATATTAAAGATACATATTTTAGATTATAATATTTAGATTTTATATATATTTAAAATTATATTGTACTGCAAAAACCTGAAAATTTATTTCGAACAAGTGAGATAAAATACTCTACATCAGTCAGAAAATCTGCTAATCAGCGTCCATTGTTCTAGATATAATTCCAGTAAGTAAAATATGTGCCACTTAGTATCCATTTTAAAACTATTAATACAAGGTGGCACTGAAAGTCTGAAGGGTTTGAAAAAGTCATAACTGGTTCATTTTAAATATTTTTTATTTTATTTTCTTCAGGTTATAGAGCATCTCTTGCAGATCAAAATGTCTACATATGATGTCCAGCAACGTGTAAAACTCGTTGGGTTTTTCTATTCCAGTGAAAGATCAATTATTGAAATTCAGAGCAAATGCCGGCAAACATTTTAATGGACCTTCCCCGAAGATCGCCTACTGATCCAGTTCTTTCATACCGGGCGATTAGGTTCCGAATCATGTTATCGGTATGATATACTCTGGCAGTAAAATGCTGTCGGTATTTTCTCTGAGTTTCAATAATTTATCGATGGTACTTTCAAGAATAAGCGGCATACCAAAACTCAATACGATTCTGCTTTACATGAATGTAATATTTGTAAGAAGACCTTTACGAGGGAAGACAGTTTAATTAGGCATATGAAAACACACACAGATAAGAAAACCTATACTTGCCATCTTTGCGAAGGCACTTTTACTGAGAAGAGCATTGTATTGCACCATGTTCGGGCAGCCCATCCAACCCTCACTAACACGAAACGCAAGGCCGAATCTCATGTTTCCACTTCGTGTAAAAGAACAGCCCTCGCTAGAAAAAAAAAAAAACTGTTCGTGCTTTAGGAGTGTTTACCACCATACCATAGAACCTTCAGAAGAAATTAAACATGATTTAATGTTGCCTCAGGAGGATCTGCAGATGCCTCTCGTTTTCCTACTTTTGGAACAATTGCAGAGCAATCAAATTAAATACTATGTGGTGGTTACCGCTAGGTTATCAATGGTGGATGCCGATGGGGATTAAATGGGGATTAACCAATTATCTTTGTTCAAAGTGCGCAATAGAATTGCGCGAAGACACCGTTGGGGGGGGGGGCACGTGAGCGAGGGGTATACGAAGATAATAAATTCATTTGAGAAATTTGAACAGTTGGAGTCAGGATGGTTTTTAGATAAAGTTCTAAAGACGGATGTATCTGTGGCGAAATATCGCCCCTTGCGTTCTAGCATTTTATTCCTCTGCCTCCTAAATTGGTATTGAAGAAGGCGGTCCTCAACATACTGAATGAGGAAGAAAAATGTTTTATATGTTGTCTCCTAGCTCACCTAGTGAATATAGACCGCAGCAAACATCCAGAGAGGGTCGAAACCCCAGACCACCCGACTCGCCCTAGGGCACGAGCAGCATTTTGAGTGGCCGGAGCATCCAGAGAGGGTATCACAGTACACAGAATATGAAAAACAGATTAAGTTAAGTAATGCGGAGTGCCCTGTGGCAGTATCTGAAGTCTCCATTTTCAAGAAGTTGAACGTCTGCCGAATTAATATCTACGGATATGAAAATGACGAAAATTTTCCTCTATACATATCCGAGAGGGAAGATGATTATTCGAAACATGTCGAGACTTCTCCGGGATTGTAGCAAATACCATGCTGCTACACATACGTTTGCTTCCGGTGCCTCCATCGTTTTACTAATGAGGATCTGTTGGAGAAACATATACCCTACTGTAAAGAATGCGTCCCTTAGTGCGTTGAAATGCCAAGTCCTGATAACAATATTTTAAAATTTAATATGGAACATTACCAACACCCCGTCTCGTATATAATATGCGACGATTCTGAGGCAATCTTAATGTAGATGAACAGTGTGGAATCTTCTCGTTAGGTATCGTTTGGTGAAAAGGTGACCCATCATGAACCTTGTCGATACGCCTACGTTGCCGTGGGTCCACAGAGAACCTGTTTAAAGCCACCTACGGTTTACAGATGACCTGCAGCTGTAGATCACTTTACCGAAGATATCTTGCGGGAAAAAGAAGTACTAGCACCTATCATTAAAATTATTAGTGCCACTCAGTATGATTAGAGCTGATTGGAAATCTTTTGCAAGGACGAAAATGTGTTATTTATGTAAAAACCATTCATACATGACGGGGTGAAGTTTTTAGTCAAATGTAGAGACCACGGCCGTAGAACTAGTAAATATCGTGGTGCACTTCACGTTCAATATAATTTACGATACAAACTGCCAAAACCTATACCGGTGATGTTCCATATTCTGCAAAATTATGATGGCCATCATCTTATGTCAGGATTTGGAAAAATCGAAGACCACGAATTACAACCCACAGCCCTGAACATTGAAAAGTACATTTCGTTTTACTTGAAGAAGAATGATGAGGGTGTGAGATTACAATTTATCGATAGTTTACAATTTCTAAACACCTCCTTAGAGAAGTTGGTTAGAAATCTCCCCCGGGATAAATTCACAATTCTCCGGCAGAATATTTCTGCAGACGCCGACCTGCTTCTTTGAAAGGGGATGTATCCATACGAGTACATGGACTCGTATGAGAAATTTAAAGAGATAGCTCTCCCTCCACCTGTGTCATTTTATAGCTGCATAACCGAAGATACAGTCAGTGAAGAAGACTATGCTCATTCCCTGAATATACTGAAGACATTCTACTTAAAAAATGTTGGTGAAAAACGTGATTTAAATATGAAAAGTGATGCCATCCAGCTGACCGACGTGTATCCAGATTTTAGAAGATTTTACTGTGCAGGATATATTACGGTCATCTGATGCCAGCATTAGGGTTGGCGTGGCAAGCCGCTCTGAAGATGACAGAACATTCCTTCGAACTCCTTACATATTTGGATATACATCTTTTTGTAGAGCGAGGAGTTCGAGCAGGTATATCTGTTATAACCAAAAGATGAGCACGGGCTAATAACCCATACATGGCCGAATATAACCCTGCAGAGCCCACCCGGAATCTAATGTATTTAGATGCCAACCACCTGTACGGATGGGCTACGAGCCAGCCCCTACCTCATGGAGGATTTAAGTGAATTTCACGGGATGTTGCCACTGAAGAATGGGTTTTAGCTCTCCTTGAGGATAGCCCTGTGGGGTATACGTTGGAGGTAGATTTTGAATATCCATATCACCTCCACGAGCTTCATAACGACTAACTGATTGGCCCAGAGAAAATGAAGATCACCGAAGATATGATTTCTCCTTACACAGAAGAAATCATAAGTCAATTGTGGATTTCCCGGTTCTCTATTCGCAAGTAAAATTAATTCCTAATTTATACAACAAGAAAAATTATGTTATACACATAAGAAACTTAAAATATTGTTTGGAACTGGGGATGAAACTGACAAGAGTACACAAAGTTGCACAGCTTCAGAAGCGAACCTGGTTGAAGCCCTACATCAACTTTAATACTGAGAAGAGGAAGGGACTCAATCAGGTTTTTAAAAAGCTTTTTCAAATTGTTGAACAATGCAGTGTATGGAAAATTTTTAGAAAATTTAAAATCGTCAGTAAATGTAGATCTGGTATCTGGAGAGAGACTGTCAGCATCTTCCTCAATTAAATCCTTCAGAATTTTTAACGAAGATTTGGTAGAAATTGAAAGAATAAAATCGAAAGTTTTTTTAAATAGACCGATGTACGTCGGTTTTGCAATTTTAGAGCTGAGCAAGTTTCTCATGTATCAATTCCATTATGAACATATGAAAAAACAGTATAAAGCTCAAGCCTCGCTTTTATTTACGGACACCGACTCTCTAACATATGAGGTCGTTTCTCCAAATTTTTATGAAGATATGCAAAAAAGCAGTCACCTCTTCGATACTTCGGATTACTCTGAAGATCATCAGACATTCAGTAACCGAAATATGGTTAGCTGTTTTAAAAACGAGTTAAATTTTTTACCTGGGCAAGAATTTGTAGAAGTAAGAGCGAAAATGTAATCTCTACTCTCGGCTATGGGTGAGAAGAAAACGAGCAAAGGCTTATTTAAAAATTTCATTAAAAACGCATTAAGCACGAGCATTATAAGCAGTGTCTAGAAAACATTAAAAGCACAAGAGTTGTGCAACATCGTATAGGGAGTGAGTGTCACCGCTTGTACACACTCAAGCAGAGTAAAGTAGCACTCTCTCCCTATGACTTTAAAAGATATATTTCAGAAGATGCTGACCATATATATGGCTATGCAGTGGCGCACTCACGGGGGGTCCGAGGGGGTCCTGCCCCCCCCCCCCCCGGGGCTGACAAAGCAAAAAGCGAAGTGCGCTGTTAGCGCAAGGAAGGACTTATTCTGCCTTCGAGAAAGTATCAGATGCTCTGAAGAATGACGTCACAGGCGCCTCCCTGGCCCTATATAAAGAATGAATGGCGGGGAAGCGGCTGTTCGCTCGAAAACTCGAGAATTTCGTTTACCCAGTGAGAAAATTGTGGAAGTGAATAATAAATAAATCGTGCCAACGCTTCGCGAATTAAGTGTTGCTGTGAGTCGAAAAAAAGTGCGACGTTACGACACAGTGTGATAACAGTAAATTGTTAGTTTCGGAAAGAGTTCCAGCGTGGTGAATAGGTGAATTTAATAATGGTCCTGGACTTTCAACTGATCTAACAGTGAAATGCATCTTTAACAATCAGTGTTTATGTGCGTATTTCGGCTATATAGCAAATTTTGTGGTTGAATAACTGAGGATCAAGGTAAAAAAAACGACAATGGGTGAAAACGAAAAGGGCTAGGCCAACAGACACTGGGAAATTATTTTTTTTTCAAAAAGTGAGATTGAAAATAGTGACGTTCCCAACGACCTTTCCCCGAGCTCTGGTTACATTGATGAGACTGCAGTCGAAGCAAGCAACAGCCGTGACCCCCGGGCTGTCTTCAAACGCTTGTGAGGAGGTAAAGGTAGGCCAAAACACAATATCAAACACAGTTGAAATGGAAATTCTGGCTGTAGATATTTCTATTTATGTCAAGAAATCAGACCTCACTGATGAAGATAGGATACCAGCGCTAAAAAATCTTTGGGAACCATATGCAAATTACAGTTTTCCTGCCACTCTAGTGCTGCATCAAGTTAAGGAAAACCTTACCACACTCGGAAGTTCTACTCATCTTGGCTGAGTAAGCATAACTGGCTAGCTTACTCAAAGGCAGAGGACAGTGCCTATTGCAACTTTTGTGTTCTCTTTGCACCCCATGAAGTCGGTTTAAGATCGACACAAGCCACAGCTCAACTTGTTTCAAAATCATTTAATAATTGGAAGAAGGCCTTTGAGAAGTTCAGTCAACATGAAACTTTTTTCTATCATAAGGATTCAGTTCTCAAAGCCGATGAGTTCTTAAGGGTCACGGAAAGAGAAAACTGTTCTTGTGGATCAAGTAATGGATAAAGGCAAGCAAAAACAAGTTTTGCAGAATAGGACTATTCTTAAACCTATTATTAAAACAGTGATTTTTTGTGGAAGACAAGGACCATGAGAGGGCATAGAGACTGTGGGGATTTGGACGTATTGTCAGAAACATATCAAAGCGCAGGAAATGTTAGAGCCATTTTGCGACTCCGAGTTGATGCAGGAGAAGAAATACTGAAAACTCACCTACCAGGTTCATGCAAGCTATTTTCAAGAATTTTTACATTTTCATACAAGCTATTGTCAAGAATCTTTTACATTTCCATACAAGAACTTTTGAAGAATCTTTTACATTTCCATACAAGTACTTTTGAAGAATCTTTTGCATTTTCATACAAGAACTTTTGAAGATATTTCACATTTTCATAGAAGCTATTCTTAAGAATTTTTACATTTTCATACAAGATATTTCCAAGGATCTTTTACATTTCCATATAAGAACTTTGAAAGAATCTTTTACATTTTTATACAAGAACTTTTGAAGAATTTTACTTTAGAACTTTTTAATGAACACTATCTGTTCATTTTTTAGGGGAAATAGGTCTGTCAGTGTGAAGTATTATAAACTATAAATGTTTGTCTGTAACTTAAAATTAATTGTTATATTAATTTTCTAAATCATTTGTTCTTTTTTTTTTAATTTCATTTATTCTAAAATAATAAATCACACACTTATTATTATTTTTTTAATTAAAATTAGTTATTCGTTTTTATCATGTAATTAGCTTAAACAAAATTACTTAACGCTGGTGGAGAACACCGTCCTGAAGGGTATAACGACAGATAGCGGCGCCTCTGGGATCTGTCGGAACCAGCATATGCTTTTTTCAGTGTACTAACAATTACCTTCTTTTTCTGACACTTCTTATTAATGTATAACATGCAATTCCTAATGTAAAACATACTCGTGTAATTTGATAAATACATTTAAATATTGAATGGGTTTTCCTAAAAAATACATTCAGTAGATATCGTGCAATACAATGAATCCTAAAATTGTAGGATTCGCCTTGGATTATAAAGTTGTGGTAAGTTGGAAAAGACTCGTTCTGGTTCATTGAATGTTTATGTTATGAATATCATTTAATTGAATTTTAATTTAAAAAAATTACTGTTTCGTTAAAACAATAGAATCTTGAATTCTCTGCGTTCTAACATTTACACAATGCTATACACTCCACTGCAATAATAAAATTATAGGGTGTTAAGCCCCCCCCCCCTTTGTCATATTTAAAACGTACAGAAAATTCGTACGAACCCATTCGTACAGAAAATATCGTGCATTTCAATAAAATGATGAAATTGTAGAAGCCCTATGGAATGGTTAGAAAGCTTTTGAAAGACTCGTTCCGGTTTATTGAACTTTTTTTTTAGATTATTTAATTAAATTTTAATTTTAAAAATATAACTGCTTCATTAAACCAATTAACATAATCGATGAATTCGCTCAGTATCATTTCATTCACTCACATCATTAAATTTAAAATCCCTGTTACATGGCCTCCAATAGTTCGAGAAATATTCCCTAAAATTAATATATCAACCATCATTATAATTACGCTCTATCATATCTCCTTCCCCCATTCCACAATTCCACCGAAAACATCCCTCCATTCAGATTCCCACGTAAGGTATTCCCCATTTTTATAACCTTATCAACTTACCTTGGTCTAGCGGATAGCGGGCAACGCTAGCAATCTACTGGTCTCGGGTTCGAACCCCAACCGTTCCCAGCAAATATATTTTTTTTAATTCAGAATTTTAAAAAATCCCGATAGATGGCGCCACTCCTGTCGGGTTTCAAATATTCTTTCAAATTCCTCATGACATCTCAATGTTAACTCATGACGTCATCATCCAAAGCTCAAGTGTCCTCACGACGGCATACGTACAAAATTCAACTCACCCGGTCGGATTATCTATCTCATTATCAGATTAAATATTCAACTATTCCCTCATTACGTAATCGGTCTAAAGGTTAGATAACGTCATCAGTTCAAAGGTCACTTTCTCCTCATGACGTCATCTCACAATGACGTCATTAGAGGTGCAATCTTGCACCTCCTTTGGCAGAACGCCTGTTTTCCCTCTACTAGTGATACATTTTGCTGTTGTCTCAACGCAGTACTTGGGTCGGAGGAAAAGGACTGATAGAGTTAGCAACGTTAGTGAAATTGATTGCAAACGTATTTTCTATGTATTTTAAAGTTTAGTTGGTAGGTATGTTGCTTAAGAGGCTAGTGGGCTAAAAATATCTAAAACCCAAAATATATGTATGTTTAAATGTTTTTATTGATTCAAAAATGAGTAGTACATTATTAATTTTAATAATCCTAGATAAATAACTGAAAAAAACTACATTTCAAATTTTGATTAAAGAAAATGTATTTTAGATACATAATTAAAATTAATTTATGTTCGTTCGTTACTAATTCCCCCGTGGTGAAGGAGCGCCTATGCACTGCGGCCACAAGACCCCACCCCCAGGGTATCCCATGGCGAAGGGGAGGAGATTTGCAGCTTCACTTTTATAGAGGCTCCCCGAAGGGCGGAAGTCTGACTTTGCCTCGACATGACAACATCCATGTCCGCTGGCAGGAATCGAACGCGCAACCCGGCAATCCAGCGGAAATGCATGCCCCTAACCGCTCGACTACCGGATCGCCGTTAATTTATGAAGATGATATATATATAATTTTAATATGTATCTATAATGTTTTGAAAAATATATAAAACAAGAAATGTGTGCTACATCTATTTGTGTAAATTCCAATTTTTCCACCCAGTTTTCTGCGATATATTTACTCAGTTCCAGTTTTAACAGACGGTATGGAAACAGAAATCTTGGACATAGTAATTGGCGCGAAAATTTCCAAAACCCGAAATTCCTTCTTGTGGAAGATGAGTTAGTTTTTACCGATATGGTTTAAATTTGGTAAAGAATATACTTACTTCACTGCGTTTAACCACATTTATGTTTCCAGTTTATGGGTGCAGAAGAAATAATGGAAAATAATAATAACTAAATACTTTCCTCCAAAATTAACATTAATGCTTATTTTGATAAAAATTTTAATGGAAAAAAAGCAACTCGTATAGACTTCAGAAAAGAAATAAATTACTTTTGCTCTAAATATTTGTGTGCTGTAATTTCAGATACAAAATGCGTAGGCGATTAAAGCTGCAGGGAATATAATTCACAAGGGAAAATATGAGCAAAAATTCTACTCCTGGTGTATAAAAACACAAGAAAAAAAAAGTAATGGCAAATTCTTTTACCTATTTTTGTTTAAATAATGCATATTTAACTGATTTAATGTACCCATATGTGGTATTATTTCGCTCTTTATTTTTCTAAAAGATAATTGCTATTATCTAACTAATACCTAAGCTTTTTTAAAAGACTTAAATTTACACGCTTAAAAATAAGTTGCAACTATATTTTATAATTAATTTTATTTTGATTTAAAATGTATAACTATTAACAGAAATAGTAGTTCTAATATAATAATACACAAATCATGTCCCGTGATAGATACTATAAGAGAAGATATTATAGTATTACCATTTGCTACATCTCTGTGGAGTTCAAGAAGGATCTGGAATGACAAAAATACTTCAAAAAATTACTTTATAGATATGATATTCATTTAATATATTTCGAAAAATAACATAGAAATTGAAAATATATGCAAAAGTAATATAATTCAAAAGCCATTTTAGACGAATTTAAAGCATTTCTATACATGCTGTCTCAATGAAAATCACATAATTGTTTCTTTACTTAAACTCAGAATAATATTTTGAACAGTATATATATATATTTTTTTTTTTTTCTTCAGAAACATACATTTTTGTGTTTGCTTCAACAACATATTTGGATTTGAGGAAGAGTTTTGAAGAAGTGAACAAATCCATGATTTAGGCTTAGTCCTTGTCCACGTGTATAGCATTAATGCTTGGATTTCATTTTTTTTTTCTTTACTCATTTCCATGCCATTGCCTTTTGATGCTTTCTTTAACTTGATGATTCGAAATTTGTTTTTTTATACTTTTTCTCCCATTTGATTGTAGATTTGCAGATTGCTCACTTTTCTTTCATTGAACTTTCAAACTATTATATATATATATATATATATATATATATATATATATATATATATATATATATATATATATATATATATCATATAATAGCCTGTAAACAAATTCAAAAGGAATTCCTATGCATATCCACTAAAACTTGGTTATCCCAAGTTCCTTTAAATCTTCTTTTTCTTGGATTATATATATATATATATATATATATATATATATATATATATATTGCATTTTTATTGAAATCAAAATGCACGCTTCAACAATCTTCTCAGCGTTTAAATATGAAATTCTACGTCTAGAAGACAAAAACCACTGGAATACTATCATTCTATGTCAGAAAAGAAAAAAGTTTTTTTTAATCTAAGAAACTCAATATATCTCATCATTTTTACATTTCCAATTTGGTTATTGGTGAATTATTTTACTGATACAAAAATGATATGTATGGATAGAGATATATAAAATATTCTAGAATAAAGAGAAATTTAATATATAATACTTGAAATTTTACATTTTGGAACGGAAAATTGATGAAGGGAGAAGATTTTAGTTAATATTGAATAAAGCAAAATCGTTTATTTTTTTTTCTCTTAAAATTGTGTAATGCCGTAGGATTCTGAATATACATAGGCCTGCTTCTCATTAAGTTCCACTTGCTGAGACTAGTTTGTAAAGTATTAATTTCGCCAACATTTGTGAATACAAATTTGAACTTATAAACACATTTTGAACAGTTTTGGAATGAAGATCTTCTGTTTGTCTGTGTATGTGTAAGGTGTTGGAACGATGACTGGAATGAATAAATATCAAACTTAATGTTTAGATACATTATGTGATAAAATGAAAATATAGATCGAAATGTGTGCCATTCCTATGAGTAAAACACGGAATATTTGAATTTTAAGATGTTCATAACTTTATTTCAAGCAATTTTAATTTCTAAAGAAAAAATGTGGTGTTTAGTATATGAAGGAATGTATAATTTAATGTTCGCTATAGATGGTAACAATATTAAAATAGTTTATCCTGACACAGATAAACCAAATAAATCCAGCGGCATGACTAAGTTGCTGCTGACTTAATCTCTAAGAGATATTTAAAAAAAACTTGGGTACAAAATTTAAAAAAATCTGATGTGGGCAACACATGACTTTCCTTATATAATGCAATGAATTTACTACTTTTACACCTAAAAAAAGTTATTCTTATAGTAGATACTTGTATTCTTTCCATGATATTGAATTATCTTCAATTAGTCGTCATTCTCATTGATTTAGCGTCATTTTTATCAATTTGGCGAGATTTTAGTTTATTTGGCAACAATTAAAAATGTCGCCAAGTTGACGACATTCCGCCAAATTCGTCGCCAAAATCTCGCCAAGCATTATGAACAGAGAAATAAGTTATTCTTACATCAGAGAAATGACTATTGGCGTTCAAATATGAAAGTATTACTCAAAGTATATTTTTTCATGAATGGAACGAGCTAAATCCACGAAAATGATGTCACCCAATTAATCGATGATATTACATATGAAAAGTGAACTTGTTTCTCAATACGAAATATTTTTATTTTTTATTTTATATAACGTTTTGATAATTTTTTTTAAAAATGTGCAATATCTCGAGAACGGTTCATGTTAGCGGTCTAAAATTTATGCCAATCGTTTTCTAATGAAAAATTACATAAGAAATGTCTATTTGCGTAACTTTATTAGCGGTTTTGATTTTTTGACGATTTTTTCAAAATTTTATTCGAAAATTTAGGGTAGTTCTGAACATTCGATTGCGTATAAAAACAATAAGATTCCAGTGTTTACGGATTGCGCTTTTTGTACCAAATTTCGTTCAAATAGGTCCATTCGTTCGTCAGTTATCGTCTCCACAGTCTCACTGACACACACACACACACACACACACATACTTTCACACACACACACAGACATCACTTCAAAAACGTTTGATTCGTGATCAGGGATGCTTGAAACGAGCTCTCCCGTCGAAAACTCGATTTCGAATTTTCGACCCCGTCACAATACTTTCCTTATACATTATGTATATAAGAAAAGTAATATATGTGTGTGTGTGTATGTGCGTTTTCATTCTGCTTGTAACATTAATATTAAAGGCACACAAACCATAATATATGTAACTTTATAAAATTCGAGGGTTAACAGTTACGTGATGTTGAAATAGTAATAAAACTAGCCTAATTTATGGTGAACATTCCTTATGCATTGTGCTGTCGAAAACCCAGGCCGACCGACTTGTCGGAAGACACGGAGCAGCAAAAAGAAGACCATCCTGAAGATTTTATACTAGCTCAGTTTAAATTTGAAGTTATATTGCTATTCAGGCTTACTGTGTTTGAAATGATATCGAATACGTTTTAATTTCTACTAGTGAATTTTATGTTGCTCGAATTTTTGCCGTTCACTGTTTGCAACAGCGTTATTTCAAATATAGCTTAGTAAATTGTGCTAGTAAATAGATAGGTTATTAATTTTACATATTTTATTTATTTATTGCTTTAATCTAGACGTTAAACACGTCATATACATGGAGTATATAAAGTTATGCCAATAATTGTCCACTCATTCTGACGATCGGCAGACCTAGAGCTCCTAAATTTCCGAAACTCACTGAGACCGCGCACTTTTTCAAATAATATTATAAGTTATAATGGGGTCCCTTGATAAAAATCAATTACTTTTCGGCATTTTAGAGCCATTCTAACAAAAATTAAATTCTGTTTGAACCGCTAATATAAAAAACTCTACAATTTGAATCAAAAATATTAAACTATAAATTTCCACAAAGGAACAAGGATTATCCAAATGATTAAATCTAATTATGAAGTATATTAAATTATCGTCAACTTGACAATGTGTCCTTACAGTTGCAAAGTTGACAACATTGTTCCAAATTTATCAGTAAATGTGTCGCCTTGGGGACCGAATTGTTGCTAGATTTTTGCTTAAGAGACACAGACAAATAGCGAGACAGACTGATGTAAGGGCGTTCTTTCTTTAATATGTTAAAATGTTTTCGAACACTAATATTTCTGAGTGATGAGTCTTCTGATATTTCTGAGTGAAGTGACTTCAGCGTGGAATTAATATGATTTTTTTATTCCAATGATGATAATTATAAGTTAATTATATTAGAGGAAGATTACAGTAGATTACTCTAATAGTAACCCACAGATGGTAGTATTTTTGATGATAGGAATTTTCGTGCCATTGTGTGGTGCGCTAAATAAAATGATACTTAAAGTTAAACATTTAGATTAATTATCATTAACATATCTAATATCTTAACATGGCCGTAAATTGCTCGTATTAGTGGACTAATTATTAAATTGTACATTGCGATGTGTGCCGCTATTAACCCTCCAATTTACATTTAACTTTCGCGCTAGTTCTGTAAAGGAATATTAATTAATATAATTCTAAATATATATATTGATGGCACCATTCTAACTTTAACAATAAAACATTTATTAACAACATAAAATACTTACTTACTCAATTACAACAATTATTCATCTTATTAATTATTTCGACTAAGGGAGACAATCTGAGACCACTTAAATTGACTAAAATGTTTAGACTTGTAGTTTTAATGGGCACATACCTTCACTTTCGGCCTTGACCATAAACCATAATGCTTGCATCAGTAACTCGTACTGGTTGTAACTCTGGGTGTTTGGTTTCATCTCGTACTTCTGATTGCACTGCACAAATCAATAGATCTAGCCATTATTTTGGAACATCTACGGAACACTCTACATCTCTAGTTGTCGTGCTGTATTCACCAAGTATCATCCTTCTAGTCATAATGTCGAGCAAGTATTAACTTCATCATCGTCGTTATGTCATCGGGTCGTTCTTAAGTCATAGGTTGTGGTTCTTTTTGCCTCAAGACTGTCACTCCCCCTTTTCTTTCATTTACGGCCTTCAGGGTTACGCAACAAGCACCTTCTCCATTGGTTAACCTTTAATCCAATGGTTACTTCACATTTTCTTAAGGGTTCGTTCGATCCTCTATGTCTTGACACCCCTAAACTTATTGCTTTATCTAACCTTTGGGTTCACGTGCTGTAAACCTTGGCGTCATTCAGACTGGAGGTATTGTCCGATGTTTCAGACCAATAAATAATGTACATAAAACCGTCTCACCAAAACAAGTGTGAGATCTATTTCTGGTCGCACACATTGATTAAAATATTATGCTGAAGAAATTGCAGTAAAGAAGTAATTATGTTAATTAAAGTATCATACAATAGAAAATATAAATGGGATTTGTTTTATTTTTATAACTATCTAATAATTACTTTCCTTATATACATAATGTATAAGGAAAGTATTGTGACGGGGTCGAAAATTCGAATTCGAGTTTCGAAGTTTTTATACATTGGATTAAATAGAAATCAGGTATAGTTTCAAGTGAAATTTTGCCTTGAAATGCACAGTTCAGAATCAGCTGTAGCATCTTTATTTATTATTTATGAAAATAAACTATTGTTTTTTTAGCAGATAAATTCATCATATAAATATGTAGAAAATAAATTCCATGGGCAAGAATAAAGTTTAATATTAAAAAATGGCAACGGTAGATCAAATAAAATATACATAAGCGTCTGTTTAATAGCTGTAGTTTAACCCAAGCTGCCTATAGGTTAAAACGTTACATAGACGTAGGGCTTTGCATATACTTAGAAAATAAAATATAAAATTTTGTAATTTTATTCAAATGACTTATAAATCATGAATTTTTTTTCCAACATTCTGCTATAACTCAACTACGTCTAGCCACACAAATCTCATTTTTATACCATCATGTCAAGCAACAAATGTTCTTAACTTGCTTAAATCCGTTGGTGTACAAGTAAACGATATTTAAATATTTGAATTTAAAGTTATAGTTGGGGAAATTTTTTATTATACTCTAATTCAAAGATTGTGAATACATTTGTGAAATACCGATTTTCAAATACCGGTATATCATCTCCTGGCTAATCAAGTGAATTCCAAATCTTACAACAAACAGAAGCACACCACACAGTGTCAAACGCGATAATGCCCTGTTGAATTGTTCGATAGAAGTTTTAATAAAACAATTTAAACTGCAGATTATGGATTTGTCCATTGTTTTACTAGTATTCAGTTAATAAAAATGAAATTATAAAATTCATTTATTTATAAATACTATTGTCGTACTAACATATTAAATTAAACAGTTTGCCAAGTGCCAAGTAATCTTTGAATTATTGCATGCACCAACAAGACTACATATGCCCCAATTTGGGAATCACTGCTCCAATCAAACTATTCAAACTATTTTTAATTGATAATTGACTTTTAAATAAAAATATGTGAAAATGTTAAAAATAAAGCAATATGCAGTTAGCGAAGATGGAGTATTGTTTTACATACGGCGATTTTTATATTAATCGAACTATAAAATGTTCACCTTTTTAAGATTTAATTTAAAGCAGTTTTATTATATTCAGAAATGTCATTCAGAAAGTGGGCATGTGTTGCATTTATAGACCACTAGCCATTTCTTGCGCGCGAAGCATGGCAGTAAAAGATTGCCGTTACATTTTTTTAGACATGTGTTAGCCATTTGTTAGGTTCTCGAGTAGATACGTTGTCATATCAAGTCATTTATTTTAAAAAAATGTTCCCGATCCGGTGGTCGAGCGGTCAGAGGCATGCGTTTCCATCTGATCGCTGGATTGCGGGGTTTCGGGTTCGAATCCCGCCAGCGGGCATGGATGTTGTCATGTCGAAACCAAGTGAGACTTCAATCCTTCGGGGGGGGGGGGGTTCTATAAAATTGAAGCTGCAAATTTCCTCCCCTTCGCCATGGGACACCTTTGGGGGTCTTGTGGACGTGGTGCGTAGGCGCCCCTTCACCACGGGGGAATTAGTCCACACACTTAAATGTCCGGCCGCCCACTTTGCTGCTCTATGTTTTAGGATGAGCCGGACGGTCTGGGCTTTCGACACACTTAAATGTTCGTATTACTTTCCCCGCAAAGCATGGTAATGTTTACGGAAAGAATTGAAATCATGTCGAAAATCGCAAATGGAATTTTCGACGGATCTACATGCTATGGGACCTATGTAACACGAAACAACTATTTTTAGCGTGACGTTTGTGTGCGTCTGTGTGAGTGTGCGTCTGTGCAATGTATATATCCATTCAAAACACAAAATGTAAAGGATGAAATACCATAAAATTTGATAGCCTAGTCACTTATAGGTTATTCTGATGCTAGTTACATTTTGTTACGATTCGAAGTAAAAGAACATGCATTTTTGCGAAATGGCCCACAAAAATCGTTTGTATTAACTCTAGTCAAAAAAACTATTTGATTAAATATTACAAAATTTGGTTGATAAGTCACATGCGGGTCACCGTCGTGCCGATAACATTTTGGTATGAGACGGGGGAAAACGGCCTGTGTTTTTGTGAAATGGCCCGCAAAAATTGCCAAAATCTGAAATAAAAGACTACGTATTCTCAAATGTATCATTTAAATGTTTATTTTATACGTAATAAAGATTAAAATAATAAGATCAGCCTCATTAATTTAGGACTAACCGTTCTTGAAATATTTAAGATTTTCGCATTTTTGCTACTCTGGTTTTGAAAATACGTCCAGTTACTAAATGAAAACGAAAACAGAATGATAAGTGTAAAGTGTAAATTCGTTGTAATTTCAAATAAAGTTGCGTGTTATTTAGTGCATACAAACTCAATTTAATGAATTATTAATGCCGGTTTGAAAATACGTCCAGTTTCCATATAAAAACGAATGAATAGTAAGTGTAAGTTCCTTGTAATTTCACATACATTTGCGTATTATTTAGTGCACATAAACTCAATTTATTGAATTATTAATGCCGATTTTGAAAATACTTCCAGTTACAAATGAAAACGAAAACTGAATAATAAGTGTAAATTCGTTGAAATTTGAATTAAAGTTGAGTGTTATTTAGTGCAAGTAAACTTAATTTAATGAATTATTAATGCCGGGTTTGAAAATACGTACAGTTACCAAATGAAAACGAAAACTGAATGATAAGTGTAAATTCGCTGTAATTTCAAATAAATTTGTGTGTTATTTAATGTAAAAAAACTCAATTTAATGAAGAGGCAGATTTTATAAGAATGAGGCAGAAATGGGGGTGTCACTATATACACCAGTTTTGATTTTGCTGAAATTTTTATAGTGGTTTCTTCCAATGATTTTAGAAGACATGTAATTTTTTTCCCCGGAATCTTTTTTTTTGTGACCCACAAAAATTCCTAAAGCCGGTCGCGACCCAGTATTTTTCTCAAATCGACATCTCTGTCTATTCAATTATCGCAGTGCATTGAGCATCAACCAAAGTAATTCTTGTGATTACAACATGACCTTTAGTAGGTAAATTGAATTATTTTGTAAATTTCATGGCTGACCTTCAGTGCAGCCTGGCAGGGTTGGCCAAACTTTGTCGCGGACAGTGAAAAAGCGCCATATTTGAGGCCTCATGGGCCCATGCACTGAGGGTCGGCCATAGTTATCGGATTTAACTTGCGTAGTACTACCCAGTATTAACTTAATTAGCTCATTTGTTGCATGGCTCACCCTTAGTGCTGCTGAAAAATAGCTACTTTTTAATCGAATGAAATGGAAAAGTGTCCTTTTGGTGGTCCTGTATCTCAGTGCACTAAGGGTCAATATTAATTTGATAAATGTATTTCATAGTATGAGACCTGTCTTTTAACAGACAATTGACAGAACTTTGGCTAATAGCCATGCGAGCACATAAGGCTGACTTCAAGACATTGTGGAAATGGAATATATGGTACCAAAAGCACACAATTAGCTGTACAGTAAGTCTATAAACTATTCACTATATGTCATATGTTTCTTTATTATATATGTGACTAGTTAGTAGGCAACCATATCCTTTTTTTTACGATGTCATCTAATTTTACTTCCAGCGTAAATAAAACAGAAATAACATTGTAATTGTTAGCAATCATAGTACCGGTAGCCTAGTTCCGAGAAAATAATTTTTAAGGCAATGATGTACGTCCTAAAATTGAAAAAAGAGTAAAAAACAATGTTTATCATTTTTGTAAAACATTTTTATTGAAATATTTTAAAATATTTAAAACACCTTTAAAGGAAAAAAAAAGGTGTTACAAATATTTTGTGTTTTTACCCCAATGATAAACGTTGCCTTTTACTCTTTTTCAACTATAATGTATGGTGTAAAACATAATACACCTATTTATAACAGTCTATTACTATTTTCTGATATTATTTTGATCATAGCACTGTTACTTTTCAGAGTCTGGCAACATGTACCATGATAGACAACCTGGCAACAAGGCAATTCAAAATGGCTGAATTGTTTTCTAGTGGAAACTTGTGAGAAACTGGTATAATTTTTTTAACAAGAAGTATGGATGAACAAATGTGTCAGTGTGATATGTTCATTCCACAGATTCAAGTACGGAACATTTTGGCAGCCATCGAGAAGGTGTGCACACCCTGATCCTACAGTGCATCCTGCTAAGAAAAAAGAAACTGTTTGCATGGCATCATGGAAGGTATATTTACATTGGAATTTGAGATTTCCGTCTTTTCCAATGGATGGCATGTTATGTAGCAAGCACAGAATAATTGATTATGAGAAGAGTGCAGCAGAAATTGAGGATGAGAACTATTCAGAAGAAACAGCTAACCCAAATTATCAGCCTCCAGCTTGTACTTTATATATGAACGAGGAAGAGAGAGATCAACGTAAACAACAAATGCACACCTTTACAGAATGTAATTCTTGATGTAACTTTTTGTGATGTGATTCATTTTAATATATGTACTGTAATCTCTTTAATCAAAAAATAAAGTTCCCGGCCACACATCTTGCTACCATAAGCCTTTGGGTTGGTCGTGTGGTCTGGGTTTTCAACACTTCAACACCTTTACAGAAATTAAAGCTTCTGACATCAGTCCTTTTAAATTCCAATGTAAATATACCTTCCATGATGCCATGCAAACAGTTTCTTTTTTCTTATCAGGATACACTGGCTGATCAGTGCATTTGTTGTTCCACACCTTTTTGATGGCTGCCGAAATGTACCGTACTTGAATCTGTGGAATGAACATATCATACCTTCAACAGTAGAAATGTCTTGTTGACTTCTATTACTGATAAGTTGAACTTCTGAAACATTTCGTTTTGGTTGAAATCCAAATTTTTCTAATTGTTTATTTACAGATAGTTCAAGACCACTAAGTTGATATGAACCACTCTTTCTTGACGCTTTATGGTCTCCACAATCACCTTTCTTATGGAAGACGCATTGCCCAGCCATACTTCCTGTTAAAAAAATGTATACCAGTTTCTCACAAGTTTCCACTAGAACCACCATTCAGCCATTTTGAACTGCCTTGTTGCCAGGTTGCCTATGAAAAGTGTTGCCAGATCCTGAAAAGTAACAGTGCAATGATCAAAATAATATCAGAAAATAGTAATAGGCTGTTATAAATAGGTATATTATGTTTTGCACCATACATTATAGTTGAAAAAAGAGTTAAAAACAACGTTTATCATTGCGGTAAAAACACAAAATATTTGTAACACCTTTTTATTTCTTTTAAAGGTGTTTTAAATATTTTAAAATATTTCAATGAAAATGTTTTACCAAAATGATAAACATTGTTTTTTATTCTTTTATCAAATTTAGGATGTACATCATTGCATTGAAAATTATTTTCTCGGAACTAGGCTACCGGTACCATGATTGCTAATAATTACAATGTTATTTTTGTATTACTTATGCTACAAGTAAAATTAGATGACATTGTAAAAAGAGTATATGGTTGCCTACTAACTAGTCACATATATAATAAAGAAACATATGACATATAGTGAATAGTTTATAGACCTACTGTACAGCTAATTGTGTGCTTTTGGTACCATATATTCCATTTCCACAATGTCTTGAAGTCTGCCCTATGTGCTCGCATGGCTATTAGCCAAAGTTCTGTCAATTGTCTGTTAAAAGACAGGTCTCATACTATGAAATACATTTATCAAATTAATATTGACCCTTAGTGCACTGAGATACAGGACCGCCAAAAATACCCTTTTTCATTTCGTTACATGCAAAAGTAGCTATTTTTCAGCAGCACTGAGGGTGAGCCATGCAACAAATGAGCTAATTACAATACAGGGTAGTACTACACAAGTTAAATCCGGTAGGGGAAGGAGGGTACGGTCCCTGTGGATGCCTCCCCCACTGGGTTCCGGTCTAAGTTGGGTGGCACTTCCCGGCCGTCCAAACAGTTACCTTACACCTTTCTGGTAGGTCGGACGGTCTGGGTCTCAACAACAACAACAACAAGTTAAATCCGAAAACTATGACTGACCCTCAGTGCATGGGCCCATGAAGTCTGAAATATGGCCCTTTTTCACTTTCCGCGACAAAGTTTGACCAGCCCTGCCAGGCTGCACAGAAGGTCAGCCATGAAATTTACAAAATAATTCAAATTAACTACTAAAGGTCATGTTGTAATCACAAGAATTACTTTTGTTGATACTCAATGCACAGTGATAATAGAATAGAGAGAGATGTCGATTTGAGAAAAATACTGGGTCGCGATTGGCTTTTGGAATTTTTGTGGGTCACAAAAAATTTTTTTTGGGGAAAAAAAAGAATTACGTGTCTTCGAAAATCTTTAGAAGAAACCACCATAAAAATTTCAGCAAAATCAAAAATGGTGTGTATAATGACCTGCCTCTCTCTCATAAAATCTGCCTCTGAATTATTAATGCCGGTTCGAAAATACATCCAGTTCCCAAATGAAAACAAATGAATAAAAAGTGTAAATTCGTTGTAATTTCACATACATTTGCGTGTTATTTAGTGCACAGAAACGCAATTTAAGGAATTATTAATGCCGGTTTTGAAAATATCTCTAGTTACAAATGAGAACGAAAACTGAATAATAAGTGGAAATTCGTTATAATTTCAAATTAATTTGCGTGTTATTTAGTGCAATCAATTTAACGAATTATTAATGCCGGTTTAGAAAATACGCCCAGTTACCAAATGAAAACTAAAATCGATATAAAAATGGATATTCAGTACAATTTCACGTAATTATGCGTGTTATTTTACGTGAAACTTTAATTAAACTTGAATTAAAAAATGAAAACTTGAAAATGAATAATTAAAGAAATAAAGAGAAAATGAATTTAAGTCTGTAGCGAAGTCATATGATGCTGACATCAGATTTTGTTTTGTATCGCAGCTTAAATTTTCCGGATAAAATCAGGGTTATAAATAAATTAAAGTTCCGAGCAATGCCAGCAAAATTTAAAACTTATATAAACAAACTCACTACAGTAAAGAATGGAGAATAATTTTTAGAATTTATAATAAAATTCAGAACCAAACACATTATTTCCTTTAGGTGAATCATATTTGACACTTTCATATTTTTATTAACATTCAAATATACGTTGCCAGTCCTAAGGTAACAAGGCGTAATGCAATACTTCTTCCCACTTAAGATGGGACGATGAAAGATTATTTTCTTAAATTAATCTTTTTCTCGTATTTTGTACTTGCATTTTCAGTTTTGAATCGGGTGGGTTATTTTAATTTAAATTACTAAAGACATTTTGAAGGGAATAAACGAATGGAATGTTTTTCAATTACAGTAGAATTCAAATCAGAATTTTATGTATCGGATTGTGAAATTGGTGATTGAGGAAAAATTCTATAAATAATATTTAGAAAAATACATTGTTTAATCCTCGCTGAACGGTAATTAAATTTTTGAAGTGGATTGTTTCATATATATTTTAAATGTTATCATGATTAATGTTAACATTCATCTCATGCGTTTTTCGTTTGTAATATAAGATGATGTCTCTCATGTAAGATGATGTCATCTTGCTGTCTTGTTCGAAGCAGAAAGTTTTCAGTTAAATATAATTTTAAGAGAGATACTTTTCTCGAAACATCACAGGTCTCATATTAGGCGATTGCATTGGATAAATTTGGTATTCTAATGTAATTTTCTACACAGGAGAGCTACATTAACCCACAGCTCGTCGATGGTTGTTTCATGTCGATCAATAGAGGGCCTTCCTATAGTGGAGATGCGAACTTTACTGTAAACGCAATAGCGTTTTTAGCTCACGCCCTCTATCGAGCGAAACAGAACTACAACAGACAAAGCTTGGAATAGGGCTCTATCAAAAGCAAGAAGGAGGCTGTTAATAATTAGTTGAATCACGTGACTTAGAAAGGAAATAGTTACAGTTATTTTTTTTTAAATATCACCAGAATCATATTTTCTTGAGTCAAATCATGCCAACACTTAATTAATTAAAATATTTTACAAATTACAAAAAAGTATATGCAATAACTTTTATTGCATTTCTAACTATGTGAACAATTATTACTAACGTAGTTAAAGTTTACTAACATAATTAACGTATAGTTGAAGACTGTTACTAATATTTTGCGGGAAAATGACGGATCACACGCTAACCCAAGATTCTGTAATATAAGTTGGGCTATGAGTCCGGCAACCAATCAAAAGAGTTATCATCCTGACATCGATGGGAGTAGCATTACGTCATTCGTGACGCCACGGAGCAGGAGAGTTTTTGCCAAAACACAATAAGTTTTCGCATTATTACAATTGAAAATTGTTTGTTCCTTTTGTAGTGGCAATACTAAACAATCTGCGCAGAGAGTTCTAATTGTTCTCAGACACCTTTCTCAGTGACGTCCAAAGAGATTATCGTTCTCTTCAGAGAGTTCAAGAACAAACTGAGTGCGTTTGCTCTTTCCGTGACATTATACGCTCAGAGTCAAAATAAACAAGACAGATTTATCATGCGTAAAGCATTGATCATGATACGCTTTCCAACTGAAAAGCAATTTTATTTGAACATCTCTAAAATGCGATACATTCAGCGCTGATATTTTTAACACTTTCTAACGTAGTTTAAAAGTTTTTATGACTTAGTACATTATGTCTATCTATCTGTCCGTTCCCAGGATAATTGCCGTAAAAAATGACTTTATCAAAATGAAATTTTAGTATGTTGTTGAGACGGTATATGGAAATATGGAAATGGAAATTAATAATATCATCATAAAAGTGAAGTACATCGAACCCCATGGGACCTAATTAACAAAGTTAAAATTCACAAATTAAATATTTAAATTAATCACAAATTAAGCAAATTTATAATTAACAAATTGCTTTGAAATTTTTGGGAAATATTCATCCCATAAAAAATAAAAAAAATCAGCATAATATTTTCGGTATTTTTTTGCAAAAAAATTAAAATAATAATTACACCCTTATTAAATGAAGCGATCACATTACCCACTTCAAAATAAAATCCATCTTTCTTCTCAGTGCAAAAATCGTGACATTTAAAGTCCTTTTAAATTCATATTTAGTGTTGAATCAGTTCTATAACTGCCTTATATTGGCGTATTTTCTATACATATGTATTCAGTGCCAAACCAATTACAATATATTTGAGTTTAAATGATCATCACACTTTGATTATTTCTACAACGAAGCCTACTTCTAATGGATGCAAAATATAAACAAATGATTGTAAGATGAGTTGTATAAGAATTGCTGAATTGTTTTTGCTCAAAACGATTTAGCTCTGCGGTCTGGAATAAAATTGATATGAATGAAATATTCACCGCTGTTACATAGAGAGCCAGACGATTTATATTTCGATGGCGTCACTTGAATAAAGTTGTTTTTTCCCCATAAAATTTGACATCTTCAAATATAATACATTGTTGTAGAATAGTGATAATTTAAAATATATCAGCTCTGAATGTATCGCATTTTAGAGATTTTTAAATAAAATTGCATTTCAGTTGGAAAGTGTATCATAAACAATGGTTTATGCATGATTATTCTGTGCTGCTTAATTATCATAGTATTACAATAATTTATTTTACTTGGAATCTTAAAGCCATGAAGGTAAAAGTAAGGAGTTAAAACTTCGTACTGAAAAAATGCCAATTTCATTTGAGACAATAATTCAGATAGCGCTGGTATAAGATAAGTAGCCCTGCTTTGTATTTTTTATGACGAAAATCCTAAAATGTTTATTTAAACTACCAATTTTGTATAAATAAATTATTAACGCAATGCAGAGTAGAACTGAGACGATAAAGATTATTCCTACGTATTTAAATTTATTTTATCTTTCAATTTACTTTTATCTCCATATAATCTGTATTCTATAGTACAACTATGAAAAAATACTGCTCAATTATACTTATAATAAGGAAACATTTATAATCAAAAATATATATTACTAAATAATACGCCTTTCTGTTGTGTCGACTAGCAATAACCTACATTCAACCTAAATGAAAACCTAACAGAATACCTAAATAGAAACCTACTACAATATGTGTTTCTTCAGAGACCTGGACCTTGATAGCAAGTGTCAAAAAATTCTAGTGTAATTTCGAAACGACAATCACCAGAAAAATCTTTAGACGTATATATATACACTCTAAGACAAAAAAATCGACGCACCAAGAAATAATTATCCAAATGAGACAAAATTGGGTGCGTGTAATGTAGATGTACAGAAAAAGAAATGATTAGAATTTCAAAATAATTGGATGATATTTTGCACTGAAAGATCTACACAAAGTCAACACGTCAATATGGTGTTGGTCCACCTCTGGTATTGATGCAAGCTATTACCCAACGTGGCATTGATGCATAACGTTGCCGAATGGTGTTCTGAGGGCTGTTGTTCCAATAGTCTATAATTGACGAGTTAATTCGTCTACATTCTTGGATAATAACAGACGACGCCTCACCTGAGTCCAAATGTGATCAATAGGCGATATATCTGGAGATCTGGCTGGCCAAGGAAGTGTGTCGTAAGCACGCAGACAATCAATAGAGAGGCATGCCATGTGTGGCCTGGCATTATCTTGTTGAAAAGTTAACGAAATAATAGCAATACAACGGATCGTGGAATGTAGGCAACGTACGGCTGTGCTGTGATGGTGCCGCGGATGACTATCAAAGGGATCCAGCTATCAAACTAAATGGCATCTCAGACCATAAATCCCTGCTGTCAGGCAGTGCGGCGTGTGACAGTAAGAGCAGGATCCTGACTATTCTGGGCTGTCTCCAGACATGTCTCCGCTGGTCGTCGGGACACAGTACGAAACGGGGCTTATTACTAAAGACAATTTGTCCCCAATCCGAACAATTTCACTTTGATCGGGCCCGTCATCATTGCAACCACTGTTGACGGTACATACTGGTCAGTGGTAGGTAGCGTAATGGACGCCGCGAGTATAGATAACGCCCCCATAGTCCTTTATTAATGGTTCGGGTGGTCACTTCGGTGTTTGTCACACGTTGGTTGGTTGATAACGACGAATCTCGTGCTGTCACAGCTGCTTTGATAATCTCTCGATCTTCCCATTCTGTTGTCGCTGTAGGCCGTCAGCTAGCCGCTGAAATCTGCCATTCCACTCCCATTCCTGCCAACATCGTCTAACTGCTGCATCGCTCCTACCTAAATGCCGAGCGATTCTTCGGTGTGCCTATCTAGCTTCATGCAGTTCGACCGAACGCTTTCTTTCACACTCCTTCATATACTCATAGTGGCCGCGAATTCACCGGCGAAGCATCGTTACAATCTATACAAACGCAATTGAAACGTTTTGTTCCTGCACGTTTTGTTCCTGAAAGCGAGGTTTGATCCTTATATACACCACCATGGTGCTCAGTTTCAATGCGCTGTAATTCCGACTATTCATTCAATGGCTTAGAATTTTCGATCATTTGCATATTCGGTCGAAATGCGTTTGCATGTAAAGTTTCATTGCTATCGGATTATTTTGCGAGTTGCGTCTATTTTTACTTTCCCTGCAATACATGGTAATGTATAGGGAAAGTATTGGAATCATGTCGAAAATCGCAACTCGAGTTTTCGACGGATCTACACGTTTCGAGACCTATAGAATACGAAAAAACCATTTTTAGCGTGACGCCTGTGTGTGTGTCTGTGCAGATTTTTTATCCACTCTAACTAAAAATCTAATACACCGAATTTCACAAAATTTTGTAGGTAAGTCACTTGTGAGTGGGTCTGGTGCTGATTAGTTTTGGGTAAGATTCGGGATAAAAAAACCCGCCTTTTTTTGCGAAATGGCCCACAAAAGCTTGTATCCACTCTAGCTGAAAAACTAGTGGACCGAATTTCACAAAATTTGGTAGATGAGTCACGTATAAATCACCCTAGTGCTGATTAGATTTTGGTATGATTCGGAAAAAAATGACCTGCCTTTTTTTGCAGAATGGCCCGCAAAAATTGTTAAAATCTAAACTAAAAAGCTACGTATACTCAAATATATCCTTTAAATGCTTGTTTAATACGTAATTTTTAACGAAGAAAAGAATAAGACCAACCCCATTACACTAGGACTAGCCGTTCTCGAGATATATTAATTTTTTCGCGTTTTCTCCACGCCACCTTTAAAAATAAGTCCAGTTATCAAATGAGAACGAAAATTGAATTAAAAGTGAATTAAATTTAATTGAAATAAAGAGAACGTGGATATAAGTCTGCAGGGAAAGTCATGTGCTGCCCACATCAGATTTTTTTGTCTTAGTATATATAAATAATATATAAAGCAGATGATACCTTGAATCTTTAAAACTTCATCACCCAATTTCATAATGCCCGTATGACAAAGGATTTTAAAATGTGGTCTTTACATTGGGCAACTCAAGTTATTAGAATGAGTGAGCAGTGGCCTGTTTTCCATGTTTCAAAGCAAAGTTGGAAGAAGAAATGCGGATAGACCAAAGTTTAGAAGGTCTTATTGAAAGCCTATGCATATGTCATTACTGGTTGCCCAAGATGAATATAACAGACAGAAAAAAATAACTAACCCATAATTTAACTTGATAATGTTTGGGTTTAAGAACACAATCAATACAATCGCATAGTCTTTTAGTAGAAACGCTACTTAACGACAGAGGAGTTCTGTGAAATATATGTCACTGCAATAGAAGGTAATAAATTAAAATATGTCAAGAAACAGGAATTTAATCAATCTTCAATTGCTCAACATTGCTATTCATTAGACCACCGTTTTGGGTATTCTTTGGGAAGGATCATACAAAAATTCACATTGATCTATGATCTTGATTTCTTTGAAGATATCATATCATATCTTCGATCCGTATCCAGAAAATTTCTAGTAATTTAGTTACTGACTTACCAGTACTCCTTTTTTTGTCTTTTGTCTGGCGAATGCCCTGTTGTTGTTGTTGAGACCCAGACCGTTCGACCTACCAGAAAGGTGTAAGGTAACTGTTTGGACGGCCGGGAAGTGCCACCCAATTTAGACCGGAACCCAGTGGGGGAGGCATCCACACGGACCGTACCCTCCTCCCCCTACCACCAACCACTCGGAAGGACTTACGGACCCACATGTTTAACGTGATCGTACTCCGCATGAACACGGCGGCAATTGTGGCAACGTGCAAATCCAGCGCGCAAACCACCGGGCTACCGTGCCCGAAATGTGACAACAGCACACGGTGTTCCCAGGTGGTCACCCACCCAAGTACTAACCGCTCCCGATGCTGCTTGACTTCGGTGATCTAACGAGAACGGGTGTTTTCAGCCCGGTATATGGCCGTTGGCATGGCGGAATGTCCTG
This sequence comes from Amaurobius ferox, assembly GCA_951213105.1. Taxonomy (NCBI): domain Eukaryota; kingdom Metazoa; phylum Arthropoda; class Arachnida; order Araneae; family Amaurobiidae; genus Amaurobius; species Amaurobius ferox. The sequence goes on along the minus strand of OX578144.1, from coordinate 32,810,090 downwards.
TAAATTTTCCCACCTTTATCGTTCCATTACCTTTGGGGCCGTTTTTTCTTATTTTTCATCGGACTTGCTTGTGCTGTCGGAATTTTTTATGAATTTTTAGAAAGAAAACGCATATCCTCACCTCTTTGTATTTTGCAGTAAAATACCCTAAGACATTATAAAAACAAGGTATAAAATACAACATAAAATACAAGGATCTTACATAGTAAAGGAAGATATTTCTACTACTGTCTATGCGGGAATATACTGCCCATGAAATTTGGTATACCGGTACTTCAGGAATTAAAAAGATGCAGCTAAGCATAATTTTATAAATCTCGAATTAATATTGTAGTTATTTTATGTTATAGCATGATTTTGAGCGATATTTACGATTTTCACGCAAATCAGTTCCTTTGTAACAGAAAATATAAGCAAACAGTTTTCATCTTAACACCATAAAAAATACGTTCTTTTCAGCGATATTTGAACTGCATTCGTTAGATAATTGTTTCATATTTATTTATTAATTTATTACACCGAAATTTGCATTAATATAATATAATCTAATTTTTAGTATATGCCTTCGCATTACTATGATGATTATGATCGGATGATGATTATAATCTGATCATGATTCGCATTACTAGGATTATAATCTGAGCATGATTCACATTACTATGATGATTATAATCTGCTCATGATTCGCACTACTATGATGATTATAATTAGATGATGATTCGCATTAGTATGCTGAATGTAATCAGATCATGTGGTTTTTATTTCTCCGCATCCGTAAAAGTAAGATTAGCAAAATTCTGCAATTTGACAAAATGTTCCTAATATGCCTTCGCATTCTAAGAAAGAAATATTGATTTAATCTGCAATCTCATTTTATGTCATTTTTCAAACGAGCGACCATGCTAAAATCGTTGATGTTGTCTATTTTTTTTTCTTTCCTGCGGTCGGTTGTAGGCGATCTGTGGATTCGCTGAAAACTCTCTCCTACAGAAATAATTCCGTCAAGCATTTTCTGGCCATGCCTTCAATCCTGTACATTTGTTTTATATTATTTTACTTTATTTTTTATTTAATTTTACTTTCTCATACTATGCAATATAGTATTGTCTTCACGTGAATTTTCAAATTCGATATGCTGATGCCAATATATGTTTTAAGACCTACAGAACAAGTTTAGACTACTTTTGAAGTAATGTCCGTCTGACTGCATGACCCTGGTCAATTTGGTATGTGCACGATAGCTGTTACAAATATTCATGTATTTTCACAAAACTTCATATACAATATAGAACTAAATAGACTTTTTCTTTACAGCCCCAAACTTCGAAATTCGTTCTAAATTTTATATTTTTTTTAGAAACATAGAACGAAAATTGACATAATCATGCATAAAATGATTTATTTATGGCTCAATGACCACGATACTTTCCCACTACCGGGTGTTACATTGACATGTATGGTATTAATCGAAAGATTTTGTCAAACCTTTTAAAGTGAAAGGTGATAAGCTATAATTGTAATCATTTGGACCCGCAATACCGATTTTTCAAAATGTTTCTTGTAAAATTTGAAAAAAATAAATAATAATAATTTGATATTGTTTTCACGTTTGTGTAGAGTGCCCTTGGAACGCTTTTAAATCGATTTCCCTGCGGGATTTAAATTGAAACTGACGGGAATTGAAACCGATTTAGAAAGGGGACGTTCTTCCCGTTTCGTGCTTTAACTTAATAAAGTATTGTCTGTTTTAACGTCCTGGCTACGCCGGATACATTTTCTAGTATAAAATAAAGCTCGAAATAAATCGGTATAAAATAACATACAAATTATTTTAATGCGATAAGATTTTTACAAATTATATGCTTATTATGAAAGTTATGACTTTCACAGTCTTTTCACATTGTGAAAAATCTGATGTGGGCAGCACATGACTTTCCCTGCAGACTTATATTAACGTTATCTTTATTTTAATTAAATTTATTTCACTTTTAATTCAATTTTCGTTCGCATTCGGTAACCGGACTTATTTTCAAAGGTGGCGTAGGGAAAGTACGAAAAACTAAAATATCTCGAGAACGGCTAGTCCCAATGTAATGGGGTTGGTCTTATTCTTTTCGTCGTTAAAAATTACGTATTAAAGACAGCATTTAATGAATATATTTGAGAATACCCAGTTTTTTATTTTAGATTTTGGCAATTTTTGCGGGCCATTTTGCAAAAAAAGGCAGGTTATTTTTTTCTGAATCGTACCAAAATCTAATCAGCACCAGGATGACCTATACGTGACTCATCTACCGAATTTTGTGAAATTCGGTCCATTAGTTTTTCAGCTACAGTGGATACAAGCTTTTGCGGGCCATTTCACAAAAAAGGCGGGTTCTTTTATTCCGAATCGTACCCAAAACTAATCAGCACCAGCCCCGCCCACAAGTGACTTACCTACAAAATTTTGTGAAATTCGGTCCATTAGTTTTTTAGTTAGAGAGGATACAAAATCTGCACAGACAGACACACAGACACACACACAGACACACAGACAGACACACAGACGTCACGCTAAAAATGGTTTTTTCGTATTCCAGAGGTCTCGAAACGTGTAGATCCGTCGAAAACTCGAGTTGCGATTTTCGGCATGATTCCAATACTTTCCCTATACATTACCATGTATTGCAGGGAAAGTAAAAAACATTTAATCTGCTTGCAAAGTAAGATAATCTAGTTAAAGAGTGCATAGCACCTACTAATTACTCATAATTAGTATTTGCGGTTAAACAACTGGTTGTGTAGAAGCATTTCAAACGTGTAAATGATTTATATTGTATTTACATATTGATGAATAGCAACTGTGGTGTTTCTTTCTTGTATTTCTTTAATATTTAATCTCTAGTTCAACCTTCCATAAGTTTTACCTCTCTGTCACTGTTTACTTATCGAGATAGTGGCTGGCAAAGAAAGGGTGTATCGAATAATTTAAGTTACACTCCGTATAAAGCTTTGTAGTGATTATATGCATCCTCCAGTTGAAATATATATTTCGAAAAAAAAAATTCCGCATAGTGCTTTTAAGACTCAATGCAAATTAATGATTCACGCGATTTTATATTAAGAAAATGTATAATATGCATTACACACACTCGCCTAATAAACGTGCGTCTATATATTTAAAAAGTCAGCGATAGCTCCAGTTCGATGGAGTCAATAAGGTTTTACATAAATGGAGTATATTTTTATGCCGACGCGGTGGTCAAGCGGTCAAGGCGAGCGTTTGCAAGCGATCGTTCGACCGCCGCGTTGTGGTTTCGAGTTCCACGTAAGGCATAGATGTTATGTTGTTGGACGCAGTGTGTTCAACCCCCTTCTGGTGCTCCAGGGGCAATTCCTAGGTCAACTAGGTGGTTGACGTTCCTGGCCGATGTATAGGCGAATGATGGAAGTCAAGTGCCTGGCCATTTGATAAAAAAAAGTGTATTTTTATACTAATTATGTCGTCCAACTAGCCCTAAAGGTATAGAGTAGTTACAAGACCATTTTGTAATATAAAATCCCAATATAATTCCATTTTTAACACTTTACAACAAAGTTGAAAAGTGTTTATGACTTTGTTCATTCTGTCTGTCTGTCTGTCTGTCTGTCTGTCTGTCTGTCCGTTAGCACGATAACTGCCGTAAAAATGAGTTTATCAAAATGAAATTTTAGTATGTTGTTCAGACGGTCTGTAGGACCTATGGGAATATAAATAAATAATATCACCCAATTCGTTTTTTATTGAACCCGGGTTGAAAAAATGAAATACATTGAACCCTATGGGACCTAATTTTTCAAACATTTTTTAAGTAAATTTAAAATTCACGAATTGCTTCGAAATTTTTAGGAAATATTCACATTATCCCATAGAATATATAAAAAAAAATTCAGTAAAATATGTTAAGTAGTTTTTTAATTAAAAAAATTATTTAATATAGGGAAAAAAACAAATTCAATTAAATTCTGACTTTGGGATATCTTCCAGAAAGAAAAGAGAGAGATATTATATAATAAATATCTCTCCATTTGTTTAAACGTTTTGCATATGGGAGTGGCTTCATATTTTAAAACAAATTTGGTAGATAACAATTTTTCATTTTTTTAAAATTTTATATAACTCTTCATGATAAATTTAATTGATGGCATTTTAAATGCACTTTCCTACGTCCTAGAGAGTTAAAATTTGGTAGACAGCTTAAATTTGTTGAACATTTTATTCGACAAAAATTTGATGGATCTTTAAATATAGATCATACATTTTTTTCGAAATGGCCTGAAAATAATCCCCGTTCACTTCTATTTGGTGTAATATTGTCATTCTAATAATATATATAATAATAATCATTCTAATAATAATCATACTAATCATTGGTGTAATATTGTTAAAAATTCTGATGTGGACAGCACATGTCTTTCTCTGCAGACTCATATTCGTTCTCTTTATTTATTCAATGATAATTTGAGTTTATCTGCACAACATAAGTATTTTAAATGGCATTGAATTTACACGTTAAACTTAAATTTGGTTCTCATTTGATAGCTAGACTTATTGTCAAAGGTGGCGTAGCGAAAACGCGAAAAAACTAGAATATCTCAAGAACGGCTAGTCCTAGAGTAATGGGGTTAGTCTTATTCTTTTTGTTGTCAAAAATCACATATAATATAGGAATTTAATTGATATAATTGAGCACACGTAGTCTTTTATTTTTTTATATATAACGATTTTTGCTGGCCATTTCGCAAAAATAGCCCGTTCCTTTTTCCCGAATCGTAGTAGAATAACCTACAAATGATTTATATACAAAATTTTGTTAAATTTGGTATATAAATCACTTGTAGGTTATTGAAATATTATACTCCAAATTTTGTTAAATTTGGTTCATTAGTTTTTAGCTAGAGTGGATAAAGGCAATTTCTGCGGCCATTTCGCAAAGAAGGCAGATTCTTTTATTACGAATCGTACTATAATCTAATGAACATCAGGATTTCCCACAAAAAACATACCTACCAAATTGTATGAAATTCGGTCCATTAGTTTTTCAATTAGAGTGGATGTAATATCCACACAGACACACAGAAACATACACAGATACACCCTTACACACACAGACGTCTTCCTAAAAGTAGTTTTTTCGTGTTCTAGAAGTCCCAAAACGTGTAGATACTTTGAAAATTCGAGTTCCGATCTTCGGCACGATTCCAATACTTTGAGTACATACACATACACATATATATTATCTGTGTATTATCTGTGTATCTAAATTCCGTGCCTATGCAATTACAATAGTTGTGATTTTAAATGATCCCTAAACTTTTATTATTTCTTCAAGGAAGCCTAATTTTAACATATGCAGAATGCAAATATCTCAAGCGATTGTAAGATGAATTACATAAGAATTGCTGAATTTTTTTCACACACAATTATTTAGCTCTGGAGTCTGGAATACAAGTTATATGAATGAAATATTCATTGATTTTGCATAAAGAATCAGATGATTTATATTTCGATACAGTTTTAAATATTTAAGTATAATAAATTACTGTAGTACTGTGATAATGTAAAAGATATTACCACTGAATGAATCACATTTTAGAAATTTTTAAATGAAATTACATTTCAGTTGGAAAGTGTTTCATAATCAATGCTTATGCATGATTGATCTTTCTTGTTATATCTTATTAGGGTTTTCAATAGGCTACAAAATACGTATTTACCGTTCATAACTAGGTAAAATATCGTAGTCTGAACCACATTTTCAAGAGAACTTAAATTATTAAATTATTTTTAAAATGATAACCACTATAATACAAAAACTAAGTACTCGAATGCAAACCCAATTATATATCCATGTAGGGTTTTTTGAGGGCTACTATTTACTCTTTTCTAACTAACACTTTTAGTTTTCAAAATACAAGCATTAAAATCTTTGGAAACGGAAAGTTTCAATTATTTTTCAACTTGGCATGACGATTTCTCAAAAATTACATGAACTTCGTACAAACAAATTATCGATCTAGAAACTGTATTTCCGAATAACTATTTTTGTTGCTTACTCTTTAAATCTATTTTTACAGTTTAGAAGATATTTCAAGTAAGCAACATGAAGCATAATTCCGCTCAGAAAAAATATTTTTCTTTGTGTTTTTAAGTTCAAAATATTCTAATATTGAACATGTTTTTATAAATTCATAAATATTGCTCAATTTCCGACAAAACAATTATAAATGGTTAATATATGTATCTATTAAGTTCGGAGATATAGGTGTTCAAAATGTTACATTACTACCATTCGAGTTATTACCATACTGTTAAGACTTTATTACTATTCAATTTATTACCATACCGTTAAGACGTTATTACCATTCAAGTTATTACTGTACCATTAAGACTTTATTACCATTCAAATTATTACCATATCGTTAAGACTTTATTACCATTCAAGTTATTACCATACCGTTAAGACGTTATTACCATTCAAGTTATTACTATACAGTTAAGACGTTATTACCATTCAAGTTATTACTATATCGTTAAGACGTTATTACCATTCAAGTCATTACTATACCGTTAAGACTTTAATACCATTCAAATTATTACCATATCGTTAAGACTTTACCAATCAAGTTATTACCATACCGTTAAGACGTTATTACCATACCGTTAAGACGTTATTACCATTCAAGTTATTACCATACCGTTAAGACGTCATTACCATTCAAGTTATTACCATACCAATAAGATGTTAATACCATAAGCCGTCAGTTACATATAAAAAAGTAAATGGGATCAAGTTGATTGTACAAAATATAAAATGACCAGTTTTGAAACTGAAAACAAAATTGGATGTATTTAGTTCATAATTTTACAAAAGAAAAAAATATACATACATTTTAATTTTTAATAATCAAATTAAGTATAAAAAGGTGTATTTATCAAATATTATTTGTCAAAATTTTTTTCTTACCGTAACAAAAAATGGTGGGAAAATCAAGAGTGTTATCCTGATATGATGTCAAAGAGTATGTATATCTTCAGCGTTCATTTATAGCTATAATTGTAAAAATCTGATATGGGCAACACATGACTTTCCTTATATTATAATGTAATAAATTTGCTACTTTTACAGTAAAAAAATAGGTTTTTCTTATAGTAGATACTTATATTCTTTCCAGGATATTGAATATTCGACAATTAGTCGTGATTTAAAGTCATTTTTATCCATTTGGCGAGATTTTCGTTAATTTGGCAACATTTCAAAATGTCGCCAAGTTGGCGACATTCGCCAAATTCGTCGCCAAAATATCGCCAAGCGTTATGGGCGAAGAAATAAATTATTCCTACAGCAGATAAATGACTATTGGCGTTCAAATACAAAAGTATTACTCAAAGTATCATTTTTCATGAATGGAACGAGCTAGATCCACGAGAATGATGTCAGCCAATGTATCGCATGGTATTACATATAAAAAGTGAACATGTTTCTCAATAGGAAGTATTTTTTATATGACCTTTTGATATTTGTTTTTGGAAAATATGCAATATCTCGAAAACGGTTCATATTAGCGTTCTAAAATTTATGTCAATAGTATTCTAATGCAAAATTACATAAGAAATGTCTATTTGCGTAACTTTATTAGAGATTTTGATTTTTTGATGATGTTTTCAAAATTTCACGCGAAAATTTAGGGGGGTTCTGAATATTCGATTGTGTATAAACACAATATGCTTGCAGTGTTTACGGTTTGTGATTTTGTACCAAATTTCGTTTGAATCGGTCTATTCGTTCGGCAGTTATCGTCTCTGACACACACACACACAGAGAGACATCACTTCAAAAACGTTTGATTCTTGATCAGGGATGCTTGAAACATGCTCTCCCGTCGAAAACTCGAATTCGAATTTTCGACCCCATCACAATACTTTCCTTATACATTATGTATATAAGGGAAGTAAAAATGTTATATGCACTGTTTAAATCTTGGACACGCATATATACATCATTTAAACGAAATGCTTATTCTAATTCTCAAACTTTTACTCTCCATGCAGGGTGGTTTCAGATAAAATATTACTTTTCAAACAGTATACTGTGAAGCATTTCCTTTATACGTTTTAACTGATAGAGAACTGTTCTGAAAACCCAAGTCGCTCTATTGCATCGTTTTCTTTTTGAAAACAAATTGCCAAAAGCACTTATCAATAGACTTTATAAAGTAGCAGACACAGACAAACTTTAAAAGGCTATTCAGTAAGTTCCAAGACGTACTTGTGGCCGAAATTCACTTTGCGGCTTTAACATCCGTTTGAGTCTGGTTTGATTTACGAATACAGGTGGCGGAGAGTTTCAGTGTCTGTAAAAACGTTCGTAATTGTTGACCATTTACTTTAAACTTTGGGCTAAAATGTTCGTACTAAAATGGTCCAGCTATGCATAAAAAGCGCCAAAATTAACCAATCCAATCATAACTGAGACATTAACGACAGCAATCCAGGACACATTCCAAAGCAATCAAGCTGTGACGGAAGAATTAAATTTTGCTAATTTTTTTTCAAATTTCTGCAGATCATATGTGTGCATATTTCGTGCATAAAGAGCGTCAAATTTCTGCAGATCATATGTGTGCATATTTCATGCATAAAGAGCTTCAAATTTCTGCAGATCATATGTGTGCACATTTCGTCCATAAAGAGCGTCAAAATAAACCAATCCAATCATAACCGAGACATTAACGACACCGATCCGGAACACATTCCAAAGCAATCAAACTGTGACGGAAGAAATAAATGTCGTTAATTTCTTTCAAATTTCTGCAGATCATATGTCTGCATATTTCGTGCATAAAGAGCGTCAAATTTCTGCAGATCATATGTGTGCATATTTCGTGCATAAAGAGCTTCAAATATGTGCATATTTCGTCCATAAAGAGCGTCAAAATTAACCAATCCAATCATAACCGAGACATTAACGACACCGATCCGGAACACATTCCAAAGCAATCAAACTGTGACGGAAGAAATAAATGTCGTTAATTTCTTTCAAATTTCTGCAGATCATATGTGTGCATATTTCGTGCATAAAGAGCGTCAAATTTCTGCAGATCATATGTGCGCATATTTCGTGCATAAAGAGCTTCAAATATGTGCATATTTCGTCCATAAAGAGCGTCAAAATTAACCAATCCAATCATAACCGAGACATTAATGGCACCGATCCGGAACACATTCCAAAGCAATCAAACTGTGACGGAAGAAATAAATGTCGTTAATTTCTTTCAAATTTCTGCAGATCATATGTGTGCATATTTCGTGCATAAAGAGCGTCAAATTTCTGCAGATCATATGTGTGCATATTTCGTGCATAAAGAGCTTCAAATGTCTGCATATTTCGTCTATAAAGAGCGTCAAAATTAACCAATCCAATCATAACCGAGACATTAACGACACCGATCCGGAACACATTCCAAAGCAATCAAACTGTGACGGAAGAAATAAATGTCGTTAATTTCTTTCAAATTTCTGCAGATCATATGTGTGCATATTTCGTGCATAAAGAGCGTCAAATTTCTGCAGATCATATGTGTGCATATTTCGTGCATAAAGAGCTTCAAATGTGTGCATATTTCGTCCATAAAGAGCGTCAAAATTAACCAATCCAATCATAACCGAGACATTAACGACACCGATCCGGAACACATTCCAAAGCAATCAAACTGTGACGGAAGAAATAAATTTTGTTAATTTCTTTCAAATTTCAACAGATCATATGTGTGCATATTTCGTGCATAAAGAGCTTCAAATGTGTGCATATTTCGTCCATAAAGAGCGTCAAAATTAACCAATCCACTCATAACCGAGACATTAACGACACCGATCCGGAACACATTCCAAAGCAATCAAACTGTGACGGAAGAAATAAATGTCGTTAATTTCTTTCAAATTTCTGCAGATCATATGTGTGCATATTTCGTGCATAAAGAGCGTCAAATTTCTGCAGATCATATGTGTGCATATTTCGTGCATAAAGAGCTTCAAATGTGTGCATATTTCGTCCATAAAGAGCGTCAAAATTAACCAATCCAATCATAACCGAGACATTAACGACACCGATCCGGAACACATTCCAAAGCAATCAAACTGTGACGGAAGAAATAAATTTTGTTAATTTCTTTCAAATTTCAACAGATCATATGTGTGCATATTTCGTGCATAAAGAGCTTCAAATATGTGAATATTTCGTCCATAAAGAGCGTCAAAATTAACCAATCCAATCATAACCGAGACATTAACGACACCGATCCGGAACACATTCCAAAGCAATCAAACTGTGACGGAAGAAATAAATGTCGTTAATTTCTTTCAAATTTCTGCAGATCATATGTGTGCATATTTCGTGCATAAAGAGCGTCAAATTTCTGCAGATCATATGTGGGCATATTTCGTGCATAAAGAGCTTCAAATGTGTGCATATTTCGTCCATAAAGAGCGTCAAAATTAACCAATCCAATCATAACCGAGACATTAACGACACCGATCCGGAACACATTCCAAAGCAATCAAACTGTGACGGAAGAAATAAATTTTGTTAATTTCTTTCAAATTTCTGCAGATCATATGTGTGCATATTTCGTGCATAAAGAGCGTCAAATTTCTGCAGATCATATGTGGGCATATTTCGTGCATAAAGAGCTTCAAATGTGTGCATATTTCGTCCATAAAGAGCGTCAAAATTAACCAATCCAATCATAACCGAGACATTAACGACACCAATCCGGAACACATTCCAAAGCAATCAAACTGTGACGGAAGAAATAAATTTTGTTAATTTCTTTCAAATTTCCGCAGATCATATGTGTGCATATTTCTTACAGTCTTGGTATTCAATATAAAACCTGAGATAATTTTAAACTGCTAGATGGCGCTTGTCCATTTCATGCTACATTGCTGAGCATATCTCTAATACTTTTCACATCGAGGTTTGATGAGATACGCAGTAAAATAGTATACATAAAAATATATTTCTCCACTCCTTTTGACAATTCTGTACAGCATAACTTTCTTTAATAACGATTATTTCTTTATATTCCACGCATAATAATATGAATAAAATTATAAATTATCCAAAATATACATTTAACAAATACAATACTACAAAAAAGTTAAAATTACTCCCATAGGATAATTTTATTTCAGCAGAAATATTTATGTATGCGTAACCCGTCGAAGGGATTTTAAATGTAGCATTTTATTTTATTTTTTCAAATGCAAACTAGATGAAAGAAAATCTCATTAAGAAATAATTGCTAAATAATTGGTATCACAGACTCCCTGGGATTTTAAATAAAGATAACTTCATTCTGATAAATGGTAACAAGAGAACTGTTGAAAATGTAGCAAGATTAATGCCAATTTTTTCTCCGTTGTTCAAACTACGGTTAATCAACGATACCAAAGTAAGGATTTATTAGTTGTTATTTCCTAAGCTTGGTTTTACTTATACATTTATAAAGATCAATATATAACATGCTACATTATATTTTATCAGTTATACTAGCGATAATTTATTTACTTCTGAAAACCCCCTTGAAAAGACTGTCCTTCTTACGTGTAGCGTAATTTTTGTAGTATAGAGCATTTCTAAGTGGGCATAATGACATAACTTGCTGATAGTCCTAAAAATTTGAATCTTCCAATGTTACAATCGTCATTATTAAACCAGATGTAAAACAATTTAATTTATGTGAATTTAATTTTAAGTGTAAAAATATCATTATGTTGCCGAAAATTTTGTTATTACCATTAAGCATTACAATGTGTTATAACGGTCTGAAGTACTGCTTGCTGCATAGTGAACAGCTGCTTACTTACCTACCAATGTAAGATAATTTCATTAGTAAGAAAGTATGTAATGCATGATATTCATTTAAGTTATTTATTACATATATTTATTATTAACAACTTTAATGCAATTTTAGCCTTGTAAAGAGGACTACAGGATATTTAGAGGTGTGATGCAAAACGATAAAATGATAATTTAATTTTGTTTAATTAATTAACTATATCATCATAATATTAAATTCAAAATAATGACACGACACTGCATGTTCCATTGCGGCTAAAGCGCATCTTTCAGCTGTATTGAAGTTACTCATGACTGTTATTAGTCACACTCTATCACAGGATATGATGTCCTGGTGTCCGCATATGGTGTCTGTTTTCATTGTTTTGTGGAGGGGGAATTTATCTGCTCTACCCATTTTTCTGGATTGCAAGTAACGCTCAACTGTAAATGGTTGTCAACTCTGGTTTGTCCGTAAGCTTGTTAGACGTGGTATCTACTTGAGGGTATTGCCACATGGGTACTGGTTTCCTGACTCCCTTAAGGACACACATATTCAAATCAACTAGTGTCACAAATTGAGTCAAATTGGTTCCACACATTATTTCACGTTGATCTCATGCATCAAAACACAATGTGATATACACCGCACCAAACATCATGGCTTGCGTGATTAATATATCGGTGAAGATACTATTTGGTTTTTAGATGAATGAGATCAACCCCTTCATAGCTTGTTATAATGATAATTAAGTCTATTTAAAAGCCGATAAAAATAATTTCCTTTGAATATTTATATTTCTCATACAAAATTTATCAGCCTAACCTCTGAAAAACCGCATGTTTCAGCTATAATTTGAGCCATCAATCACCAGCTAACCAGTTAACTCTGTTCCCCAAAACGATAGTCTGTTATTCCCCAGTTGAAATGGACCCTGAATTTTACTTCCTCAGATTATGGATCAAAGCGAATCTTCAGATCCGAAAGGATTTCTTATTTGCACATTTCTTTACATAAGATAGTCCTGTTCGACGCAACTGCCAAGACTTGGTAACAACAGTCCAAATTTGTAGGCTCCTACAAATACTTAAAATTACATAGTTTTTATATTTCAGTGGGCCACTGTTTCTAACATACAGAGTTAAATTACTTAAATGCTATTATAAAGAACACATGTTTGAATATGTGTAAGTCATATTTGTCTCATCTCGAACAACGCAACTTCATCCGGACAGTCAGTACGCGGTCTATTGAGTTACTAGGACCATAGTAATGTTTTTATACATTCAATGGCGCTAAACAAAACACTAACTGAAAAACTTAGCAGCAATTTTCATAACGGGTAAATATAGGTAGTCCTTCCGTAATAAACCGGAACGTATATGTCTTCTGTTGAAACATAAACTATATTCTTTTTATCGCATCAACACATAAATAATTTTTATAAATTTTTAACACATTGGTGTCCAGGGTGAAAGTTTTGAGTACATGGTATCTGGATAAAATCGTATCCAAATGTATGAATATATCTTGGAAAGTATTTATTATAGAAACTTTTGGTTTTCGTGAATCTTTCAAAGTTTTACATGCACAGCTTTGATGCTTACACCACATGGTAACTTTCACACGCATGAGTCAGTTACTGATCGTAGATGATCTCAGTAACAAATTTTACACTTCTGGATTTTTACTTTTCTTATATACATAGCGCAAAAGGAAAATATTGTGACGGGGTCGAAAATTCGAATTCGAGTTTTCGACGGGAAAGGACGTTTCAGGCATCCCTGATCACGAATCGAACATTTTTAAGGTGATGTGTGTGTGTGACAGAAAGTATGTGTATGTGTGTGTGTGTGTGTGTGTGTGTGTATGAGTGTGTGTGTGTATGAGTGCGTGTGTGTGTGTGTCAGTGAGCCTGTGGAGACGATATCACACGAACGAATGGAAAATTGAAGGAAAATTGGTACAAAAATAACAATCTGTGAATACTGGAAGCGTATTGTTTTAAAACACCAATCGAATGTTCAGAACCCCCTTAAATTTTCGAGTGAAATTTTGAAAAAATCGTCAAAAAATTAAAAAACCTTAAATAAAGTTACACAAATAGACATTTCTTATGTAATTTTTCCTTAAAAAACGATTGACATAAACTTTAGAACGCTAGTATGAACCGTCCTCGAGATATGGCACATTTTTCAAATACATTTTTCAAAAAAATCCAATAAATTAAAAAAATATATTAACTGCTAAGAAACATGTTCACTTTTCAAATGCAATATCATGCGATAAATTGGGAGATATCATTCTCCTGAATTTAACTCTTTCCAAACATGAAAAAATATACTTTGAGTAATACTTTTGTATTTGACATTAATAGTCGTTTATCTGCTGTAAGAATAACTTATTTCTCTGTCCATAACGCTTGGCGAGATTTCGGCGACGAATTTGGTGGAATGTCGGCAACTTGGCGACTTTTGTATATGCTGCCAAATCAACGAAAATATTGCCAAATAAATAAAATTGAAGCTAAATAATAAGAAGAAAGATTAATCATGCTTAAAGCATTGATTATGAACACTTTCCAACTTCAATGCAATTTTATTTAAACAAGTCTAAAATGCAATACATTCCTCGGTAATATTTTGAAACTTATCACAATACTGCATTAATTTATTATATTTGAAAACTTAAACCTTCATCGAAAAAAATGAACTTCATTCAAATGAGAGCATTGAAATATGAATTGCCTGGTTTAAACATCTCTAAAATGTTATACATTCCTCGGTAATAGTTTTTGAATTATCATAATACTACGATAATTTATTATATTTGAAAACTTCATCGAAAACAACTGAAATTAATTCAAATGACGTTATAGAAAAAACAAGAAAGATCAATCATGCTTAAAGCATTGATTATGAAGCACTTTCCAACTTCAATGCAATTTTATTTAAACATGTCTAAAATGCAATACATTCCTCGGTAATATTTTAAAACTTATCACAATACTACATTAATTTATTATATTTGAAACCTTAAACCTTCATCGAAAAAAATTAACTTCATTCAAATGACGGCATTAAAGTATAAATTGCCTGGTTTAAACATCCCTATAATATGATACATTCGTCGGTAATAATTTTAGAATTATCATAATACTACGATAATTTATTATATTTGAAAACTTCATCGAAAACAACTGAAATTCATTCAAATGACGTCATGAAAAAATAACACGCCTGGCTCGCTCTATAAAAGCAACATTTCATTCATAAATAATTCCCCCATTCATGTCATTCATCACAATACTATAATAATTTATTTTATTTAAAAATTAAGACCATTGAGCTACAAGTAAGTAAGCTATAGAGCGTTAAACTTCATCGAAAAATATCGTCCTTCTCTTTCTAAAATCAATGAATATTTCATTCATATCAGCTAAGCAGACTCCATGGACTAAATGATTTTGTGTTAAAGAATTACAGCGATTCTAATACAACTCATTCTACATATTTTGTTGTTTACATTTTACATAGGCGAAAAATAGGCTTAATAGTAGAAATAATCAAATTTAGATGGGCATTTAAACTGGAATATATTGTCATTGCGTTGTTTCAGTATGTAGATGCACAGAATTTAGGCAAAAATAAAGTATAGTTTTAGGACGTATACAACACTCAATATGAATTAAAAAGAACCTTAAAAATCACGATTTTGACACAAGATGGATGTCATATATCATTTTGAAGTGGGTCATGTGATCGTTTCATATCATGGACACGTGATCGCTTCATATAAGTGGTGTTATTATTATTTTAATTTTTATTTAAAAAACTACTGAATATATTTCGCTGAATTTTTTTTTTATATATTTTATGGAGCAATTTGAATATTGCCTAAAATTTTCGAAGCAATTTGTGCATATTAAATCCGCTTAGAAAATACTTGAAAAATTAGGTCCCATAGGGCTCAATATATTCCATTTTTTCAACCCGGGTTCAATCCAAAGCTAATTGGGTGATATTATTCATTTATATTCCCATAGGTCATATAGACCGTCTGAACAACATACTAAAATTTCATTTTGATTAAGTCATTTTTACGGCAGTTATCGTGCTAACGGACAGACAGACAGACAGACAGAATGAACAAAGTCATAAACACTTTTCAACTTTGTTGTAAAGTGTTAATAACACGCCTGGATCTGTCTATAAAAACAGGATTTCATTCATAACTTTCTCCCATTCATCACAATACTATAATAATTTATTTTATTTAAACATTTTGTTTATGACCATGGAGCTACAAAAAATTAAACTCTATGCTTGAAACTTCATCGAAAAAAATCGTCCTTCTCTTTATGAAATCAATTAATATTTCATTCATATCAGCTATGCAGACTCCATGGACTAAATTATTTTGTGTTAAAAAAATACAGGAATTCTAATACAACTCATTCTATATATTTTGCTGTTTACATTTTCCATAAGTGAAAAATAGGCTTCGTTGTAGAAATAATCAAATTTAGATGAGCAATTAAACTCAAATATATTGTCATTGCGTTGTTTCAGTATGTAGATGCACAGAATTTAAGCAAAAATAAAGTAGTTTTAGGACGGATACAACACTCAATATGAATTAAAAAGAACTTAAAAAAATCACGATTTTGAAACAAGATGGATGCCATATATCATTCTGAAGTGGGTCATGTGATCGTTTCATATCATGGTCACGTGATCGTTTCACATAAGGGGTGTAATTATTATTTTAATTTTTATTTAAAAAACTACTGAATATATTTCGCTGAATTTTTTTTATATATTTTATGAAACAATTTGAATACTACCTAAAATTTTCGAAGCAATTTGTGAATTTTAAATCCGCTTAAAAAATGTTTGTAAAATTAGGTCCCATAGGGCTCAATGTATTTCATTTTTTCGATCCGGGTTCAATCCAAAACTAATTGGGTGATATTATTCATTTATATTCCCATAGGTTCTACAGACCGTTTGAACAACATACTAAAATTTTCTTTTGATTAAGTCATTTTTACGGCAGTTATCGTGCTATCGGATAGACAGACAGAATGAACAAAGTCATAAACACTTTTCAACTTTGTTGTAAAGTGTTAATAAAAATGGCGACTAATTGACGAAACTTCAATATCTTGGAAAGAATATAAGTATCTACTATAATAATAACAGCATTTTTAACTGTAAAAGTAGTACATTCATTGCATTATATAAGAAAAGTCATGTGCTGGCCACATCAGATATTTTTCTGTGGAGTTATGTCAAAAAAATTATCTACCAGATCAAAATCAAGGGGTTTCAGCAAGCCTTCATAATGAACGCTGTGGCCACAGTTACACTGAACATGCTTCAACTAACGTGGAATGACATCGACTAACGTCTGGGTATTTGTCGTGTAACCGATACTGCCGACATTGAAATCCCTTAAGGGAATTATAGTGTGAGAAAATCTTTAACATTTTTCTTTATAACGACGTGAAACAGAAATGTACATACTGCCTGAAATGTAATTTCATTATTTCGGATAACTGTCATCGGGGCACAATGTATACTGATGATTCCATTTATAACTAGCTTGCCTAATCAACCCTAGTAGCATTTAATATTGGTCCAATATTGGACCAATATTGTATAACTTGGCATTACTTTGGAAATATGTCCAATGTAGTGCTAAGTTATAAGTATATAAGTTTATATGTATATAAGTTTCCAATGTAATACCAAGTATATAAGTTTCCAATGTAATACCAAGTATATAAGTTTCCAATGTAATACCAAGTTTTACCCAATATTAGGATTACATTGGAAATATTTCCAATGTAATCTCAATATTTGACAAATATTGTGGTTACATTGACCTCCAATATTGGCTAAAATTCCCATTATAATATTACGCCAATATTGGTGTTACATGTGGAAATATTGGTGTAATATTGTCCCAATATTTTAAACCAATATTGGGCTATTTCCGCCAAAATATCCACTTTTCCATATTGGTCCAATATGGAAGCCAATGAAAAGCCAACATTGGATTGCTACTAGAGAAATAACACTCGCGGTTATATTACACGGGATCTTTAAAATATTAATGGGAAAACTTTTTGATTCGAATGCCAGTCGTTTCTTCTGAAGTTGATATAGGGGGGAGTATATATTTTAGTTCCTTCAGCTTCGGTATATGCTTGTTATATACTTCGTTATGTGCTTCGTTATATGCTTCGTTATATGCTCGTTATATGCTTCGTTATTGCTAGACTGTATTTATTATCTTGCTATAATATAATTGTTTTTGTCCATGTCCTAATAGAAACGGACTGGATGTAACCAGAAATTTTCGATTGTACATAACTTTCTAAAACTAGCTGTTCTCGTTCGACTGGAACATTGCTAGAATTTTTCAGCTTATAAAATCAAATAGTAATTTTTAGTATATAGCACTTTCCTTAAAATACTAGTTTATGTGAAGAAATTGTACTGTAGTGCTGTACAGGAATACTGCAATCAGATTTGGACTAATCTACACGCTTTGCATACGAATAAAAATATTTACAATCGCATCAGTTTGTAGAATATCTTGAATAACTGGAAAGAATAAAATGAAATTTGATATTGTTATATCCAGCGATAAACGTTTATTGGCTTAAGGCAATTTAACACAATTATATTTGTTTAATGAAATATTCTAAAAATTGCCACTCTATATATCTCTAAATATGACTAGGTTTCTGGAGTTTACCATAATATCCATACCAAATGTCTTTGACGTTACTCCATTTTTTTGGCGAATAACGATGCCCCCATAATTACAGACAAAATCCCTGTTTCCTATTGAGGAGTGCCCAAGATTTGTAAATTGATCAACATTTTAAGATCAAATGTTTCATCCTGCGCAATACATTCCTTTTAAATATAATATTGCTAGAAAACTAAAATTAGCTCACCCTCTTTTGATTCTGCACGAATATTTCAAAGAATATCAGTATTCATAACAAATGTGGTGGGCAGTATTTTGCAAAGGAAGCCAGCAGCGTTTAAATTAGACGCATTATTCCAGTATTTCACAGGATTCAGTGATTTCATTCTAATTGCGGCGTTCATTTTCAGAGTGATTAATTACTTGCTCAGTGGAATGAATACCTGCATATTATCAGAGATAAAATATATAAAATTGTATATTTAATCTAATATATCCAGTATCCAGGTTGTTTCAAAATAATTGATCAGTTGACCGTTTGATAGATTCGTTATAATTCAATGTTTTTAATCATGAGTATAATTGCAATGTAGCTGTCTTACACCTATGAGCATATACAGAAAAAACGCTAAATGTAAATTTTATGCATTCCCTATGAAAAAAAATTAAGTTAAAAAATCTGATGCGGACTGCACATGACTTTCCCTACAAACTCATTTTCTTTTTATTTCTTTAATAATTCATTAAATCGACTTTAATTATGTATGCAAAATAACACTGAATTTGCCTTTTTAATTCAATTTTCGTTTTTATTTGGTAACTGGAAATTTTTTTAAGGATAGCGTATAAAAAATGTAAAAATACTAAAATATCTCGAGAACGGTTAGTCCTAGAGTAATTGGGTTTGGCTTATTCTTTTCCTCCGCAAAAATTACGTATAAAACAAATATTTAATTGATACATTTTCATACGTAGTCATTTATTTTAGGTTTTTGCGAACCATTTCGTAACAAAAAAATGCACTTCTTTTACGAATCGTATCAAAATCTAATCAGTACCAAAATTTCACACAAGTGACTTATTTACCACATTTTGAAATATTTGGTCCATTAGTTTTTTTTTTTAATCTAGAGTGGATATGTATGAGATTTTTACTGGTCATTTCGCGAAAAAGGAGGGCTATTTTATCCCGAATGGCATCAAAATCTAATCAACATCAGAGTCACCCACAAGCTACTGACCTATGACATTTTATGAAATCAGTTCGATTAGTTTGTTGAGGTAGAGTGGATAAATACATTGCACAAACAGACACGCAGGCACATAGACTCACAGAGATTCCTGACATAGACACAGACTTCCAACACACAAACACAGACTCCCAAACACACACACACAGACGTCATGCTAAAATAGTGTTTTCGTGTTCTAGAGGTCCCAGAACGTGTAGATCCGTCGAAAACTCGAGTTGCGATTTTCGACACGATTCCAATACTTTCCCTATAGGTTATCATGTATTGCAGGGAAAGTAATAAGCGGCATGCACTCTTTTATCAAAAAGTAAATGTCACACTACACGTATATACATTCGTATATAATACATACCATGTAAAATTAATTTTACCACGAAATTGGGAGCCAGCTGCAAAATAAATGGATACAAATTGTCAATCTATACTTTTGGACAATCTAATTTTGCAAGTTTGAACCATAATTTATTCAGTTGTATGAAATTACTATTTGTATAAAAAAATAAAACAGATGACCTGGTAAATCCAGGGGCTTTCCTCTTGACATTCAACCTCTAATCCAAACTATATGCATTTCAAAGACATATTTTCTACATTTACATCTGCACAATGCACAATATACTCGGTATACCTCCCAAATTTGGTCCAAATAACTTTAGATGATTTCTGAGATTAGAGAGGACAAACGGTTTGACACCTGTCCAATTGAAATACATTATGATATACTAAAAACATTCTAAATACCTAAAACATTCTAAAATTTTTAAATGCAATAAGAACTTGTAAGTTCCCAAAATCTGAAAACATTCTAGAAATAAAGTAAAAGAGTGCCTGATAACAAGTTACCCTAAATGCATAAAAACATGCTAACCTGTAAAATATTGAAATGGCACTTTCCTAAAAATAAGAACTTATTACAGAAAAGAGAGAGAACACAAATTTTAAGTTTTCCAAAATCTAACGTTTATTAAAAATTTACTTCACTTTTAAAGAATTTTAAAACATTTTACTACCTTTTGAAACATCTCATTAACTTAGCAAATTAAATTAAACACCATAAATAAATTAGATGAATTAATGAAATGGTCGGTGTTATAGTGGTAGTAAAAACGTTAGAATATTAAAAGTTAAAGAAAACAGATTTTAATGTTTAAATTAAATTATGTTAAAATTATGGAATCATTTGCCAAATCAGAATTTAGAATAAAAAGGAACATCATTTAGCCAAAAAGGAGATTTAGAACATAACAAAAAAAACCCAAAAATGGTTAAAAACTCAATGAAAAATCACATAACAATAAACCAGGTTTCGGAACTTGAAATATATAAGGGTCTCATTCCATACCAATTTAGAATAAATGCGCATTTAACTACTGAGGAATATAATTAAAAAGGAGTTCACCAAGAGCTCCAAGGAAAACAGCAGAGATCAGCAGGAGAAGATTTTCCAAAGAAATGTCACCAAAGATCCCAAAGAACACCTCTTGAAATGCAAAACATGGCATAGGAGGATTATGCCCATCAGAAGCAAGACAAATCTTCAGCCGAATCCGTTTTTAAAAGGGGATATTCCCAAACAGGACGTTCAGTAACGATGAAATTAAGCAACTTCTTCCAAACAGTTGTAGCTGACTTTCGGCATCAGAACGGAATACAGACAATATGTCCGTCTTAAATTACTTCGGAAATGTGAATTGCACCCATCATAAATAGAGCTACACTGCTTGACAGGATAAACAAATTCTTAATTTGCAAGCAAAATCCTCTCGGTAGACATTGTAAACAGCTCGGAATTTCTTGGATCAAAATTAGATGACAGGGAACTAATTAACAACAACTCTTCATTCTCTAAGTCTAGACGCAACAGACGTTCGTCTCTCACAGCTTCCAAACAAAAACAACATCAGCGAGCACGGGAGAAGGATTCAAATAAAATTCGGAAAAGGACTGCTGGTTCTAAACTAAACACAGTCGCTTTCTTCTTGGGAAAAAAACATCACAGACTTAGATGAGGATAGTAAAATTTTTCGTGCCAAATTTAAACTTCGGCTCTAAAATCAACCAGGACTACATTTCTAGTTCAAATCAAAAGGAGAAGAACAGGAAAAAGAGAGCGAATCTATTTATATACCGCCAAATATCGCTACTACATATTATAAGCAGAACTATCGATGAACGATAAAAGATTTAATGACAGACGATTTTAATATTACGGTCAACTAATCAAAAACTCAAAATTTCAAAGAATAGAGCAGGAATCTTAAAGCAGACGAAAATTGAAAAGAAATAAATTAAAACGATTTGGAATGTGCGAATTCGGTAATAAATTACAATTAGATGATTCTGAAAATTTAAAAAGCTGAAAATAGAATAAAACTGAAAAATCGCGATAAATCAACGAATTTTTAACCGAGAACAACAGATTTTAAATCAAATCAAAGGGAATAAATAAGGCAATAAATGGAATCACAAATTAACCAATTTAAATAAATTTAAATTGCTGAAACTTAAAAAGAACGAACTTTCGCTATTTTTAACACAAAACCTATGGAATAGAACCTATTTGGAACAGAAGAATATCAAAACCTAAACAAATGGAAAATAGATAACTAAAAAAAGGAATAGTTATGTAAATAAGATCCCTGAACACGTTTAGATTAAAAAAAAAAACTCCTAAAATTCACTAAATAGCCAAAAGCAACCCAATACACCCACCCATAGACCGACATACGACTTTCACGTATCTAGGAATCCTACCAATGAATTAAAAGTAAACTCAATTTGTGATTAATAAACAGTCTCAATTTTCACTTTCTCATATTTATTATTGAGAAAATATTGTTTTTACGAAATTTTTCTATTTCGAGATTTTGGTGCCAATATATAATTTAGGAACTCCTGAACGCGTTTTGAGTATTTCTAGAGTGGTGACCATCTGTCCGTCTGTCTGTAGTCGAATTCTTATGTACACCATAGCGGCCACAAATATCCATGGATTTTCACAAAACTTTATATGTGGCTTTATTATTAAAGAATCGAGAACTGGATATAATATTTTTTACATTCGAGTAAAAACTTCAAAATTTATTCAAAATTTTATATATTTTTTAACATGGTAGCATAAGACAAAATTTGTAATAAACATGCACCAAAGGGTTATTTATGGCTCAATGATCAGAAGACTTAAAAGTTTCAATTAATTTTGTGCAAAATAGCGGCGATATACATTTTATTCGTGACGTCATTAGTCCCCCTTCTGTAAAAGCTATTTCGAATTTTTATATGAATTTCACCATTTCACCCGTAAATTATAGCCATAATAAATTTGCGCTAGTTATTTTAATAAATTTGCAGTTAAAGGTATATATCAGACACAAACTCAGCGTTTAAGAATAAAACGGCTGTTTAATCTTTGTGAAGGAAACTTCTTATATTTGTGAACAATCTGAAAATATGTTTGATGTGTCAAGTAAACATCTACTTATATACACAATCGTCAAAAGTGAAATTGCAACACCATGAAGAAATGCACGTTGTCAAATGCAAATCAAAATACCGGTAGGAGAGAGGATCATATGTAAATGATGAAAAGAATAAACAAAAATATGCAAACGAAACCTGCTTATACAGTAAAGAATGTGGCCACACGAGCAGCTACACAGGCCACTAAACGGCGGACATACTGAGGCTATTAATGGGTGTCTCTGAAGTAATTCTTGCAAAGCAGCTTCCACTGCAACGTGCAGTTCGTCTATGGTATGTTCCGGTGGTCTCCGATGCACCGGACGTCGGATGAGGATCCACATGTGTCCAATGGGAGAAAAATTCTGCGAGGCTGCCGACAGGAAGAAATATGAATTCCGTTCATGCTATTGAGAATCCGCCGTGCGGTGTGAGGTGTGGCATTGTCTTACTAGAACACCGTGCCGGTGACGGTCTTCACCAGTGGCCTAGCCACAAGCATCACAGCTCGAGTGACGTAGAGGGCCGCGATTATATTACATATAATGCGCACCAGAGCTGTCCGCTGATCGAACATGATACCGCCCCAAACCTTGATGCTCGGTATGACGCTTGGTTACATGGGCTAGCAATTGACGTTCCCCGGGTAGCCCCCACACCCGTCCACAGTTGCCATTTCTTCACAGACAGAAACGATATTCATCCGTAAGCAATACCTGATGCCACTCATTGGTCCAGTTGCGACGACGACAACACCACGCAGACGTGCATCCCTGTGTCGAGCGCTTAATAGCACCTCAATAGCTGGCCGCCGTGCGAGCAGATGTACTTCATATAGCCTGTTTTGAATGGTTTGGGTGGTGCACGCATATACAACCGTTGATGGTGGCAGACTATTTCGGATGTCACTTGCAGTTGTGAAAGACTCTCGATGAGCCTTTTCGGCAAATGTGTCGGTCAGTGCACTTTGTCGATCCACTCCCTGTTCGATCCACTCATTGTTCGATACATTCCCTCTTCGGCCTGTTTTCTGATGTTCATGCGTCCATCGTGTCACACACATCGCTGGATGGTACTCACGTCGTGGCCAACAGGCATGGCAATTGCACGCATTGACAAAGCCAAGTCACAGAGTTCCAGGGTACGGTTTCTTTTCGCAGCAATTAACTGCTGGTATACAGCTCGCTATTGTCTTCGAGGCATTGTTTCTTCATTTCTCCGAAATCACAATGAAAAGAAAAGTTTTCCCGAAAGTCCGGCTACTGCAAATCGTCGCTGATAGCCTTTATGGGACGATCTGTTTTCCAGTCTTTATCACACGAAACTGGGTATCACGTGACCCGATGCGTACGAGAACTTATTCACTTGCATATAACGATCTCTTCTACCTGTACTGTGATTTGCATATACCTATGTTCATTCTTTCATGCTGTTGCAATTCCACTTTTGACGAGTGTATAATTTATTTAAAAAACATGATGATGCTTATACATTTGAACTGTGGGTGCTGAACACATACTTCCAATTTCATCATTCTTTTCAGCAGTAAATACAATTACATTAAATCATTTTCTAAATTGTTTCACATAATAACTTAAAATCACAGAAAATAACACTTTTATATAGCCAGAGCTAAGAATATTCAAGTACTCAAAACATTGGCATGAAATCTGGAGTTTATTAAACAAGAAAGATCAATCACGCATAAAGCATTGATAATGAATTCATCGGGCTTCTTCAAATCAATGTCATCAGGTGCAGGAGAATTTTCTTGCTCAATTTCTGATGAAATTAACTGTTCACTCGTTACCGGTTCGGATACGACACAATATGTAATCTGGTCCACATGACGTCTTGAAATATCGCCATCTCCAGATTTTACTTCATATGGAAGTGGTCCAGTGGATCTTATAATTGTTGCTGGGGTCCATGGTGGTCTGAATGATATTTTAACATAAACATGACTGCTAATTTCAAAAATACGAACTCGACTGCAATCTTGCCTTGAATCTTCTTTCTTATCTCTCATAGACCTGTTTAGATCGGGATATAGACGATCTAGTAGGAATGCAAGGAGTCGGTTCATCAGCAATTCAGCTGGAGATTTTCCGGTAGTTCTGCTCGGTACAGAAATCGAGCTAATCGAGATTTCCAGATACTATACAGAATGCGTTTAAGTGCACATCTTGTAGAGCAACCATGCGTTCTGCCTGGCCGTTGGAAGAAGGGTGGAAAGGAGCTACCAAAGCTTGTCTAATCAAGTTTTTCTTTAGAAATTGTTTGAACTCTTCAGATGTGAATTCTCCCCCATTATCGAATACAGCGGTATCGGGAAACGATGTGTTGCAAATAGAGATCGAAGATTTGCTATTGCTGTTGAAGAAGACATTGAAGATACCGGAAGTACTTTTAACCTCTTAGAATGAGTGTTGATAACCAGGAAAAATGTTTGTCCGTGAAATTTTGACCAGCAAGATCTATATGTAAACTGGACCATGGTCTCTCACTTCATTCCCAGGGGTGAATGGTGACTTAGGTGGAAACTTCTGATTCTCTTGACTTGTCGAACATATCTGAGCAATAAATTCGCTCTCAATGTCCATATTTGACTACCATGCATAACTGCGAAACCAACCACTTCATTCTTGCAATTCCAGGGTGAAACTCATGCAAGAGTGATATAACTTGTTTACGTAGAACCTCGGGAATTGCAAGGTTACTTCTCTAAAAAATGCAGTAATGGTGAAAGCTTAGTTTATTCTGTCTTCGAAAATATGGTCAGAAATGCTCATCTGAAATTTTATTACATCATACGTTTAGTATCCACAAATATACTTTTGAAAGAATAGGATCCCTCTGAGTGCTTGCAGCGAGTAATCTAGAATCCACTTGAATATCAGCAACAGTTTCAAGAAGCAGAACATCTCCTGCATAAGGAACTTCAAAGAAACAGGTAAGGGAAGTCTGCTTAATATATCAGCATTCATTATTAATTTTCACTTCCGATACTAAAGCTCACATTCATAAGTTGATAAACCCCAACTACAAAGAAGAACACTTGGTGAAATCATTTGAGGAAGTGGTTTGGGTGCCCAAGAAAGGTTTATGATTCATTATGATTTTAAATTTTCAACCCAGAAGATATTGGTTAATTTATTTACAGAACACAATATTGCTAGAGCTTCTTTATCCATCAGCATGTAAATCCTTTCAGCTTTGGACAATGTGCGAGAATAATCAGCTTCAGGAATTCCCTTGTCGTTGTGCAGCACTTGTCCTAAAATAGCACCA
Organism: Amaurobius ferox; assembly: GCA_951213105.1. NCBI lineage: Eukaryota > Metazoa > Arthropoda > Arachnida > Araneae > Amaurobiidae > Amaurobius > Amaurobius ferox. Next base: position 32,783,499 of record OX578144.1, on the reverse strand, counting down.
AGACCATATGGTAAACCATCACAAGTAAGAGTTACAGGTAGGGTTTCGTCAAAGTGAGCTAATAAATTATCTTCTTACAAGAGTTCTTTTGCTTTGACGTGTTTCTTTTATTCTGTGTTATAGCTTCAGAACATCCGAACGGTTCTTAAGAAAGCAATCATAAAAATTCAGCATGTCAAGAAGTACTTGAAGCTCAGTGGCATTTAATGGACTCGGACCTTGATGGATTGCCTTAACCTTATCAGCCGTCTGCTGTATACCGGTCTTGTTAACCCTAAAACCAAGTAGTTCGATTTCAGGAAATGAGAATTTGCATTTTTAACACTTTACAACAAAGTTGAAAAGTGTTTATGACTTTGTTCATTCTGTCTGTCTGTCTGTCTGCCTGTCTGTCCGTTAGCACGATAACTGCCGTAAAAATGACTTAATCAAAATGAAATTATAGTATGTTGCTGTAGGACCTATGGGAATATAAATGAATAATATAACCCAATTAGTTTTAGGTTGAACCCGGGTTGAAAAAGTGAAATACATTGAGCCCTACGGGATCTAATTTTTCAAACATTTTTTAAGCGGATTTAAAATTCACAAATTACTTCGAAAATTTTAGGTAATATTCAAATTGTTCCATAAAATATATAAAAAAATTCAGCGAAATATATTCAGTAGTTTTTTAAGTAAAAATTAAAATAATAATTACACCTCTTTTATGAAGCGATCAGGTGACCATGATATGAAAAGATCACATGACCCACTTCAAAATGATATATGGCATCCATTTTGTCTCAAAATCGTGATTTTTTACGTTCTTTTAAATTCATATTGATTGTTGTATCCGTCCTAAAACCACTTTATTTTTGCTTAAATTATGTGCATCTACATACTGAAACAACGCAATTTCAATATATTTGAGTTTAAATGATCATCCAAACTTAATTATTTCTACAACGAAACCTATTTTTCACTTATGTAAAATGTAAACAGCAAAATATGTAGAATGAGTTGTATTAGAATTGCTGTATTTCTTTAACACAAAATTATTTAGCCCATGGAGTCTGCATAGCTGATATGAATGAAATATTCATTCATTTTACAAAGAGAAGGACGATTTTTTTCGATGAAGTTTTAAGCATAGAATTTAATTACTTTAGTACACCATTTGCTACTTTTTGACAAACATTGTTTTTTTTATTCATATTTCATATCTACCAATAATACAATTTTAAATTGTACTATGAAAAATAGAGGTATATCCAGGTCAAAGTAGATACAAATAATAATCTTACACTAAATTATCTGATGTCAGCAGTATATAATACAATGCTTTTACAACTTTCACAGTGACACATTATGCATAAGATTAATGTCACAACGTTTTTTGATTTTGAATTGTACAAATGGCGCTTTACCGGATGATAACATGTAAAACTATTTTGAAGCTCCCAATTAAATTTTATTTCAGATGACTCTAAATTAACAATTAATCAATATCAATAGCATCCGCTATAAGCATTATACTCCATATATTCAAATATTTTAATAACTAATTAATTCTGTGTCCTTTTTGTTAACTTAGTGTCATTCAGCGATATTTTTTTTATCTGGGACGAAATTCTACCACAATGATGATATTTCGTTAGATTAGTCACAATATTAAACAAATGTGCCGCCATGCGTTTCAAGCAAAGAGGAGATAACAGCATCTCTTATATATAAATGACTGTTAGCGAATTGTTAAGTCTCAAAATACGAAAATATTATTCAAAGTATCTTCTGTCGCGAATCGAACGAACTAGATCTTCGAGAATCATATTAACAAAGTTATTGCATAATATTACATATGAAAAGTTAACATATTTCCCAATAGTTAATACTTTCTAATTTTAGGATTTTTTCGAAACATTTATTTATAAAAATTGCAATACCACAAGAACGATTCACGTTAGTGTTCTAGCGTCTGTGTCAATCCATTTCAAATGGACAATTTTGTAAGAATTGATTATTTACGTCGCATTATTGAAGTATTGATATTTTGATAAGTTTTTTTCACAAAATACTATTTGAAAATTTGAGATCTTACGCACATTAGATTGCACTTAACATCAATATATTGTCAGTATTCACTGATTGTAATTTTTGTCCCAAATTTCGTTCAAGACACTCCATTCGTTTGTGAGATATCGTCTGAACAGTCTCACGGATACTCACTCTCACACACATGCATCACTTTAAAAACGTTCGATTAAAGTTCAAAGATGCGTAAAAAGTTCTCGCTCGTCGGAAATTCGAATTCTGGAGCATCAGAAGGCCTAAACGGTACATAAAGACTCATATAATTCCTAGATTGTGCAAAAATTTCCCTATAAAGTAAGAATTTTGTTCCCGTGGAAAAATGACGACACGTCGGATAAAGTTTCATTATGCAATGAACATTTTATTCCTTTTGTCTACCCATAGTGCATTCAAGAACTTTTGTCTACTCATAATGTCCCTATTTTTTCCTATAATAAAACTATCACCCATCGTAAAGAAAATCAACACAAGTTTGAGTTATTAACAACATCTTATGCGTGAGGTTTGACACCATTACGTGGTAAAATTGCACATTTGTATTTCAAACTGTCTCCTAATAAATCATAATATTAAATCTCTGCATAAAGCAAAAAATAGTTCAGTTTTGCTTAACGTTTTTCTTTCCATGAAATATTGATGTTTTGGGGTTGTGTCACTTTTTTTTGCAGTACTCTTTATTGTTATATTAAATTTCACTTTCTGGATGATTTTTTACTTTCTTTGTGAAAGTTTCCTCTTTTATGAGGAATTTCCCTTATTTTACAATTTTTCTTTAGTCTGGTAGCCATGTTTCTTTAAACAGTGCAAACAGGTAGACTGATGATCGCCAGTTCTGATCTTGCTAGATTCGCAAGGTAAGTAATTTTGATCTTTGAGATAAAAGATTCTATAGTCATTGGAAAAAATAGAATTCATTTCTATTTTCATATCATTGCATATATGATGAGATTCTTAACACTACGTCAATGTATCTTAATGTAGATAGCTGGATTTATGTTTTAAATCATAGGAATAATTAAATTCAAAAATAATTTTTTTAAACATCTAACTGCTTGTGACAAGTCAAATTTGTGGAATAATAAAACGCGTCTATATTTAACGTAGAGTACAAAAAGAATGCACAAGTTTGAATTTATAGGTTGTCAGGTTTTAACAGAAATTCTAAATTTATTTTGATTGTTTTGGAATATGAATAAAGTTAAAACTTTCTTCAATCGTATATATCTCCGACCATATATATTTATTTTTCGTTCCTCTGTAACGGTTGCTTTTGTTTGGCTAATTACTGAATTGTATTTATCCTTAAATGTCCGTCTTAGTTAAGTTGTAAATGTTTTTATTTTTATCCGGCATGTACGGGAAAAATGTAAATAATAATAAAGTAGTTATAGGAGATTTGGAAGTGTAATTTAGCTTGTAATATGAGAATCGTTGCACTTCTGTTTAACCATGAAGGGCCAATAAAATTATGCAACTACAATAAAACATGATAAAACTCAATATTCAATTTTAACACTTAACAACATAGTTGAAAGTGTTTATGACTTTGTTCATTCTGTCTGTCTGTTTGTCTGTCTGTCTTTCCATCAGCACGATAACTGCCGTAAAAATGACTTTATCAAAATGAAATATATAATGTTGTTCAGACAGTGTGTGGTACTTATGGGAATATAAATGAATAATATTATCCAATTGGTTTTGGATTGAACCCGGGTTGAGAAAATGAAATACATTAAATCCTATACGACCTAATTTTTCAAACATTTTTTAAGCAAATGTAAAATTCACAAATTGCTTCGAAAGTTTTAGGAAATATTCAAATTATCCCATAAAATATATAAAAAAAGTTTCAGCAAATATATTCAGTAGTTTTTAAAATAAAAATTAGAATAATAATCTCACCCTTTATATGAAGATATCACGTGGCAATTATATGAAGAGATCACGTGACCCACTTCAAAATGAAATATGGCATTCATTTCGTGTCAAAATCATGATTTTTAAAGTTCTTTTTAATTCATATTTAGTGTTGTACCTGTAATAAACCGCTTTATATTTGCTTAAATTATGTTCATCTACATACTGAAACAACGCAATTATAATATATTTGAGTAAATGATCATCAAAATTTGATTGTTTCTACAACGAAGCCTAATTTTCATTTATGGAGACTGTAAATACCAAAGATGTAGAATGAATTGTAGAAGAATTGCTGCATTTCTTTAACGCAAAATTATTTAGCTCATGGAGTCTGCAATATAGTTGATATGAATGAAAAATTCATCGATTTTATACAGAGAAGCAAACGATTTTATTGATGAAGTTTTAAGTATAAAGTTAAATTACTTGTTCCTCCATGGTCTTAAGTTTTAAATAAAATAAATTATTATAGTATTGTGATGAATGAAGTGAATGGAAAAAGTTTTTGAGGTAGTAGACGTTTTAAGCCTTCATAATAGGTATTTAAGCTGTATTTAGTACTGCAACAAGTTAAAAATGGACTTAAATTTAGCAAATAGAAGTTGCAAAATTGCCATTTTCAGGTGGCAATAATTCCAGAAGGACTTAAAACCAGGAACTAATATTCTTTCCTCACAAACTAGAGAAAGATAGCTTATATAACAGTATAACAGTTTAAAAAAGAATTGCTAAGATAAAACAGATGAAGTAAGAAATTGAATATATGAATAACCTCTGTAATTTTTAGCAAATTGCAATTTCGTTAAAAATTATTTTATTTACATGCCTTTATTATTTAAATTAGAAAAGATTTAATAAAAATCGTCTGCCATATAAACACATAGGATTTAAGTGCGGCTATTCCAAGGCTCCCCACAAAATATCCTGACATTCGGTTGAGCTGCTTTTCGTGATGATGAGACCAACACACATACATACATGCATACATACTTATATACATACATACATACATACCAAATGACAAATTTTCAATTTTATTTACATAAGATATCGCTGGACAGGTACCACATGTTTCTGATAAGTATTTGAGTTCTTAATTATTTTTAAATTCTATTCATTTGTTACTGCTTGTAGATTAAGCATATGCAGTTCACAGAAAGTGTCTTCATATTCAGCAACAAGCATCATTTATAGTTAATTTAGAATAAATACTCAATCTTGAAATCGATTCCATCCTGAATTAACGTCCAATTTAAATTTAGAACTATTTCTCTCCTTTTAGCTGCTTAAAAACCACGTTTGTTCTATTTTATGAAGACTTATTGTTCTGGAACACTCTTTGTCACACACACACATACACATATATATATATATATATATATATATATATATATATATATATATATAATAGTTTGAATGTTCAATGAAAGAAAAGTAAGAAGCTGCAACTCGATAAACCTAACTTTCCAAAACACCCACAAAATAAAATATAAGACAGCAAATCATCAATCAAATCGGAAAAAATACAAAACACGAGTCATTAAGTTAAAGAAAATCAACAAATTTCAATGGCATGGGAACGAATAAAGAAAAACATAAAAAATCAAACTATATTGCTAAACACGTGGACAAAGATTAGGCCTTAAAAAATGGAAATGTTTACTTCGCAAAACTCTTTTTCTAGTCCAAGTATTTTGACGAAGCAAACACAAAAAACGTATGTTTCTGAAGAAATAAATAGATTATATATATATATATATATATATATATATATATATATATATATATATATATATATATATATATATATATATATATATAATAGTAAATACATCATCAAATTGAAAAAGGGGGGGAGGTACAAAGGAAAGGGGGAAAAGAAAGGAGAGTGTTTACAGGAACGACAGAAAAAAGGCCGGGGGGGATAGTGACCCCCCGTTTCCGGTTAAAGCACTTTTACTCTAGAAACACTCCCGGTGCCTCTGTCTTCCTGAAGCACTCCTCCGTCCGATGAAATCTATGAAACATCCCGAAGTGAAACAGACATGAAACTCATAAAGTTTCATATTTTTAGATGTTCCCTCGTTATTTAAAATAACTTTATTCTCAAATAAATATAATTGGATGTAATATAGTTGTAATTTTGGTGAATCCTAAAAAAAAAACTTAAAAATTATGAATTAACATTTTCTGCTCTTTGAACATGTAATGTGGTTTATAATCATATGAAGATTGCGTATCCTAATGATGTAACATGGAATCCGATGAGATGTTGTATTGCTTTATGAAGTAATTTTAAGTTTTTCGATCTTACTAGTCAAATCATACTCCTCAACATGAGTTTAAACTATTGATTTTAAAATATGATGCTGAACAAATACAGAATTTAGCGACTGGCAATATTGTAACAAGTTTGCATGTGCCCGGTACCACTGTGATACAAGGTGATAGTGGGATCGAAATCAAACTACCTTGGTATATGAACACGATTAAGGCATATTTTAAACCCGTGCAGAGTGGAAGAGCAGAGAATAAAAAAAGCGTAATTAATGAAGACATATGCAATAAAGCTGCGATTGATCCATATTTCCCTATATTGAACGATTCAAAAGATCATTTACATTTTATGCGTAACATGAAGCAATATAGATTCAAGAAATGCACGTCTCGGCGTTGCAAATTATGTCCCATTGGAAATAAGGTACAAATCCAGAGTACAAACCCTGGACACAAAACATTTTGTAAAGTGTACCAATGCATATATTGTATTACTTGTTTGACCTGTAACATGAGTTATATTGGACAAACCAGCAATCCCCTTAACATTCGTATAAACTTGCACCGAAGTCAGATCAAGCGAGTATGTGAAAATTCTTCTGGTATTAACAACTTTGAGTTGCAACATTTTTCAAATCATGATTTTGAAAATATATCTATTTCCATCCTAGACATTGTTCCCGATATTAAAGAACGCTTATGGTGGGAAAACACACATATAAAGCAATTTAGCACGCTTTTCCCATTTGGATTGAATACCATTAACTTTGATAATATTCATAATATGGAGTTCTATACTAAACTGAATAATGCTCCAATAAAATATACTAATAATAGAAAAACTACACGTTGGCAACGAGGAGGAAGAGGTAAAAATAAAAATAATAACCATACAGCAAGAAATTATAAGAAAACTTTGATGAATTTGAACACCTTTATCGAAGAAATTAAAAATTACAATCAAGTTAGAACGGCATGGATCAAAAACAGAATTTACGGTATAAGGAAAGTTCATATACAACGTCTATGGAGGGAAAGGAAAGATCGTCCTATAATCCCGAATCCAAATTGTTATACAGCATGTACCAATATTGCAGTATTTTATAATTTTCTAAAATTGCGTGCACTAATATTGAAAGTCAATTTGAACGAAAGCCCTATCGTATCAAATAAAAGGGAATTTATGATTACAACCTTTTACAATAAAACCTATAATGTTATACCATTTAAATCTATTTTTAAACATTGTGATGAATTATTGCCTATACGCAATATTAATATCAATATTACTTACAGATATCTTAAAACTAACGGCACAAAATATTTCAACTATAATAATATTGACAAAAATTTAAACCATTTCTCTGACTTGAAGTGTAACTGTGTTGAAGAGTTAAACACTTATAAAGAAATTGATGCCACGCACGGACACGTAATAACAGGAAAATTGGAAATGTATAATAATAATGACATCAAATTGCTGTTAAAACAGGGAACTAAATTCCGTGATCAAAAGCATTTAGGAAGTGCTTTTGCTTTTGCAAAAGACGTGGAAGATTTCATATACAAAATGGCGGTGAAATACAGCCACCCCATTCAAACTTTCCACAAATGGAGATTCGAAGTTATAAAAGGATTCGAAAGGCATTATCATCCAGATTCCTATAACACCTTTCATAACAACAAAGTACCAGAGATGGAGTCCTTGAGAGATAGATTTGCAATCACTTACATGGATAAAGTGCCATCGAATTACGTATTTGTCTGCAAAAAATACTATGTAGACACTTTACTCAAATGTTACGAAAATGAAAGTATGTATGAAGAGATCAATACCATCGATAAAGCCATGGAAAACCGTATCACAGCACTTTATAAACGTATAGGACATAATTTGAAATCTGTAAGATTTCCTTATCTTGTACTAATCCCAAAAATGCATAAAAATCCGATCAAATTTAGACCTGTGACAGTTGGATGCGGATCGTAACTTACTATAGCTAATATTAAGTTACTTTCTATTCGGACTCCATTACTAAAAGAAATCAAAAAGGAAGGGACCTGTATGGTATCAAATTCTTTTGAACTTATTGACAAATTAAGCAGAATAAAGGATAAAATGTTTTTCAGATGCTTTGATTTTAAAGACCTTTTTAATCATGCAAATTTAAAAGATTTATCCGAAATTTTATTGGAGCTTCATGAGCATCACAATCACCACTCTACCATCTCCCTCTACCAATATAAAATGCTGATAAATATTGTTTTGTTTGAAAACATACTGCACAACGGTATGGGTTTTTATCGTCAGGTGCAAGGCATCCCAATCGGGGGGGGGGGGGTTGCCCTTCGGTACTTGCAGATATTTATCTGAACAAGTATGAACAAGGCACATATTTAGTCAATGAAATGCCATACTACCGCTTTGTTGACGATGTGATTATTGGATATAAAAATCAACAAGATCATTTTGAGTTTGGGTTTTACCCTAAGTGCCTGGAACTTTTGGAAACTAAATTTACAAATCCAGGAACTGTTGATTTTTTGGACATCAGTATTTACTACAATGAGAAAAACAAGATATGTTTTAAAGTTTATGACAAGAGGGATAATTTTGATTTCAACATTAATTACATTATAGATTGGAAATCTAATTTGAGCACTAGTATTTTCAGGAATGTTATAATAAATCATCTAAATCGATATAGACGTCTCAACACTGAAAAAGAAGAACAGCAACACAGCGTCAATAAATTACTCAGGGAAGCAGCAAAAAGCAATTACCCACATCGTTATCTAAGGCACTATGTAGACTTGATATTTGACAGAAAGACAAACAGTTTTATTTGATGATAGCAGGTCGGTGAGATATGGTTGTGCGGCATGGCTTGTGGACTTCAAGAATTCTGTTGAGTAATTAGGTTAGGTTTATTCCAATCTTAAGCCCCCTTTTTTGCTTCATGGTCTATATTCTTCGGGATGCTTCATAGATTTCATCGGACGGAGGAGTGCTTCAGGAAGACAGAGGCACCGGGAGTGTTTCTAGAGTAAAAGTGCTTTAACCGGGAACAGGGGGTCACTATCCCCCCCGGCCTTTTTTCTGTCGTTCCTGTAAACACTCTCCTTTCTTTTCCCCCTTTCCTTTGTACCTCCCCCCCCCTTTTTCAATTTGATGATGTATTTACTATTATATACCTGCTAAACATGAAAGAGCTGGAATGCGCCTTAATGTTATGAAGTGTTATGATTGTGTTTTTTGTATATCTTATTTTTAGATATTTTTCTAATATATTTGAATTGGAAATAGTGCTGCATTGCGCTTACTCTTTTTTCTGATTTTTTCTTATCATTTATTATTATTTCTTTTGTTGTGTCCTGTTATAACCGAAGTTTTCATCCGTCCCTTTTCGTTGTCTTCAACGTCCCTTGGTATCGAGATCTTGGAATATTTAACATGGGGTTCTTCTCGGACGGCTACCATTGGGCAGTGGTCTTCGGTATGTTGTTTAGATTTTGAAAAAGCTCACGGGGTGTGAACTTCTTATACCTCTTCGGTATGATGACATCTTGTGATGAATTTCTATTTCAAGGGAATTGAATCGTTATCGTATTTTGAAATATATTGCATGACTTAAGTAACTTTTTATGTAATGACGTATCTGAAGTCTATGTTTTCTTATGATATTTTAACTTACATGTTTTTATATGTCTTATCATACCAGACATGAAACTCATAAAGTTTCATATTTTTAGATGTTCCCTCGTTATTTAAAGTAACTTTATTCTCAAATAAATATAATTGGATGTAATATAGTTGTAATTTTGGTGCATCCTCAAGAAAAAACTTAAAAATTATGAAATAACATTTTCTGCTCTTTGAACATGTAATGTGGTTTATAATCATATGAAGATTGCGTATCCTAATGATGTAACATGGAATGCGATGAGATGTTGTATTGCTTTAAGACGTAATTTTAAGTTTTTCGATCTTACTAGTCAAATCATACTCCTCAACATGAGTTTAAACTATTGATTTTAAAATATGATGCTGAACAAATACAGAATTTAGCGACTGGCAATATTGTAACAAGTTTGCATGTGCCCGGTACCACTGTGATACAAGGTGATAGTGGGATCGAAATCAAACTACCTTGGTATATGAACACGATTAAGGCATATTTTAAACCCGTGCAGAATGGAAGAGCAGAGAATAAAAAAAGCGTAATTAATGAAGACATATGCAATAAAGCTGCGATTGATCCATATTTCCCTATATTGAACGATTCAAAAGATCATTTACATTTTATGCGTAACATGAAGCAATATAGATTCAAGAAATGCACGTCTCGGCGTTGCAAATTATGCCCCATTGGAAATAAGGTACAAATCCAGAGTACAAACCCTGGACACAAAACATTTTGTAAAGTGTACCAATGCATATATTGTATTACTTGTTTGACCTGTAACATGAGTTATATTGGACAAACCGGCAATCCCCTTAACATCCGTATAAACTTGCACCGAAGTCAGATCAAGCGAGTATGTGAAAATTCTTCTGGTATTAACAACTTTGAGTTGCAACATTTTTCAAATCATGATTTTGAAAATATATCTATTTCCATCCTAGACATTGTTTCTGATATTAAAGAACGCTTATGGTGGGAAAACACACATATAAAGCAATTTAGCACGCTTTTCCCATTTGGATTGAATACCATTAACTTTGATAATATTCATAATATGGAGTTCTATACTAAACTGAATAATGCTCCAATAAAATATACTAATAATAGAAAAACTACACGTTGGCAACGAGGAGGAAGAGGTAAAAATAAAAATAATAACCATACAGCAAGAAATTATAAGAAAACTTTGATGAATTTGAACACCTTTATCGAAGAAATTAAAAATTACAATCAAGTTAGAACGGCATGGATCAAAAACAGAATTTACGGTATAAGGAAAGTTCATATACAACGTCTATGGAGGGAATGGAAAGATCGTCCTATAATCCCGAATCCAAATTGTTATACAGCATGTACCAATATTGCAGTATTTTATAATTTTCTAAAATTGCGTGCACTAATATTGAAAGTCAATTTGAACGAAAGCCCTATCGTATCAAATAAAAGGGAATTTATGATTACAACCTTTTACAATAAAACCTATAATGTTATACCATTTAAATCTATTTTTAAACATTGTGATGAATTATTGCCTATACGCAATATTAATATCAATATTACTTACAGATATCTTAAAACTAACGGCACAAAATATTTCAACTATAATAATATTGACAAAAATTTAAACCATTTCTCTGACTTGAAGTGTAACTGTGTTGAAGAGTTAAACACTTATAAAGAAATTGATGCCACGCACGGACACGTAATAACAGGAAAATTGGAAATGTATAATAATAATGACATCAAATTGCTGTTAAAACAGGGAACTAAATTCCGTGATCAAAATCATTTATGAAGTGCTTTTGCAAAAGACGTGGAAGATTTCATATACAAAATGGCGGTGAAATACAGCCACCCCATTCAAACTTTCCACAAATGGAGATGCGAAGTTATAAAAGGATTCGAAAGGCATTATCATCCAGATTCCTATAACACCTTTCATAACAACAAAGTACCAGAGATGGAGTCCTTGAGAGATAGATTTGCAATCACTTACATGGATAAAGTGCCATCGAATTACGTATTTGTCTGCAAAAAATACTATGTAGACACTTTACGCAAATGTTACGAAAATGAAAGTATGTATGAAGAGATCAATACCACCGATAAAGCCATGGAAAACCGTATCACAGCACTTTATAAACGTATAGGACATGATTTGAAATCTGTAAGATTTCCTTATCTTGTACTAATCCCAAAAATGCATAAACATCCGATCAAATTTAGACCTGTGACAGTTGGATGCGGATCGTACCTTACTATAGCTAATATTAAGTTACTTTCTATTCGGACTCCATTACTAAAAGAAATCAAAAAGGAAGGGACCTGTATGGTATCAAATTCTTTTGAACTTATTGACAAATTAAGCAGAATAAAGGATAAAATGTTTTTCAGATGCTTTGATTTTAAAGACCTTTTTAATCATGTAAATTTAAAAGATTTATCCGAAATTTTATTGGAGCTTCATGAGCATCACAATCACCACTCTACCATCTCCCTCTACCAATATAAAATGCTGATAAATATTGTTTTGTTTGAAAACATACTGCACAACGGTATAGGTTTTTATCGTCAGGTGCAAGGCATTTGGTAAACTAATTCTAATCAAAAAAGTATTATTCTAGAACTTACCTATGATGCCGCCACTAAGGGTGGAGTAAGCTTCCGGTTCTCAAGCTCGAGATACGAACACACAAAACATAAAGAAATACACTTGCTTAATTGCTCAATTTATTTTAATATTTTACTTAATAGATATCCATTGTATCTTGAGTAATTATACTATAATTAAATCAATTATTAAAAGACACATATCACTGACAATATTACATTAATACATATATTTACACACATAATAACTTTGACTTAAATTTCTTAAAACAGTTTCCTTTAAGCAATCAATAAAAAATAGTTCCTTTAGTTCATATGATCTACTCAAACGAACTGGTAGTTCATTATTTTAATAATCGTTAAAGGTGTGCCTTCCGTGCTAATTAGTGACAATTGAAATTTGGTTTACCTCTACTCTTTGTGTTACGTACGTATTCGTGCAATCTCAATGATGTCTGACAACTGTTGCACATCTCATATCTGCACAAGCTACCATTTTATTGCTCACATTCTATAGACACTTTTCACAAACCAAGAAACATGATGCTGACTCGTTCGAAAGTTTTAAGTCGACTGAAGTTTTTTGAATACGGCTTTGGGGCGCTTTTTTCTTTCCCCCATTCATTCCCTACCACATCTACCATTCAGTGTTGCTGCAGACGGGGATGACCACTGTTTATGTATGCATTTGTTGTCATTGGCTCCCTCTGCAGCATTTAGATAGTTCATTATTTTGGTTGGCATTTGTAATTGGGGTGGAAACATGTAATACAAATATTGTGTTACACATCCCAATGGGGGAGAGGGGTTGCTCTTCGGTACTTGCAGATATTTACTTGAACAAGTATGAACAAGGCACATATTAATCAATGAAATGCCATACTACCGCTTTGTTGACGATGTGATTATTGGATATAAAAATCAACAAGATCATTTTGAGTTTGGGTTTTACCCTAAGTGCCTGGAACTTTTGGAAACTAAATTTACAAATCCAGGAACTGTTGATTTTTTGGACATCAGTATTTACTACAATGAGAAAAACAAGATATGTTTTAAAGTTTATGACAAGAGGGATAATTTTGATTTCAACATTAATTACATTATAGATTGGAAATCTAATTTGAGCAGTGGTATTTTCAGGAATGTTATAATAAATCATCTAAATCGATATAGACGTCTCAACACTGAAAAAGAACAGCAACACAGCGTCAATAAATTACTCAGGGAAGCAGCAAAAAGCAATTACCCACATCGTTATCTAAGGCACTATGTAGACTTGATATTTGACAGAAAGACAAACAGTTTTATTTGATGATAGCAGGTCGGTGAGATATGGTTGTGCGGCATGGCTTGTGGACTTCAAGAATTCTGTTGAGTAATTAGGTTAGGTTTATTCCAATCTTAAGCCCCCTTTTTTGCTTCATGGTCTATATTCTTCGGGATGTTTCATAGATTTCATCGGACGGAGGAGTGCTTCAGGAAGACAGAGGCACCGGGAGTGTTTCTAGAGTAAAAGTGCTTTAACCGGGAACGGGGGGTCACTATCCCCCCCGGCCTTTTTTCTGTCGTTCCTGTAAACACTCTCCTTTCTTTTCCCCCTTTCCTTTGTACCTCCCCCCCTTTTTCAATTTGATGATGTATTTACTATTATATACCTGCTAAACATGAAAGAGCGGTAATGCGCCTTTATGTTATGAAGTGTTATGATTGTGTTTTTTGTATATCTTATTTTTAGATATTTTTCTAATATATATATATATATATATATATATATATATATACATATAAAAATATCTATTAACCTCATCGAAATCAAACTGTTGAAAATACGATGCTAATACGGACGTCATAGTTTAACAGTTTAAAGGTGTTCTATTTATACACAGGATGAGTCAATTACTTTTTGGAAGCTTGAATGGTGAAGTGTATGCGAGTTTGTTTGTCTTGTTATATAGTAGTGTTAAATATTAGCTTTTTAAAATGTCTTTTGTGTTTCTGTTTGGATGTAGTGAATCTTGATGATACAGTTTTTGTGGTATAGTCAGTATAGTTCTTTCAACTTTTTTACATTTAAAGTTTTAGTATAATGTACTTGGTTTGCGACATTGTATCCGCTTCCGGGAGTGTCGTCATGACATTAAGCTGGCTTAACCGGGAAGTGGGGTCACAATCCCCCCGGCGAAATTTTGATACAATGTTGTTCTTTCTCCATTCTCTTTTGTATTATATATATATATATATATATATATATATATATATATATATATATATATATATATATATATATATATATATATATATATAATATTTATGTGTATCTATATATGTGTGTAAATTTATATTAAATCCAAAATATAATTTTAAAGGACAAAGATCAGAGATTTAAAAATCTGAAACAGAAACAAATGCAACAACGATGTTCTGAATGACAGAGGCAACACTAGGTTTAGGGGCTTATGTAGACTGTCAATTCAGAAGAACTGGCTCCCTACCCCTAAGCATTTGAATGGGTTTGAGAATATTCTTCATCCCTAACCTATATTTAATTGTTCTTCCTCTTGAAGTATTTCTGGATATCTTAAAGGAAATTATGTAAATTTCGGTAATTCAATTTAAAAACAATTTTACATTCATTTGCTTTCTTTAAAGAAAAGCAAAGAATTTCTAAAATTCAGAATATTATTACAATCTGAGGGCCTTTTTTTACCCTTAACTCCTTACCTTGATTGACACTTTAATATTCCTATTAACATTTAAATATGCAATTCCCTTTCTCCAAAGGCGCAAAATGCTTCAGCACTTCATTCCTCTTATGATAAAAATCATCTTTTTTTCCCCAAAGAAACAATCTCTTTTCGATATCTTACTTCAGCTTTTATTTTTCTTTTCCTCGATTTGCTTTTTGGCAAGTTATTTTAAATTATTAGAAAGGGATTTTTAGATAAGAATGCAGAAAGCATTTTTTGCAGTCACAGTAATATAAAAAGTGACAGTGCAAAGACGCATTAAAATGTCATTCATTTCATGAAATTTTAAGTATAATATTGCAAAAATACATTTAATAAAAATATTGCCTTATTTTCTTTTAGCAATGGTAAAGTAACTTTACAGCATTCATTTAAATGGCACTTTAAGATTAGAATGAAAATATCGTTTTTGCATTCGCAATACAGAAAAAAACAATCTGTACAAAAACGCATAATATTAATACGCATTTCATGAATGTGAGCATAAATACAAAAATTGCGATTATAATATTTTTTTGTTGATGGTAATAATTTTTTTGCATTCATTAAAATTGATTTTTATATTGGAATGGAGATAGAATTCTTTGTAGCCAAAATACATATAATACTAACAGAGCAAAATTAGATTAAAATAATATTCGTTTCATGCACTTCGGTGACAATACTGAATAAGTTGTCTTTAAAATTTCAATAATGTAATATTTTTATCGATGATAAGAATTTTTATAAAAGTTATTTGGACACTGTTGTTAGATTGGTATGCATGAGGCACATTTGTCGGTTAAAATATATTAAAAAATATCAGTCACAAATTGATTTAATATAATATCTTTTTCATACAATGGACTGATAATAGGGAAAACGTTTAAAAACAATATATTTATGTAAAACATTTACATAACGTTTACATTTTACTGATATTAATGACATTCTTTTTTGCATGAACTTGAAACAAACATTTAGATTAGATGGAAGAGAACATAGTTTGGAGTAATAATAACATTAAAACAAGGAAGTAAAATAATGCAGTAAAAATGAAAAATTTTCCCAAGAAATTCTAAAATATCCCAGAAACAATTCTTTCAATAATCACAAAGGCCTTAAATGTTAGAAAAGCAAAATATATGTTATATACATAATATACATTTCTGCAGACATAATGGATGAAATACTTAGTTTCCTTTTAATTTCCTTCATTCCTTGTATGGAATATAACTATCGAAAAAAAATATATTTATTTACTAATTTTTGCTGCTTTTTATTTGACTCAGTTTTCAATTCCATTAACTTTTAAGAATTCTGAATCAGATGCAAGATAAAAATGTCAGAATTCTAATAATAAAATATAATTTCTTTCCAATAATATATGCAGTCATTTATTTTTATATGTAAAAAATTGCATAAAGCTAAATACAAGATATAGATTAATCATATATATTCCTCTTGTTTTTTTGTGTGCCAATTTCAGTGAAGGCTATTTGTATTATTTTTATTGTTAAAGACACCATATATTCGAAAAATATCAGGGATTTTACATTTGAATTACAAAAGATAACTATTTTGTGTTATTGTGGACAAATCCATGTCAGCGCTACCGAATTACTGAAATCACAGTACAAATTGACTATTTAGAAAAAAAAATGAATGAAAAGATTAAAAATGTCTGGAAATTAGCTAATGTGTTATCATAGTTCGTTATATATAAGAATGCTATAATAATACACGAAATCATCATTATTGCTATTTTAGTTCCTCAGAAGGCAGCATTATTGATATCATAGTTCCACAAAAAATATAACACAGCATTATTGCTATAATAATTCATCAACATTATATAAGAAGTCAACATTAATGCTAGAATACTTCCTGGAAAAATATAAAAAGCAGCATTATTGTTATCATAGTTCCTGCAAAAATATAAGAAAGCAGCGTTATTGTTATCATAGTTCCTCCAAAAATATAAGAAAGCAGCATGATTGCTCTATCGCTGCAATACACAGTATATGAAAATGGTATTCCGATTGAGTAAATTTTCAACTTTCGAATTTTGATAGACCTACACGTTTTGAGCATTACTGAATTAACCATTGTTTTCAATACTTTTCTATCTGTGTTTTTGCAAAGCTGGACAAATTATATCGCGAACAAATTGAGAAAATTAAATGACATTTGACACAATAAATATACACCATAAGTGTATTTCAATTGCAGTAGGTCGCACAAGAGATTAACATGTTATAACAAAATTTTGCAAATGTGATAAAATAAATATCAAAGACTGTTGCACAGATAACCAATTTATATATTATTATTTATTATTCAATGGCTATAATATCTAGAACATTAGTATAAGTTATCCTCATGATACTACCATTTTTGTCTAATATGAAATTATTCATAAAAGATAAATATATTTGAAAATCTAAACGCTTTGTAAGTACTTGAAACAACGAATATATAGATATGATGTTACCACTCGTCATTTTTGACATACTAAACATTTCAGTTTTACACAAGACGCTGGATACCTTTCGAACAAATTGAGAGAATCAAATAAAATTTGTTACAGCCATTTCAATCGATAAAAATTGGATGAATATTGTCTGTCATGAAGTTGGGGTCAAGATATAACTCTTTAATTAATATATATTTTTTGGAAAATAGAAATAAATTTGAATAATTATGATTTAAATTTTGTATGAAATATATAAAGAATAGTTATATTATAAATTGAAACAAAAATAGTCGTTTTATTTATACTTTTAATTTCAAAGCGGTAAAGCATAATTTATTAATATATGCGCTGATTTAGATATTTTAAGATCTTAATCTAAAAATTTAAACATATTAGTATATTCATTATTTTCAGTGAATAATCTTAGAAATAATGTATAATTATACCTGGTTTAGAAATTACTTAAACAAGAAAAATATAGACATCATTGTTTAGGATTACGAGATGTTATTGAGATATAAGACGTTTAAATTTTCAATAAAGCAAATGATATTTCTCGAAACAATATGCGAATTCTATGAAGTTCGGTTTATTATAACCGTAAACAATAAAATCCTATTGAATTCCAGTGATATCGATTGTAAAATAATTCTCATTAGTTTAATTGATTCTTTACAATCAAAAATGTATTCTGTAGGAATGTATATATAGAGAAGTATGAAAAATATCTGTTGTAAGGAAAGTCACAGGAAAGAGGCACAAAATTATGTGTACTACATTAATTAACTCATAGCAAAGCTTATCTATGTTAAAAATTGCAGAATTTTGACGATGTAAGAATCTTATACAAATAAAACAACCTCAACTTAGAACTCAATCTGTCCTTCCCCTATGACTTTTACTACTTTTACTTTCCCTGCAATACATGGTAATGTATAGGGAAAGTATTGGAATCATGTCGAAAATCGCAACTCGAGTTTTAGACGGATCTACACGTTTCGAGACCTCTAGAATACGAAAAAACTATTTTTAGCGTGACGTCTGTGTGTGTGTCTGTGTGTCTGTCTGTGTGTCTGTGGGTCTGTCTGTCTGTGTGTCTGTCTGTCTGTGCAGATTTTGTATCCACTCTAACTAAAAAACTAATGGACCGAATTTCATTAAATTTTGTAAGTCACTTGTGGGCGGGGCTGGTGCTGATTAGTTTTGGGTATGATTCGGAATAAAAGAACCCGCCTTTTTTTGCGAAATGGCCCGCAAAAGCTTGTATCCACTCTAGCTGAAAAACTAATGGACTATATATTTTAGTTTTTCGTACTTTCCCTACACCAGCTTTGAAAATAAGCCCGATTACCGAATGAGAACGAAAAGTGAATAAAAGTGAAATAAATTTAATTAAAATAAAGAGAACGTTAATATAAGTTTGCAGGGAAAGTCATGTGCTGCTCACATCAGATTTTTTACTTTCAATGCAATACATGGTAATGTATAGGGAAAGTATTGGAATCATGTAGAAAATCGCAACTCGAGTTTTCGAGACCTCTAGAATACAAAAAAACCATTTTTAGCGTGACGTCTGTGTGGTGTGTCTGTGTGCCTGTGTATCTGTCTGTCTGTGTGTCTGTCTGTCTGTATGTCTGTGTGTCTGTCTGTCTGTCTGTGCAGATTTTGTATCCACTGTAACTAAAAAACTAATTAACCGAATTTCAAAAAATTTGGTAGGTAAGTCACTTGTGGGCGAGTCTGGTGCTGATATCTTTTGGGTATGATTCGGGATAAAAGAACTCGCCTTTTTTTGCGAAATGGCCCGCAAAAGTTTGTATCCACTCTAACTGAAAAACTAATGGACCGAATTTCACAAAATTCAGTAGATGAGTCATTTGTGGGTCACTCTGGTGCTGATTAGATTTTGGTATGATTCGAAAAAGAATAACCCGCCTTTTTTTTGCAAAATGGCCCGCAAAAATCGTCAAAATCTATACTAAAGAACTACGGGTGCTCAAATATATCCATTAAATGCTTGTTTAATACGTAATTTTTAACGAAGAAAAGAATAAGACCAACCCCATTACACTAGGACCAACCGTTCTCGAGATATTTTAGTTTTTCGTATTTTCTCTACGCCACCTTTGAAAATAAGTCCGGTTACCGAATGAGAAAGAAAATTGAATTAAAAGTGAAATAAATTTAATTAAAATAAAGAGAACGTGGATATAAGTCTGCAAGGAATGTCATGTGCTGCCCCCATCAGATTTTTACTTTCCCTGCAATACATGGTAATGTATAGGGAAAGTATTGGAATCATGTCGAAAATCGCAACTCGAGTTTTCGACGGATCTACACGTTTCGAGACCTCTAGAATACGAAAAAACTATTTTTAGCGTGACGTCTGTGTGTGTGTCTGTCTGTGTGTCCGTTTGTCTGTTTGTCTGTGTGTCGGTCTGTCTGTTGTCTGTCTGTGCAGATTTTGTATCCACTCTAACTAAAAAACTAATTGACCGAATTTCATAAAATTTGGTAGGTAAGTCACTTGTGCACGAATCTGGTGCTGATTGGTTTTGGTAATGACTCGGGTTATAAGAACCCGCCTTTTTTTGCGAAATGGCCCGCAAAAGCTTTTATCCACTCTAACTGAAAAACTAATGAACTGAATTTCACAAAATTTGGTGGATGAGTCGCTTGTAGGCCACCCTGGTGCTGATTAGAGTTTGGTATAATTCGGAAAAAAATGACCTGCCTTTTTTTGCAAAATGGCCCGCAAAAATCATCAAAATCTGAACTTAAGAACTACGTATGCTCAAATATAGCCATTAAATGCTCCTTTAATACGTAATTTTTAGCGAAGAAAAGAATAAGACCAACCCCATTACACTAGGTCTAGCCGTTCCCGAGATATTTTAGTATTTCGTATTTTTCCTACACCATTTTTGAAAATAAGTCCAGTTTTCAAATGAGAACGAAAATTGAATTATGAGTGAATTAAATTTGATTTAAATAAATAGAACGTGAATATAAGTCTGCAGGGATAGTCATGTCCTGCCCACATCAGATTTTTACTTTCCCTGCGATACATGATAATGTATAGGGAAAGTATTGGAATCGTGCCGAAAATCACAACTCGATTTTTCGAAGGATCTACACGTTTCGAGACATCTAGAATACGAAAAAACTATTTTTCGCGGGGCGTCTGTCTGTCTGTCTGTGCGTCTGTCTATCTGTGTGTCTATCTGTCTTTGTGTCTATCTGTGTGTCTGTCTGTGCAATGTATGTATCCACTCTAACTCAAAAACTTACGGACCGAATTTCATAAAATTTGGTAGGTAAGTCACTTGGGGATGACCCTGGTGCTGATTAGTTTTTGGTACGATTCGTGAGAACAGAACCCGCCTTTTTTTGCGCAATGGCCCATAAAATTTCATGTATCCACTCTAGCTAAATTACTAATTGACCAAACTTCACGAAATTTGATAAATAAGTTACTTAGGTGATAGTCTGGTGCTGATTAGATTTTGATATTATTCGAAAAAGAACAACCGGCCTTTTTTTACGAAATGACCCTCAAAAATCGTAAAATCTAAAAAAAAGCTACGTAAGTTCAAATATATCAAATAATTGCTTGTTTTATACGTAATTTCTGATGAGGAAAATAAGAACACCTCTATTACTCTAGGGCTAACTATTCTCGAGATATTTGAGATTTTTCGCATTTATTTATGTCACTTTTAGAAAAATGTCTAATTGCCAAATAAAAACAGAAATTGAGTTAAAAATGCAAATTTAGTGTTATTTTGAGCAATTAAACTCAATTTAATGAATTATTAAAGAATTAAAAAAAATAAATTTGAGTCTGCAGGGAAAGTCATGTGCTGCCCACATCAGATTTTTACTTTCCCTTCAATACATGGTAATGTATAGCGAAAGCTTTGGAATCATGTCGAAAATTGCAACTTGAGTTTTCGACGGATCTACACGTTTCGAGACCTCTAGAATACGAAAAAACGATTTTTAGCTTGCCGTCTGTGTGGGTGTCTGTGTAATCAATGTATGTATCAACTCTAACTCAAAAACGAATGGACCGAATTTCATAAAATTTGTTAAGTCACTTGGATGTGACTTTGGTGCTGATTAGTTTTTGGTGCGATTCGTAAAGGCAGAACCCGCCTTTTTTCGCGAAATGATCCGTAAAAATTTCATTTATCCTCTCTAGCTAAAATACTAATTTATCAAATTTCACAAATTTTAGTAGATAAGTTGCTTGTTTTATACTCTGGAACTGATTAGAATTTGATACGATTCGGAAAAGAAGAACCCGCCTTTTTTTACGAAATGGCCCACAAAAATGTCATGTATCCACCCTAGCTAAAATACTAATTGACTAAGTTTCACAATATTTGGTAGATAAGTTACTTGTGGGACACTCTGGTGCTGATTCGATTTTGGTACGATTAGGAAAATAACAACCTGCCTTTTTTACGACATGGCCTGCAAAAATCTAAAAAGAAATAAAAGACTACGTATGCTGAAATGCATCAAATAAATTCTTGTTTCATACGCAATTTTTGACGATGAAAAGACTATAACATACTCCATTATACTTTAGGTCTAACCGCTCTCTAGATAATTGAGATTTCTTGCATTTTTGTTACACCGCTATCGGAAAAATGTCTAGTTACCAAAAAAAACAAAAAACGAACTAAACATTCAAATTTAGTGTTATCTGGTGCAATTAAACTTAATCTAATGAATAATTAAAGAAATAAAGATAATATGAATTTAAGTCTGCAGGGAAAGCCATGTGCTGTCCACATCAGATTTTTAATATTGTAAACGATATAAATATTAGCTAAATTCACGTTTGAAAATTAATAATCAAAAAGCGATAACACGTAAAATTTCTTTGAAACGGAAATAGCAAATATGTACTAGATTCCAGGTTCTAAATGCGAAAATGAATATAAAATGTGTCGATTTTCTCCTGTTTAGGACAGACTGATATTGCCATGTATACATGACACGTTGTCTCTGTATCAGAAGCTTAGTTGCAACATCTCGTTAAAGATCCACTTTCTATATTACCACTTGAATTCTTTCCACTTTAACAACTACATGGTTAGTGAGGAGCACGGTGAATGTTTTCACTAGGACATTGAAACAACAGTTGCCAACTCAACCATCTTATAACTAGATTTAGTTGTCTTGTGGAGTAGTTAGCGCCCCAAAATGGCCAAATTTAGCCATAAATTAACGAAGTTTGCAAGTGCTTACACAGAACATATACAGAATATATCCAATTTTTGCTGATTCCAACCATAAGTTTCATCCAAGTTTTGATATATTTGATTGCATATAACAAGAAACGTTACCAAGGAAACTGGTCCACATCAATGTCGGCTGACTGTTGTTGGAGATAAATGGTCTTGAACAACTCCTCAAATTACAACAAACAAATCCACGTCGGTAGTAGAATCAGACTTTTAGCTGTACTTGCCATATGCAAGTATTTCTCTGTTATATTAGAAACTTTTTTTTAAATCTTAGCCAATTTTGAGTTTTCATTATCATATTGCTGTTAAGAATCTTGAAATCATTAAAAAATAATCACTTTTAACTCAAGCATGGTTTTTATCAGAATGTGCTATCCAGACTTATTTTATAATTTCCGATGTTTTTAAGTTTTCCAACGTAATTGAGAAGTATTTATGACTTTGGTTACTCTATTTGCCTGTCTTTTTGCATAACTTCCGTAAAAAGGGCAATGTCCAGATCAAATTTTAGTATGTTGTTGAGATGATCAGTGAGATGTTTGGGCAAGAAAATGAATTATATCACCCAATTTGTATCGGATTTAACCCGAATTGAAAAAATGAAATACACTGAACCCAGTGGGAATTAATTTTTCAAACATTTTTTAACGGAGTTAAAATTCCCAAATTGCTTCTGACTTTTATGAAATATTCAAATTATCACATAAAATGTGTGAAAAAAATTCTGCAAAATATATTGGGTATTTTTAAATACAAATTTAAATAATAATTACATCCATATTATATGAATAGATTACATGTCTCATTGCAGAATAAAAAAATCTGATGTGGGCAGCACATGACTTTCCCTGCAGACTTATATACACATTCTCTTTATTTTAATTAAATTTAATTCACTATTAACTCAATTTTCGTTCTCATTTGGTAACTGGACTCATTTTCAAAGGTGGCGTAGCGAAAACACGAAAAAACAAAAATATCTCGAGAACGGCTAGACCTAGTGTAATGGGGTTGATCTTATTCTTTTCTTCGTTAAAAATTACGTATAAAACAAGCATTTAATAGATATATTTCAGCATACGTAGTTTTTTAGTTTACATTTTGACGATTTTTGCGGGACATCTCGCAAAAAAAAGGCAAGTTATTTTCTTCCGAATCATACCAAAATCTAATCAGCGCCAGGGTGACCCACAGGAGATTTATCTACCAAATTTTGTGAAATTCGTTCCATTAGATTTTCAGCTAGAGTGGATACAATCTTTTGCGGGCCATATCGCAGAAAAAGGCGGGTTGTTTTATTCGAATCGTACCCAAAACTAATCAGCACCAGATTCGCCCACAAGTGACTTACCTACCAAATTTTATGAAATTCGGTCAATTACTTTTTTAGTTAAAGTGGATACAAAATTTGCACAGACAGACACACAGACAGTCAGACACACCGACACACTGACACACAGACACACACACAGACGTCACGCTAAAAATCGTTTTTTCGTATTCTAGAGGTCTTGAAACGTGTAGATCCGTCGAAAACTCGAGTTGCGATTTTCGACATGATTCCAATACTTTCCCTATACATTACCATTTATTGCAGGGAAAGTAAAAGTACGTTAACAATTTTTTTCCCCGCTATGTAAAGATTGTGATTTTTAGAGATCGTTTAAATTTATATTTATGTTAAAAGCGCCATAAAAACGTTTTAATTGTGCGTATTATATTTGTGTCTAGTTTCTATGCCGTCGTAATTATAAAATTTTTGATTTTGAATGATCACTAAAATTTCTTTATTTCTACAACGAAGCCTTATTGTAACGCAAAACTATAGCATACAGAATGTAAACAAATCAAGCGATTTTAAGGTGAGTTGTATAAGAATTGCTGAATGTTATTCCACGCGAAACCATTTAGTCTTGGAGTCTGGAATATTAGTGATATGAATGAAATATTCAGTTATTTTACATAGAGGCAGACGATTCATTAAATGAAATAATTTGTCATAATTGCGACAATTTCGAAGAACTAATTTAACAAGAGATAGGAAAACGATATATTTTCTGTAATAATGAAATATTATAATTACTTTCCCTGCAATACATGGTAATGTATAAGGAAAGTATTGGAATCATGTCGAAAATCGCAACTCGTGTTTTCGACAGATCTACACGTTTCGAGATCTTTAGAATACGAAAAAACTATTTTTAGCGTGACATCTGTGTGTGTGTCTGTCTGTCTGTGCAGATTTTGTATCCACTCTAACTAAAATACTAATTGACCTAATTTCATAAAATTTGGTAGGTGAGTCACTTGTGGGCGAATCTGGTGCTGATTTGTTTTGGGTATGACTCGCGATAAAATAACCCGCCTTTTTTTTCGAAATAGCGTAGAAGCTGTTATCCATTCTAGCTGAAAAATTAATGAATCGAATTTCACAAAATTCGGTAGCTAGGTCGCTTGTGGGTCACCTTGGTGCTGATTAGATTTTGGCAGGATTCGGAAAAAAATAAACTACTTTTTTTTTTGCACAATGGCCCGCAAAAATCGCCAAAATTTAAAATAAAAAACTACGCATGCTCAAATATATACATTAAATGCTTGCGTTATACGTAATTTTTAATGAGGAAAAGAATAAGACCAACCCCATTACACTAGGGCAAGCCGTTCTCGAGATATTTTAGTTTTTTTTCGTATTTTCTCTACGCCACGTTTGAAATTAAGTCCAGTTATCAAATAAGAGCGGAAATTGAATTAAAAGTGAATTAAATTTAATTAAAATAAAGAGAACGTGGATAAAAATCTGCAGGGAAAGTCATGTTCTTCCCACATTTTTTTGACATAATTGCAAAAGCATCGTAAAATTTTAGCAAATTATACTTTCCTTGATGTTATTTTTGCAGCAGCTTTAAATGTAAATAAATTTGCATTTAATTTGAATTTTTTTTATAATGGATACTTTATGCATGACTGATCTTTCTTCTTCTGTTTTTATAGCATGCATTCAAAGCCACGTTCGATAAACAACAAAACAGCACCATGTCATAAAATATTTTCAATGATAACATTCAATTTAATAACTACTTTATGTCTATTATAGAACTACAGTGGGTCGCATTTCAAAAGGCATTTCAAAAATACAATTTCCGAAGGATTTTAAAATACTTTTGTTCTAACAGAAACATTATCCTTTTTTATGTACTCCTGGCGGATTTCTCTCGCCACATATTTTCAAATATACGCCCCAATGTGGTATCTACTGCTTCCATATATTTTGGTGAGATTGAGATTTCGAAATCACACACGGAAGAAAAAAATATGTTGTGTTCTTTTCTTTTTTCTTTAAAGCTTCCATTTGAAGCGAAATCTACATTTTTTAAATCTTACAGTCAAGAAAACCGAAGAAACTAAAGAAAATATTTCAGAAAGCCACAAAAAATATTTTAAAAATGTTTAAAATCAAATTCAGATTATAAATATTATCTTTTATATTTATAGTTTGATATGAAAAATCTGACACATCGTATAAAGTTTTATCAGATACTTATATCTTTAAATTTCTTAGATTTTTTTTAATTGTCAATCAAAATAGTCGTAACTTTTTTGTCTAACCTTAGATATTGCAAGAGATGTCGCTTCTAGAGGGAGAAAAACTATTACAATATCTTGAGTATAGCTCGTGAAATTGCTCGAGTAATACCTCAATGCATTTGTAATTGAAATGACACATCTCTACCGATTCGACAACAAAAATAGTACTTAATCTGCACTGTACTTTTACTTGATAATGCTCATTAATAATAATCATTGACTTGATTGTAATGAATGCCACTTAATGTCGTAAAAAGAATGTCATATATTTTAAAATCAGGAATTATGAATGAAAATGACGATTTATTGAGCAACATTTGTTTTTAATCCTTGTAAAGAAATTTTAAGGAACACCAGGATCTTTATGAAACACAAAATAAACCATTATTTAATAACGTAAATTCGTGCATTTTGGACTCATTAATTAACTCGTACATTACTAGTTGTGCCGATATTAAACCCTCCAATTATTTACTTTGCTTGAGTCCAGTAAAGGAATATTAATTATTATAATACTAAATGGATCACACCTACTAAATGGATTAAACTTTAACAATAAAACATTTATTAACAACATCAACACTTATTAATTCATTACGCAATTAATTATTAGTTTTGGCGGGGGAACACGTGAGGCCACTAAATTTGCCTAAACGTTTCTAGACCTAAAGTTATTTGAGGAACACATACCTTCAAAGCCGTCTTGGACTATGATCATATATCAAAATGCTGGCATCAGTAATTCGTACTCGCAATAACTCTCGGTGTGTGGCTCCTTCTCGTACTCTGATTGCACTCACACATCAGTAGATCTCCATTATTTTGGAACCTCTACGGAACAATCTACAAGTCTGTATTTCAATTTAAGTCATCATCTCCAAGTTATCTTATCTGTCTGCTTCTTCTTTTGGTCACAGGTTATGGTTCCCTCTTTTATCAAGGCTTTTTCCCCTTGCTTTCATTTGTAGCTTTCAGTGTGACGCAACAAGAACCCCTTTCTATTGGATAATCTTTATCCAATGGTATGGTTCACATCCTCGTAAGGGCCAGCTCGGTCCACTGTGTTATGGCGGTCCCAAATTTATGGTTTTTGACCTTTTGGGTTCACGTGTCGTAAAACTCGGCGCCATCCAGACTGGCAGTATTTATTGTTTGCCGGTTTGAACATAATTAATAATTGCCATAAACTTGTCTCACCAAAACCATGTGAGATCTATTTCTGGTCTAACAGTTAGCACTTAAGACCACGTCCTTTGCAAATAAATACCTGCAAAGGATGCGAAAAATTACAAAATTGCTATGTGACACACTTTTGGGAATTTCTATAACGGCTCACATATACGCACATCTTGTTTTCAATGCATCTATCATATATTCGTTATTAAGAAACGCATATTAAATGCGAATCATAATCTGAATGATGTTATATGCGACAGCGATAGTAGCTTGGAGAACGCTCTTTTTAGGTGGGTTCTGTAATGAGACTGTTAATAATTATATTAATTTAATGTATGAACTTGAAAAATAATTAAAAATGCATTTACGAGTAAATTGGTTGGGGCCGAGTCCTCGTCTTATAAAAAAATAATTTACCGGGCCGTGGTTTCGCAAAGGCTGAGAAGCACTACTCTAGAATTCGGAAAAACGAATTTTGGAGTGACGTCTGTGTTTGTGTGTCTGTCTGTGCGATGCATGTATCCACTTTAACTCAAAAACTAATGCACAAAACTTCATAAAATTTTATAAGTCACTTTTTGGTTACCCTGAGTGCTGATTAGATTTCCGTGCGATTGGAGATAAAAGACCCTTTCACTTTTTTCGAAATGGCCCACAAAAATCGTGTGCATTCACTCTAGTCAAAAAACTAATTGAACAAAGTTCACAAAATGTAGTAGATAAGTCACTCGCGGATCACCCTGATGCTGATTAGATTTTGCCACAAGTCTGAAAATAAAAACCTGGCTTTTTTTTACGAAATGGCCCGCATGAATCGTCAAAATCTAAAAAAAAAGACTACGCATGCTCAGATATATCAAATAAATGTTTTTTGATGTAATTTTTGACAATGAAAAGAATAAGACCAAACCCATTACTCTAGAACTAACCGTTTTCGAGATATTTCAGATATTCGCATTTTTGCTACGCAGCCTGTGGTGCACATAAGTAAATAAAATAAAGCATGCTTTTAGAATTATTGAATTTTACATAGTTAACATGGCCGTAATTATCGTACATAGTAGAACATTGTTACACATCGCGTTGTTTGTCGCTATTAAAACCCACCATATTTTATCTTCAGTGCGAGTTCTGTAACATAATATTAATTAACATACTACTAAATTAATTGCACCATTTTAACTTTAAAAATAAATAATTTATTAACGACATAGATCACTTAATTACTCAATCACGACAATCATTAATCTTAATTCCGCCGGAGAGAGGCAATGTGAGACCAGCTGATATCGTGATTATAAAAATGTTCTATGATCATCATACAATAGTTGTGAAGTACATACCTTTGATTTACGTCTATGGACGTTGGCACACCTCGTTAAATGCATTGATACTATGACACTCCTCTGACTTTGTCACAAGCTCGTACTTAATATCGATCATTCTCTTACTGGTACCCAATCACGGCATAGTATACCCACTCGTACTTAGTCGAAGTCATCGTGAATTTCTATGTCAACTGTTCTTTGCATCCTTTTTCAGACTCTTTTGGTTGTGGCTCTTTTGCCTGAGGTCTGACCGTGCTGTTGGCCATCTCGGGTGCGGTATCCCCGTGGTTTGCGCGCTAGATTTGCACGCTACCACAAATGCCGCCGTGTTCATGCGGAGTACGATCACGTTAAACATGTGGGTCCGTAAGTCCTTCCGAGAGGTTGGTGGTAGGGGAAGGAGGGTACGGTCCCTGTGGATGCCTCCCCCACTGGGTTCCGGTCTAAATTGGGTGGCACTTCCCGGCCGTCTATACAGTTACCTTACACCTTTCTGGTAGGTCGGACGGTCTGGGTCTCAACAACAACAACGCCTCTTTGGCTCTTATTGACAACCTTCAGGGCGAAGCTACAAGAAACTCCCCCATTGGTCAACCGTTTACTCAATCTCGTTTTTCACCTTATCCTTAGAGTCCTTCGACCTACCTGTCTTGACGCCACTAAATTTATGATTTCTGCTGACCTTCGGGTCAGGGTGTTGCAAAAACTGGCGTTATTGAGACTGAAGATATTGCCTGACGTTTCAGACACAATAAATAACGCACATAAAACTGTCTCACCAAAATCTGGTGTGAAATCTATTTCTGGTCTCACACCGCCTTTGAAAATAGGTCCAGTTACCAAATGGAAACTAAAATGACATTAAAAGTGGAAATTCAGTGTTGTTTTAAATAATTATGCTTGTTATTTTGTGCGAAACACTCAATTTAAGGAATTATTAAAAAATTAAAGAGAAAATAAAGTTAAGTCTGCAGTGAAAATCACCTGTTGCCCGCATCAGATTTTCATATTTGCAATTAGATTCAAATAAATATATCTTTATATAGTATATATTCAAGCAGCATATTTTTGATTTTTCTCTGAACATTTCACTTTGCCATCTAAAAATAACTTTTACAAACTCCAGTGACAATCAATACTACCATCGGACAAAGTTAAAATGACGGACAGATTTGGCATATTAGTAATCCGATGAATGTGGCAGGTTGTCTAATAAAAAGTAAAAATCTCAGATAAAAACAAATAATTTAAAATATATGCTGCTGAAAGATTTTGCAGCCTGTTTTTGTATATATTTATCTGAATTCAGAACTTATACTGTCTATCCGCTAGCCACTTTGAATGTGTCAATAACCCCTCTTAATTGCATACACTTGGCTACACTCTATTGTATGCGATTAAACGGGGACAAAGTAGTAAGCAGGATTATATTATTAATATCCCTCTTGATTATGTACTATAAAGATGATTAATATAAAATAATTATAACATTTCTCATAATGAATAGTAGTAAGTTATTACTATAAACATAATACATTCCTTCTATTTATTATGTACTAGCCGCCTTTGGCGACCAGCCTGTTCGCTACCCTTGAAAATTCTGACCTTGGCAAATTCTAACCGTGGCACACTCGCTGGCGCGACCTACCAGTAAAGTGTAAGGTAACTGTTTGGAGGGCCAGGAAGTGCCACCCAATTTAGACAGGAACTCAGTGGGGGAGGCATCCACAGGGACCGTACCCTCCTTCCCCTACCACCAACCTCTCGGAAGGACTTACGGTCCCGCATGTTTAACGTGATCGTACTCCGCCTGAACACGGCGGCAGTTTTGGCAATGGCGGGAATCGAACCCGGACCTACCTAGTGCAAATCCCGCGCGCTAACCACTGGTATTATTATGTATATGTTACCGGCAATGTATGAAATGCCGGCATTTTATAGAATACCTAGACATCTTATAGAATACCGACCGTTTTTAGGCAAAG
Organism: Amaurobius ferox; assembly: GCA_951213105.1. Taxonomy (NCBI): domain Eukaryota; kingdom Metazoa; phylum Arthropoda; class Arachnida; order Araneae; family Amaurobiidae; genus Amaurobius; species Amaurobius ferox. The sequence continues at coordinate 32,752,396 of OX578144.1, read as the reverse complement.
TATAAAATATGAGAATTATTATATACTTTCCCTAAGCATTGTATTATACCTAGGCATTCTATACGATGACAAATGCTATTTAGGCAAATCATGAAAAAAGGAATGAATTGGAGATATATTTCATACTTTGCCGGCTTGTTATTTGTCATTCTATAGAATGCCTAGGAAATCTGTGAAATGTTAATCGTATCATATATTGCCGACCAGTTTTTGGTATTCTATAAAATGCCTAGGTATTCTATAGAACGCCGGCTTTCATACATTACCGGTTATATTACCGGCAATGTAAGAAATGCCGGCATTCTATAGAATACCTAGGCATTTCACAGAATGCAGACCTTTTTGAGGCAAAGTATGAAATATGAGAATTATTATATACTTTCCCTAGGCATTGTATATAATACCTAGGCATTCTATAGAATGACAGATGCTATTTAGGCAAAATATGAAAACACGAATGAATCGGAGATGTATTTCATACTTTGCCGGTTTGTCATTTGGCATTCTATAGAATGCCTAGGAAATCTGTGAAATTTTAAACGTTTCATAGATTGCCGACCAGTTTTCTGTATTCTATATAATGCCTAGGTATTCTATAGAATGCCGGCTTTCATACATTGCCGGTAACATATATACCTTTTGAATTAAGCTGAGAAAAATCTGAGGTTGCCAAATTTGGCGGTTTATCGCTTTTCCTCCAATATTTTCCAACACAAATTTATCCAATGTCTCAGCTTTTATGCAATTAACAGGGGATTTCTACGAGACAAAAAGGGCATCGTTAACATTAATCCTACTGTTCGTTTCTGCTTCACAATAATCTATGCATATAACCGGGGTATGCGAATATCCTTTACTCGATGAAGTGGGGCCGACTGGATTTAAAACAATATCATTTTCTTCTACGGAAAGTGCTTGAGCTATTGGGACAGAGTGCATACGATAAGTCGTCCTAAATCACCCACTTAACTTCTTAAGGAAATGTCTATAAGTGTGAAACTTAGGTCTATCTGTATTAACTTGACCATGATCTATATAATAAAACTGATTACAGCGCCCCTAGTGGATAATTTTAAAAGTCACGATACCGAAATCTGCAGAAAGTGAAGATAACAGAAAAGTTGTAGATCATTGTCTAATTAATAGGAATCACCCTAAACCTGTTACAGAAGGCATTTTTTTCACATAATATGGTTATTGGCGAATTGCTGTCCTATTCAAGAATGGTGTAACACTTACAACACTTACATGAACAGAAATCTAATGTAAATTAAGTATAAAATGCCCTCCGGCAGAGACAATGTGCATTTGAATTTCAAAAAGAATATATCAGTGTTCTAGGACAAGAACTGCAAGTGTCACCGTATTACAAGCCGTTATGGTACTAATTTTTGAGAGATATTTTTTGTCTTTAGTATAAATATTTCGTTCGTTCCAGGTGTCGATTCCTACCTACTAATTAGGTAATTCTTAACAACTTTGTAATTGACTTTTTGGCCGTCTCGGTTTACTGTAGAATTCTTTATCCCATTGTTTTAAATACCCCGCTGGCGGACTGAAATCCCGTGTATTCAATCAAGTATAATCGCTTTACTATAAATAGACCTATCGTGCACATTCGTGGACATTTCTTTACAAAATTATTGAGGTGTTGAAAGTTACTTGGAAGTACTATTACTTCGTGTTATTTGTGGTTGGATACATTACTTAAGTTTTGCTTATTCTTTGCACTAAGTGTATTTTACTTATTGTTCTATTTCTTAGGTTTGGCTATAGGTAGTGCTTAGATTATGACTGATATGGATTCATAATCGAAATTTAGTTCATTAAGGATTTCCGTTACAGTTTCTGGAGTTCCAGTTTTTCCAAAAATTCGTATGACTGTACGATATAAAAGTGCAAAAGGAATAAAATTGCTGAAAATTTCCGTCGAAAATAAAGTGTACAACACATCGTTTGACATCATATGAAGATTGTTTCATAAATTTCATAAAATTCTTGTTTTTTTTTCTTGTCTGCAGCATCCTATTACTTTTAGGGCAGAAACTGTTGTACTGTAAGTTTTTTATTTGCCTAACTTACTTGTTGCATAAATAAAATGTGTAGTTTGTCTGGGATAGATTTCTATGAAAAGCATCCCTCCCTTAGTAGTATGGCTGATGGAGGAACCAGCTGCTCTTCTAAGAAACCAGAATTTTTTTCAAACGAATGAAATAAATACTTAATATCTTTCATTTATTCCTTTCGAATATAAGAAATATTTTTGGTAGAATATCTGTGATTCATAAGTACAGTTTTATATCGATTTTGTCAAACACTTGGTACAATACATTATTTCATGATTTTATCGTTTATTTAAATAACTTCCCAGTTTCAATGATTTGTTCTTTTTAGCTGAAGAAACCTTTTCACGAATAAATACCTTTCTTTGCCTCGGGGGAAGGTTCTTATCTATGATTTCTGTTCGAGTTAATCGAAAAATCGAATTTTTCTTTAACGCACAACTTATATATTTAATTCATTTTTATGCCTTTGGTTTATAGCTCCTCGTGGAATAAAGTTAATTTTCTTTCCGAATTAACATAGATCTTTTATATCCAAGTTGACTGTTACGTTTTATGAGTTTCCTTGATATTTATTTAAAGTGCAATTTTTTGAATAAAATATTCCGTAGGTTCCAAATATTTCAGTAAATATTGCAGATAAATATAAAATGTGACTTTTTTACCCTAGCTATAAATAGGTGGATTATGACGTAAAATAATGTACAAATAAAATTAAAAGCCTAGGCGATCGTTTCTAAAATACTTCATAGGATTTCTTTTCAGTGCGATTAAGCTAAGAGCTTTACTCTAAAATGTAAATCATTTCATCAAAATAAATTCTTGACTTATTTTAGAAATATAAATTTATATTTAAACTAGAGAGTTCTGCCCCTGTTCACAACGCTTCACCAACCCCCGTAACTTGCTTCGCGAGTAGGGAGACTTTGCTTCCTACTCGCTGCACTCGCTTCGCGAGCTACTTTAAGCAAAACTAAAGTATAAATCGGTAAACGGTTTATTTCACCGTATTACTCTATTACTTCTCTCCAAATGTATCAAATTTCATACTGTTGTATGCTATTGTTTTTGCGGTTGGAGACAGAGAAAATCAATGGATCTGCTGACACGAAAGAATATTTTTCACTTCAGAAGTGCATAAAGAGTCAAATATCTCGTAAACTACATCAAAATTAAAAAATGAGCTCCATCCTGCAAAAAGTCGACTATGTAGGTACCTTCCTCCAAAAATTCATGGTCTTGTTATAGTTAGTCTATCCAGGACGCGAACTCGCAGCTCAAATATATTGTCCGTGATTTTGACATTAAATACAGTATTTATTACGGTTTATTACTTTCCTTATATACATAATGTATAAGGAAAGTATTGTGACGGGGTCGAAAATTCGAATTCGAGTTTTCGACGGGAGATCACGTGTCAAGCATCCCTGATCACGAATCAAACATTTTTGAAGTGATGTCTGTATGTGTGTGTGTGTGTGTGTGTGTGTGTGTGTGTGTGTGTGTTTGTCAGTGAGTCTGTGGAGAAGATAACTGACGAACGAATGGACCGATTCGAACAAAATTTGGTACAAAAATCACAATCTGTAAACACTGGAAGCCTATTGTTTTTATACGCAATCGAATGTTTAGAACTCCCCTAAATTTTCGAATGAAATTTTGAAAAAATCGTCAAAAAATCAAAACCGCTAATAAAGTTACGCAAAGAGACATTTCTTATGTAATTTTTTATTAGAAAACGATTGACATAAATTTTAGAACGCTATCATGAACCGTTCTCGAGATATGTACATTTTTCAAAAATATTATCAAAAAGTCATATAAAATTAAAAAATATATATATTCTATTGAGAAACATGTTCACTTTTCATATGTAATACCATGCGATAATTTGGGTGACAGCATTTTTGTGGATCTAGCTCGTTCCATTCATGAAAAAATATACTTCAAGTAATACTTTTGTATTTGAAAGCCAATAGTCATTTATCTGCTGTAAGAATAACTTATTTCTTCATCCATAGGACTTTTCGAGATTTTGGCGGCAAATTTGGCGGAATGTCGCCAACTTGGCGACTTTTTGAAATGTTGCCGAATTAACGAAAATCTCGCCAAATGGATAAAAATGACGCTATATCAATGAAAATGGCGACTAATTGTCAAAAATTCAATATCTTGAAAGAATATAAGTATCTACTATAAGGAAAACCTATTTTTTAACTGTAAAATTAGTAATTTAATTACATTATATAAGGAAAGCCATGTGTTGCCCACATCAGATTTTTTTAGTGTGTTTTCCAAACCATTCTCTAAACATGTACCAATTTTTATATTTTTGTATACTATAGTTTTTGCGGTACAAAACAAAGAAACGCGAGGAACGAGGAATTTGTCAGACGGCGGCGGCGGTTTTAAAATGTACCAGGCACTTTTAGTTTTTAAATAAAATTACATGCTGAATTTAATAAAGTCCCACACGTAATTTATGTACAAATTCTCGGTTGATAACCCTTTTCATAGAATTACATTATTGCATGTACTCGCCACGTAACAGATAGGAAACTACATATACTATTAAAAGCTGAAATCGCATGTTCCTTCAATTTCGAAGCCAATGAATAATAATTGGTATTGAATAATAGGTTTTTTTCTATCCTAGAACACGTTTGATATAGTCGAGATTTCGAAATTGATATAATATGTATTTCAAAGCGCCCCCTGGACCAAAATTAAAAAAAAGTCTTCGTTTTCATTTTACAGATATTCAAAGATCGGGGAAATCCCAAGAGAATTGCGAAACTGTTCGCTATTATCTGATCTCTGTACTTTTTAAGTCCCGCCTTCTCGCCGAGTGAAAGGATTCAGTTTTAAATATTATTAATTTATTTTACATTGCTTTATTTTTATATATTTGTTTATTTGTTTTTACTATGAATGCGGAAAATGTTGGATGAAACGTGGCCACGGAGGGATTCGGTTTTTTTCGCGTTTTCATGACCGGTCAAAATAAATATTCAACTGAGTAACGGAAATAAAAAAAACATTTTTAAAATTTAAATTAGTTTTGATGTTAAATTAACAATAGGGTGAATATATAAAGTCTAATTGTGCTATAATTGTTGAAATAGCGATTAAATTTGTGTCAGTGGTACGGACATAATTCGGATTATAACATCCATCTTTTTCATCGGCATTTTAATCAAGCTTTTTCCCTGTAGAACTGAATACTTGAAATTGTCATTGTTACTTAGGAGCTCACGAATGCTATATGGTTGTATCCGAATTGCATGCAATGCTTAGTCTTCTTAAGAAGTATCATGGCCGATGAGGGGGTTTATAACGTAACTAGATTTTTGTCTCATGAAGTTACGGGTTTCGATATAAACTATGTCCGTTAGGAAAAGGGGCTGATGTTTGGTTTTGTGGGTGGGGAGTAATATCACGCCAGCTGCCCAAGTGTACGCGGATATTAGCTTCTTATATAGCTTTTAATTATAGCTTCTAATAATAGCTTTTAATACAATATTAGCTTCTATTTAGGGAGTCCGGAGTCGAAATCGGGCCAAAGCTGATTATTAAGGGAGCAGAGACCAGCGACCTAACAAATCGACACACTATCCATTGAACTATCGCTTCGAAAACACTTTTCGAAACACTTTTAATTTTTAATTAATTTGTTATTTTAAACAAAAAAAAAATAATATTTTAAAATTAAGTGATGATTCAGAACCAACCTGTCGAGTTTCTCCTAAAGTTAGATCTTCGGGCCCACTGAGCAGATCAGACGGCTAGTAATGACAGCAATAAAACCTGGTGTGTGCATCAATTTTGACCTCGCTAAATTCGGCACATATCAACTTTTCTTGTTGTCTGAGTATATATTGATTATTCCATGCTGATGGGCGCATAATAAGCGTTCTCTTGATGCATACACGTAAGGTACTGATTTACCCTAAGTAAGGTACTAATTTACAGCAAGAAAGAGCTTCAGTAGCACCATATTTACTATTACATTAAGGAATTATATTTATCACTTTCTGACATAATTGAAAAGATTTCGTGACTTTAGTCGTTCTCCCGATAACTTCGGTAAAAATGGCTTGTTGACGAAATGGCATTTTAGTATTTTTTTGGACGATCTGTGGGTGTTTGGGAATGAAAACTTATAATATCACCCAATTAATTTCGGATTTAACCCGGATCGAAGAAGTAAAATACATTGAATCCTATGGGACTTGATTCCTCAAACATTTTATAATCGGAGTTAAAATTCACAAATTGCTTCGAATATTTTAGGGAATATTCAAATTATCACATAAACTGTGTAAATAAATTTCAACAATATGTGTTAAATAGTTTTTTCAATAGAAATTGAAGTAATAATTACACCCATATGATATAAAGAGATGAAATGCGGCTTCCATATTTGCCAGCTGTGTGTTTTTCCCGTAGATGTTAAAAGACCGTTTAAATTTATATTTAGTGTTGAATCCGGCATAAAACGGCTTTGTTTTTTCATATTTATCTGTGTATCTAAATTCTGTTCCAACGCAATTACAATATTTTTATTTTCATGGATCGCCAAACTTTCTTTATTCCTACAACGAAGTTTAATTTTAGCGCTGAACTATGGCATACACAGTGTACACAAATCAAGCAATGGTAAGGTAAGTTGTATAAGAATTGCTGAATTTGTTTTTCGCGCAATATTATTTAGCTCTGGAGTCTGAAATATAAGCGATATGAATGATATATGTATTGATTTTACGTACAGTGTCAGACGATATATAAAATGAAGTGATTGGTAATATTTACAACAATTTCAAAGAAACAATTTTACATGATATAAGCAGGGGCGCGGTAGCCCATTGGTTAGCGAGCTGGAGTTGCACTCGGTAGGCCCGGGTTCGATTCCAGCCACTGCCAAAACTGCCGCCGTGTTCATGCGGAGTACGATCACGTTAAACATGTGGGTCCGAAAGTCCTTCCGAGAGGTTGGTGGTAGGGGAAGGAGGGTACGGTCCCTGTGGATGCCTCCCCCACTGGGTTCCGGTCCAAATTGGGTGGCATTTCCCGGCCGTCCAAACAGTTACCTTACACCTTTCTGGTAGGTCGGACGGTCTGGGTTTCAACAACAACAACATGATATAAGCAAACTATATAGTTTATATAATAATGGGACATTATAGTTGTGACATAATAATAATTGCAAACGCTTCGTAAACACTTTGCAAATTATACTTTCGATGACGTCATTTGAAAAAAGTTTAATTTGTGTAACTAGCATTGTGATTTTCGTTGAAGTTTTAAGATTTATTTTGCCAATGGCAAATTTTAAAGCAGTTTAAAATGTAAACACAATGCCATTTCAGTTGGAAAGTGTTTCGTAATCAAGCTTTATGTACGATTGATCCTTGTTTAATTCATGTATTCGGCTTCTTTACAGAAATCCATATATACTCATTCTCTATCTTGCTTGATAAACTTGCCTTGCTTCCAAATAACTGAATTGCAATGATGATATAACATAGATATATGAACCGCAATTGCACATTCGAATGCAAACTTCATTTAGTTGTGCCAGAAATGCTAAATGCAATTCTACAAAAAAAATTAAGTAGCAAATCCATGAGAAGAAGTATTAATTGTTTTTTATAAATTCATTCGACGTTATACATAATTTCAAAAACGCGTCGCTTATTTAAACAAATTTTTAATTTCAATTATATATTCTTTTTAGTTTGAGAAATCGCTTTTGGAATAAATACACTCCACCTTCTCGAGGGAGTGCTCTTATCTATGATATTGCTTGCGGCTAATCGAAAAATGAAGTTTTACTTAACATCTTATTTCATTTATTGATTAAACTCTTGACTTATGTAGTTTATAGCTCTCAATGCAATAATTTTCATTCCGAGGCAAATATTTATTTTTAAAAGTTTAATATGAAATAATAAAATATGTTTTCGGTTAGTGGTGTTCAAACCCACTGTTTATCGATAACAAGCCAGATTATATACATTAGACCATACCATATCTTCAGATTTAACTCCTCAATTTGAGATATATTTAGTAAGATAATAAAATCTGGGATTCAAAGCCACTTCCTCTTGATTACAAATCCGAGACGACACAATTTGTTCATGACGTGCATTCGGATCTGACTCCTCAGATTGAGATGTACAGGGTGCGCCAGAAAGAACGTTCTGATTTGACAGAAGCGTTGATTCGCTCATAGTAGAGGTACAGCAGTGGGCATGGTCTCTTTTGACTTGTTTGCGCATGCCATTTTTAGTTACCGCCATGACTTGGAGCGGAAAGCATCCTGATTTTGTTGTTTAAGAGTTTGTTACGAACGGTGAATCTGTGATAACGACGCAACGGGCCTTCCCAATACTCTTTCAACTCGGAGGTCATGATATGGTTCCAGCTGCACAAACAATTCGTCGTTGGGTTTCAAATTTTAGACGAACAAGTTCGGCTTTAAAACGAAAGAGTCCTGCCCGCCCTAGAAACGCAACAAGACCGGAAGATGTGGCAGCTGCTAGAGATTCCATACAGCAGTCTCCCAAGCGATCTGCATGCAAACACGCAGCTGCAGATACGGGGTGACATCGGTTGGCCACCGCCTTCGCTGGATTTGACCGCATGTGATATTTTTCTGTGGGGCTATCTCAAATCGAAAGTGTACCAACACCGACCAACACATTTGCAAGCACTCAAGGCAGCAATTACGCAAGAAATCACTGCGATTCTGCGGGACATGATCCGCAGATCACTGCAAAATTTCCGAAACAGACTTCAAAACTGCATCGACATTGACGGTCGCCATTTAACTGATGTACTCTTCAAAACTTAATGGATAACAATGGCATACTGTGTACTTCTCAAGTATAAAAGATTTCCTTGTCTATCTTGCTTTGTATTTTTTTTTATTGAAGTTCCAAATCGGTACGCTCTTTTTGCCGCACCCTGTATTTCTTGGGGTGTATTTCTGGAGGTGTATCTTGAGATGTATTTCTTAAGATGTATTTCTCAGACCATACCTTATTTTCCTATTTGACTCCTTAATTAGAGATGCATTTATTTAGATAATAAAATATGAGTTTCAAACCCACTTTCTATTGATTACAAATTCGAGGCGACACAACTTAATCATAACGTGCATTCGGATTTGAGATGCATTTCTTGAGGTGTATTTCTTGAGATGTATCTTGAGATGTATTTCTTGAGATGTATTTCTCAGACCATACCTTATTTTCCTATTTGACTCCTTAATTAGAGATGCATTTATTTAGATAATAAAATATGAGTTTCAAACCCACTTTCTATTGATTACAAATTCGAGGCGACACAACTTAATCATAACGTGCATTCGGATTTGAGATGCATTTCTTGAGGTGTATTTCTTGAGATGTATCTTGAGATGTATTTCTTGAGATGTATTTCTTAGATCATACCTTATCCTCCTATTTGACTCCTCAACTTGTGATGCATTTATTACGATAATAAAATCTGGGTTTCAAACCCACTTCCTATTGATTACAAATCCAAGACGACACTATTTGATCATAACGTATATTTGGATCTGACTCCTCAGATTGAGATGTATTTTTTCAAAAAATAGATCTACAGCTCATATCCACTGCCTATCGATGGCATACTCGAGACTACCCACTCAGATCATAACGTATGCTCGGATCTGACTCCTCAATTGCAAGATGTATTTTTTGAAAAAAAATTGCTTATTCAATCGCTGGTAGAAATGGAATGGGAGCAATTCACTTTAACATATATGCTGTCAGCTATACCTGATATCCGAAAATGCATAACATGCCGAAAGTTAGTAAAGCAAATATGGACAAAATCGTTTCATACACTTTTTTAAATCAACATAACACTGGGCTCAATGTATACAAAGTAAAACAAGGTACTACTCGAACAAAATAACTATTTATTTTTATTATCACCTCCAGTCAGTCTCTAGCAAACTTGCCTCCAAATTGCTCCACATGGATGCAATAACATCACATGTCTGGTACCTTCATCATAGTCATCCAGCATTTCTGTTCAGAAGTGGTTTGACCCCAGTACGATGGTTTTGTGTTCCAAAGTATTTGTCATCCAATGCTGTATCCAATATATTTAAAAAAAATGACATAATAAGATCCCAAATTCCTTCCATATGACATTGTAAAAAGGTGAAAAGCAACTATACTAAATTTTAGATTTTATTTAAACCCCAAAACGAGCGCCATGTCCGCCGTGATCAAAACCAGAGCCAGCTGCTTAGAAAACTGCCAAGTTAATATCAAACCATTATGAGCAATTAATAGATTATGTGTAATTAATAACCTATTGAAACAAAACATAGTAAAATTGTTGAGATAAAAAAAAACATTGTAATGTTTTTGAACATATAAATATAAAATAAAACTTTATGGCAATTTGTATATAGCGATTTATAAAATACTGAAGGCATCCAGCAATTTATGAAATTATCAGGTATTCTACTGAATACCTATATGAAACATTAATAAGTTTTTAAATTACTTAAATATTTTGGGATTTAAGTGTTCGAGCATTACATAAAATATTTAATTTTATTGGCACATAGCAACCTATATAACATTTTAAACTTTTCAATACTCATAGTACAGAAATAAACTAGAATATGTAAAATAAATTATGGCTAATTTTACTTCTTCCAAGCAATATACACCTGCATATGAAAAAATGATTTTTAAATATATTTCTTGATGGAGCGGAAATTAAATTCTTAATTTTCTACTGAAACATCTACTTATATTTTATTATCCTTTCCTCATTGTGATCGTAAAAAAATGTTGAATTCGAAAAGTCATTTTAAATCCTCCAGAATTCTTCCTGGTTATCTAAAATATTGAATCTTTGCACAGCACTGATCAATGGCCAGTACCGACTGAAGCTGAAGTTTCAATTTCTCACGCAGGAGCATACAATATTGTCGAGGAAGGGATATAAAACTTTCCAGAAGCCCTTCGAAACCTAAAACTTTGCACTGATTTTTAAACTAACATATAAACTTGAAACTCTGTACATTTGTACAATTGGCCGTAAGATAGTACCTACCTGAACCAGGTTTCAATTAAGATGGCCACTCTGAACGCTAAGCACCGTACAGTGCACCACTCTGAACCCTAAGCAACGCTAAACACCGTATTTAACAAGCTTATACACTAATATTAAATGTATGCCAACGGCTCTACCGTGCTGATAACACCGGTTCTCGTTAGATCACCGAAGTCAGGCAGCATCGGGTGCGGTTAGTACTTGGGGGGGCGACCACCTGGGTACACCGCGTGCTGTTGGCACATTTCGGGCCCTGTTTTTGCTCGCTGGATTTGCACACTGCCACAACTGCCGCAGTGTTCATGCGGAGTACGATCACGTGAAACATGTGGATCCGTAAGTCCTTCCGAGAAGTTGGTTGTAGGGGAAGGAGGGTACGGTCCCTGTGGATGCCTCCCCTACTGGGTTCCGGTCTATATTGGGTGGCACTTCCCGGCCGTCCAGACAGTTATCTTTTTGGTAGGTCGAACGGTCTGGGTCTCAACAACAAAAACTAATATTAAATGCAATTATAAAATGTAAAGGATTCATTTTACGTACATACCAAAATGTATTACTGTTTCGAAAGGATTTTTGCACGCTTTCTTGTGCTATGCACAGTATTATTTATTTTAGTCTCAGAATATAAAAAAATTCGTATAATAGTGAAATGATGGCTATAAAATATACCGTCATTTTTATGTTGTGTTATTCCATCCGCTGAGAAAAAGGCTCCAGGGTTATATCGTTAAATACGCGTTGAATATTCTTACGGTTATATTCCATAACTTGTCAAATAATCGTTGCTGTACTTTAATATAATACAAATATTTGAGTTTCGCGAAAATGCCAAGATTGTTGAAGATAGGGAATTCCTATTTATAATAAAAGTTTATATTTAACATTTACCAGAGAAGATGACTTTGGTTATATATATTTAGATATTGCATTTCTTATCTGGAATAAACTGATATTATTTTAAGGGCATGATATTTTAATAAAAGTTTAGTATATAATTATAATATTGTTGTTTTGCCCTTTCGCGACGGCGGAACAAGCCTTCTTTACACCACCAATGAATGGGTTGTTGTGCCATTAGTGCACATACACTATTACACGTTAATTACTTTACCTTTAACTGTGATACTCCACAAAAAGGTAGAAAACAAATGCTTTTTACTCGTGTCAAGAACTTTTCCTTGTACGTTAGTTAATAATACAATTTATATTTTAAAAATTCAATGCAGGAAAGTTTCTTTTACGATTGACTTTAGAATCCATTATATTTAAGTAAAATGCAGGTTAATCATTTTTTTTTTATTTTAATATTTTCTAAAATGATATTTAAATATATTGTAAATAATTATTTGCAAAAATTGTTAATATTTACTTTATTATCTGTATATTCAGATAAAAGCAAAGTTGACATTACCATTACCTTTTATAATTTTAATGCAAATTAATTTGCATATTTATACAATCCTTATTACGATTTGCAGGGGAAGCATAAATAATATTTTTCATAAGAAATTAGAAATATATGCAACAGTTTCTACATGAATGTAAAATAAATTTCGATACACGTAGAAATAGCATTCTGAAATATTTTAAACAATTTGCTAACCTTTTAAATTATACAACTTATTACTTTCCTTATATACATAATGTATAAGGAGAGTATTGTGACGGGGTTGAAAACTCGAATTCGAGTATTCGACGGAAGAGCACGTTTCAAGCACACCTGATCACGAATCAAACATTTTTGAGGTGATGTATGTGTGTGTGTGTGTGTGTGTGAAAGTATGTGTGTGTGTGTGTCAGTAAGTCTGCGGAGACAGTATCTTACGAACGAATGGAGTGATTTGAATGAAATTTAGTACAAAAATCACAATCCGTGTATACTGGAAGTCTATTATTTTTAAACGTAATCGAATGTTCAGAACTCTCCTAAATTTTCGAGTGAAATTTTGAAAAAAACATCAAAAAATCAAAACCATTAATAAAGTTAAACATATAGACATTTCTTATGTCATTTTTCCAAAAAAACGATTGTCATAAACTTTACAACGCTAGCATAAACCGTTCTCGAGATATTGCACGTTTTTCAAACAAATTTATCAAAAAATTCCATAAATTAAAAAAATATATATCTGTTGAGAACCATGTTCACTTTTCATATGTAATATCATTCGATAAATTGGGTGACATCATTCTCGTGGATCTAGCTCGTTCCCGTCATGAGAAAAGATACTTTGAGTAATACTTTTGTATTTGAATGTCAATAGTCATTTATCTGCTATAAGAATAACTTAATTCTCCCTCCATAACGCTTGGCGAGATTTTTGCGACGAATTTGGCGGAGTGTCGCGGCGACTTTTTGAAATTTTACCAGATCAACGAAAGTTTCGCCAAATGGATAAAAATGACGCTAAATCATTGAAAATGACGACAAATTGTCGAAAATGCAATATCTTGGAAAGAATATAGGTATGCACTATAAGAAAAACCTAATTTTTTACTATAAAATTAGAAAATTCATTGCATTATATAAGGAAAGTCATGTGTTGCGCACATCAGATTTTTTTAACAATAAGCACTGAAAGATCTAATTAGAAAAATGAATTTCTATTCAAAACGAAATTAAAAAGGACTGGTTATGAATGCATTATTCAGATAGTTATCATATTGAATTCCTATTCGTTAAGTGGATAATTAAGTGAAGTTTATAAAGTCATTATTTGAGTAATTTCATAGACACAAACTTTAAGCACGTCTTATGTAGACGCCATTGTTGAAACAACCACGAGTGTTACAGAGAAATATATGATAATTTATTTCAAATCAAAAAATTTTAATGTATCTTCATAATCAGTTCGTTTACTTTAATCACGTTTTCTCCTTTTTATTTCACCAACCAATGAGATAGGGAAATGAAAAATGGAACAAAAAAATCGTTTACATAATTAAAGACACCGAATTCTTAAAATCGTAAAGGAATAAATCTATTTGCATTCAGGTGTTAATGTTTTTCTAGCTAAATGCGTAGTGTCCAAATCGCGTACTGTTACTGCAAATGTCACTAGCCAATGCGACATATTTAGTAGATGCCGGATATAGTTGGCGCTGGCCAATTCGACACATTTAGTGAATACCGGATATAAGCAGAGCTAGTCGTAAAGGGGTTAAATAGTATTTATTTATATTAACAAGTATGAGATTATCAATAGTTTAATTGGGAGCATCGCGTGTCGATTACTTTCCATATATACATAATGTATAAGGAAAGTATTGTGACGGGGTCGAAAATTCGAATTCGAGTTTTCGACGGCAGAGCACGTTTCAAGCATCCCTGATCACGAATCAAACATTTTTGAAGTGATGTCTGTGTATGTGTGTGTGTGTGTGTGTGTGTGTGTGTCAGTGAGACTGTGGAAACGATAACTGACGAACGAATGAACCGATTCGAACGAAATTTGGTGCAAAGGTTACAATCCGATAACACCGGAAGCTTATTGTTTTTATACGCAATCGAATGTTCAGAACCCCCCCCCCCCCTAAATTTTCTAGTAACATTTTGAAAAAATCGTCAAAAAATCAAACCCTCTAATAAAGTTACGTAAATAGACATTTCTTATGAAATGTTTCATTAGAAAACGATTGGCAAAATTTTAGAACGCTAACATGAACCGTTGAGATATTGTACATTTTTCAAAAAAATTATTACAAAGTCATATAAAATAAAAAAAAAATATTTCCTATTGAGAAACATGTCCACTTTTCATATGTAATACCGTGCGATAAATTGGGTGACATCATTTTCTTGGATCTAGCTTGTTCCATTCATGAAAAAATATACTTTGAGTAATACTTTTGTATTTGAACGCCAATAGTCATTTATCAGCTGTAAGAATAACTTATTTCTCCGTCCATAACGCTTGGCGAGATTTTGGCGACGAATTTGGTGGAATGTCGCCAACTTGGCGACTATTTAAATGTTGCTAAATTAACGAAAATCTCGCCAAATGGATAAAAATGACGCTAAATCAATGAAAATAACGACTAATTGAAGAAAATTCAATATCTTGGAAAGAATATAAATATCTACTATAAAATTATTCTATTTTTTTACTGTAAAAGTAGTAAATTCATTGCATTATATAAGGAAAGTCATGTGCTGCCCACATCAGATTTTTTTAACATGGTACATGGGACAAAATTGGACATAATCATGCATGAAAGGGTTTATTTATAGTTCAATGATCGTTGATAGATAGTTTCAATCAGTGTTGTCGAAAGCCCAGACCATTCGGCTCGTCCAAGGACTTAGAGCAGCAAACAATCAGTGTTGTGAAAAAGTAACCGTGATTCATTTTTAACACTTTACAACATAGTTCAAAAGTGTTCATGACTTTGTTCATTCTGTCTGTCTGTCTGTCCGTCTGCCTATATGCCTGTCGGTCTATCCGTTAGCACGATACTGCCGTAAAAATGACTTTATCAAAATGAAATTTTAGTATGTTGTTTAGACGGTCTGTGGAAGTTATGGGAACATAAATGAATAATATCACCCAATTAGTTTTGGATTGAACCCTGGTTGAAAAAATGAAATACATTGAACCCTATGGGACTTAATTTTCCAAACATATTTTAAGCGGATTTAAAATTCACAAATTGCTTCGAAAATTTTAAGAAATATTCAAATTAGCCCATAAAATATTTAAAAAAAATTTCAGCAAAATATATTCAGTAGTTTTTTAAATAAAAATTAAAATATTAATAAAACATTTTATATGACGAGATCAGGTGACCATTATATAAAAAGATCACGTGACCCACCTCAAAATAACATATGGCATCCATCTTATGTCAAAATCGTGATTTTTAAAGTTCTTTTTAATTCATATTTAGTGTTGTATCCGTCCTAAAACCGCTTTATTTTTGCTTAAATTCTGTGCATCTACCTACTGAAATAACGTAATTACAATATATTTGAGTTTAATTGATCATCCAAATTTGATTATTTCTACAACGAAGCCTAATTTGCACTTATGGAGAATGTAAATACCAAAAGATGTAGAATGATTTGTATAAGAATTGCTGCATTTCGTTAAAGTAAAATTATTTAGCTCATGGAGTCTGCAATATAGCTGATATATACGAATATTCATTGATTTTAAACGATTTTTTCGATGAACTGTTACGCATATAGTTTAATTACTTGTATCTCCATGGTCATAAGTGTTTAAATAAAATAAATTATTATAGTATTGTGATGAATGAAATGAATTGAAAAAAAATTATTAATGAAATGCTGCTTTTATAGAGAGAGCAAGGCCTGTTATATTTCAATGATGTCATTTGAATATGTTCCATTTGTTTTCGATGAAGTTTTCAAATATAATAAATTATTGTAGTATTATGATAATTTTAAAAATATTACAGAGGAATGCATCGCATTTTAGATATGTTTATACCAGGCAATGTATATTTCAAAACCATCATTTGAATGAAGTTTATTTTTTTTCGATGATGTTTTGAGTTTTCAGATATATTAAATTAATGTAGTATTGTAATAATTTTAAAAATATTACCGAGTAATGTATCGCATTTTGGAGATGGTTAAAGAAAATTGCATTGAAGTTGGAAATTGGTGACATTGAAGTGTTTCATTATCAATGCTTTATGCATGGTTGATCTTACTTGTATTTTGTTCCTGGCGTCGTTAACCCCCTTGGGGGCAAGTTACTAAGGATACATTGGGGGCAAGTCCCTAAGGATACATTGTCAAGCATGATATCTATTGTTATGAAAAATAGCCATGATATAATTTTTACTTTCCTTATATACATAATGTATAAGGAAAGTATTGTGACGGGGTCGAAAATTCGAATTCGAGTTTTCGACGGGAGAGCACATTTCAAGCATCCCTGATCACGAATCAAACATTTTTGAAGTGATGTCTGTGTGTGTGTATGTGTGTGTGTGTGTGTGTGTGTGTGAAAGTATGTGTGTGTGTCAGTGAGTCTGTGGAGACGATAACTGACGAACAAATGGACCGATTCGAACTAAATTTGGTACAAAAATCACAATCCATAAACACTGGAAGCCTATTGTTTTTATATGGAATCGAATGTTCAGAACCCCCCTAAATTTTCGAATGAAATTTTGAAGAAATCGTCAAAAAATCAAATCCGCTAATAAAGTTACGCAAATAGACATTTCTTATGTAATTTTTCATTAGGAAACGATTGGCATAAATTTTAGAACGCTAACATGGACCGTTCTCGAGATATTGTACATTTTTCAAAAAAATTATGAAAAAGTCACATAAAAAAAAAAAAATTCCTATTGAGAAACATGTTCACTTTTCATATGTAATACTATGCGATAAATTGAATGACATCATTCTCGTGGATCTAGCTCGTTCCATTCATGAAAAAATATTCTTTGAATAATACTTTTGTATTTGAACGCCAATAGTCATTTATCTGCTGTAAGAATAACTTTTTTCTTCGTCCATAACGCTTGGCGAGATTTTGGCGACGAATTTGGCGGAATGTCGCCAACTTGGCGACTTTTTGAAATGTTGCCAAATTAATGAAAATCTCGCCAAATGGATAAAAATGATGCTAAATCAATGAAAATGACGACTAATTGTAGAAAATTCAATATCTTGGAAAGAATATTAGTATCTACTATAAGAAAAACCTATTTTTTTACTGTAAAAGTAGTAAATTCATTGCATTATATAAGGAAAGTCATGTGTTGCCCACATCATATTTTTTTGTTCGTGACGTCATTAGCACACTCCGGGGAAAGTCCCCACCCCCTGCCTAGGAGGTACATTGTCAAATATGGTATCAACTGAAAGATTTTGTCAAGCCCTTTAAAGTGAAGGGCAACACGCGATAACTATAATCATTTGGACCCACAACACCGATTTTTAAAAAACATCTTGAAAAAGGTGAGTACATTTTTTACTAAAAATGTATTCTGGTATTCGAAGGTCGAGTTAAAGCACACCCCAATTAATTTCTTAAATGTAAAAGGGAAAAATAATTATGAGTTTTTACTACATTTCGACTCTATGATGTAAATGGGGACACGTTTTACAAATTTATCCATACAAATAAACCGTTTATTCAATGAAGTGTGGGTGTCTGTCAGTGCATTGACACGTTATTTTTCGTGCAATATGTGAAATGCAACAGACATGTCATTGTTAAATGACATATGTTAAACACAACAGACCTATATATTTTCCGAGAGGTTGGTTAAAATTAAACTCCTTATTACTTTTTAAAACTATAGAATATAATAGAGCAAGCATTTTTTTACGAAGATTTTCTATTTTTATGTCAATATGTGTTTTAGGAAAACGTTTTAACTATTTTTAGAGCGATGTCCGTCTGTCGATGTTTTGTGTATAGGATACGTGCCACAAATATTAATGGATTTATACGAAATATTTTATACGGCTTTGTTAACAAAGAATCTGGAACTAGATTGAATATATTTAAATTCGAGTCAAAACTTCGAAATTTCATATTTTCTTAATATGGCTGGATAGGATAAACCTGGATACAACTATGCATAAAAAAGATAATGTATGGCTTAGTGATAACGAAACCTAATAATTTTGACCACTGTAGTGAGAAATAGCCGTGATAATTTTTTTTTGTGTGTGTGTTTGTGAAATCATTAGGAAGAAGTGGTATTATGCCAAACTTGGTATTCATCGAAATAAATTTCAAGTCCTTTAAAATGAAGGGTAAAATGCTGTAATTGAATTAAATGAGACCAGCTATTCACAATTTTTTCAATCTTTTTCTTGCAATATTTACACATAAAAATTAATTCCACTCGACGTTTTCAAATCAGAATTCGTTTTTATGCTGCTTGTAGTTTTTTACACATTTTACAAGATTTTTTTTAAAAAATCAGTAATTTTGGTTCAAACGATTACAATTAATGCGTGCTACCCCTCACTTGCAAGAGCTTAACAACATATGTACATATTTCGAATGATATCATACTTGACAACGCATCGGGCTTGACAATGTACGATTGGGTAAGAATATCCTCAATTTTTGTATATTAAATGTAACAGACCAATAGATTTCCAGAGAGCAGGTCCCTTATTCTATTCATGTTAAACGTAATAGGCATGTATTTTATGAAAGATTCGGCAAGAATAAACATACCAGTGTTTATACGTGTCGTAGCAAATCCTTGGGTTTTGAGACCGGCTAGGTAAGAATAAAGGCCTTAATTTTATAATGTTAAACAAATTAGACCTATTACTTTTAGAAAAGTCAAGAAGTAATGAACTCCACAATTTTCATATGTTTAACGTAACAGATCTATACAATATCAGAGAGGTAAGGTCAGAATGTCCTTCTTAGTTTTCACACGTTAAATGTAAAAGACCTATATATTTTCAGATTGGTCGGGGGAAAGAAAATCCCTTAATTTTTACATGTTAAACGTAACAGACTTACTATTTTCTGAAAGATTGGATAAGGATAAACTTCTCAATTTTCATTTATTTGGCGAAAAGACTATTTTGAGAGAGGTCGGCTAAGAATTACCCTATTAATTTTTAGACTTCAAATGTAACAGACGAATGTATTTTCAGAAAGTAAAGAAAAAGTCAAGTAAAGGGAAAAAAAAACGTATTTCTCACAACTTATAAATGTAGCATACCTATTAATTTTGCAAAGCTCGGAAAAAAATATACATCTTAATTTTCACGTATTTAATTTAAAATGAATATCGGGCATAAATAAAACTTTTAATTATCCGATTATATTCAAAAATATAAAAAAAAAAATCATTATACAATATAACTAGCTTGATACGTTTTAACAAATACTATTTCTTTCTGTGATTATTTATTTTGAAACGAAATACATCATTTACAAGACGCTCACATGTACTGTATAGTGTAATATCTATAATTGAGTATTTGTCAAGTCATGAGCTGCCAATCAAAGGTTCATAAATTTTAACTCCTAAGAAACGTTTTTATAAACCTTTTTCTGTATACTATTGTGTGAAATTCAGAAAAATAATTCAAACATATGTCATAAGCACTTAAAAAGCGTAATATCCAGCGAGTTAATCCATTCCCACCTGGCCAATGCAGTGTTCATACATCGATCTGCTGCGACTTTAATATGTTTTCATTAATAGGGAATCGCATCCTAGGAATTCACATACACTTCTTCAATCCTCTATTTTTATATAAGAATGTATACAGTGTTGTTGTTGCTGAAACCCAGACCGTCCGACCTACCAGAAAGGTGTAAGGTAACAGTTTGGACGGTCGGGAAGTGCCACCCAATTTAGACCGGAACCCAGTGGGGGAGGCATCCACAGGTACCGTACCCTCCTTCCCCTACCACCAGCCTCTCGGAAGGACTATCGGACCCACATGTTTAACGTGATCGTACTCCGCATGAACACGGCGGCTGTTTTGGCAGTTTTTGGAATGTATACAGTGTGTCGTACCGCTAGTGAATTGAATACTGAGGTAATTATTACTAAGACGCTTAAAAATATCAAAACTAGATATATTTATATATTTAAAAGATCATAACCAGATTTATATATATATATATATCAGTGTACCACTTTACCTAACCTATAGGGCTACGCTTAATCCGTGTCATTGAGAAAAACCAAGACGTGAGGTGAACAGCGATTATCTATCTACCTTTTCATACTATAATGTATCCATTAAACTAATGAGAAAAAAATCTGATGTGGGCAGCACATGATTTTCCTTATATACTGCAATGGATTTAATACTTTTACTGTTAAAAAATGTTATTCTTATAGTAGATACTTATATTCTTTCCAAGATATTGAATTTTCTTAAATTAGTCGTCATTTTCATTGATTTTGCGTCATTTCTATCCATTTGGCGAGATTTTCGTTAATTTGGCAACATTTAAAAATGTCGCCAAGTTGGCGACATTCCGTCAAATCCGTCTTTAAAATCTCGCCACGCGTTATGGACGGAGAAATAAGTTATTCTTACAGCGGACAAATGATTATTGGCGTTCAAATACAAAAGTATTACTCAAAGTATCTCATCTCGTGAATGAAACGAGTTAGATCTACGAGAATGATGTCACCAAATTTATCAAACGATATTACATATGAAAAGTGAACATGTTTCGTAACAGACAATATGTTTTTTTTAATTTATGGGATTTTTGATAAATTTATTAGAAAAATTTGCAATATGTTGAAAACGGCTCATGCCAGCGTTCTAAAGTTTATGTCAATCGTTTTCTAAGGAAAAATTGCATAAGAAATGTCTCTTTGTGTAACTTTATTAAAGATTTTGATTTTTTGATGATTTTTTCAAAATTTCACTCGAAAATTTAGCGAGGTTGTGAACATTCGATTGCATTTAAAAACAATAAGCTTCCAGTATTTACGGATTGTAATTTTTACACTAAATTTCATTCGAATCGCTCCATTCGTTCGTGAGATATCGTCTCCACAGTCTCACTGACACACACACACAGAGAGAGAGAGAGACATCACCTCAAAAATGTTAGATTCATGATCAGGGATGCTTGAAACGTGCTCTCCCGTCGAAAACTCGAATTCGAATTTTCGACCCCGTCACAATACTTCCCTTATATATTTTTGATTATTGTATATAAGGAAAGTAATAAGTCAGGATTTCTGAATAACTAATGCTTAAAAAGCACCAGTAAGCATAAACTGGACTAATAACTCTAATAACTATCTTAATAGTTCTTTGGCTATGCAAAGAGTTTAGAAAATGACCGTCGGATGCATTGCAATCGGAACTCATTCACAAAATAGAGTAGTATATTTTCAAAACACTGACGTATTTACAATTGACTTTTACTCATATCGCATCCACTGAAATAATTCAATAAATAGTCGTGACTCTAGAAATTGTTAACCAAACTAAAATTCGAGTTCACCAAACTCGCCAGGTTTACAGATTTTGACAAATTTGCTGGGAACGCCTGTTAACTCGGACATTCAAAAAATAGCAATGGTTATCTTCAACAGCCATTTTCCCCGGATTTAGGCATTATACTTTGTAGATATTTTAGGTATTCATAACAATATATATACGGAAAACGTAGTTTTTAAAGAGAAATGTATGAAATCTTCTAGACCTTTTCATATACTTATATTCTATATTGTTTAAATCCCATTTTGTCATAATCGGTATTAAAATACCAAATATGGATATTTTTATTAGTTTTCGTTCACAAGTTCTCCTTAAAAACAATTCGCAAATATTGTTAAAAGTAATTGTTTCAAGTTAGCAATTAGTTGGTGTCATCTATGGATGTATTTGGCTTTGGTGATATAAAATATTTTAACTCTATTAATACCCATAGTTTAACTGAAATTATCAATTTCCCCATATTTTATATACTACTATCAATGTTGCGGGAAATATCATTTTTTCCATATGATAAACTGGTGTCGAAAACCCAGACCATCCGTCTCGTCCGAAGACTTAGAGAAACCATTTGAATGGCCGGTTATGATAAACTGGTGTGAAATATTTGAAATCCAAATAATTCTAGTTATGACAATGACTTAAAGTTTTTATCTACTGATAGCTTATAACATGATGTATCAACGCGTAATTGGTTATCTGTAGGAACATGTATTTCTCAGTTACATTCCCCGCATCGTAGAGACCCACACGCACAGACGGCCATACTTCCAAATGTGTTTGAAATAGGATCAGAGGGATTATAACACTAGCACGAGGGAAGCCGTCATTTTGACCGCATAACTGTTTTGACCGCTGCCGTCGTTCTAGGAAGGTCGTTGATTTGTTCTCTTATTATAGAACCTAGAATAAATTTCTTCTGTGTTTTTAATAACTTTAAGAAAATAAGAAAAGTCATAAAATTTCAATGGACTGGGATTAGCCGTTTTGGAGAAATCTTTCCCAAAGTAGTTATGAAGTCAAAATGACCGCTTCTGTCGTTCTAGTATTGATACGTCCTACTCCGTCAAAATCTCGAATTCAAGAGTTAAGTAGCTTTTTTTTTACAAATTTTATAAGACAAAAATTGAAAAATCGGCATTGTGGGTCAAAATGTTTACACTTATAGAGTGTTACCCTTCACTTAAAAGGGCTTGAAAAAATATTTCGATTGATACCTTATTTGACAATATGCACTCTTGAAGGGTATACTGCCCCCCCCCTCTTCCACCGGCGAGGCGGCTAATGACGTTAAGAACAAGAAAAAGTGCATCGCGTCTAGTTTTAACAGTAATAATTGAAACTATTAAGTCTCGTGATCAGTAAATTATAAAATAAACCCTTCCATGCATGTTTATGTCAAATTTTGCCCTATGATGCCTTGTTAAAAAATATAAAATTTCGAATCCATTTCGAAATTTTCACTCGAATTTAAGAAATTTCTATTTAGTTCTTCATTTTTCGATAACAAATCGGGATATAAAGTTTCGGGAAAATTCATTAATATTTGTGGCCGCTATCAGGTGTACAAGAAATCAACCATAGACAGACATACTGACTGATATCTCTTTAAAAATAGTCAAAGCGTGTTCAGGAGGTCTGAAAACATATATTGGCATCAAAATCTCACATTCATAAATTTTGGTGAATGCAATACTTTATATCATATTACATAGTGTAAGAAAGTACAAATGAAATAAATTACAGAAATAAAATGCATTAAAATAATTGTTTGCAGCAAGTTTTCAAAATGAAAATAAATTTCGCATTTTTTTTTAAACATTTTTTCAATTCATTTACGTTTAAAAAATCTATGTATAGTGTTGGTTTCCACTTAAAATAAAAAAAAAATCGCTTTCATATGTTACAAAAGAAGGAGCCCGAACCCATTTCCTCGACGCATAATAGAATTTATCACTTGATTCATTCAAACAAACGAGTCAATCTCGCCTTTCACGAAAGAATGATTCATTGTGGAAGAGGAGAATATAATTATTTCTACTCAAGATACCCCTTTATTTTCAATTACTTCGAGGCGTGCCGTTTAAGAAATATTTGCAATTCTTTTGAGAGCGTTCCAGCCTTTTATGCAAATTTGCCTCGGTCTTTGAAATGCAAACTATTAGCGATTAACTAGTTGAATTGCGTGAAGTTCATGAATGATTTTCGAGATAGTGGAGTTGAGTTTTATAATAAAACAATACTGTTGGGAGATATACTTGTAATCGTGGATGTACTCTCAAGATACAAGGATGAGTCTACATTTCTGGGTTACTAACATTTTTATTTGCAAACACAGCGTGAGCAGGGACAATATACAGCAATTAGCTCGACAACTATCTGGAAAGTTCACTATCCAGTACAGTAAAACACTAATTAAATGCTCCTAATTTCACAAAACAGCCAATACTATTCCCAAAATTCAATGTAGCAAGATCAAAAGATGTGAACATAAAATTTTAAAATAATATAATGTATCCAGAAATTAAAATAAAAAAAAATCAGTTATGTGGAACTAATGTACCATCAAAATATATCAGAAATATCGTTTTCTTTTAATAATACTTATAATCATTGCATACATATTTTTTCATTAGTTGAAGAACATACCGTTTTCCCAGAGAGAAATAATTTTTATTTTAGAAAAATATTCTTCTAGCTGTTCATATAAAGTTTTCGTTGAAAAGTTCATGCTCTAAAACTCATAACAATACAGCAATTATGAAAAATAACTGCTGATAAAGCGAGAACAGGCAGGTTTGCAATATTTACTAAGGATAAACCACCTGAAATACAGTCTGTATTGCTTAAACTTTCGATGAACTCTTCAGAAACACTTTAATCACACTCTTATAAGATTTACACAGTCCACTTCAAAGAGCCAACGGCTGAAAACACCGGTTCTCGTTAGATCACGGAAGTCAAGCAGCATCGGGCGCGGTTAGTACTTGGGTGGGTGATCACCTGGGAACACCGCGCGCTGTTGGCACATTTCGGGCGCAGTAGCCCAGTAGTTTACGCACTGGATTTGCACGCTGCCACAACTGCCGCCGTGTTCATGCGGAGTACGATCACGTAAAACATGTAGGTCCGTAAGTTCTTCCGGGAGGTTGGTGGTAGGGGAAGGAGTATACGGTCCCTGTGGATACCTCCGCCACTGGGTTCCGGTCTAAATTGGGTGGCACTTCCCGGCCGTCCAAACGGTTACCTTACACCTTTCTGGTAGGTCGGACGGTCTGGGTCTCAACAACAACAACAGTCCACTTCAAAGGTAAGAGCTTGCATTCTGTTACACTTCTACAAGTAGCCCAAAGGTAGAGCACAGGTTAGCCAGTTAGAAGATCGAGGGTTCGATTCCCGATTGGGGATGCAAGCAAGGTTCTTTACAATGGCTCTCGAAAAATTAACCCTGTAGGTGAGTGCAAAGATGCCTGAGGTCTGAAAGTGACCCTGGTGACCTTTCACGGATTCAGTGAACTCTGAAATATTGAGCGCTGATTTCAAATTAGGAGGATAAGGACCATACAGGAAGCTTACATGGCGGATAAAAATAGCACCAGGAAGCTTATCTGGGGTTAAAAATAGCAGGAAGTTGTCAGTTAGATGATCAGTGCACGTCAATCTGGCGTTAGATGGTGGAAAATGCAGATACCACTTCAAAAATAAGAGTTTGCAATTCTATCCCAGTAGCTCAACGGTAGAACGTCGGCTGGACAGCTCAAAGATCCAGGGTTCGATTCCCAGTTGGGGTAGCAAGGTTCTTTACATAAAGGCCAAAGAAATTTATTGGTTAAGTATTAAGTAATACATATGTTTTCATTGGTAGAGGTTTTTAAGTATGTTTAGAATTGTTAAATTATGAACAGGCCATAGTATTTTTGCATTTTCTGTTCAGTTTTATGTTAGTTGCATATAAACAGTGGCTTATTTATTTGGAAATGTGGAAATGCAACCCCCCAGAAAATATGTTCCACTTTACTATTTTTAGATAATATTGTAAATTACGCTTTTATTTAAATTTCTACAAATAGTACTCCAAACTCATCCTAAATGTTTATTAAAAATACTGCACTATATGTCGAGCGAATAATGCTTCCTGTTCGATTATCCCACCTAAAATAAAAATATTGTATTGTTTTCATCATGATTCAAAAGTTTTTTTTGTTGTTTGTTTTATTTGATTAGTTAACAGTTAATTGGGACATCCTCTGATGTCTCTTAAGAATTTATAAAGAGTTAAAATTCATGTCTTGCCACATTGATTTTCAAATTTCTTTAATTTTCCACAGAAATTATTTAAAGGTTTGCAAATTCATATTTAAAAATTCATAAACGTTCCTATATACACAGTATTTTTTTATAAAAGACTTTAAGTGAATAGTGAAATATTTAATTCAAATTCAATTTAAACATTCATGCAAATATAGAATAAGAAGTAAAGTTTGCTTTTTATATTCACAATATCAATATTTGTTAAAATTAATCAGTTTTGATCATAATATATACAGTGAGAATCATTAATTATACAGTTTTAATAGAATAATTAAGTGTAGTTTCAACTTAAATGTATAAATTAATAAGCCCGATTTTTTATTTAAAATTGTAAATTTATTTGCCATTTTGAGATATTAAAAATCAATATTCTAAATTGGTAAGCTACGAAATAGATAAGGCTTTAAATTCCATATAATGTTATATTCTGTCAGTTGGTAATTATATATCTAGACTAAAAAAAACTTGTAGACGCTGACCAAATTCTTTTAAAAGAGACATATATTCTGTCAAGGCTTACGCCGGACGTACGGCATCAAATGATTTGCTATTTTGCATGATGATTTTGAATACATTGCTATGTGTCGCCTCCTATTTCTGTTCCTAAGTTGATCCTATTTTGGATGAAAACGTCTCATGTTTTATACAATTTTTAAATGAAAATATTCTTATACTACTTTTGTATGAAAATTTTATTCCCTGTTATTTATCTTTAAAATATAATATTTTATTTTTTAAAACGCAGTAGCCATCTTAAATAAGCAATGTTTAAATGATTTAACTTTCATTGTTAAAAATACTGTTGCCATTTAATTTTTCATTTAAACAATTAAAATACATTGATTATTTAAACAAGTTTAAATATTATTTCTTTTGAAATGGCAACAACGTTTTCAAGCAATGAATCATAATTGTTCGTAAAAACAATGCTGGAGAAATACTCTATTTATTTGTTTGAATCCCTACGTTTGTCTTTAAGCCCTCCTTGGCATCCCACCGATTCAAGATGTCCATGAAGCCCAATATAATACATAGAACTTTTAGGAGGAAGACATAGCCATCTTTACAAATTCTAGCCTTCCGGCTCTCTCCCAATTTGACTCTCTGCTCCGGGTTTGTTCCTTGGGGTACAGGAATCCTTGGGACAAAGGATTCCCGGATGGTGATTTTTAAGAAATAAATCCCTAATCCTGTTTTGTAATTTTTGTTCATGGATCTCGTAAAAGTGGAGTGGTGTGTTTTGCATATTACTTTTTCCGTGATGAATATATAGGTCATGTTGTTCAACACAAGTTTCGTACTTTTAATACCGTTTTTTTTTCAGGCTGATTTAATGACTGTCTTTCTATCCAATGTCAATAGCCGTCAAATATTCCTCGAGGAGTATTTGACGGCTATATTTACAGACTGCTTATTCCATCTCTGCCATGGTCTCTGTCCGGAATGAGTCAAATATATTATTCGACGTTAAAGTTGTTATTGATTCTGCCATGGATTGTATTCCATTTAAATGTATCCTTGCCCTTCATTGGTACCCTTAGGAATGAAGCAGCTGACGGGTAAACAAAATCTACAGCTAGTGCCAGCCAGCCGTTGGGTTTCTTAGATATCTACTGTCTGCTACCCGACTTTGTAAGGGGAGCGATGAGTGGGGGATGGCGGACGTTTTGAGAGTCTTCTGGGCTATTAAAATATTGAATGTGCTTGAAGAATTATTCCCTTTTATTAAACAAAATATTTTATAACAATAATTTGTTTTATTTTTTGTTGGAAGTTGTAAACATATGTATTAAAGCAAATTTAATTGAAGTTGTCCTTTGTTCTCTAGGGAAGAATGATTTATGTAACAGCTGAAACATGAATTGACAGCAAGAAGACATTCCATGTTCGGCAATTTGGCGAATCTATATGGAAACAAATTTAGTTTTGCACACCGCCGAAATCGGGCGCGGTAGACCATTGGTTAGCGCGCTGGAGTTGCACTCGGTTGGTCCGGGTTCGATTCCAACCACTGCCGAAACTGCCGCCGTGTTCATGCGGAGTACGATCACGTTAAGCCTGTGGGTCCGAAAGTCCTTCCGAGAGGTTGGTGGTAGGGGAAGGAGGGTACGGTCTCTGTGGATGCCTCCCCACTGGGTTCCGGTCTAAATTGGGTGGCACTTCCCGACCGTCCAAACAGTTATCTTACACCTTTCTGGTAGGTCGGTCGGTCTGGGTTTCAACAACAACAACAACACCGCCGAAATCAACTTTGTTAAACATTGTGCTCCGAATACATGATAATGCAATATTCTAATTTATACACACAGAACATTAATTCTCTATATGATGTATTAGTTTGGATCATACTTGTGTTCATTAGTGCGTGAGTGGATATATGAATATGTATCGTATACAATCCATGTATCCACTCACAAACCGCATTTAAATTAGGTTTGTGATCCAGATTAAGTTTGTAATCCAGCTCCATTTAGCCTTAAGAAGTCACTAACTTATTATGCCATAAATTATATTTATGATCCATATTTTATTATCCAGATCCCTTTAATATCATAATCGGATATTATCCTTTACAACTCAAGTATCCACTCATCAAGTATTATGGAAATTGTATCTATATACAACTTCTATTGTATATAGATACATTCATGAATGGAATTCACACTTGTTTGCGTAAAGCCAACGGTCCTACCGTCCTGAAGACACTGGTTCTCGTTAGATCACCAAAGTCAAGCAGTATCGGGCGCGGGTACTTGGATAGGTGACCACCTGGGAACACCGCGTGCTGTTGGCACATTTCGGGCGCGGTAGCCCGGTGGTTTAGCGCGCTGGATTTGCACGTTGTCACAACTGCCGCCGTGTTCATGGGGAGTACGATCACGTTAAACAGGCAAATTAAACATGTGGATCCGTCATTCCTTTCGAAAGGTTAGTGGTAGGGGAAGGAGGGTACGGTCATTGTGAATGCCTCCCCCACTGGGGTTCGGTCTAAATTGGGTGGCACCTCCCGGCCGTCTAAACGGTTACCTTACACCTTTCTGGTAGGTCGGACGGTCTGGGTCTTAACAACAACAACACTTGTTTACGCTTAGCCGCATGTCCTAAGTGATACCTGCAATGAGAGGAAGCAATTATGCTATGCGCCACTATTTTGGGAACCTTTATGGAGACCAGAAAATCAGTTTTATCACGTAACGAAACCGGTACGTAGATGATACTATTTGCACTGAAAGTGAGATTCTAAATATGAGGAAACCTTATATTGTCGGGTTATATGAATATGAATTTGAATGTTGCACTCTATTAAAGCATAATCCCAAACTGCTGAATGTGTTGCCAGAGAAATGTGCTGCCAGATGCGGGTGAGACTGAATATGTTGATGAGCAATATAAGAACTCCTTTTGGGCTTAATTTATTATGATCAGCATGGAATAGCCGGTATCTGCAATGACAAGAAAACATCTTGCTATATCCGAGGATTTTGCAGAGCTCTATGAAGAATGATAAATTCAGTCATGCCACACATGCGATTTACACGACACTGCAAAAGCAAAGTTTATACCAGAATATGTGATATATATTCGCTGCATTGTGGTATATAGCAAGTATCTTTGCAGTCATTACAGATATTGGATATTGCGTGATGATAATTTCATAGTAAAAGCTAAATCGATTCATGGATATTATTATCTGGAATTGGAAAGCAGCTCTTTCTTGAATAAAACACTATTTCTTAAATATTAAAATAAAATCAGATATGCTAAACAGGCTATACATTTATGTATATATTCATTAATGAATAAACCCAAACATGTATATCACACTGGGTATGGTTGATTTATGGTTTCTATTTCTCCAATCGTGTAAAAAATATCAAATTGTATGCATCGAACTCATGACATTCCCTACAGAACAGCAAAATATTATATTCTAACAAAACAGAATTTAGAGTGTGTTTTACTCAATATCGCTAAAAATCATTAGACGATTTATGTTAATAATTACAATAAGATTTCCAAATTTTAGGAACATGTATAACTTCATTTTGTCTATAGGTATGCGTTTAGTGGGGGGAAGAAAGGCTCTGAAATTACGAAAAATTGATCGTTCTAATTCCCAAAAGAGATTATTTCTACATAGTAAAATGTACTTAAAACGTATTCTCTCATTTGTTAATAACGAAAATATATTTTATATATTTTTTTATAATTTACTATTTTTAAAATGCAATGCTTTGGAAATTGTACAGACGGGCGTCTTATAAAGATATATTTTGCTTAAAAGCCGAAGCAGTGGTCGAGCTGTCAAGACGATCCTTACCAAGCGATCGTTCGACCGCCGCGTTGTGGGTTCGATTCCCACGTAAGGCATGGATGTTGTGTTGTTTGGCGCAGTGTGTTCCGCCCCCCCCCCTGGTGCGCCTGGGTCAACGTCCTAGGACGGCTAAATGGTTCACGTTCCTGGCCGATATATAGGCGAATGATGGAAGTCAAGTGCCTGGCCATTTGATAAAAAAAATTGCTTTTAAATAAATAAGCACATATATTATTTGGATAATTTTTTCATCTTTTAAATAACAATCCTCAGAACATTGTTTTCGTATCTATCGTTTAATCAGAAAATCGATAGACCACTTATATTTGTTTGTTTAAATAAGTGTACTCAATTTTGTTCGACAAACTTAGTTTGTTCGAAAGATGTCATGTACGTATGCTCACAGACATCTTGTCTCCACATCAAACTATCCTGTCGCCTGGTAGTCTGCCTCGTCAAGGTCCTGTCCGTCGTTTATGCATGTCGTTGTCTATCCCCTGCTGCAAACACCTCCTCACAACCCAGTCAAAATAGTTCAGATGTTAGGACATTTAATGAGCCGACATTATCGTTGAGCTTCTCGTAGCTCAACAATACTGCATCTCGCAAACGTCTACCTATACTTATTACTCATCCACCTCCAAGGGCATCCTTAGAACGGTTTCTTGGGAGGGGGACCACTTACGCAAATTGAATAAACTCAAGGTAGTGATGTACAACACCCACTAACTCAATGTCCACCTTTGTGACCTTGAATGTTCAGGACGGGGCAAGTGTATCTTCTTGCCTTTTAATATAGGCTCCTATGTCGACCTCTAATTACACTTATAGTACTAAATGTATAGCATACAGCGACTGTCCAGAAGCATTTCTTATGAGTCATACTGATTGCAATTCTACCAACAATTACTGTGCATTCATGGGCAATAGGACCAAGCTGTAAACCTTCACATATCTGTCTTAGACATAACTGCTCACAAAAGTTAGTTAAAGATTAGTTTCAAAGATTAGTTTCAAGATTAGTTTTAAAGATTAGTTTCATTCATTAGACACAAAAGTTTAGTTTCTAGTTAAGAGATGGCTCTGTCAGAGTTTATAACTTTTTTGTCAAGTACTTTTATTACAGTACTTTTGTGAAGTATATTTTTTGTAATTGCATTTTAATAATTTTTATACCATATAATTAGTAGAAATGTGTGAGTTTATTGTAATTTGGCTTGCATTTTATGAGAACATTTTCTAGAGGAATCTGAAACACTATGTCTTTCTAAAAGAAACTTTTTATGTTCTTCCTCCAATTTCCGTCACCCCGTACTTTCAAATAAAAGTTCCAACGCGGTAGCTACTGTTTTCATATTTTTTGGTGAGTTTGAGATTCCGAAATCGTATAAGCATAATAAAGAACTTTGGAATTTCATGAAAGATTCCATTTGAAACGAATTCATATTAAAGTTTATAAAATCCTACAGAAAAGGAAACTCAAAATCTGTTTTTAAACACAGAGAATTTAAAGAAATTTCTAAAACTAAATTCTATGTCAAATGTAAATATCTTCAGTTGAGTTTTGAAATTTAATTTAGAATTTCATAATTAATTTGAATTAGTGAAATACTTTTCTGGTTTTAAAGTTAATGAAATACCTTGAATATTGTATATATTAAAATAGTAATTACGCAATACAAAACCCTGATGCGTGCAGCACTCGACTTTCGCTACGAACTCAAATTCGTTTTCGCTTTATTTCTTCAATAATTCATTAACTGAAGTTTAATTGCACAAAATAACACGCTTAATTATTATAAATTGCACTGAACATTCACTTTTATATCGATTTTCGTTTTCATTTGGTAACTGGACGTATTTTCAAAACCGGCGTATCAAAAATGCTAAAAACTAAAATATCTCGAAAATTAGAGTAATGGGGCTGGTCATATTTTCTTCATCGTCAAAAATTACGCATAAATCAAGCATTTAATTGATACATTTGAGCATGTGGAATCTTTTATTTTAGATTTTGACGATTTTTGCAGGCTATTTTGCAGAAAAAGGCAGGTTCTTTTTCCGAATTGTTCAGAAATCTAATCGACACCAAACTAATCCACATGTGACTTCTTTATCAAAAGTTTCGGAAATTTGGTCAATTAGTTTTTTATCTGGAGTAAATACGTACGATTTTTGCGGGTCATTTCGCAAAAGAGGCAGGCTCTTTTATTCCGAAATTCGATTCGTAATAAAAGAGACTGCCTTTTTGCGATTCTTTTAAACGATTTTTTGTTATTATTTTAAGAAAAATGTAATGTTGTCTTAAACCTAATCAGCACCAGGGTAACCCACAAATGGCTTACTTATAAAATTTTATGAAATTTGGTCTATCAGTTTTAAAGTTAGAGTGGTTACATACATTGCATTCACACACACACACACACACACACACACACATCACGTCACATTGTTATTTCCGTTTCTAGAGATCCCAAAACATGTAGATCCGACGAAAATTTGAGTTGCGATTTTCGACATGATTCCAATACTTTTCTTCTATATTACTATGTATTGAAGGGAAAGTAAAAGTTTGTAAATCGCAACAGTGACTCAAGTGGATATTTGGCGTGGATTTATTGCGCTACTATCCTAACAGCATTTTTTTCACAGTGACGTAAGATTTACGTCACACTGTCATTTTGGGACGTCACAGGACGTCGCAATACGTCTCGACAATGTTATTTTGAGGTCACAGCGAAGTCTTTTCGGTCATTTTCATGGTCGTTTGTGGCGTCGCATATTAACTTGTTTGCGACGTCACATTGTAGTTGCCGCAGTAATGTCGTCACATTGTTACGTGTTAATTAAATTGTGGAAACGTCACAGAATATAGTCACAATGAAGTTATAAAGTTACTAATACGTAACGTCGCATAGAAGTCACAACTAGGATGTCAAATTGTGACCCAGTTGTCACGTGACTACAACGTCACTGTGAACACATGTGACGATCTTTGCTGTGAGGGTAGTAAGTTCAATAAACTCCCGCCAGTCGGTCATGGATATCGCTGGTTTAAAACATGAAAGTAAATGGAACTTCATGGTTTATTTACAGTGAAAAATGTGACATGAAAATTATTAGTTAAAAAATTATGAACATTTTATGAGAAAAATTATTTCTTTTATCATGTTACTCAGCAATACAATTGAATCTAATGTGTTTACACGCAGACGATTTATATTATATTTCTGTCCGATTTAAATAATAAATAATAGATTTAAAATATATCTTATAAAGAATGATAATGTATTATATTAATTACGGATTCCATGTTTAAAGATTACGAGAATTGTTAATATTTTCATTTTCTTACATCATCTGTTTTATTTTGGCAAAGCGTTTTCATACTCATATATTGTAATTAGCTAATGAACTCTGCTGTTTTTAGTCAATTGTTGAAACAGAAAAAGAGTATTACGGGTATTTAAACCATTTTAGCGCTTTCGTTTCGGCATTATTGTACAAACGTAATCAGGATGTTTTATTCTTCAGAGCTGCGGATTCATATCTACGAATTCCTCGGGATATTGGCAACTTGGCAATATACTTCTCAAAAACTTCTCAAACATTGTCAGACCCTTCTATCGGTTGACGAAAGGAGACAAGAGATTTTATTGGACGGCGGAATGTGAAGACGTCTTCAATGGGCTTAAGGTAATACTAGTTTCAACTCCTATGTTTTCGTATCCTCAACCACCACAGAACTTTAAACTAGATACCGATGCTTGTAAAGAAGAAATAGGGCAGCTCTCTCCCAAGAAATAGGAGGGCAAGAACGTTTCATCGCATATTTTAGCAAGTTCTTGTCGAATCCCGAAATAAATTACTGCATGGCAAGGAAATAACTGTGGGAGATTGTTAAATCCGTAGATCCTTTCCATCATTGTCTCTGCGGAAGGAAAATCCTAAGATGTACAGATCACTCTGATGTAAGCTCTCTCCTCAGTTTTAAGAATCCTGAAGGACAGCTTGCAAGATGGATTCAGTGACTTTAAGATTATGACACGGAGATTTGACACAGAAAGGGATCCTCTCATGGAGCCGCTGATGTACTCTCGAAGAGACCCTGTCCTTTAAACTGTGCATATTGCTCTCGTGCTGAAATAAAATTTGGAAGCCATATTTTAGCGACTATCCGGAAAGTTATCACCGATCATAATTCAAACTCAACACCAGATACCTGGAATGATGAAGAACTTTCTAATCCGAAAAAACTAACTAATGAGAAGCCAACTTGGTAAGAAATGTCCTGCCTTTCATTTTAAATAAAACGGTACTGGGCAGTGTGGGATTCTCTGCACTTGAGGAACGTGGTAGTATACAGCAAATGGAAGAGATATGATGAAAAGAGCATCAGATAGCAGTTACTGCTCCTTCGATCCAGAGTGCCCAGCGTACTAAAGATATACATGACAGCCTTACTGGAGGACATTTTGTAATCAACAAGATGCTTAACAAAGTTCGTGAACGTTTCTTCTGGTGCAGTGCGAGATCTGCTATTGAGCGCTGATACAAAGAATGCAAGGAATTCGGTCCTCGAAAGGGACCGAATGGAAGAAAATATGTGGGCATATTCTGTCTTATAAATATTCCAGCTTCTTTCGGGAGAATTGCGCTCTATCCTTTGGGGCAAATACCATGAACTTTAGATGATAACAGATACATCCTAGTAGTAATGGACTGCTTCACAAAGTGGTCAGAGGCTTTCACAATCCTTGACTAAGAGTCTGCAACCATCAGTGAAGTTCTAACTCGGTACTGGATATTTCGTTACGGGTTCCCTATCTCATCCATTCTAAACGAACTTTAGCTCTGCCATATTCATTGGACTGTGCAAAGTACTCGAATGAATAAGACTTACTACTCCTCTTCATCCTCAATCGGACGGCATGGTGGATAGATTCAACAGAATGATACTTAATCACATCTCTATATTCGTATCTAGAAACCAGCAAGACAGGGACCGTGACCTACTTTTGTTCCTGCTGGCCTATAGAAGTGCTATCCACGAATCGACAGGTCATTCTCCATCAAAAATGCTGTTTGGTCTGGATCTACGATTGCCATGTGACCTAATGTTTGGAAGACATGTGATCCTCCTATATCGCCTGATGAATATGTGCAAGATCTGCAGGCACGGTTGGAGGAGGTTCATCGTTTCGCTCCTGAGAAGAATTGTTGTTAGAATAAAGCTATCGATAGAATTAAGACCCGGTACGAGACCAAAGCTAATGAAGTAGGAATCCAGGAAGGCGACAAAGCATGTCTATTTAACCCTCGGCGAAGACCAGGATTTTCGCCAAAATTAAGGCACAACGAGGGAGTACTATACGTCATCAAGAGAAGAATAAGCAGCGTCGTTTATCGAATACAGAAATCGACTTCAGCTAAGCCAAAAAAATTTTATGTCGTCAAATTGGCCCCATAGTTTGTACCACAGTAAATTGATACTGCCCGAGACGTGCAGTCTTAAGGAGGGGGGTAGGGATACAAAAACGCAATATTCCCTGATTGACATCTTCTCTTTCGTCTGTCTCGAAGGCCAGTTGAAGAAAACATAGTCCATGATGTCAGCTTGACGTGAGGATGACGTGAGCCCAAGGTTCCCAGGCGTTAACAGTTAGAAGAAGGGTTGCCAGATTTGGCTATTTATCACCAATTTGGCGACTTCCTTCGATAGAACGATTATTATATTATTATTATATTATTATTATAGAACGATAGAAGATTCGCTGGAGTGACTTCAAAAGGGCTCATCCTCCGCTGCGGGGAGTTGGCGAATTATGTGACACGAGCTACATTGAACTAATTTTTGTCAATGTTTTTTTGTTGTTGAGACCCAGACCGTCCGACCTACCAGAAAGGTGTAAGGTAACTGTTTGGACGGCCGGGAAGTGCCACCCAATTTAGACCGGAACCCAGTGGGGGAGGCATCCACAGGGACCGTACCCTCCTTCCCCTGCCACCAACCTCTCGGAAGGACTTACGGACCCACATGTTTAACGTGATCGTACTCCGCATGAACACGGCGGCAGTTCTGGCAGCGGCGAGAATCGCGCGCTAACCACTGGGCTGCCGCGCCCGAAAGGAGCCAACAACACGCGGTGTTCCCAGGTGGTCACCCACCCAAGTACTAACCGCGCCCGATGCTGCCTGACTTCGGTGATCTAACGAGAACCGGTGTTTTCAGCACGGTACGGTCGTTGGCCTCTGTCAATGTTTTGTGAAATTATTTTAATCAGTATTTCGAGAATGATATCACTTATTCTCTGAAATAAATGGAGCATTTAAGTGATGTTTGATTGTATATTATTCCTGTTTACTTTGTGCTTGTGAATAAAGGTAAGTTATTCAAAAACTTGGATTCGTTCTTGTATCCTGATTATACACACACGATTCTAGATGTCGCAATAATCCTGTTGAGCTTTAGATTTTGAATTTCATGTAATTTGCAATGCTAACTTGCACAGGATCCATTATAAACATCCCGTTACTCAAACGGGATTTGTACAAAGCACCTTCATTTGCTCAATCTACACGCTGATTACGGAACAACTGAATATGTAGTATTTTAGTATTTTTTTCAGAAATGAAGAGGACATTAGGTGATATACAGTATGACTATAGAACATTTAAAGAGTTAAAATTTATCTCAAAAACATCCATTTAACTAATGGAAAAATCTGTTCTATACAAAACAGCGATGGTGACGCTTCACTAAAATTCTCAAATGAAAGGAAATACATTTTGTGTTCATAAACAATATTCAAATCTATTTACTTATAAAAATTTAAAAATTCCTTTTTTAGAACTATATATCCAAATTTGTGACCAATGAATCATGTTCTAGATTGCTTTCATAAAAAAAATCTTCTAAAAACCGTATGATGCATTTTATCATGATTTCATCTTTTATTTAAATAACTTTCTGATATCAAATATTTGTTCTTTTTAGCTGGAGAAAGCTTTTCATGAATAAATACCTTTCTGTGCCTCAAGGGAAGTTTCTTATCTATGATTTCTCTTCAAGCTAATCAAAAAATTGATCTTATATTTAACACCATTTTTCTTTAATGGATTTCAT
Organism: Amaurobius ferox; assembly: GCA_951213105.1. Taxonomy (NCBI): domain Eukaryota; kingdom Metazoa; phylum Arthropoda; class Arachnida; order Araneae; family Amaurobiidae; genus Amaurobius; species Amaurobius ferox. The sequence continues at coordinate 32,714,528 of OX578144.1, read as the reverse complement.
ACCTTTTTACTCTTTTGGTCTATAGCTCCTTATGGAATAAAGTTCACTTACTTTAAAATTAATTAGTGATTGAAGAAGCTTTATAATTACATTCATATTTGAGACAATATTTTTTTTCTTAAATTATTTCATATTGAAGATTAAATTGTGTAAATATGCTAGAGATGTGAAGAGGGGCGTTTATGCTTGTTAAGAATGGAAACGATAACTGAGAAAAAATGTTCTTATCTCCATGAAAATTTAATTTTAATATATTTTGTAGGAACAAACAACTCGTTAACATGTTTTGTAATTTTCGCGACTATATCAAATGTTAATCAAATTTAGGTCTGTAGACATATTTAATAATGAAATACTGTTATATATTCATAATAAAGTTGAGATATAGTTTTTCTCCAAGTTGTTTGTATTTCTCTGTTTTAAATGGTGTGTCCCACTAATATAGACTTTTCCTGATTGGCACATTCAGATATTGTAGTAAAAAGTAAACACTTATCAAAATTATCTTAAGAATCGATATTTTAAAAAAACATATGTAGTTTTGTTGTTACCATACCAAATTTCATAGAAATTCCATAATTTTCTACATGTACATAAATATCCCACCACGCATGGAATATAAATATTGCAATATCTTGAGATTGGACTTTGCTTTGGGAGAAAATTTATTTGGAAAACATATCTAAAAAAATATTTGGTAGTATCCAGCTTAATGAAGTTTCACCTAGAATATTGAATTGAGCACTATATCATCTGCACACTCAACCAGCTATTTTAAAGTTCGTAAAATGACAAACAATGAAATGGGCAGGCCATGTAAATTGAATGCTTCATGGAAGAAGCACAAACAGATTATTTCTGGCCAAGCCAAAAAAAAAAGTTGTCTAGAAAAAGCCCAAAATTAAGATCTACTGACTATGTTGATGAGGACTTTATGGGAGTTGATGTTAAAGATTTGATGTTAAGGAGTTGATGTTAAGGAGTTGATGTTAAAATTAGTTGATGTTAATTACTTGATGAGAGTTGATGTTAAGAACTTGGTGTTTTGAACACTAGTAGTAATTTGAGGACATTTGCTGGGTGTAAGACTAGATAGAACAGACTCATTGAGAAGGGGACGACGAACCATGTGCTTCCGAATCAGTGAAAAAGAAAAATATTTCGAGTTCCCGAGCAACTTTATCCTGCAAAATTGTTTGGAACATTTTCAGATGATTTATAGCAAGAATTTTAATTCACTGAAAGTTAAATTGAACAGGGCGTTAAAAATGCGTTAAAATTTTTGTGTTAAAAATGAGTACGAATAGAGATGAGGTACAGAACAAAAGCTACAATTCAAATTTAAATCAATTTTAATTACAATTTAATTACAATTTTAATTTAAATATATTGCACAATTTATATTTGGAAGTGAGGATAATAATCTTAATAATCCAAAAGGTTTAACGTCGGCTAATTAGCCGTGGTATTGGTTATTCGATTATTCTCTTAATGTAGAGTTTGTGACAGTTTTATTTTTTCAGTTTAAAAATATGCACTATTTTATTTATTAGCAAAATAAATGGAAATTAATGTAAAGAATTTTTTTTTTCATTTTACATTATAAATAAACCTTATAGCTGTAAATATTTCTATAACATTTTGTGTATAATATTTTCCTTAAAACTATTTGGTGGATCCTTAGAATATAAAATATATATAGCTCGGTGGATAGATGGTTCTAATATATGTATGCTTTCACTTTTTCTGTTACAAGTATTTGATTCTAAATCGAGAAAAAGCTTTAGGGACACATCGTTAAAGACATCTTGAATATTTATGCGGTTATTTTCCATAACTTGTCAAATAGCAAAATATGCAGATGAATATAAATCACATATTTGAGTTAGTAGAAATTCTCAAGTCAGAAAGATTTCAAACCTTTATTTTTCGTGAAAGATTGTATAAATTTGCATTTTACGGTTCAAATAGCTAAAAACGGCCATTAAGGATTATATAAACAGTATGGCAAACACGTCAACCAATAAACTCTAAAATCAAAGGCAAACAAATAAGTGTTTAAAAAGTCATTTAATAAAATCGCCTTATTATGACGTACACAATCACATAGCCAAAGGGCTTTCGCACATTATCATGCACTTCATCAGTGGCGAAATAAAATATAAAGTGCGAACAAGTGCCTACATATAAGCCATACCAGTCAGGCAAAATTGACATTTATCAACTACATACAAAATTACATGCATCAATTTATTAATTTTCAATCTTTTAAAAAACAACGAGATAAAATACATACATAATCATAAAAATGCATATTACAATAAGAAATAAAGTTTAATAACCAACATGAATGTCGACAAAATTGAAAAGCAACTACTATTGAATTTTTTGAAAATCATGCAAAGGATTGACCCGAAGAGAGTCAAGAACGAGTCAGCAAGCATAACTAAGGGTCAGCACGGGGTCAAAATTACAAATAGAATTACTGTAAATATAAACAAGAAAGTTCAATCATGCTTAAAGCATTGATTATGGAACACTTTCCAACTTCAATGCAATTTTATTTAAAAAAGTCTAAAATACAATACATTCATCGGTAATATTTTAAAACTTATCACAATACTACATTAATTTATTATATTTGAAAACTTAAACCTTCATTGAAAAAAATGAACTTCATTCAAATGAGGGCATTGAAATATAAATTGCCTGGTTTAAATATCTCTAAAATGCGATATATTCCACGGTAATATTTTTGAAACTATTATAACACTACGATAATTTATTATATTTGAAAATTTCATCGAAAACAACTGAAATTAATTCAAATGACGTCATAGAAAAAATAACACGCCTGGATCTCTATAAAAACAGCATTTCATTCATAACATTCAGTAATTAAACTCTATGCTTAAAACTTCATTGAAAAAAATCGTCCTTCTCTTTATAAAATCAATTAATATTTCATTCATATCAGCCATGCAGACTCCATGGGCTAAATTATTTTGTGTTAAAGAAATACAGCAATTCTAATACAACTCATTCTACATATTTTTCTGTTTACATTTTACATAGGTGAAAAAAAGGCTTCGTTGTAGAAATAATCAAATTTGGATAATCATTTAAACTCAAATATATTGTATTTGCGTTGTTTCAGTATGTAGAGGCACAGAATTTAAGCCAAAATAAAGTAGTTTTAGGACAGATACAACACTCAATATGAATTAAAAATAACTTAAAAAATCACGATTTTGAAGAAAGATGGATGCCATATATCATTTTGAAGTGGGTTATGTGATCTTTTCATATCATGGTCACGTGATCGTTTCATATAAGAGATGTAATTATTATTTTAATTTTTATTTAAAAACTACTGAATATATTTCGCTGAATTTTTTTTTATATATTTTATGGAACAATTTAAATATTACCTAAAATTTTCGAAGCAATATGTGAATTTTAAATCCGCTTAGAAAATGTTTGAAAAATTAGGTCCCATAGGGCTCAATGTATTTCATTTTTTCAACCCGGGTTCAATCCAAAACTAATTGGTGATATTATTCATTTATGTTTCCTTAGGTCCTACAGACCGTCCGAAAAACATACTAAAATTTCATTTTGATTAAGCCATTTTTACGGCAGTTATCGTGCTAACGGACAGACAGACAGACAGACAGACAGAATGAACAAAGTCATAAGCACTTTTCAACTTTATTGTAAAGTGTTAATAAAATGGGATTCATAAAGCAAAGTATAGCGGGATTATTGCAGCTAATTAACAGAAAAAAATTATCAATCAGAGGCTGAAAATTATTGTTAATGATATGCAGGGAGCCGAGGATAGTTTACCATTTTTAACATCGCGAGCATGTTCAGCTAAACGAATACCGATAGTACATTTAGTGTTGTTGTTACTTATTCCCCCATGGTGAAGGTGCGCCTATACACCACGTCTACTAGACCCCTGGTCCCATGGCGAAGGGGAGAAATTTGCAGCTTCACCTTTTATTGAGGCTTCTCAAGGGCGGAAGTCTATCTTTGCCTCGACAATACAACATCCATGCCCGCTGGCGGGATTCGAAACTACAACCCGTCAATCCAGCGATCAGATGGCAACGCGTGCCTCTGACCGCTCGACCACCGGGTCGGCAGTACGTTTAGTAATGTCAATGTAGAACTTGAAGTTATTATCGGGAGATAAAAGAGGAACAACAGACATCCCAGCCTGACTTTTGAATTTGTTATTAACCATATATTTATCTGAACGGATACGAATTAATAACTTAGAAGCAGTAGAATGAGCAGACTTAAAATTAAATTTATGGCCAAAATGAAGTAGAGGATTAAAAATCGTTGGGTGATAAGGAAGACTAGATTTATATGGCATAAGATCAGAAATTAGAACAAGCTTAGTATTCGGAGTCATAAAATTATTTCGAATATAGGAAAATATTTTATTAATACACTCTAAAGAATAACCAGTTTCATAACCAAGGTTAAAGATAAAATTAATTTCAGTGACTAAGGCCGGAATAGATGAACTAACATTAAAGACACGATTAAAATAAACATTAAAATAAGTTTTTTCCAAAGAAATAGGGTGATAGGAGTTAGCGGGGATACAAGAATTATTAAAGAAGATTTACGAAAAATAGTAGTATGGAAACCAAGAGAATTTAGGGAAACACGAACTTCCAGAAACGGTAAAGAAAAATTAAACTATTATGTGATTGTGTACGTCATAATAAAGCGGTTTTAATAAATGACATTTTAACCATTTATTTGGTTGTCTTTGATTTTAGAATTAAGGGATTAGTTTTAAATTATTTTGGAACCACAAGAATTATATTTCTTTGGATGCACTACTTTAGTGAATCGAATTTTTCTTTCAATATAAACTTAAGCTTTGTGATCTCAACATATGTAAGTTCCAAACTGCCCAAACAAGCATATTAAGGGGACAAAAATGTTATATTAAATGAATACTTTATTTATATATCTGGCAATATTGTCTAGATATTGTATAACATGTATCCCCAATATAAGCTACTTATTTTAATTTTTTTAAAGAACATTAATATCAATTTTGCCATATTGTTTATATTGATATTACATTGGAAATATTTTCCAAGATATCCCCAAAAATGCAATGTGCATTTAATATAAACATGGTACTGTGGCGGTTATGATGTACTGTAAAAAATGTAGTAAAAAACCCTTTTTCACAAAGTAAAATCCATTTTTCACTATAGTGTTGAAATAATAAAAAAAATTCATCGTCCATATTATTACGTCTCTCACGAATTCTTAATTTGTGCTATTGTTCCAACATAATAAGATATCCCAAAAAATTCAATATGCATTTAATATTAACATGGTACTGTGACGGTTATGATGTACTGCAAAAAATGTAGTAGAAATCCATTTTTCACAAAGTAAAATCCCTTTTTCACTATTGTGTTGAAACAATAAAACAAATTGATCTTCCATATTATTACGTCTCTCACGAATTCTTAATTTGTGCTATTATTCCAACATAATAAGATATCCCAAAAAATTCAATATGCATTTAATATTAACATGGTACTGTGGCGGTTATGATGTACTGCAAAAAATGTAGTAAAAATCCATTTTTCACAAAGTGAAATCAATTTTTCACTATTGTGTTGAAACAATAAAACAAATTGATCTTCCATATTATTACGTCTCTCACGAATTCTTAATTTGTGCTATTGTTCCAACATAATATTTAAATTTCTTTATGTGTCGGGAAAGTCATGTTATGGATACAGCATATTATTTCAAAACACTTTTAAAATCCTTTAGCGCTGAAAATTCAATTCACAATTTTGTAACCTTTTAACAATCAAGAACGTTGTTTTGATTAAATTGTTCATTTCTTTTCAACGCCACACAAAATAATTTATCCTGAAGTGTTGATTCAACGAAAAGAGCGGGTTCCGCTTTTCTCTGTAGAATAATTCATTGTCAGACGAAGATATAATGATTTCTGATCATGATATCTCCTTCTTTTGAATTCTTTTAACGCGCACTATTTTAAATTAATTTTCAACTCATTTTGTTTATTTCCTCGCAATTTATGCAAATTTGTTAACATATATATACATATATATATATATATATATATATATATATATATATATATATATATATATATATATATATATATATATATATATATATATGTGTATGTGTATATATATATATATATATATATATATATATATATGTATATATATATGTATATATAGGTATATATGTATATATGTATATATGTATATATATATGTATATATGTATATATATATATATGTATATATGTATATATGTATGAATATATATATATATATAAATCAAAAGTATAATATGATTTTTTTTACAGATTTTTTTACAGGAAGATTTTTTGTTTGAAGTAAACATTATTACTTCTTGGGAAACTTGCTTAAATAAGGCTGTTTTCCGTAATATAATTATCAATCAACTTTTAAGAGACAAAAGGTTCAACTCTCGAGGTTGCGATAGAATTGAACAGGATAAAAGGTATTTGAACGACGCACGAAAAAAAGGTTAACCGGTTGGCTTTTTGAATGTAATTGAATCATCATTTTACGGTATAACTGCAACCGCTCGTTATTCTCGATCACGGATATATTTAAGTTGATGATATGGTACTGTATATATAAAGGATTTGTGTCGTATAAAGCATAAATTTTCTTTAGGGGGTTACTTGAGGTCATGTTTATGCGAATTCTTGTGTTAGGTTTCAACAATTATGGTCTTTTCGCTTCCTAAAAGGATTTTCTTAGGTATAATGGCCTAGATACGGAATGGTATCAGTATCCGGGAGTGTGGCCATGGTGTAAAGCATGTTTAACCGGGGTGAGGGTGTCACAACTCCCCTCGGCCAACTTTTGGTACTATTCTATTTCTTATTCTTTTCCTTTTCTTTCATATTTGATTTTCAGATTTGGAATTTACATTTTGGATTATATATGTATACTAGCAGCGATTACCCGGCGTTGCTCGAGATTTAAGACGCAAAACTGATAAAAATTACACCGGAACATATAGAGCGGTGAATCATATACATTGTTTTTACACTGTGAAAGAAGTAAATTCACTGCATTATGTTAGAAAAAAATCATTACATTATATAAGTCATAGCTGCTTCCGACACGCTCTTCGCAGCTAGGCACTCCGGGCAGTGCCTCGGAATGTGATTATTAGGTGTTCACAATTTATGTACTGTCAATATGTACAGTTCAATATGTACAGTGAAATATGTACAGTTTGAAAGGAAAACTGAAATGGCTCTTAAACGCTAGGCAACAACTCACATGTTAACAAATTAAATGACATTATCTTAATTTGTTAGGTTTTGCCGCAATGATTGCTTGTAAACCACATATTTTTATGTTCCTCCCGGAGCTAAATCATACATATTTTGTGAAGTTCCTACTCTTGAGAATGCCACATACAATTGGCCATGAGAGAAGCAAGAATTTTCTAAATTCACGTCTGCAAACTTGAAGGTTTGACCTTGAAATTTGTTGATGACCATGGCAAATGCCAGTCTAATTGGGAACTGAACTCGTTTGAAGCTAAATGGTAGGTCGGTTGGTATCAAGGTTATGCGAGGTATGAATATGTCTTTTCCTTTTACCTTTCCCTTTAATACCGTGGCTTCTATGACATTTGGTGACATTGCATCGTTTTGGTGGATCCAGATTCCCCAGAAGCATTATTGGTGATCCTTTCTTTAACTTCAAAATATGAGAAGGCATTCCAGGTGTCTCAAGGTAGTTCAGAAATTCCAGAGGGTAATTTACGGCATCATCGGTGTCCACTGTAAAGTCAAGTGACTTGTCATGATATAAAATGCTGATAATTAAATAACCATTAATCCTCACAAAATGCTGATAAGAAATCAAAATGGTTATTTAATTAATACTTTTCGTTGTTGAGTAAGTCTATGGAAAATAAACCATGGTGATAGAGTTTCCATTTAAATTCATATTTCAAATCTGCGATTTTCAAAAGTGACTAATTAATACATTCAATAAACTCTCACGAAACGCAGAGATTTAATTGACTTTCACGTTTTAAACTAACGGTGTCTAACATTTTTCGTTGGAAATCATGGAGTTAGAGAGTAGAACACCTGGGAAAAAGTTTCGTTTTCCATTAATATCTCTACAACCCTTGGTGTTAGAAACTCGAAACTTAGATTAAATTTATGAAGGGATATTTTCAAGCTACCCACAAAATTTCATTAAATTTGGTGTAGCTGTTCTCCCTTAATGATGAGACAAACGAAAGTTTCTTTTTTCACTAATACCTCGAGAACGCCTGGTTGTAGAAACCAGAAACATAGACCAAATTTTAAAGGTGGACATTTTAAGACAACCCATCAAATTTCATCAAATTCGGTGCAGTCGTGCTCCCATGATGTTGGATCATACATACATACATACATACTATTTTACATATATATATTACATACTTCTTTATATACATATACATATATATATATATATATATATATATATATATATATATATATATATATATATATATATATATATATATATATATATATATATATATATATATATATATATATATATATATATATATATATATATATATATATATATATATATATATATATGTATATATATATATATATATAAATAATATATATATATATATATATATATATATATATATATATATATATATATATATATATATATATATATTTATATATATATATACAGGGTGGTCATAAAAAAAACTTCCCGATATATGAACTCCTAGTGGCCCATCCGTTCAACCAATCGAAAGGAAATTTCAGATATTGAAATTTGAAAGTATGCGCTCGAGATTGTGATAATATCAAATAATAGAGCTAGCTGTCTCGGTTACAGTTACAGTGAAAAATAGTGAACCCTGGACTAATATGTAGGCTGATGATAATAAATAATGTTACAACTGTTGTACTATTCATTTAAACTAGCGCATGGATTTTGAGGCGAAAAAACATAACGAAATTCGCAGAGCATTTGTCTAAAATCGCAGAAATTTGCCCATATTCCGTGAAATGTTTAATTTCATTCCAAGTGAATAAATTTCAAATTCCAAATAGTTTCAATGCAACAATTAAAATTGCTAATTTTTTAAGTTATAAACCAGGTATTCTACTTTTTAGGAAACAATAAGAATGGCAAGCAAAACAATTTGTTCAGTTTTAGTATCCTGTTAGTATCTTGTATAAATTATATTGAGAAACCAGAAAATTCTGTGTATAAATGTCTTTTTCATCCTCATGCGTACTCTTGAGTTTTGGCAAAGTTGAATTTGGTCTCAAGTTCTTTATTATTTTTATCTTATTTGCTTAATTTATGCTTAAGAGGGGTGTTTCTAATAGTTCTTGATACATTTATCGATCTAACACAAACTTTATTTTCCATTTAAAAAATTTTGAAACCAAGCAAATTGTAAAGCTGTTTTCCTAGCAACAATATAGCAAGCACAGCAGTATAACAAATAATACAGCAATACAGCAGTATAACAAATATACAGCAGTATAACAAATATACAGCAGTATAACAATACAGCAGTATAGCAAATAATAATACAGCAGTATAACAAATAGGCGAAAATTCGGTCAAAAATATATAAAAGTTCTTACCTCCTTTAACGATCCAAAATGTTGAATTGCATCACTCACTGACTAATCCTAACAGCATTGCCAGACTCTAATTTTATCAACATGGCTGCTCGTTTGCAGCAACTTTTTACAAAACTTGACATTAAATTAAACGATATTTATGGGCGATAAATTCACTAATTAATTAATGAACCCCAATCACGGAGACAGAGTGGCGACACCCAGCTCCTGATCAGCTGTGTCACGAAGGAGGTGAAGTAATACTCAATTAGAGTCTGTAGGAAATCAAGAAAGAGGACTTCCCGGCAACCACGTTATGAAATTTTTGTAAAATAAAAGAACATGCCAGTAGATGAATGTGAAAAGGTGAAATGAAGGAAGATAAAAGAGTTGCTTTGAAGGATCACCTATTCTGGCTGTTTCGGTTATTCAATAAGTGATGCTATTCTACATTTTGTGCTGTTTAGGAAAGTACGTATTTTCATCTATACTGCTATGTGTCGAGTAGTAAGATTAGGTAGTAAGTTTATTTATTACAGGCAAAACTCATCTAGTCATACTTTTTCATATAAATACAAGCGTAATAAACTTACCTCCCCTATAAACTCAGTTAGTAGTACATACAGAATCCATTACTTTTTAAATCTATTATATGTTGCATATTAATGTTTGATAGATAGAGTTAGTTCATTATTGAGGATGATCAGATAAAATAAGCGAACATCCTAAACCGCTTTTGCTGTTGAGCCTTCCACAATAAATTTACAAATTCCTGCGCACAGTGTAGGAAAATTTCAAAATTGCATAATTATTTTTTCAATTCCATGAAAAATATATTTTTAATCGAATTTGAAGTATTCTTCGCTTTATTTTCAAGCATACGAGTATCTAGCAATAAATGTGCGTATGCATTAGGAATAATCGAAGAAGTTAAGTAAAAATTTTATCCAGATTTTTTTCTTGTAGAGGGAAATAATTTTTTAATATTGCAAAGTTCACAAAAATATTATAAAAATTATAATATTCTGAATTTTATCCGCAATTTCACCTTTCCTCTGCTTCTGAATCTCTGTGAAACTAAGAATATTTTATACATGACTTTCCTTTTAACAATTATACTGATTGATAGAAACATTATAGATTCGAAGAAAAATTGATGATATTCCTAAGACAACATCAAATGGTCTTTAAATATCAAATAATTAAAACTTCATACTGTAAGTTTTAATGGAGAAGAATCTTTTACAGCTCATTACTGCAATTTCTGCTCTAGACATCGTTATTTTCCTGTTATGTTTCAGGAAGCAGTCAGTAGTTCTAATGAATCATTTTGGGGCAGAAGATGAAACCTTTCCGATACAATTATCATCAAGAAATAATTTTCACATCGAAGTTCCAGATATGATCTCAAATTGCAATTTCTCATATAAAAGTTGAAATTTGCTAATGATGCAGGACGTTTGTCTGGTTATGTCATTCATTAATGTTTCGTAATTCTCTGAGGATATGTTTTGATTTTCTTGTAAGCTTTGGTATATCTGCACTATTAAAATACGTCAGACAATGTATGCATGCGTGCTTGCATGTACGTATCACAAGATATGAAGTCGCGTGCTTCATGGTATTAATTTGTGCACTAAACATTTGAAAATTGAAAAAAAAAATTAAGTCTTCTACAAAAAATCGTCCAGAACCACTAAAAAAATAGAGCATAAAGATCTATAAATATAGGGTGATTAGGAAAGTCCATATCAGTGGAAATTTCTTGATAACGAAAAGAGTTTATTTTTTAATGTAGCTGCATAGGAAATCCCTATAGCATTACATGACACGACAATTTTCTTTTCTTGGAAGGAGGGGGGGACTATTTCGCTCTTTTCTAAAGATAGAGAAGATAATGACGTTTTAAACAAGTACATGAATTTCACTTTTGAAAGATGGGATAAAGGGAAGGATATAAAATTTGAAGTTAGGAAAATTCTGCAACCGTTTGAGACAGTTAGACCCTGTTTCCACTCATCCGTTCGTGCTTTATCCATCCGCTTGGAGCTAGCTGTACGTCAACCAATCACAGGGCCGAACGTACGGACATGCGTTCATCCGACAAACATGGTTCAAGTTTATGTTCTGACGGATGCATTGGTCATGAGATGCCTTACCGCAAAAAAGACACCAATGAAAAGACTACAATATAAACAATATGACCGTCACTTCGATCAGATGATTTCCAAATGCAAGAGTTTATGATTTCGAATATACAGCAGCCAATATGAAAAATATTCTGATTGATGAGTTATGATTTGTTTATTTAAAGGAAACATCAGAAGAAAACCCTAAAATCTATGACAGTTTGACGATCATTAGATAAATTACATGCGTGAACACTTGTTCATTTGAATGTGTAGTCATAAAATTTAATTTTGTTGTGTACCGATCACCTAATCCGATCACCTAATTTAATAATTTAGAACTGTACAATGACTCGACTTGATCCAATTTAAAAATGTATATCTGTGATTAAAGTAATTTCCCACTTCTAATGTTAAACAACATAAACTAGTACTGTTTTAATGAATAGATGTTTGGGTAAAATGTATTGCAAATATTTTATAGAAACATAACATAATTGCACTCAATTATTCATCATGACCACATCAAACATTTCTATTCCTTCATGACTTGATCGGCATTTCAAGTTTTGCGATGTTATACTATTTCACATCGTTGTCATGTATAGGATCTGTCACGATGTGTATGTGAGGAACATTAATGCTATTTATAAATTGTTGATATTCCCTTTAGGTATAACAGTTTTTCAATAAATTATAATTAAATAAATATCATAAAACAAAGGTTTAAATAATTATTATTACTTTCCCTGCAATACATGGTAATGTATGGGGAAAGTATTGGAATCATGCCGAAAATCGCAACTCGAGTTTTCGACGGATCTACACGTTTCGAGACCTTCAGAATACGAAAAAACCATTTTTAGCGTGACGTCTGTGTGTCTGTGTGTCTGTCTGTCTGTCTGTGCAGATTTTGTATCCACTCTAACTAAAAAACTAATGGACCGAATTTCACAAAATTTTGTAGGTAAGTCACTTGTGGGCGGGGCTGGTGCTGATTAGTTTTGGGTACGATTCGGAATAAAAGAACCCGCCTTTTTTTGCGAAATGGCCCGCAAAAGCTTGTATCCACTCTAGCTGAAAAACTAATGGACCGAATTTCACAAAATTCGGTAGATGAACCACGTATAGGTCACCCTGGTGCTGATTAAATTTTGGTACGATTCAGAAAAAAATAACCTGCCTTTTTTTGCAGAATGACCCGCAAAAATTGTCAAAATCCAAACTAGAAAGCTACGTATGCTCAAATATATCCATTAAATGCTTGTTTAATGCGTAAATTTTAACGAAGAAAAGAATAAGACCAACCCCATTACACTAGGACTAGCCGTTCTCGAGATATATTAGTTTTTTTCGTATTTTTCCACGCCACCTTTGAAAATAAGTCCAGTTATCAAATGAGAACGAAAATTGAATTAAAAGTGAATTAAATTTAATTGAAATAAATAGAACGTGGATATAAGTTTGCAGGGAAAGTCATGTGCTGCCCACATCAGATTTTTTGTATAATGTGTTTAGTATGTTTTTGAGTCCTAAATTGTTTCTTTATGTGCGTTGTTTTTAAGCATTCCATATTATGTATCCTTATGTGAATAAAGTGTACAGACCTCTGATCAACCCAAGCCATATTTTATTGCAGACTTCACATAGCATATTTGTTATGTGGCATGCAAATTTGGGAATCTTATAATCTTCCTTACTTTTTTTACTGCACAATTTATTCTGGCATTTATATTAGCATATCAACTTCAACACAAGGCCCTAGCTATGAATGTTGTGATAGTATATGCTAGTGAGCCTACTTAACACAAATATGAAATATCGGTTAACACGTTAAGTAGGCTGTAACTGTGTATTTGCTTGTTTCATGCAAAATGGTAGTTATGTCGTGACGGAATTCGTCAATTGTGTGTAAAATTGTAAATTTACATTAATTCTTAAACTTCTATATTTATATTTATTTTAATTGTGACCCGGAACCCTCATGTCGTTGTGTATATATTTTATATCTTAAATGTATTTAAATCTGTTCAGTAATTGTGGCCATTTTCGTTTCATAAAATAATATTCTTTCACACACTCGAGGAATAGTGACCGTTAGTTCAGGGTCACCCGTGTTTTGCTGGCGGAGACAGAAGTCTTCGTTTTTTCTGCTCCTTGGGTGACGCAACTTGTGCTGGATTTCACGTTGCAAATGTACGTGCCTTGCTAAATGTCGTTGGATGGGCTGGACCATGGATGATTTTTGAATGAAAGTAAATTTCGATTGGAGGAGTGGTAAAGGTGTGAGCTCTTCTTGGTTTGGAATTGGCAGGGCTCTGGATCCGCCCGGAATGCTTAAAAGAGGTGTGAATTGCGATCTGGGGGCCCACTCTCCTTCCAACATCCTTTGAACTCACGTTCGGCTCGGGGCCCAATTCCAATGTTGGGATTCCCGTAGTCGTGGGTTGGGAGTGCCGCCACTGCCGCCACCGTCGCCACTGCTGGAACCTGCCGATGACGTGCCCTCGCCGACCGTCAACCGCCGTGTAGATATTGGAGAACGACCTCATGTTTCTTGTCGAGCACCGGTACCTGATGAAGCAAATAATGATACGAGGCCCCTTGGTTGGCCTGATCCGGAACCTTGCCGGAAACTGCGGTTCTGCCGTTCCTGCTGGAGCGGGTCAACGTTTGCCCCGAGGGATCTGCCGGTGGAAGTCTGTGCTTCCTCAACCATGAGTCCTTCAAGAATTTTGTGAGGTAGGCCTTGGTTATTTAGTCGTGCCGTTGAGCAGTCGACTGGACTTGAGTATCGGTTCCGAGGAACTCTTCGTCAATGATTTCAGCTGCCATCTAAAATTACATATATCTACTTAATTTATTAGCATCTATTTATTACACTTAAGAATTATTGCATCTAATGAGATAAAAATATATCTAATAATGTTAAGTTGAATTCTTAGTTGATTCCTCGAGTGTAGTGTCTCTCTTGGTTGACCATACCTTTTAAATGAGTATTATGAAATATAATAAAGTTAATGTATATTTAAAATGAATATTTAATTCCGACTAAGAGCCGGTGATATTTTGTGAAGTGCGGTCCAGTGGTAGTTGAGCTGAATGAGAATCAGCATTTGTATGATGTGTTAACTCCTTACACTTTGGCCTTAAATAAATGATAATTTAAACGAAATAAAGAGTATTTATTTGTGTTGAATTGGTGTATGATTTTAATGTTTTCATCTGCTGTTGGGACCTTCAAGGTAAGGGTTAATCTGTTTATTTTGGAATTTGTGTGGGTTTGTTTCGCAGGTCATCAGTTGGGTTTCACCCACTGACGGGAGGTGTGTTTCGAACCTGGGCTGTGAAAATTCGAGAAAGTTAGACATTCTCGGTCGGCCGTGTCCAGCTGGAAACTGCTGCGACAATTAATAGGAAATGTATGTTTTCTCCTATCCAGTGTCAATACACTTATGTATATCAGGCGGTTTGTGATGTTATATTTTCAGATTATGTTACAGATTTGTTATATTTTCATTTTGTTAACTTGTTACAATACATAATTTGTGCATATTATATTTATGTGAAAGTTGTTATTTAACAAATTGTAATGGGGAATGCTTTATATTAAAATAATTTATTTTACTTTACTTGTAACAAATAAGTTCAAAACAAAAGTTTGAGGCCTGACCAGTCCCTAATAAAATTTAAAAATTAAGCCCAGCCCAAGCCTGGATTAAATTAGAAAATGTAGACTGCCCCGAATCTACATCAAATTAGAAAATTCGACATGGCCAAGCCTGGATTAAATTAGAAAATGTAGACTGCCCCGAATCTACATCAAATTAGAAAATTCGACATGGCCAAGCCTAGATTAAATTAGAAAATGTAGACTGCCCCGAATCTACATCAAATTAGAAAATTCGACATGGCCAAGCCTGGATTAAATTAGAAAATGTAGACTGCCCCGAATCTACATCAAATTAGAAAATTCGACATGGCCAAGCCTAGATTAAATTAGAAAATGTAGACTGCCCCGAATCTACATCAAATTAGAAAATTCGACATGGCCAAGCCTGGATTAAATTAGAAAATGTAGACTGCCCCGAATCTACATCAAATTAGAAAATTCGACATGGCCAAGACCGGTCTTAATTTAGGTAAGAAGTAAAATTGGTGTTGAATTGTACATCCGATCAGCTCGACTAGGATTGTCTGTGCTGTATTTCAAGTCGGATTGCTGGTTTAGCTAAAAAAGTAGACCATTTTGGTCCTGAACAAGCATTCGTAATTGTGTTGTGAAGTAATAATCTACAGGTTTCGACGGTGGGGCGCTCATATCATGCATTACATTCTGTGAAGTACATTAGCTGTGTCTCTCAGATCACATCTTCTCCAGTGGAGTGAGGTGCTTAATGTGTGTCGTTATACCATTGGATAGTTTAATTCCAGTTTACAAACATTTCTGTGCATATTTTTTTTTATAAATGTATATTTTATCATAGTTAAAATTTAATAGGCAGAATGTAAATACTAGTATTATTTGATTTTTTAACATTTTTTGTATTTGTATAATTGTTAATTGAAATCTGAATAAACCATATGAGATATATTCAACTAATATAGATTGTTTCACAAAGTAGTTCCACAAGAACCAACTATAAATTTCATCTTTAAATAGAAACATGACTTTCGGTTTACAACTGACCTCGATCCTAAGGAAATGCGCATTAGTGATTTTCCCTTTAACGCAATCACTCGTTGTGACATCACCACGCCAGATACCCAGGGGCCATATTTCTGCCTGGTGTCATTGCGTATTTTACTGTATCGTTGAACTCTGTTTAAGATAGCTAGATATACCGTTGGCGGAGTGGGTGTGTATTATGAAAAGTTATTGGAAAACAAAGTCCATAAAAGTAACACAGCGGAAATGTCAGGATAAATTTGGGGAATGATTTTTTTTACTATAGGACTACCTAGTGAAACACCACGTACAATGAAAAAGGCATATATACTAATTAAAAAGTTAAATTTCTGTGTGGAAATAATTTGTACATTTTATTACTATATGCATATACAATTTTATAATGTACAGGAATTAATTCCGGTTAATTACGGGGGGTGATATTATCTTTATATCTTTTGGATTTATATGCAAATACAGATTTCATTTAGAAACATATGAAATAATGATTTTTATTGAAAAGTACTAGGGAATTCTATCAAATAAATTGGGATTTAAGTTTTCGAACTGTAAGCCTTCATTGAGCAGAGTTATTAGTACGAGAGCAATTGCAGCAAGACAAACAGCTAATAAATTAATAACATTTATTTATATATAAATAAATTAATAATGAATTAACGATAATAGACATATAAATTAATAATATTTATATTTCTCAATTATGCAGTTAATTTTATATATATTTTTTTATGTATTGTGGGGTATGTAATATGGGAAAAGTTCAAAATTTCAGTTTAAGTGGTTTGCATTGCATTTAAAAAATCGAGTTGTTAACATTGCTTTTTTTCGTATTTTTGTCATTTAACGTTTTAAAATTTTCTGATTTTCATGCTACATTTGCACAGCGGCCTGTCCAACAGTTACCTTACACCTTTCTGGTAGGTCGGATGGTCTGGGTCTCAACAACAACAACAGCGGCCTGTCCTCTATGTGCCACGGAACAGCTGTTGCACAAACAGCTGTTGCTATGTTCGACCTCCGACAGCCAGCGTGATCGGATTCGGTGATATTTATTAGGGGGGTATGTCTATGTACGCCATATCTATGTACGCCAATAGTCATCTGCTGTAAGAATAACTTATTTCTTAGTGCATAACGCTTGGCGAGATTTTGGCGACGAATTTTGCGGAATGTCGCCCACTTGGCGACTTTTTGAAATGTTGCCAAATTAACGAAAATCTCGCCAAATGGATAAAAAATGACGTTAAATCAATGAAAATGACGACTAATTCTCGAAAATTCAATATCTTGGAAAGAATATTAGTATCTACTATAAGAAAAACTTATTTTTTTACTGTAAAAATAGTAAATTCATTACATTATATAAGGAAAGTCATGTGTTGCCCACATCAGATTTTTAATTTTATCAACAAAGACGTCGTATACTCTAACCAAATTTTACATGAATATGTAGTAGACAAAGGAAAAATTACAACATGTTTGGAAGAAGCATAAAAATTTCTAGCATTTACAACTAGATGTAAGTTGAAATGGTCGAATACTTTTCTGTTCATTATTACAGTTTCCCCGAGCACATCGTTATCACCAGTTAGATCTTGAAAGACATGCCGTACTTCTATTAAACCCTTTTTCTGTTAGATAAAACTCTTCAGGAGTCAATTATCATCAAGAAAGAATTTCCACATCGAAGTTCCTAATATAATTTCAAAGTATTCTTTCTCATTCTTAGAGTTTCTTTGAAACTAATTTAATGATGTACGGCATGTGTGCTAATATCAGACAGTAATGCATCCAAAATCATTTTAGAGTTACCGTGGGTTGATAAAAATTAGAGTGTTAGGCGAATAAATGTATACAAAATGCATACTAAAGTTTTAAAAAATAATAATTAGTTTCACTCTTATTTTGCATCCATATAGCCTTATGAAAGTCAATTTTAAAGTCAATTTAAACTTTTAATTTATAAGTAATAAATACTTGTAAATTGAAGTAGCTTTTACATCAGTATTTGAAATAAACTAAATGTAAATATATAATTATGGTACTGAATTTTAAGTAATTTTGAAAACTCAACACGTCAGACAAAGTATTTTATACAAGTATTTCAATTTAATATGATAAAATATTTATAGAGCAATTAATTTACCCGCAAACAAAAAATAATCATGTGTCAGGAAGTGACTTTCCCCACAGATTCCAATAAATTTAACTCTTCCACAGATTGTAATAACGGACAGAATGAAAATCAGAGGACAAGATCATTGAATTTAAAAATCTCGTAAATAAGCAATTTGAGATATATGTTGGCAACGCCACGCCAGCTACCCCTATGAAAAAATTACATTGACACATATTAAAATATTGGGAATGTGTAAAAACGGTGATACATTGGAATACATTGAAATAACGTTATGGAATTCATTGAACACGATTTCCTTTTCTGTGCTAAATGCGATTATAAAAATCTGATGTGGGCAGCACATGACTTTCCCTACAGACTTATATTGATGTTTTGTCTATTTTAATTAAATTTATTTCACTTTTAATTCAATTTTCGTTCTCATTCGGTAACCGGACTTATTTTCAAAGGTGGCGTAGAGAAAATACGGAAAACTAAAATATCTCGAGAATGGCTAGTCCTAGTGTAATGGGGTTGGTCTTATTATTTTCGTCGTTAAAAATTACGTATTAAACGAGCATTTAATGGATATATTTGAGTATACCTAATTCTTTAGTATAGATTTTAACGATTTTTGCGGGCCATTTTGCAAAAAAAGACAGGTTAATTTTTTCCGAATCGTACCAAAATCTAATCAGCACCAGGGTAACCCAGAAGTGATACATCTACTGAATTTTGTGAAATTCGGTCCAGCAGTTTTTCAGTTACAGTGGATACAAGCTTTTGCGGGTCATTTCGCAAAAACAGGCGGGTTCTTTTATTCCAAATCGTACCCAAAACTAATCAGCACCAGACTCTCTCACATGTGACTTACCTACCAAATTTTGTGAAATTCGGTCCATTAGTTTTTTAGTTAGAGTGGATACAAAATCTGCACAGACAGACAGACACACAGACAGACATACAGACACACACCCAGACGTCACGGTAAAAATGGATTTTTCGTGTTCTAGAGGTCTTGAAACGTGTACATCCGTCGAAAACTCGAGTTGCGATTTTCGACATGATTCCAATACTTTCCCTATACATTACCATGCATTGCAGGAAAAGTAAAAATACTAGCAACACTGGCGTTGTAGATGGGAAAATTTTCGAAAAGATTTTCCGCTTTTTATATTCTCCCTAATTCATTTGGGAATGAAATATAATATTCTTTCCACACTGATTTTTAAAATATAAGTAACTTTACGAGAAGTCTTTGATTATTTAGTTTTCTGATTCAGTAGAGATAAGGGAATAATGCCTTATTTTTAAGGAAAAAAATACCCAAAAACTAGAAGGGTACGAGTAATTCATTCTTATGAAACAGCAGGTAATAATTATAAAAGTCAATTTTTTTCAGAAATTATTTCTGTAAAATTTATGAAAATATAATAAACATGGAATAGTTTTGCAAAAGATTTGGATGAAGGAAAACGCTGTAAAAAAGCACTAAATGCCCACCAAATTGTCTCAATATACGATACTCACTTATTCAATAATAAGCATATATATATATTTTTAAAAACTACTTTCCCTGCAATACATTGTAATGTATAGGGGAAGTATTGGAATCATGTCGAAAATAGCAAAACGTGTTTTCGAATCTACACGTTTTGACACATCTAGAAGACGGCAAAAACCATTATGTGTGTGTCTGTCCGTCCGTCTGTGCAATGTATGTATCAACTCTAACTGAAAATCAAATGGACCGAATTTCATACAATTTGGTAAGTCCGTTGAGGGTGACCCTGGATCTGATTAGATTTCGGTACGATTTGTAAAATAATAACCTGCCTTTTTTTATCGAAATGGCCTTCAAAAATTCTCAAAATCTAAAATAAGACTATTTATGCTCAAATATATCAATTAAATACTTGTTTTATACGTAATTTTTGACAATGAAAAGAATAAGACTAACCCTATTACTCTAGGACTAGCCGTTCTCGAGATTTTTTAGAATGTTTTCATTTTCGCTACGCAACCTTTGAAAATGAGTCCAGTTACCAAATGAAAATAGAAATTGAATTAAAATTGCAAATTCAGTGTACTTTTAAATAATCATGGGTGTTATTTTTTGCAATTAAACTCAGTATAATGAATTATTGAAGAAATAAAGAGAACATGAATATAAGTCTGCAGTGAAGAAATAAAGAGATGAATATAAGTCTGCAGTGAAAGTCATGTGCTGGCCACATCATATTTTTAATATTATATACAGGAATTATTTTTTAAAAAGTTTAATTATAGGTATTTTTTTAATATTTTTATATATTTAATAATATACTTCTTATGTCTTTAATAAACTGAACGATTTATTTTTTTTTTACTTTCCCTGCAATACATGGTAATGTATAGGGAAAGTATTGGAATCATGCCGAAAATCACAACTCGAGTTTTCGACGGATCTACACGTTTCGAGACCCCTAGAATACGAAAAAACCATTTTTAGCGTGACGTCTGTGCGTGTGTCTGTCTGTCTGTCTGTGTGTCTGTCTGTCTGTCTGTCTGTCTGTGTGTCTGTCTGTCTGTCTGTCTGTGTGTCTGTCTGTCTGTGCAGATTTTGTATCCACTGTAACTAAAAAACTAATGGACCGAATTTCACAAAATTTGGTAGGTAAGTCACTTGTGGGCGGGGCTGGTGCTGATTAGTTTTGGATACGATTCGGAATAAAAGAACCTGCCTTTTTTTGCGAAATGGCCCGCAAAAGCTTGTATCCACTCTAGCTGAAAAACTAATGGACCGAATTTCACAAAATTCGGTAGATGAGTCACGTATAGGTCACTCTGGTGCTGATTACATTTTGGTACGATTCGGAAAAAAATAACCTGCCTTTTTTTGCAAAACGGCCCGCAAAAATCTTCAAAATCTAAACTAAAGAACTTGGTATACTTAGATATATCCATTAAATGCCCGTTTAATACGTAATGTTTAACGACGAAAAGAATAAGACCAACCCCATTACACTAGGACTAGCCGTTCTCGAGATATTTTAGTTTTTCGTACTTTCCCTACGCCACCTTTGAAAATAAACCCGGTTACCGAATGAGAACGAAATTTGAATTAAAAGTGAATTACATTTAATTGAAATAAATAGAACGTGGATATAAGTTTGCAGGGAAAGTCATGTGCTGCCCACATCAGATTTTTCTTTTTATTATTATTATTAATTACTTAGTAGAAATAGCAGTAGTAGTAGTAGTAGAAGAGAGTAACAGCTATTCAAGAAAATGGTAGATTCAGGGCTTATGCTGGACTAATCTATATACTATACTGCGTAAACATGAATATTTCATATTTCCTTTTCAATTATAAGCCGCAGGTAAGGCTGATTAAAACCGCATTGGTCTAAACAATGTTTTTTATTTGTTTAAACCATGGATTTCGGTTTTTAAAAAAACCATATCCCTTTTTCCCAACCCTGGTCAATAGGCATTTTTTGATGTTTGTGAAAAGTATATGTTTGTTAATAAATAACTGTGCATGGAAAAATATAATAAGTAGTCAATAAGTAGTCTATAATTAAAGCCTATCTTTTAGGAATTATGTTTATTTATAGGACGACACTGAACTGTAAAATAGGTGGGTTACATATTGGATGAATGGTAAAAGCTTAAGGTCTGAAACGCAAATTAATTATTTAATTTAATCTAAATAAATATCAAATAAAACTATTTTTTCACCACAGCCTGAGTTTTGTAGTTTTACAACCACAAATTTTCCAATACTTATGAAATTATAAGGAAAGCTCTACTCTTCATCTATGTGTACTTCTAGGATGAATTAATTATTAAAATGAATTATTTTAATATGGAGTGTATTGCTTATAGCGGATGCTATTCATAATAGTAATTGCCAATTAAAAGTTATGCGAAATATAAGTCAATCGGGTACGAAATAGGTTTACATGATGTCATCTGGGAAAAATCCCCGAATGTATTATTTAAAGTTAAAAACATTGAGCCGTGGATATTGTTACGACGCAATCTCTAGAATCGTAGGTGTACTCTGCTAATATAAGAATAAATTCATATTTCTGGATAACTAATGCTTTTATTTAAAATCACAAATAAGCGTAAACATAAACAACCTACAGTACAATTTAATTCGTACCGATAACTATCTTACACGATCGCTAAATAACTATCAGATACAACAAAACAGCAATAAAATGCTCAACTAATTGACAAAACAACTGATATTATTCTCAAAACACTAACGCATTTCACAATTCAATTTAGCTCTTATCACGTTAACTGTTCTCAACTGAGCGATGATTTCATTATATACTCTCCATATAAAATTCTAGAACGTGCTCGCATCTCTGAGAATATTCGGTATTTCGAGAAAGTTCTAGTTTATCTGAAAACTCACCAAGTTGACTATCAATCGCCATACCTGGTACCCATGGTCCGAAAAGCATGGCAGCCCTATTTTCACGTAATAAGAATGGCTACCTGAGAAATTTGATGTTCCTTTGAGAAAAGCAAAAGCATTTTACGTATTTGTAGCAATAATATACATCATTTGTTCACTGTGAATGAAGTAAATTAAGTACATAATTTATGGAAGGTTATATGCTACCCATTTCAGATTTTAAGAGCTCAATATCCCAGAATCCACTGAATCCGTACAAACCGTGCTATGGTAACTTTCAGAGACTCGACATCATGGTACTAACCTATAGAATACGTTTCATTGTAAAGAACGTTGCAGTCCAGCTGAATATCGAACCACAGCTGGGACAGTAAGTCTCTTTACAATAATTCCCTAATAGGGACATAATAAACAAATTAGTTATTATAACCTCAAAAACTGTGGTGACTGCTTTTAAAGATATTCTATAGAAAATGCAAATACTCGTTAAATAGTTCCTTCGGTAATAAATTTTCGAAATTTCCAAATATCGGCAAACTGGCGACATCGGAGAGATTGTGGTTCAGGCCGGCTCCCGATCATCCTCGATTGTAAGCTTGTTTCAACGCACTGGCCATTTGCTTATTTTTCCATTCGATAACTTTCAGTTTGTAGAAAATCAAATAGTACTAACATAAGTATATACAAATGATATATTCTACTATATTATAGAAGTAAAATTTGTTCAAGAGTAAAATTTGAAATAGATCTAATTTTTTAAACATTAATAATTGGAACATTTATTTTTAAAATTAGCCGCAAAAGTTCGTAAACATAAAATCATAATTCTCCTACTGACAGCCGCATCAAGATCATGTATCATGTTTTTTATGCGGTCATCATCATGGAATGGCCCATGTATCTAATGGCGGCAATCAACTGACCCTATTTTATGAATCTCTGCGGAAATCAAAAATGTCAGTTCTACTGCAAGAACTTTCTTAAATAATAATATTCATCTACATGATGAGGTAAACGTTAGGTTTGCCATAATTTTTCAGAGTCAGTTCCTCGATCCAATTTGAAACGTATATGTTGGAATTGGAAATGGAGGAAATCTCAAAAATATATCGATCAACGCACATATATATTTTTAAAAAAAGCATACTGATCCCATTAACAAATAAAATAAAATTCTTAAAATAAATACAGCATCCTTATTGGCAACTTGATGCTTCTGCGTCTTCTTGCTCACTTTTTCTTCTTTTGTTAGTTTTTTGGAATTCTGAATATCAATTGAACTTATCAGAGGAAATAATTTTGTTTAACAATTCCACATTTCTCCTTCTTGTGTCACAGGACGTACAGCAGTCTTCATTGATGTTAATTTTTATGTTTAACAAGTTTATCATCAACGAAACCTGTGTTGGACCGCGGTATTATATCCAGAAGAGGCTCATTTGAGAAAAAAAATGTTGTCAACCTCCACCTTCGATTTTTTAATATAACATGTAATAGTTTCTTTAAGTGTTGAGACGAAATTTCGAATCCGGACTAAATCCGTAAGTATGAAAAACCTATGTAAAGTCCACGTTTATACACACAAAATCCACAATAGTAGTCATTCCCGAACTTAGATTGTAACTTCGAAAACGCCCATGGGTTCTGTCAGCTATGTAAATATTTTTATTACTTTTGTTGAAATATTACAATTTATAACATACATAAGTTATCTTCACATGCAATATTATTCATATTTATATTTTCTCCAAATATATATTTCTCCAAATATATATTTTCTCAAATAAATTTTACAAGGAATATATTAGTTTATTAGTCAATGATTTGTTTTCTTTTCGATAGAAAATTATATCTCCTAAAATCATAGATTGAGATGTATAGGCGTAACCATTCAAACACGCGTATTCACGATTGTCATCATTTAATGAACACTATGATTTTAACTCAGCATAATTGAGTTGTTAGAATTTGCTAGACTCGTAAAATTCGATGAACTGCGAGAAAACTTATTAATTATTTATTGAAAGCATTTCTTTCGAGTCTACATGTCTAGACTTACTTTGATTGCGAACATATCGAACATCTCTGCCACGGTTATGGTTAATAATTAATAAATGTCAGTTATCAAAACCGAGTTGTTATCAATATTCATAGCACGCTTTAAAAGTTCATTGGGCAAATTTCAGAGCAAAGTGAGTAACACTCACATCAATAAAAAACTCCTTAGGGTAGGATTAAATAGGGATATACTCCTGTTGCAGATAACATCATATATCGACCTGTTTCGAGCGTTTTATGCTGTGTTCATGAAAAAGTCAATACCTTCAATGACAGCAAGAAATGAAGTTATAAATATATACTTAAATTAACAGAAAAAATACCAAAATATTTTAAGAATGTTTTCTTAAACTATTTGTGTTCCCATTAGAACCTTCTTTCAAACCAAATTTTAGATGATTCAAAATGCTTAATTTTCATTATTAAAGCAAAATAAAATCTTTCGATATGATCTCCCTTTTCAGTTGGAGAATTACATTAACTTAACCATATCTAAACTCATTCACGCATACGGCAGCAATTATCGTCCGTCCATTCTAAAACGATTCTTAAAAGACAATATGTTTATAATTCATTTCAAATTATATCAATATTTTTTATCTTCATGTATAATACGTCTTAAAAATAAGCAGTAAATAGCATAATTTGTCAGATAGAAGTAATAATTATTTTATGTATCTTTAAAATACACTCGCGAGCCTTGTTATATCAAATAAAATATTTATCACAACAAAAACTAATTAGACAGTTCCTAAAAATTTTTGGTGGCAAAGCTTGTGCTATACTATTCTTTACACTAAACATTTTTCTTTTTAACTTCTATTTCTAAGGATCTGCTATAGATAGAGCTAATACGATAACTGATTTGGATTCACCATCAAATGGCGGTGGGGAATGAGGAATTCACTGGGGAATTCATACGGGTTTTTTAATGATCTTGTTGCATTAAAAATAAAATGTTTCTGATTAACCAAATTTGTCTTAGTGGGTCGTATAAAAATTTAAAAAGTACAACTTCATGAAAATTAATGGGAGGACTATTTCATTAACGTAGTCTTATTTTCTACCTTACTTTCATCATTTTTGCAATTTACATTGCCCACTTATCTCCATCAGGTAAAGAATTTACGTGCGTTTCAATCTTTTTGGGACACCCTGTATATTATATTGTTCAGAGACAAAATCATATCTATCAAAACGTATAAAATGCTGCCTTCTTACTGTCATATATATTATATAAATTCAAAGCTATAACTATGAACTATGAATCGAAAGTACTGCAAGATTACTAACTTTGCATCATTATTGATAATTAGAAATAGACAAGAACCAGAATTACAAAATATGGACGTGGTTAAACCAGAAAAAATCAATCCACTTCGACAATATGTTACCCAGTTTCGATAATAAATTATATGTATGGTATATAAATAAGTATGATCGATGCTAACGAGTTTGGCCTTTCGCAATTTCACAGGTTAATATTGTTAATTCATTATGTTTATAAATTTATTTTGTCTTCCAATTTCTTCATGAACTGAGAAAACAATATAAAAAATAAATATGCAATATTAATGAAAAAAAGTCAGAAAAACAAGTACTGCATATTATTGTGAAATATTTTACAGAGCTCTAAAATCAAATGTATGCTCTAAAATACTATGTGGCAAAAATATATGCACCCATAAAAAAACTATGCTACAGCTGCGAAACTCGGCATGCAAATGATGTCTTATGAGTTATGCAAGGGATTAAACCGTGAATGCTAATGATGCTATACGGCTCATGTAAAACGCATGATAACGACACATCATGTAGCATAATTCGACCGTTGTTTCCACTTATGGACAATTGGAACTAAATTTTCCGATTTGATACTGCAAATGGTGTACAAAGATGCCTTTGAGACGTACTCGACGGCACTACAAAGATTTATCAAATTTAGAGAGAGGTCGCATCATAGGCCCAAGGTAAAATTGGATTGTACAACAGACGTATCATTCGCCATCTAGGTCTGAACGATATGCTAGTTACTCGCTGTTGGCAACAGTGGATCAGAGAAAGCACATGTAATCGTCGCAAAGGCTCAGAACGCCCAAGGCAAACAGCTGTTTCAGAGGATCGAGCAGTCAGGAGAAGAGCGACGTCCACACCAATGACATCGCTATCAGGTATTTGAAGGCACTTGTCATTCTCCATGCAGCCTGTATCAAATTATACTATTCGAATATCACTGACAGAAGTGGGATATTAGGTGTCGACGTCTATTAAGGCGACTTTCATTAACTCCTGAATAAAAGAAGAGCCGTATGAATTGGTGCCGAGTTCAATCAGCCTGGGCAATGGTAGATGCAGCAAAATCCGACAGCTAGATTTTCAACTCAATCACAATACATTTTCTTTGTACTGTGTTTTTAGATAAAATAAAAAAGATGAAAGATAACATATTGTAACAGGAACATATTTTTTTTGTTTATCACAATTAACTACAATATTAATTAACCAGTTAAACTGTATTTTTGCCAATCACATTGCATAGGAAACTTCAAATCCTGATTGTCAATGTTATCCCCCACTGAAATAAGTGGCACTCACCTATTCAACTTTGATGTGAAGCCTTTTATCGATTTACAGAATTATAAATCAACAGGGAGATATTTTGGAAACTCGGATTTCAGACTAAATCAGAACTTTACAGGGGATTTTATGCATTATTGTATAATATTTTTACAGAAAATAATGTTAGCATTGCCATAAAATTGCAAAAATACTAACATTACACACTACCCAAAACAGAGCATGTACTGTTAAATCTTCAAGTTTGCGAATTTCGGAATGGTCGAAATTTTTCAAAAGTGAAGTTGTAAATGAGGTGAGAAAGCAGCTATTCTTGATATGCGAGACTTCGGTGTTCTGTGAATAAGTCAAGTCTTATGTGAATGTTGTTTCCTTTGAATTCGTTAAGCGATTAATTGCAGTTTCAATCTATTTAACAACAATTGCTTAGGTTCCCAAAATGTGTGTCCCGTGTACCACATATGGACACTTCCAGTTTGCGGTGTTGTTTAGGTTTTCAAATGCTTATACCAAAGCCTGTCGTCAAATAGAGTTTCATCCGCAGGTGTTCATTGAACCTATCTGTTGAATGGCACCGCTGACCGTATACCCTTGGAGCGGAAAATTTTTTCTAGCAGACTACCAGGTTAAAGCCTATTTCCTCGCCACGATGATTTCCGTTTTTCCCTACATCCAGCGATTATTTCAGAAACGTGCGTGGTTATAAGACAATCACAATATTTACATTACGTGTTCCTGTAATCACTTATTGCTGCTTTTATTAGAGCTGGGATAATCCAGATTTTCGCCCCTTCTGTGGTTGTGACTTGCGAACAGACAACAAAGGGCACGAACTTGCTACTCAATATTGCTATGCACATTCTCGCAACTAGCACTAAAACTGATGTTGCAATAAATATTTATATATAATTTAAATTATTCCATAGATATCTAACTAAACAATCGCATGCCACACAATAAATGAGCAATCCGCAAAAAATAAATATAGGTGGAAAAAGTTTTGTCATACAATGTTTTTTATGACTATATTTTCTTTAAAACATCTATCTCTCAGAATATGTTATAGAGATCTGATAAAGATGTCACAACGGGAATTCCGAGGGCATCAGAAGTCACAACGGATTCCGGCCCGACACGGCTGACCGAGAAAGTCTAACTTTCTCAGAGAAATTTCTATTACCCAAGTTCTAAACCCACCTCCCGTCAATTGAAAGAATTCCAATTGATGACCTGCAAAAAACCCAACCAAAATCCAAAATAAACAGAAATTTACCTTTACCTTAAAGAACTCATCCAAAGCTGAAAAACACATGAATCAACACAAATAAAAACACAATTTAAATTCAAATCTAAAATTTATTAATTATTTAAGAAATGGAGTTAGCATATCAAATACAATTTCAGAATTAATAACTTAAAACCACTAGACCTCTTCTACCAAAAATCATCGGCTCTTTGCCGGAAATTAAATATCAATTCAATAAATCATTAATTCCAAAATTTACATATTAATATCACATATCAATCATATTAACTGTGGTATGGTCATGGAGAGAAAGACACACTCGAGGAACGCTTAAGGCTTAATTATCAATTTAATTCAATTCAATTATTTTGCTTCATGGAATTAATTTAGTAGCATTTAGCTCAGAAGATCTTGAGGAAACATCAGGAGGTTCAGTTCGCCGGAACACCAGACAGTCGAGGCAGCAGCATCCAATTACCGAAAAGGGGGTCGCTTATCTCCATATCAGGAAGGACTCAGATAGGTCGAAGTCATCACATCCGCTAGAGTTCAATCGGGGAGAAATTTTCCCCGACCAAAGAGAGGCGGCACGCCGACACAAAGGGTACGAGCAACGACCCGCACAGGGCTCAGGCTTCATCTCGGACTTCAATCGAAGCGGTCTCCAGGCATCCGGAACAGGAGGTTCCCGGACGGTCAACGGCGGCAGCAAGCATCGAGGCTCGGCATCAGCGAAGTCCCAGTCAATGTAGTGGCGATGGTAGCGGCAGTGGCATCTCCCCCGACCCCCACAACACGGTAACTCAACCTGAGGGTTAAGTCCCGAGCCGACGTGGGTTCGACGATGTTTTCCCAGGGAGAGAGCCCCGAAACAAGAATCACTCAGCTTTTAAACACTCCGGGTGGATCCAGGACCCGGCCAATTAAAATTTAAGAGGAGCTCGCATCTTCACTTTTCCTCCAATCCAAAATTCTTTCATTTCAAATACATCCAGGGATCCGCCCCTTCAACCGACAGAGTTCAAGGCACGTGCAGAACCACACGAAATCCAGCACAAGATTGCATCACCCAACAAAGCGAAAAAACATGGAGACAGCCGTCTCCGCCAGCAAACAAGTGCGACCTTGAGCGACGTACGTTGTTCCTCGAGTGTGAAAGAATTATTATGGAATAAAAATGGCCACGATTCAATACAGATTCAAATAGATTTAAATATGGTAAAATATACAATGACAAGAGGGTTCCAGGACGCAGATTAATTAAATATTAATATAAGTTTAAAAAGTACTGTAATTATATAATTTACAAAAGAGTGACGAATTCCGTCACGAGAGACTCCCCCTCCCACGAGAGACTCCCCCTCCCTCCGGAGAAAAAAAAATTCGACTAGGGAGGATTTTTTTCAATCAAACCAGCAGGAGCAAGTAGACATCAGGCTCCTTGAAGTCCATAAACCTTAAAAAAAATTTCAACAAAAATTGGAAAAGATACAGTCGGCCAAAACTACATCAAGGGTTCTTGACACGAACACCATCCCACATGGGCGCATGTCGAAGAACCAGGGCCAAAAGTAACCTAAAGGTGACTGCAAATGAGTCAAAATCCTAATGAATACAAGCCCTTCACAAAAGTTTGACATTATATGAATTTCCAAAGATATTAAATGATTACAGTTCAAAATTTCAATAAAATTCTAAGTTTTAATTAAATTCAAAGTTTCAATTAAATATTTACAAAATAACCCTCAAGTCAGCACAAAAGTTAAAATAAATTTTTCAAATAAAATTTTCAATTAATTTCAAGTTATAAACTATTTTCAATTATCTGCTTTTAAATTTCAAATTATTTTCATATTCTTCAAGTAAATATTTATAAGTGATCAGCAGAACATTCTTCAATTATAATATTAAGTTTTATCCTCTTTATGATATTGTAATAAAATTTAATGACCACACAAAGTTTTCTTTTCAATTATATATACAGCAGCAAGCTTGTGGCCCAAAAACTTGTCTAAATAGACAGAACAGAATTTATAAATAACTATTTTAAATAACAATATAAATATAAAACAGATTCAATTTAAATGACCATACCAAAACAAATGAAAATTTTACCAACCTGGTCCAGTGGCGAACACACATCCATTGACATCAAAGTGTATATTTGACACAAAAAATTTTCATTCCTCTTACAAAGAGGCAGCAGGCAACAACAGTCATTTAATACAGGTATTCTTACCATAATACCTTTTTATAATATTATACAATTTTCAATTCTAATATTTAAATTATTAATTAATTTCCATTTTATAATTTTCTTTACATTTCAATATTTCAATAATATTTCCAACATTTTCAACATCATTATTATTATAAATCTCATTTACTGTTCAAATTTCAAATCATTCTTTTATCAAATAATGACTCTTTTTCCCAATAATCATTTCATAAATGCAACATTATTATTTATTTCAATTATTCAACCAGATCATGTGGCAGAAAAGGGGGATCAGTGGTCGAAAATACGTCCACACAATTTTAAATTTCAAACTCGAAATTAAATTATTTCTTTTATTTTTCTCAAATGTAAACAAATGTGGACAACCGTGGCAAGCAATCAACAAAGGTGACCGGGTGACAGAACCGAACTCAAAATTCTGGAATTATTTTTCCTCAAAATTCAAAAATCATTTTCTCCAAAGTCCTGGGACTCGCAAAAAAGGAAACACATGAAAATATACACTGAATAAATATGTCAAGAAATTTTCTCAACATCAAAAGATAAATAACAAAAGATAAATTTTTACATACCATGTGAGATTTTAATGCTAGGTTATAATACTTACTGAACGCGACTCGACACTTTTCAGAATAATTGTTGGTGCCACGCGATTTTTTTTTTTAGGACAAGTATCAGAACCTGCTGAATCCGTTTCGACTGTTTTTATCTATGAAAAATGGCTGTATTGATTTCTTTTCAAATGTATGGGAAATTCAAGACTTTGCTATATTTAAGGAAGTAGTTAAAATGAATAGGTGTACTGAATTATCCATGAATGGAATAATTGGGAGATATTTTTAAAATGCAAAGTACTGAAAGCTTCACAAGTTAATGTTGTGTACAGATGTGACTTGCATATGTATTGTGACATGGATGTTCTTACCAAAGTCTTCTAAAAATGAAATCCATATTATTTTTAAGAGTATACTGGGTTATTTTAAAGAGTCGTCTAAAATGTTATGTATTAGAAAATAGCAAGATCCATTTCTATGTAGAAATAGTACATGCATGTCATACATTAAAAAAATGAGTGTATGCCATTTCTTGTTTAGAAAATAGCCTGTAATATATTCAAAAATGGTACGATCCATTTCTACAAAAAAAGGCTATGTGCGATTTTCTATTTAAAAAAAATGAAAAAATGATACATGCATGTTATACATTAGAAAAAAATGGCGCTAAGATACCATTGAGTGAATTTTAATTGAGTAGAGGGGACTCATGAATTTTAGGGTACTTGGATGATTTCGGTATGAATGGATCGGTTAAATTATGTTAAGTGCGATGCTAATTAATTTTTTAACGCTAAAACACTAATGAGTGAATTTTGTGACAAATTTTCAGTGTTAGGGATTAAATGATGTTAGCGACGATAGTTAATTTTTCCCGCTAAGTTACTTATGATTGAATGAATTTTAATTGAGTTATAAAAATGAGTTGAATTTTAAGGACGATGATCATGTTCTGTGTAAAAATAGTGATTATTTTTTGAAATTCAATAATAGGTTTCAATATGAAGAATCGAATGTTTACGGAATACACAGTGTGATCATTATTTTTTTTGGCCCTGGGATATTAATGAATTTTAATTGAGTTCTAAAAATGAGGTAAATTTAACTGTAAAGAGTGAAATAGTGTATCTCATCCATGATTTTAACGATATAGTGCATTGTATACGATTTAACCATTTTAAAGTGATGGATGTAATTTTAACACCGAAGTTTAGAATTTAACAAGCTAAGGAACACGAATCGAGCATTTTTACAGACATGAGTGTATTTTACTATTTTACCGAATTGTTTGCTTCTTAGCGAATGTTTGATGAACTAGGAGGTTTTTTTTTTAATCTTACACAAGGCCTAAGACTCCTTTATCGCTTAAAATTATGGCATTTAAATTAAATTTAGCAAAAATTACTCGACACATAGTGCATGTTCGAGGAATTAGAAGTATGTGTGTTTTTTTTTTCGATATTCCAAGAGGTCTAAGACCCTAAAATTTCATGAATTTAGTGAATTGTTTGGTTCTTAGCATATGTTTGGGGAACTAAGAATGAATTTTTTAATGTTACATAAGCCGTAAGACTCCTTTAGCGCTTAAAATTATGATATCTTAATAAAATTTGCAAACATTGCACAATACTTAGTGGATAATTACTGAGTAAGAGATATGTTTTTAATGTTACAGCAACATCTAAAGTCCCTTAAATCGGTATATTTTTAAAACTGTCATGAATTTTAGGGGAATAGAATATCACTTAACGATTTTTTTTAAGGACATGCGATTGTCAACATTGAATTTAAATGAAAGACTGACCCTCTAAAAGCCAAGTGTAGTACATTGTAATAACATTAAAATATGAAAGATATGCATTTAACACTTTAAAAGAAACATGTAATGAGTTTTGATATCTTAATACGAGACATTATTGACATACAAATAGGAATATCATGATCTCGCGGCTCTGTAGGTGCACCATAAAATCATTCAATTCATAATGAATGCCCACATTTGAATGTACATATTTAACAACAGTTGGAAAATGATAGGGCGAAACTGAGATCTGCGACAAAATTTTACACTTCCTACGAAATAAATCCCAAACTTCGTAGACTTTTAGGAAACTAGGGCTAAATTTTCAACTATTCTAAGAGATTGAAACACCACATTCTTTATAAATCTTCATACTTTTAGAGAATGGAACATAACTTAGCATTTATTTTTAATGAATAAGGGTATATAATTCCAGAATTTTAACACTGAATATAAATTTTATAAATTAATATCTGTAAAATGTAAATATCATTCATTACGAAACTCACACTGTAAATATTTTATATGATTCGAATAAATTTTTTTTTAATTTGTTTTTGTATTTTATTTTAAAAAGCGATATTAGTAAACCTGTTATACTTGAATGTATAGATACATAACCTGCGAGCACATAGCATTTTTAAATAAAACATGTTAAAAATGAATTGATGAACGTAAATAAGGAGTTCAGTTTGAAAGATAAAAATCCATTTAATGAATCTATTCTTCATAAAATACACATTAAGCATTATTTGTTGCACATTTAATCAAACAAGTTAAAATAATTTCCTTCATAGTCCTCTGATTTAAATGACTTGAAAAAATTTCGATCATACCAGTAAAAGACTTCTTCACCACGCAACAAAACTTTATTTGCTATGTTATTAATGTCAAGATTTAGAAGTACCTGTTCAGCAACTCTGCTATACATTTTTAAGGGAGTACTGTAAAGACATTCGTGGTAACTTTGATCTTCAATTTGTGCAACACAGCCAACACATTTGAAAAGTTTTCTTACATGATACATCATGCTCTCATGATTACAAGAGATTAATCGTTCGAATGCAAAATTTTTGTCACAAATAACTGATGGTAGAAGGGTTATCGTGTCCTTTATTTTTAATATTTGAGCAGGAAGACACTCTAGAAATATACTTTCTCGAAGTTCCATACTAATGTTGTTGACACAATTCATTAAACATGCTATTTGATTTTTATCTAAGGTAATATGACACTGCGTTAGACAAAATTTTGAATCATTAATTGAATTATCTTCTGTAAATGAAGTTTTCCATTGTCATTGAAACAGAACAACTCATTGCGACTGACGAAAGAGGTATCCGCATATAGACTATTGAACGACCACAATTTTTGTGAAAATTCACTCCAAGTAGCAGGTGACAATGTAACCCATTCACGCGTAGGCACTTGTTCATTTCGTTCGTTAGAGATATATCTCCATATATGCACTTTTAGCTTCTCATGGCGAAGTTTCAAATATACATAAACACCAGAACCTAAATGCCAACGACGGAGTGCATCTTGCACGGAATCTGAAGAAGTAAATTCAGCCGAAACAGATTCTGTAGTGGGGGCTAACACTCCGCTGTGTGTTAGAGCACAAGAAAGCAGATCTTGAGATGAGTTCCGACCTCGGTGAGGACTTGTGAATTGGCAGTGGTAGATGTTTCTGCTGGGGGTATGGAAGACATAAGATAGGTGTCTAACCAATCCACCACAAAGTTTGATGAAGGTGAATAAATCCCATTTGAGACGATATCCACAGATTTTGTTTCATCTAGGACAGGAACCGACAACTCCACACTATTTCCACTCGAAATTAACTGTTCGAGTGATGGCATACTTTGAATTTTAGACATTACTTGCAGATAATAACATCCAAGTACCACATTCACAGTATAAGATTTATTTTTAAAACACTATGATCTTAAAATACTATAAATTCGTCGCAGCTATGAACGAACCGAACCTATCCACGCAACGTCCAAGGTTGAAATGTCTTATCGGGCCATATCATAAGACTAATCACGTGACCTAAATAGAGTACCGTGTGCAAATAGATTACATAAGACATGAAGGGGTTAGAACTTGTAATTTTCAATGAATCGCACAACATCGGTTTGTGCCAAGCGCAATTGTTATCTAAGTGGGAGACTGTCTACATTATTTTATTCATCTTCGAAACCATAAAGTGGAAATATGTACAAAAATTAGTTAAAATTCATAATTTTTAATCACACTATCATTAAATACAGAGGAAAATTTTGTATATTTTTATATCTTTAGCGGATATGCTTACCACATCGCACAGAATATACAAGAATAGTTAGCAAAAACATGAAAATAAACTTACAGATTGAGATCTTCACCTGCCGACATCCAAACTAGAAATGAACGATATGCGCCCTAACTGCAATACTGAAATGAGAGCTTATCTTATCTAAGGTCTAACATATGATGACGTCATCGGTCCAAATTTCACAAGATGGCGTGATAGTCCAAAACCGAACTTTCTTAATTACTTATTTTTTACTTACTGCTTAATTTTTATAATTATGAATAGCTGATCATAATTAATTAAAAATAGGGAGAAATTAAAAAATAAGCCGAAATTAAAAAATAAGTAATTAAGAATTTAAGTTCGAATCCAGCTCAGTCCAGAACCAATTCTTTCCTTTCAGCCATCACAGTTCTCCAACCTGTCAATAGAGGGCGCCACCAAAATTTCCAAGATGTCCTCCAAGGTCTTGTTCAACCCTACTGTCTGTGTCAGTACATGACGTCATCCGATAATCTTATCGAGTGAGTCATCCGATAAGATAAGCTTACCGGATGACGTCATCTGATAAGATAAGCTTATCTGATAAGATCAGATAAGATAACGTGACGTCATCACATTGGAATGCGCTCCGCAGCTCCGCCTGCGGCCCTTGAACTGTCCTTTCTCTTGTACCAACGTAGCATCCGAGAAAAAAAATGTAACATGTGACTTAAGTTTGAACAATTTGCAACTATTGCTTAAAAAATATTTTTTAAAAGTAACACAAAATGAATGGAGAAAACACTGTGAACACATTTAAAAAATAGAGAATATTTATTGGAAGAAAGACGTACTGGTGGAAGATATTGCTGACGAATTAGTGATATATCTCTCGGATAGCGATTCAGACTCTTCTTCAAGCAAAGCCATTTCAAGTGATTCGGACATAGTAGACAATAGTTATTCCAATGGATGTGAATGAATATTTTATAATTGTTTGACAAAATATGAAAAGAATGAATATTTTTAAAGTTATAATTTTGTCTACTTATTATTTATTTTTTTTATTTTTGCTGACTAATAATTGTGTAACTTGCTGATATCTTGCTTATTGAAAACTGTGATAATTTTCATCTATTTCAAAATTTAGTTTTAAACAAAATGATATAAATTCTAGTTTTAAATTGCAAGCATTTCTTTCCCAATACCTCCCGAATCTAAAAGAAAATATCAAAAACTACTTTGTTCTAATAGACTGACGGCTTCCCTTAGCCGCTGTCGCCTATAATAAAACTTTTTTTTCTGAGTTTAAGTGAAGAGACATTTTTAGGTCAATATATAATTTAATGCCATTTAAAGGAAAATTTTGTTCAACTGTCGGATGAAAAACATCTACTACGTTTTTTTCAGTACATCATGATAGACGAAACAGATTCCCCGCCTAACGAATGAGCGCTTGATTTGCTAAATGTTTAAGTCGATTTTTTCTCTTCCCCACCCCTTTCTTCAACTCATTTACTTGCTGCAACCCTGATCAGAGACTTTCTCGTGGCGGTATGTCTAGCTGCTTTATTTTGCTTTTGACGACATGTTTATTGGTTACCATGTAAATTATGAACGTTTTTCTTTTTGTAATTTGTAATTAAATAATATATTTTAAATGTATCGTATTTAATATGTAAAATGATGAATGTGCAAATTTTGTCTTGTTGTGGCTTATGTATTTAAGCTCATGTTCGCCACCTATGTTCACTCTGCCACTGATGAAGGGCGTAATAATGCCCGAAATCGCTTTGGTTGGGAAATTTTGTGTACGTCGTGAATAAAAATTTTAATTGTAGACTTTTAACAATAGCCAATTTTTGGTTATCTTTCTATTTTTAAAGTGTTGATGATTTTACATGTTTTCCATACAATTTTATTAAAACTGAAGCATTATGTGTATGTTTGTGAATATGCATAAAAGAATTAGAACAATTGCCCGTGGAAAAATTTCCATTTTTTATTCTCCATAGGTTGCTGAGTAATATTTTGACATCAGTTTTAAAGCTTTGTTCGGACATTCCCAGTGGAGTAAATAATTAGGTGAGTAAATTGAAATACTGTATGAGAATTTAATATAACTGAAAACGTAGAATTAATTTAATTACACTATTAAAGGAGAGTTGCACTTCGAATTGTTAAATATAAAAAACAATAGACTGTGTTATGTATCCGCATATGAACAATAGATCATTTAAAAATTTAATTGTATTATAGTACTTGTTATGATGACGTTTAATCAAGTTAATATTAAATGCAATATTATTTAATTTAAATATAGAGAAGTAAAAATTTACAAAGACTCTTATACGCAAAATATTTCTTTAACTACACAATCGCTTTTGATAAAACTTATTTGAGACAATGAAACTGGGAACACGCGAGAAAATATAACTTTCTTTTCTCGCTTGCTGTCTCACCAATTGTAATTATTTTAGTTCGTTTTTCTCAGCTTCATAGTCATATTTCAGAAAAAAAATAAATGTACTTTTGTAACATCACGTATAATTACATTTGCCAGCTACGGATTCGGACATGACGACTTGACGGAGAAGAGGGGTCGTTTCAGAAATAACAAAGGCATCTAAAATCAGCCATTCAGTGTAACGAACTTCTTTTATAATTTTAGTACTATATTATATATCTTTACTTGCATTTATAGTTATTAATATTTATTCAAATTTACTAATGAAAATATATTTCCGAAAGGATTTTGAGACCTTAGCTCTCTTCCACATTAGCTCTCTTACACCTTAGCTAAATTAATACACAATTGTATACATGCAAGGCTAAATAAACCCAGTACAAACATTTAACTTTTATTAATTTTGCTTGTCGAAGTGTTGTTTTGCTTTTATCAGATTATACATTTTGATTAATACATCTGAAAATTAAAGTAAAATTAGCAATTCAAATTACAATAAAACAATAAAATCATTAGTATTAGACCAAAGGAATCATTCACCTCCTATTTATAACTACAGTTAACTCCGGTTTCTCAGAAAGTCTACAAAAAGTTAGCCATATAAAAAATTATCGCACACGGCCTAACAGGATCTTGACATGCATGTACTTTTGAACCCGCTAAAATATCTTCAGCATCCTCCCAAATATCTGAAATATTTTCTATATAACTGAGATTTGTCATCAACTTTGTATATTCATCGTTAGAATTCGACTTTAGATTGATTTCATTGTCCAGTCTGAAATAAATATAAGAATAACAAGAACGATGAATCAAGCTTTAAGCATTGATTAAGAAACACTTTCCAACTTCAATGCAATTTTATTTAAACATCTCTAAAATGCAATACATTCCTTCGTAATATTTTAAAACTTATCACAATACTACATTAAGTTATTATATTTGAAAACTTAAACCTTCATCGAAAAAAATGAACTTCATTCAATGACGGCATTGAAATATAAATTGCATGGCTTAAACATCTCTAAAATGCGATACATTCCTCGGTAATAATTTTAGAATTATCATAATACTACGATAATTTATTATATTTGAAAATTTCATCGATATCAACTGAAATTTATTTAAATGACGTTATAGAAAAAAATAACATTCCTGGATCTCTCTATAAAATCAGCATTTCATTCATAAACAATTTTCCATTCATTTCATTCATCACCATACTATAATAATTTATTTTATTTCAAAATTAAGACCATGAAGCTACAAGTAATTAAACTCTATATCTAAAACTTCATCGAAAAAATCGTCCTTCTCTTTGAAAAATCAATGAATAATTCATTCATATCAGCTATGCAGACTCCATGAGCTAAATAAATTTGTGTTAAAGAAATACTGCAATTCTAAGACAACTCATTCTACATATTTTGCTGTTTACGTTTCACATAAGTGAAAAATAGGCTTCGTTGTAGAAATAATCAAATTTCGATGATCATTTAAAATCAAATATATTGTAATTGCGTTGTTTCAGTATGTAGATGCACAGAATTTAAGAAAAAATAATTTTGTGTTAGGACGGATACAACACTCAATATGAATTAAAAAGAACTTTAAAAATCAGTATTTCGAGACAAGGTGGATGCCATATGTCGTACGGCGTGCACGACATTTTGTAATTTCAATTACAGATGCCAACCAAGATAATGACCTATTTAAATGCTGCAGATGGAACCAATGGCAACCCAAACATAAATAAGCAGCGCGCATCCCCTCCATCACAACAACCAATAAAGACGAGGTATGACACTACAAGGTAAAAAGAAAAAGTGTTTTCGAGAATGTTCTAGAACTTTCCAAGAGATTCAATTTCGACAGCGTCCTAGCCGCACCCGATGAGTTTTTTCAGTAGTATTCAAAAATTATCTCCTGCGATCGCGCAAAGATACGCGGATCGGCAAAAATTGTGATGTGTGAGTGAAATATGAGCACAGTGAAATAATGGCGTATTAAAATATTATACGCAGGCTTACAATATAGTGTTGGCTACATCAACTATCGAGGTACAAGCAATAAGAAGGTATGGATATGTTTCATCTGTATAATGATTAAGGAAGTCACACAATTCATAGTACCTATCGTGTAATTAATAATAAGGTCGTAGATTTCTTATTTTCACAGACGTAAATATCTTTTAGACAATTTTTAGCTGTATATATTCTTATTTGTTACTATAATTAACATGCTATATTCCTTTTTTTTGCGTGTATAATCGCTATTTTGAACATCATATTTATACCATATTACATCGCGGCATTTAAAATATGAAATCTAGGTAATGAATTGCGTATATTTTAATGTAATGTTGTGAACTTGCATATAAATTGAAGTGCAAATAACAATTATGATATAGTCTTCATTTGAAGTGTACAGTAGACTGTACTAAGCAACATAATGAAAATATAAATATATAAGTACCGGAACTTTGAAAGTTAAGTCACAGGATGGTGACTCATTCTTCCGTGATACAAAAAATATATGTTTATAAGATATATGGTGTGCCTTCCCGAAAGTACAATATAGTGTGCCTTCCGAACAGTAATAATTCCTTCATGTGCATCAATATATGTGTTACCAAGTACGATATAGTGTGCCTTCCGAACAGTAATAATTTTTTCATGTGCATCAATATATGTGTTACCAAGTACGATATAGTGTGCCTTCCGAACTGTAATAATTTCTTCATGTGCATTAATATATGTGTTACCAAGTACGATATGGTGTATCTTTCGAACAGTGAGTTCCTTCATTTTAATGGCATGTCGGTTGTGATGCACCGATGTATGTATTTCAATGTTACAATATAGTGTGTCTTACATGCGGTGATCTGCATTTCTGTGACAGATATGTGTGTCAGTGATCCATGAAAAAAAATGCCTTCCTGTGAAGATTTTTTCTCAGTGCACAGACTGTGTACCGTATGTTGGATTTGCTCTCATGCAGAGGGGGATAAATGTCGTACGGCGTGCACGACATTTTGTAATTTCAATTACGGATGCCAACCAAGATAATGACCTATTTAAATGCTGCAGATGGAACCAATGGCAACCCAAACATAAATAAGCAGCGCGCATCCCCTCCATAACAACAACCAATAAAAGACGAGGTATGACACTACAAGGTAAAAAGAAAAAGTGTTTTCGAGAATGTTCTAGAACTTTCCAAGAGATGCAATTTCGACAGCGTCCTAGCCGCACCCGATGTGTTTTTTCAGTAGTATTCAAAAATTATCTCCTGCGATCGCGCAAAGATACGCGGATCGGCAAAAATTGTGATGTGTGAGTGAAATATGAGCACAGTGAAATAATGGCGTATTAAAATATTATACGCAGGCTTACAATATAGTGTTGGCTACATCAACTATCGAGGTACAAGCAATAAGAAGGTATGGATATGTTTCATCTGTATAATGATTAAGGAAGTCACACAATTCATAGTACCTATCGTGTAATTAATAATAAGGTCGTAGATTTCTTATTTTCACAGACGTAAATATCTTTTAGACAATTTTTAGCTGTATATATTCTTATTTGTTACTATAATTAACATGCTATATTCCTTTTTTTTGCGTGTATAATCGCTATTTTGAACATCATATTTATACCATATTACATCGCGGCATTTAAAATATGAAATCTAGGTAATGAATTGCGTATATTTTAATGTAATGTTGTGAACTTGCATATAAATTGAAGTGCAAATAACAATTATGATATAGTCTTCATTTGAAGTGTACAATAGACTGTACTAAGCAACATAATGAAAATATAAATATATAAGTACCGGAACTTTGAAAGTTAAGTCACAGGATGGTGACTCATTCTTCCGTGATACAAAAAATATATGTTTATAAGATATATGGTGTGCCTTCCCGAAAGTACAATATAGTGTGCCTTCCGAACAGTAATAATTCCTTCATGTGCATCAATATATGTGTTACCAAGTACGATATAGTGTGCCTTCCGAACTGTAATAATTTCTTCATGTGCATTAATATATGTGTTACCAAGTACGATATGGTGTATCTTTCGAACAGTGAGTTCCTTCATTTTAATGGCATGTCGGTTGTGATGCACCGATGTATGTATTTCAATGTTACAATATAGTGTGTCTTACATGCGGTGATCTGCATTTCTGTGACAGATATGTATGTCAGTGATCCATGAAAAAAAATGCCTTCCTGTGAAGATTTTTTCTCAGTGCACAGACTGTGTACCGTATGTTGGATTTGCTCTCATGCAGAGGGGGATAAATGTCGTACGGCGTGCACGACATTTTGTAATTTCAATTACGGATGCCAACCAAGATAATGACCTATTTAAATGCTGCAGATGGAACCAATGGCAACCCAAACATAAATAAGCAGCGCGCATCCCCTCCATAACAACAACCAATAAAAGACGAGGTATGACACTACAAGGTAAAAAGAAAAAGTGTTTTCGAGAATGTTCTAGAACTTTCCTAGATATTCAATTTCGACAGCGTCCTAGCCGCACCCGATGAGTTTTTTCAATAGTATTAAAAAATTATCCCCTGCGATCGCGCAAAGATACGGGGATCGGCAAAAATTGTGATGTGTGAGTGAAATATGAGCACAGTGAAATAATGGCGTATTAAAGTATTATACGCAAGCTTACAATATAGTGTTGGCTACATCAACTATCGAGGTACAAGCAATAAGAAGGTGTGGATATGTTTCATCCGTATAATGATTAAGGAAGGCACACAATTCATAGTACCTATCGTGTAATTAATAATAAGGTCGTACGAACCTATCGCAATAACGAGCTCGTGTATTGAAACTAAATGAACTACTCAGATTTTCGGTAGATACTAGTAATTAATGTGTTCTAAATATATGTGTCTTATAAATTATATGTTGTAAAATGTATGTGTTGATTAAATGTTGTTAAAGGTATATGTGTCCAGAAGGATGCAGGATTAAATTTAATAATCAAGATCTCTCTACATGTATATATACGAAAGTAAATATTAAAGTAATTAAGTAATTTAGATAAGAGTATTTATTTATATTTTGTGTGTTCGTCTCTTCAGCTTGAGAACCTGGGGCTACATGCTCCACCCCTAGCGACGGCATCATAGGTAAGTCCTATAGTGATAATTTTGATAAGGACAATTTTACCTTATGACACCATATTTCATTTTGAAGTGGATCATGTGATTTTTTCATATCATGGTCACGTAATCGCTTCATATAAGAGGTGTAATTAATATTTTAACTTTTATTTTAAAAACTACTTAATATATTTCCCTAAATTTTTTTTGATATATTTTATGGAATAATTCGAATATTACTTTAAATTTTTGAAGCAATTTGTGAATTTTAAATCCGCTGAATAATTTTTGAAAAATTAGGTTCCATAGGGTTCAATGTATTTCATTTTTTCAATCCAGGTTCAATCCAAAACTAATTGGGTAATATTATTCATTTATATTCCCATAGGTCCTACAGACCGTCTGAAAAACATACTAAAATTTCATTTTGATTAAGTCATTTTAACGGCAGTTATCGTGCTAACGGACAGACAGACAGAATGAATGAACAAAGTCATAGACACTTTTCAACTTTGCTGTAAAGTGTTAACAAAAGTGCATTGCGGAAACTAAAACTAAATTTATTTTAAAAATTATTTTTTAAATAAAAATATTCATTAAATTCATTTATTTATTATCTATTATATCCTATTAATTGACTTGTTTATCACGTATTACACTT
This sequence comes from Amaurobius ferox, assembly GCA_951213105.1. NCBI lineage: Eukaryota > Metazoa > Arthropoda > Arachnida > Araneae > Amaurobiidae > Amaurobius > Amaurobius ferox. Next base: position 32,670,463 of record OX578144.1, on the reverse strand, counting down.
ATCATGTCCTGTTTATATCCCGTTAAATCAAAATATCTACCTTATTAATTGAAATCTAAGCCAATACAATGCCTACTTACGCATTATGTATTCACATAGAAGAATATTGGAATAGATTCAATTGCAGTTATGATCTATGGTTGTATTAAGGCCAATATGGCTAAATTGCTCGGGATAATCAAGTTATAGTAGAACTCAACTTGTCACTAATGTATAATCTAACCAACTGCAAAACTAGTACATTGAACTGTTAGTGGGGTGTTTTATGCGGTGACTACTCAAGATCGGTCAATATATATACACTCACGGACAATGAAAGTTGGGCACCAAGAAGGAAGCATAGAATGGATCTGAAATTTTATTGATGGAAGGATACAGATGAAGGATACATGATCACGAAAACAGTGCAGCAGAACACGTACCGAGGGAACTGGGATACACAGTCCGGTCATTCAAATAGCTCGTCGCCCCGTCTCGTGCTGCGATGCAAGCAGCAATACGGTCCGGCATGGTGTCGAACAGACCGCCGATGTTGCCCTGCTCAGACGAGTCCACACCTATTGGACGTTACGTTCCAAATCCCGAATATTGCGGCAAGGGAGCAGTTGACGTTTCAAGTGGTTTCACAGATGCTCAATAGGGGACAGATCTGGCGAGCGGACAGGACAGGGAAAACTCTGTACATGACTCAGGCAGTCCGGGCATGACTCAGGCAGTCCGGGCATGACTCAGGCAGTCCGGGCATGACTCAGGCAGTCCGGGCCGTGACCGGTCAGGTATTATCCTGCTGGAATTGAGCACCTCGAATTCCAGCAAAGAATGGAATCACATGGGGGTAGTAGGATCTCACGCACGTACCACTGATCAGTCAATGTTCCAGGTATTACTATTAAAGCGGGTCGACTGTCATAGACTATGGCTCCCCAGCCCATGATGCCTGCAGTGGGGGAGTTGGTGTGGCGCTCGATAACGAGGTTGGGATTGCGGCGATGTGCAGGGAAATTCCACACCCCGACACGCTAATCAACGGTCCTCAATACAAAGAGGCACTCAAAGCTAAACAATACACATCGCCAATCTGTGACGTTCCAAGTTGCTTGATCCGCTTCCTTCAGGCGTCTAGATATGGTTCGTGGGCACACAGGAGCCGCTACATGTGTCTGTATTGCGTATCGGTTCGCCGTGGGCTTTACACGTGCTTATCGCACGATCATTCGATCCTCTCTACTCGTGGTATGCCCGGTCCATCTAACGCCCGTCCTCCGTGTCAGCGTAGCGTCCGGTGGTCTGTGCTCACAAAACAGTTGGACGGTATAGTCCGAAAAATCCACGTGACCTGTAACTAACGGTTGAAAATATAGCCATTGGGCACCGATAGCACTGGACACCCTGAATATATATATATATACGTCAACAGTGGAAGATAATTTGAATCGTTGATTGTAATCCAATAGTTCTAATTGAAAAATTGCTTTATATAAAGTTGGAAGTAATGTAATAATAATTTAAATGTTGTAGCAAATATTTGTAGAAAGTTAAAACCATTAAATTTTTAAACAGCCCCTCTATCCAAAAATGTTAAATTGCAAATGTTACCCACACCGTATTCAGTCTAACTGGAAAATAATTGGTTGTAATATGATCTAATTTGAAATGGCTATCATTAATAACAATTTTCATTGGGAAATAACTAAATAAGTTAGCATTCACAAATCAACTGCGGTTGCAAAATGTTAAAAATTTTAATACTTCTTAAAATTCATTTTATACAGATAATGTTATTATGTCGCTATTATGTCGATTCACAGTTTGTACTTAAGCATTCAAGTAACTCTGTTACATAACTAGAGTTTGAATGGTGGCGCTGTTCAGCAATGCTGATCTCTGTGAGATGATTTTGCTTTGCGGCGAATGCAACCTATCTCCCAGTGATACAGTGAGAGAAATTTATCAAAATTTTTTTAAAAAGCTTGCACTTTTCATAATCTAGAAACTTAAAGGATGAACACCATATTTTAATTAGATTCCCAAGAATACAAGGCATTTGTATTTGGGGCACCTGAGGGAGAGTCTTAGCATCCCCACATCGAAGAGAAACAATTTTCTATATAGCATTTTATTTAATAATAGTGCGATGTTAAGCATTCATTCCACTGATGGTGGTTGTTGATTGGTTTTGCCGATGACTCACACATTGGTCTGCCATACTTTGGCTGATAGACAACAGCTGAATATAAAATAATCAAAGGAAAAGGATATAGATGCAAGAGAATGAGAACGTTTACTGGGTAGCAGAGTTCCCAAGAAGAGAATGTCGGATTCCTAGTGCAAGTACTCTTAGCTCAATGCAGCATCTTTTCTACACGGTGGTACACAAGATATATGTTAGGAGGGATGGCTAGCAGTACTGCCAAAGCCGCACTGCAGCGCCATGTCTAATTCGTACTTTGAGTTAATCTGATGGAGGAAGATCGGGCCGGTGAGCTCTCTTTGCACGCTACTCAAAAGTTTGCCTTGGCACTGAGAGGAATGTTAAGGTCTGAGAGAAATGTTGAGGTCAAAATTATTTTGACCTCAGCCTCAGATTAAAATTCAAATCCACTTCTGCCAAACAGGATTTCTTAAAATTCCTTATGTAGAAATGTTCAGTGAGTCGGACGCTAGCTACGCAATATTGCTACACCTATCATCGCAACAAGCCCTAATACCAATAAATAGTGATATAATTTAAATTATTCCACAGATACCTAACAAAACAATCGCATGTCACACAATAAAAAACCTGATGTGGGCAGCACATGACTTTCCTTATACAATGCAATGAATTGAAGCAGTGGACACATTCTTCCTTAAATGTAATGTTAGGCACAAGACAACAACAACAACAACAATGCAATGAATTTACTTCTTTTACAGTAAAAAAAATGGAATTTTTTATAGTAGATATTTATATTCTTTCCAAGATATTGAATTTTCATCAATGAGTCGTCGATTTCATTGATTTAGGGTCATTTTTATCAATTTGGCGAGTGTTTCGTTAATTTAGCAACATTCAAAAAAGTCGCCAGGTTGGCAACATTCCACCAAATTCGTCGCCAAAATCTCGCCAAGCGTTATGGAAGGAGAAATAAGTTATTCTTAAGTAGATAAATGACTATTGGCGTTCAATTAAAAATGTATTACTCAAGGTATTTTTTTTATGAATGGAACGAGCTAGATACATGGGAATGATGTCACCCAATTTATCGCACGGCATTACACATTAAAAAGTGAACATGTTTCTCAGTAGGAAATGTTTTTTTTATTTTATATGACTTTTTGATAATTATTTTTAAAAATTTGCAATATCTCAAGAACGGTTCATATTAGCGTTCTAAAATTTATGTCAATCGCTTTCTAATAAAAAATTACATAAGAAATATCTATTTGCGTAACTTTATTAGAGGTTTTGATTTTTTGACAATTTTTTCAAAATTTCACTCGAAAATTTATGGGGAGCATTCGATTGCTTATAAAAACAATAGGCTTCCAGTGTTTACGGATTGTATTTTTGTACTAAAATTTCGTTCGAATCGATCCATTCGTTCGTCAGTTATCGTCTCCACAGCCTCACACACACACACACACACACACACACACACACACACACACACACATACTTTCACACACACACACACACATACACACACACACACAGGCATCACCTCAAAAATGTTTAATTCGTGATCAGGGATGCTTGAAACGTGCTTTCCCGTCGAAAACTCGAATTCGAATTTTCGACCCCCTCACAATATTTTCCTTATACATTATGTATATAAGGAAAATAATATTAGTTGGGTACGCAATTTAAATACCAACCTGTTTTCGAAGTAAAACCCTAAAAACCACCAGTCTCATTCAAAGATAATTAATGTTCTAAATAAAATCGACAATACTATGTCGATAATAACAATATAACGTGTTTATATCTTTTGAGATTATCCAGAAACACCCAGGTGACCCAGAAAGATTAATTTTTTCATATTTATAACATCTACATGGGGCAGAACCTAACGGAGCAAAATTTTCGATTTCCCCTTCGAGAGTGAGGGAAATAGGGTTTTGAGAAATCTCTTCGGTGACCAGAAAACTGAATTTTTGCACACTTATGCTAGTATCACGTACTCCACAGAATTTAACGAAGCCGCATTTTTGATCTTCCTAGGATTCTCGCTAGGAACAAAAAAAAGTTTAAAGTGATTACAGACCATCCAGCAGCTTTCTAGTGATTTAGAAGGTTGAATCTCTACATACATATAGTGTTGATCACTATTCAACCAGGAGCATGAGTCTATTTGTTGTTAGGAATTTTAGCTCGAATATAGGTTGTTATTGTACTATAAGTAATTTTTGTAAACTATACAACAATTTCCCCAATACTCTCGATGCTTTCCATTCATCGGAAATGGATTTTAAAAATAATTTGTTGTAAATATTTTTATTATAATGTCTTTATTCATCTGTAGGTGTTTTCCCACTAATTTTTTGTTAGCAGTTTGCATTTTAATGTATTTTATTATATTTTAAATGTATATTTTGTAATGTATCTTATCTTACAAGCTGTTACTGGGACTTTTTCCTATAGCTTGCATTATTTTAACATAAATAAATAAATAAAATTACGGAATAAAATCTAACAGTGTGAGATTTTGCAATTCAGGCCCAGGGGGAGGATAAAATGAAGATAGAACGTCAAAAAATCTGCACGGACCCTCCAAAATTCTTCCCTCTGTGACCCAGAAAATCGAAACTGTGTTCAGTTATAGTTTCAACTACGGTAAAGAATCCAAGAAAGTAGTCAATGTTTGATCAATACTACTCTTTTCCGTGCTAAACGCCATTGTTAAAGAAAATAAAATTTATTTAAAATTAGAAAGAGTACTGGGCGTTTCCATAGATTTGAGATGCAAACATCTGATTAAAATCACTGATTTATAAATATGATTAAATCTGATTAAATTCACAGGAACTCAAAGCAAGTTTTTGAAACAATTAGTTTTTAACATTCAAACAATTAGTTTTTAACATTTTTCCATTAGTTTCCACATTTTGGCATTTAAAAACAGAAATTATCTTTGTCGTACTTTATAAACTCATAAAAATCAATCATTGTGAAAGTAATTTTACTATAGATGTCGGACGTGCAGTCCTTGGTCATTAAATCTAGTAAAACTGTCCTGCGATTAAGGTAATGCGTTGCGTTTCGGTTAAAAAATATATATAAAAAAAAATTCTTACCAAAATGGCCCACCTGACATAAAGTTTGTGGCTCTAAAGCTGAAACTAGGATTTGCTGAAAGGCAAATATTTAAAATACGGGAGTCTTTAAATAAAGTGATTGGTTCGTTATCACATATTTATTTATCAAAATCAGCTTTGAAATTTCATCTCTATTCTAATCTAATTCATCATCTAAATTTCAGACTATTGGTTAATTTTTGTAACATTGTTGGTCGCGACATATTATTGTGTGGTGACATACGCAAACATCCTACAAAACTCTTGCTAAATATTAGCTCTTAAAATTTATTTCTTCATTGCATAATGAGGAATTTTAGCACTCATATGCAATACTTTGCAATTTGGATCTATCTATGAGAATATTTTCCTCGGTCAAATTTAATTTTTTTTTTTTAAATTCGAGCGAAAACTTTGAATTTTCTTCAAAATGTTATATTTCTAACATAGCAGTATAGGATAAAATTTGGTATAATTATGCATAAAAGAGTATAGAATGATGAGATAAGTAAAATACTATTCTCAGTGTCATTAAGCGATTTCACCTCATGTTTTATCTTTTTATCTGACGACGCTGAAATCAGGGGGGTGCCACTCCTCTGCCACGAACACTTCTGTGACGTCAGTTGGAATTGGAGTTTACTTGCAGAGCGCGGCATAAGATGGCGAGCGGGGTTTTTTTATTTTTTGTTTGAAACAAGTGTATTTTTAAAGTATTTATCGGTTTCGAAGACTTCTTACAAGTTCAACTAGAATTTTAATCAAAGATTTGCATCTTAAATTCCAGGCAATGCTATCTTTTTTTATGTGAATAAATAAGTGTTCTTTTCGTAATATAATGTATATTTTAGAGTCGTGTTTCCCAACCTCAGATACATGCAAAAATTTCAGTATTGAAGAATAGGACTCATTTAAATTCGTTTATTAAACCAAAGATATTTTTTATTAAGAAATTAATGACTAAAAGCACATTTATATTTTCAGAATTTATTTATATTCCTTTTTTTAAGGTTGAATAATGCAAATTTTAATCAAAAATTTTCTTTTCAAGTAGTCAACATTGTAAAATTTATATTAATTTGGGAAAATCCACTTCTTTCTTGAAACATTAGTTTAGTTCATGAAGTTCCATTATGTAGGATTTTTAAATCTTAAAAGATGAAAGTACAGTATACTCATTCATTTCATTTTACAGCAAGTTATTTGTATCTTTATATATTTTCTAATGATGTTCTTATAATGTTTGAAAAATCGAACAGGATTTAATCTCGCACATTTTATATTAATTAAATTTTATTACATTACATTTTATTAGTTAAATTTTATTACATTACATTTTATTAATTAAATTTTATTACATTCAAAAAATGGGGGGGGGGGGAGTACGATTCAAAAAAATAAACAGGCGCGGGTTTTCAAGGGGATAAAGGTTGGGAACCGCTGTTTTAAATCAGATTGCAAGTTGTGTACATGTATGTGCATACAAATTGTGAACAAAATTCATATAAATTATAGAAGCATCACTTAAATCATTTACTAGTTAGGCATAAGTGCATCCCTCCCTCCCCCCCCCCCCCTAAAAAGACATAAAACTCTTAGTCTTAGCGTTTTAATTATTGTTTTGATTTTCAATTATTAGAGATAACATAATCGAAAATAACTTTATTTATATGCATTTAGAAAGAAATTACGCAATGTTTATTTGTGTATAATGAAAATTTTAGAATGATTGCTTGTTTAGAAAACTTTCCGAACATATTTCTGTAAATTCGCGTATTTAAAACAAAAGTCATATACATTATAGAAGCATCGCTTAAATCGTTCACTAGTTAGGTATAAGTACATCCCTCTCCCCCCCCTAAAAAGACATAAAATTCTTAGTGTTAGCGTTTTAATTATTGTTTTGATTCAATTTCGCACATTTTATATTAATTAAATTTTATTACATTACATTTTATTAATTAAATTTTATTACATTCAGAAAATGGAAGGGGGGGGGTATGATTTAAGAAAATAAGGAGCTTGCCCGTATATATTTCATCATGAATCAATATACTATAATACATTTAATTTATTATTCTGAAAGTATATCATAGTGTGTGTGTTAAACGATTAGTTTCTATATTTTTATATGTTTACATTGAATTTCGATTTGATATAAATTATCTGTTTGATCTAAAAAAAAACTAATAAAATCAAGTGTTTAGCAATAAGTTCTTCACTATAAAAACATCAGTTAAATCGTTTACTAGTTAGGCATAAGTACATCCCTCCCCTAAAAAGACATAAAATTATTAGTGTTAGCGTTTTAATTTTCAATTATTAGAGATAACATAATCGAAAATAACTTTATTTATATGCATTTAGAAAGAAATTACGCGATGTTTATTTGTGTATAATGAACATTTTAGAATGATTGCTTGTTTAGAAAACTTTCCGAACATATTTCTGTAAATTCGTGTATTTAAAACAAAATTCAATAAAAATAGCATCGCCTCCTGTAATAACATTGACTGGTTTCAAAAAGCGAAACGAAACTTTCAGATGATTTGTATTTTTCAGAAGGGGAAATACAGTTTTATTATATATGTACCCTTCCAAAAAAAACCTGTACTGCATATTTAAGTTGTGTTCAAGTAAAATTAATGTTATTTGAGTATTTATTTCATATTTTAAATTTAAAAAAAGGATTAAATTAACTTTGTTAGCATCCTTTAACATTGGAGTCTACCGGGCCGCTCCTGACATTTAACTCCAAGTGACGTTGCGTCTTTACGTGCTCTCATTGGCTAGAGCTGAAGTGGCGCAACCTTATAGATATAGTAACCTTGGCTGAAATCCCTTTTGCTTCCGCAGTTCTCTTTTATCATTTGAAATTGATATTTTTAGAGAATTTGCGGTTTTTTCCTCTTCAAAAATAACTCAACATTGTGGACTATTCTCCCCGGAAAACATATACTAAATTATATACCACCGGAAAACATAGATAAAGACCATCATACCGAAACTGCAATGTTCATGATTTTGACAAATGTGCCACAAGACAAACTATTCAGGACTTTTACAAATGTGCTCCTTCTATTGGGAAACTGCTCCCAGTTTTAAAAGAAAAAAATAATTTTGTATGAAAAAGAGAGTCTCTCAGACGAATTCTACATTCACTGAATTTTCAATGGAAGACATGTATCAGCTCACGAAAGATTTTAATCGAAAGGCCGGACATTGTGTATTGGAGGCATAAGTATTTGAAAGCATTAAAAACATTCAGAAAGGAGCGACGTTGTTTGGTTTACATAGACGAAATTTGGGAAGACGAAAATTTAACGTATGGCAAATGTTGGCAAGATGATTTTATTGAAGGTATTCGTAGGAATACCTGTTCTAAAATCCGTCTCATTGTCGTATGTGCAGGCTCGTCTGATGCATTTATTGACTGACCTGAGCTAATTTACAAAGCTTATTCAAGTAGTTGCGACAACCATGGACAGATGAATGGCGATCAAGTCGAAAAGTGGATTATTGAAAAACTGTTGCCTAATCTGCAGCACAGTGTGACCTGCAGAGTGTGATCTACAGTGTGATTTGCCTCCCTACAATTCAGTAAAAGCGGATCGCGTTCCTACAAAATATTCGACTAAAAGAGCGATGCTTGAATGGTTGGAAAGAAAAATCCCATGACTCAACAATACGAAAAGCTGAACTATATCATATTATTTCAAAACATGCGCCCAAATCCACCACGTGAACCGATAGCACTAGACACCCTGCATATATATATATATATATATGCAGGGTGCCCTGCATATATATATATATATATATATATATATATATATATATATATATATATATATATATATATATATATATATATATATATATATATATATATATATATATATATATATATATATATATATATATATATATATATATACATATATATATATATATATATATGTATATATATATAAACTCAACACAATAACCCTGAAAACCTTACGATCAAGAAGAAAACAAGAAGGAAAGGAAAACATACGGGCTAGGTGCAATAAAATGGCCAATGAGGGATTGTGACCTCATTTAAGTCCCGGCTACCAGCCGGCTGCGCGGTCGCGACACCATTCCCGGAAGCCTGCGCGCATCCGTAGTTAACCTCATTGTGACCACGAATAAAGAACATGAAAGATCCAAAAGTCCAAAATATCAAATTTCAAATTATCAAAGTATAAAATCTCGAAGTGAAAAGTCAAACCCCCGTCACTCGAAAATTATTTAATTAATCTAATCAACAATTCTAAAAAACCATTTAAATATACTTTCACGTCACATATAAAACATTAAAAACATATATACAATACAAGCGGTATCTTGATCGTAAGGTTTTCAGGGTTATTGTCTTTTGAGTTTATATAATTTTGTGGAGTGTGTTTGCAGCAATAAGCGCATATTCTTCACAATAGAATATATAGTACTTAATGAATTTTGTTATTTTTTCAAGCTGTATGTAATTTTTAAAATTTTTTAAATTATATATATATAGATATATATATATACATATATATATATATACATACATACATACATACATACATATATATATATATATATATATAAGATACATCGACGATGTGTTGACTGCTTGCGAGGAAGAGGATTACGCGGTGGGATTTAGTTTTTATCCAAATGGTTTAAATCTAATCGAAAACACCAAAAAAGATGACGGAGTCGTTAATTTTTAACTCTTTACAACAAAGTTGAAAAGTGTTTATGACTTTGTTCATTCTGTCTGTCTGTCTGTCTGTCTGTCCGTTAGCACGATAACTGGCGTAAAAATGACTTAATTAAAATGAAATTTTAGTATGTTGTTCAGACGGTCTGTAGGACCTATGGGAATATAAATGAATAATATCACCCAATTAGTTTTGTATTGAACCCGGGTTGAAAAAATGAAATACATTGAGCCCTATTGGATCTAATTTTTCAAACATTTTTTAAGCGGATTTAAAATTCACAAATTGCTTCGAAAATTTTAGGTAATATTCAAATTGTTCCATAAAATATATAAAAAAAAATTCAGCGAAATATATTCTGTAGTTTTTTAAATAAAAATTAAAATAATAATTACACATCTTATATGAAACGATCACGTAACCATGATATGAAACGATCACATGACCCACTTCAAAATGATATATGGCATCCATCTTGTTTCAAAATCGTGATTTTTTTAAGTTCTTTTTAATTCATATTGAGTGTTGTATCCGTCCTAAAACTACTTTATTTTTACTTAAATACTGTGCATCTACATACTTAAACAACGCAATGACAATATATTTGAGTTTAAATGCTCATCTAAATTTGATTATTTCTACAACTAAGCCTATTTTTCACCTATGTAAAATGTAAACAGCAAAATATGTAGAATGAGTTGTATTAGAATTCCTGTATTTTTTTAACACAAAATAATTTAATCCATGGAGTCTGCATGGCTGATATGAATGAAATATTAATTGATTTTATAAAGAGAAGGACAATTTTTTTCGATGAAGTTTTAAGCATAGAGTTTAATTATTTGTAGCTCCATGGTCTTAAATAAAATGTTTAAATAAAATAAATTATTATAGTATTGTGATGAATGAAATGAATGGGAGAAAGTTATGAATGAAATCCTGTTTCAAAAAGAGATCCAGGCGTGTTATTTTTTCTATGACGTCATTTGAATTAATTTCAGTTGTTTTCGATGAAGTTTTCAAATATAATAAATTATCGTAGTATTATGATAATTCTAAAACTATTACGGAGGAATGTATAACATTTTAGAGATGTTTAAGCCAGGCAATTTATATTTCAATGCCGTCATTTGAATGAAGTTCATTTTTTTCGATGAAGGTTTAAGTTTTCAAAAATAATAAATTAATGCAGTATTGTGATAAGTTTCAAAATATTACCGAGGAATGTATTGCATTTTAGACTTGTTTAAATAAAATTGCATTGAAGTTGGAAAGTGTTTCATAATCAATGATTTAAGCATGATTGATCTTTCTTGTTTAGATCTTAGTATTGTTAACAATAAAAGTGACGGTAAACTACATAAAACTTTTTTTCGTATCTATGATAAACGCAACGATTTCCAATTTGAAATTAATTATCTTGTCCTTGGGCATCTAATCTCAATAAGCGAGTGTTTCGAAACGTCATTAGAAATTATCTGATCAGAAGTAGAAGATTGAACAAACAGACAGAAGATCAATATTTGTGTTTGAAAAAATATTTTGGGGAAGCCCGTAGGGTTGGATATCCCAGGGGATTCCTTTATGGTGTCGTATCGGATTTTTCCAATATCGATATACAAGAGTGCAAAATAAGAATAACGGATTTTTAGTTGAATCTGTGGCAACGGTATACTGTATACAGTATATAATCGGAGATTCCTCAGTTCTCGGAGTTATTCTGGTGATGAAGGGAATGGGGTAGAGGGTTTGTTTGTTGAGTTAGATGAATTTATCGGTGGTTTAGGTGGTGTTGGCGAGAGATGGATTCGATTGGTTTCACATAACGTATTTCTTTTGGTTTTTGTTTAATTTCAGAGTCTATATTTTCGGCAATTCCTATAGTCGCAAGGACTTTCTTTGAACGGTGCCGGTTTTCCGGGAGTGTTTGCCGCGGCACTCAAAGCATGCTTTTAACCGGGGAGTGGGGGTCACAACCCCCCCACAGCCAATTTTTGGTACTGTTAATTCTTTCATTGTATTTTATATATATATATATATATATACAGGGTGTCCTACAAAAAGTGAACAGTGGAAAATAATTTGTATCACTGATTGTAAACCAATAGTTCCAATTGAAAAATTGCTTTATATAAAGTTGGAAGTAATATACTAATAATTTAAATGTTGTAGCATATTTTTGTAGAAATTTAAGAAAGTTAACTTTTTATACAGCCCCTCTATCAAAAACTGTTAAATTACAAATGTTACCCATACCGTATTTAGTCTAACTGGAAAATAATTGGCTGTAATATGATTTAATTTGAAATAGTTATCTTTTAATTAAAATTTTCATTGGGAAATAAGTTAGCAATTACAAATTAAGTGCAGTTGCAAAATGTTTAAAACTTTTACCGCTTCTTAAAATTCATTTCATGCAGATAATGATATTATATCGTTATTATGTCGATTCACAGTTTGTACTTAAGCATTCAAGTAACTCTGTTACATAAGAAGAGTTTGAATGGTGGCGCTGTGCAGCAATGCCGATCTCTGTGAGATGATTTTCCTTTGCGGCGAATGCAACCTATCTCCTAGTGATACAGTGAGAGAAATTTATGAAAAATTTATCAAAAAACTTTTACTTTTTAAATCTTCACACTTATAGGGTAAACACCGTATCTTAATTGGATTCATATGAATTCAAGGAATTTGCATTTCTTGGACCCTGAGGGAGGATCTTAGCATCTCCACATCGAATAGTAATAATTTTCTATATAGCATTTTATTTAATAATAGTGCGATGTTAAGCATTCATTCCACTGACAGTAGTTGTTGATTGCTTTTGCCGATGTCTCATACATGTGTTCTGCAATACGTTGGCTGATAGACGGCAGCTGAATAAAAATAGTCAAAGAAAAATATATAGACGCAAGAGAAGGAGAACATTTACTGGGTAGCCGAGTTTCCAAGAAGAGAGGGTTGGATTCCTAGTGCAAGTACTCTTAGATCATCGCAGCTTCTTTTTCTACACGGTGGTACACCGGGTATATGTTAAGAGGGATGGCTAGCAGTACTGCCAAAGCCGCACTGCAGCTCCATGTCTAATCTGCACTTAGAGTTAATCTGATGGAGGAAGATCGGGCCGGTGAGCTCTCTTTGCAAGCTGCACAAAAGTTTGCCTTGGGTCTGAGAGAAATGTTGAGGTCTGAGAGGAAAGTTGACGTCAGAGTTATTTGGACGTCGGCCTCTGATTAAAATTCAAATCCACTTCAGTCAAGCAGGGTTTCTTAAAGTTTCTTATGTAGAAATATTGAGTGAGTCGCACGCCTGCTACGCAATATTGCTACGCACATCCTTGCAACAAGCCCTAATACTGAAGTTGCAATAAATATCGATGTATAATTTAAATTATTGCACAGATACCTAACAAAACAATCGTCGCAAAATAAATAAACAATACGCAAAAAATAGTTATTGGTGGAATAAATCCTACCATACAATTTTTTATGAAGATATTGTCTTTAAAGTATCTATCTCTCAGGATATGTTATAGAGACCTGATAAAGCTAACATAAGTGACTGATTTTGATTCAAGTATGATTTTCTACAGAAGAACAATGGGTTGGTTCACTAATGATTTTCACATATCTTTCTCAAAAGAATTCACTTTACATGGAACATACACTATAGATGGAGCTCAGATGATACATGATATATATTTAGTATCAAATTCTACAGGAAGTTGGGTGGTATACTAAGAATTTTTTTTTCCCGGTTTCTTTAGCAATTTGGTTCAAAACATTTGTTGAAACATTTATTTTTCAAGATTGTGTATAGATAATGAGTAATGTTGATTTAGTTAAAATTTCAAAAGGGTGGTTGGACACAAAAGGATTCCCACTTCCAGTTCTATAGATGCCAATTCTGATTTAAAAATGTATATTTTATTGAAACATCTATTTATCTGGTTCTGCTATAGATATAGCTTAGTTGATAGCTAGAAGAAGTACATCATCAAATTCCAAAGGTTCAATAAATATTAAGACTCATTCAGAATTTTGCAGGGGATTTTATGCATAATTGTATAATATTTTTACAGAAAATAACATTAATATCGTCATAAAATAGAAAAAATACTAACAAAAAAAACTGCAGATGTTCTGCAAGATTTTTTAAAAAATACTGTAAATGGGCCCTCAAAAATGTTAGAAATGACTGTTTTAGACATATTTGTTTTTCTGGACATAACTTTACAGTTTCCAGACAAACTAATATGCCATGGCACATCCTTTGACAATCGCTTGTCCATAGCATGATTTTGGGCGCAAATTATACTTAAATGTGTTTATAATATAGCTACCGTAATTATAAAGAAAATAAATTATGAATAAAATATTATTTCTGATGCAAATTATCTGGACGCTCTTTCTATCTGTAATCAAGGTAGCTGTTCAAAATACAGCCGTAAAATGAAACAAATAGAACAAGGGCTCACTCAGAGGTCGCTTACAGGAATCCTTCTCATACATGATTTCATCTCAATTATATGAATCTACATGAGCCATATGAGATTTTCGGTTAATCCATAAACAAAAGTGTTTGAAAACCTTTTAACTCAAACTGGATCATTTTAGAAATTATTTTTTTCTTCCTGCTAGTTATCGGTATATGAAAAACCGTAGAAATGCGTTACCCCAAGTTATAATCAAATGTTTGAATACAACGTAAATTTAAACTTGACATATAGCAAAAACGTCCTGAATATAATTTCAATTTTAGAATTACGACGAGTTAGCATTAATAAGGGTGCTAAATCGCCAAGTACAAAATATATTTTTTTAATCTACAAATTTCATTTAATTTGAAATAAGTTATTAAATACATCTGTTTATTTGTATAAAAATAAATTTAATGACTACACATAATAAAAGAAAACAAAAATTTGATTATGTAAGGACTTTTGTGTGTAGTCCTCAATTCATTTTGCGCATGTCAAATATTCTTTATACTGACATTAAAAGTGTCTTGCGAGTTTTAAATTTTCTGTGACGTCCACAGTAAATTTCAAAACTCAGAAAAAGTTGAATATTAAGCTTTCATTTCCATGGTCTTAATTCCAATTTTGTCCTAAAATATCAAATCTTAAAGTGAAAATTATAAAGATTTATAGTACTTTAATTATGAGGCATAGGCAAACCCACAAAAGATTTTACGAGAAGGGCACTTTCCAAAATGAAAGTTGCAAAGATTGTTTTTAAAAAGATATATTTGTCAAGCACTGTTGAAATAAGTATTAGTCTTTGTTAAACCAAAAATCTAGTGAGAGTTAGACACTTTAAGTAATTGGGCATTACAAAATGAGACTGCGTAAAAGAGTGGGGAGCAAATGTAAAACTTTAATGTGATCAGTACATACTTTTTCCCTGACGTGTAAATATAGAATATTCTGACATTTTTCAAACTTGTAATAAATACTGGTGGCTACATTAAAGAATCACAATAGAAGATTGCATTCACACAATTATAAAATTGCGTAACTTTTTGTTTTCCCAGAAGATGTTGATAACAATATTCTCAAAATTTTCTGAAAATGCTCTTAAAAATGCCATGCCGATCCGCAGTGCTGCAATGGCAGTATAAAATGAGACTGATTAAAAGACTTTTCCCTGACATGTAAATATCGAATATTCTGACCTCTTTCAAACCTTAAATAAGGACCAGTATCTACAGTAAAATAAAGTGAAGATTAAGTAAAGTATTCACTACTATATAAAATTACATACATGTATTCCCAGATATTAATAGCGATACTCACAAAATTTTCTGATGGTGTTTGTAAAAATATTTAGGCTTTCAGTAGTGTTGCCACCATTGTTGTGCCACCATTGTAAAAAAGAATGAGTGAATTACTCTGCATATGTAAAACTTTAATACGGACAGTATATTATTTTTCCCATGGAAGGTATATGTCACTTTTGTCGTTCTATTTACATAAATTTTCTTTCTATTTACATATAATTTTACATCTCAAAATGATCATGGAATGCTTGTATATTCACAGACTTTTTTTGCTGGGGATAAGGTGTATCCCCAACTTTAAAACAAAATCTGAATTCTATACATTCCGTTTAATATATTTATTTTCATAAAATAATTGCATTATCAAATATATTACAGACACCATTAGAATTTAACACATTTCTGCACTCATTTTAGTTCAGTAAACATTTAAGCAACAGAACATTCGTCAATCAGGTAAATGTAAACTCCAAATAATTTATTACTAACTTCTTTATCACTTGCTTTCTGCAATTTAAACTTCCAGACCTGTTTCGAAATGGCTTATTCAGAAAGGAAAATTGATATAGTATAAATAATAAATAAATAAATATAAGTTTAAAAATATGGAACTAAAAATCAATTACATAGCAACGCCTTCGTAAATCACGCCCCCTCCCGCAGATGTAATTATATGTTACAAACACTGGTAATATTAAAATTAATCGAATTAGATATTTAAAAATGTTATTAGGTGGTGCAACTACTATAATGAGAGATTCCACGAGTTTTGATATAAATGGGCATGGACAACAATAAGAAGAAATTAAAGAAATACTTTTGTCAAAATAACTGTCATTTCGTAATGACTTGCGGCTAATTTGTCGATAACAACTAGCTAGTTTTGTACTTCATAGATATTACATGATAATTGACCCTGGACTTTACCACTTACTATATTTCAGTAAGGCAAAAAGGAACGTCATTATCATAAAAATAATAGCAAATTCATAAAAGCAATATTCTAATACCAATCAATCAATTCAAGTGCTTGCCTTCTAATAGCTATGCTTTGAAAGAATAAAGAAAAAATTTCAATTTCAAACAACTAGTTTTTAACATTTTTCCATTAATTTCCACATTTTGGCATTTAAGAACACATATTATTTTGGGCGTACTTTATAAACTCATAAAAATCAATCATTGTGAAGGTAATTTCACTGTAGATGTCGGACGTGGAATCCTAGGGCATTAAATCTATTAAAACGGCCTTGCGATTAAGGTAATGCGTTGCGTTTCGGTTAATATTATATAAGAAAATAATTCTTACCAAAATGACCCACCTGACATAAAATTTGTGGTTTTAAAGCTGATACTAGGATTTGCTGAAAGGCAAACAATTAAAATACGGGAGTCTTTAAATAAACTACTCACCAGCGGTCAATATATATACACTCACGGACAATGAAAGTTGCGCACCAAGAAATAAGCATAGGATGGATCTGAAATTTTATTGATGGAAGGATACAGATGAATAATATACATAATCACAACAGCAGTGCAGAAGAACACGTACAGAGGGAACTGGGGTACATTGACCCGTCATCCAAATAGCGCGTCGCACCGCCTCGTGCTGCAATGCAAGCAGCAATTCGGTCCTGCATGGTGTCGAACAAACTTCTGATGTTGCTCTGCGCAGACGAGTCCACACCTATTGGACGTTACGTTCTAAAGCCCGAACATTGCGGCAACGGGGAATCTGGCTTTTCAACTGGTCCCACACATGCTCGATAGGGACCAGGTCTAAAGAGAGGGCAGGCCAAGGAAGTGTCTGGACATTACTCGGGCAGGCTTGGGCGATCCGAGCCTTGAGCGGCCGGGTATTATCCTGCTGGAATTGAGCACCTGGAATCCCAGCAAAGAATGGGAGCAAATGTGAGTAATATAATCTCATCCAAGTACCACTGGTCCGTCAATGTCCCAGGTACTATTACTAGACCGGATCGACTGTCGTAGGCTATGGCTATTTTGATCACTATGGTGACAAAGGGGTTGAGATTGCGGCGATATGCAGGGAACCTCCACATCCGGACGCGCTGATCGTAGGTCCCGAAATCGAAGCGGCACTCAGTGCCAAATACCACATACCGCCAAACTGCGAAGTTCCACGTTGCTTTGCTTCGGCATCACTGCAACTAAAGTGTGTTCCCGGGTTAACGGCAACACACGCAATGAATGCTGGGATCGCAGATCCGCTTCCTTCAAGCGTGTAGATATGGTTCGTGGGCACACAGGAACCCCTACGAGTGACTGTATCGGTTTACAATTGAAAAATTGCTTTATATAACGTTGGAAGTAATGTAATAATAATTTAAATGTTAAAGCATATTTCTGTAGAAAGTTAAGAAAGTTAACATTTTACACAGCCCCTCTATAAAAAAATGTTACATCACAAATGTTAACCATACCGTATTCAGTCTTACAGGAAAATAATTGGTTATAATATGCTCTAATTTGAAATAGTTTTCATTAATTAAAATTTCCATTGGGAAATGAGTTAGCATTCACAAATCAAATGCGGTTGCAAAATGTTAAAAATTTTACCACTTCTTAAAATTCATTTTATGCAGATAATGATATTATGTCGTTATTATGACGATTCGCAGTTTGCACTTAAGCATTCAAGTAACTCTGTTACATAACTGGAGTTTGAATGGTGACGCTGTTCAGAAATGCCAATCTCTGTGAGATGATTTTCCTTTGCGGCGAATGCAACCTATCTCCTAGTGATACAGTGAGAGAAATTTTTGAAAAATTTATCAAAAAACTTTTACTTTTTATAATCTAGAAACTTAAAGGTTAAACACCGTATCTTAATTAGATTTCTGAGAATTCAAGGCATTTGCATTTCGGAGCACTTGAGGGAGAATTTTAGCATCCCCACATCGAATAGTAACAATTCTCTATATAGCATTTTATTTAATAATAGTGCGATGTTAAGCATTCATTCCACTGATGGTGGCAGTTGATTGGTTTTGCCGATGACTCATACATGTGGTCTGCAATACGTTGGCTGATAGACAGCAGCTGAATAAAAATAATCAAAGGAAAAGGATATAGATGCAAGAGAAGGAGAGCGTTTACTGGGTAGCAGCGTTCCCAAGAAGAGAGGGTTGGGTTCCTAGTGCAAGTACTCTTAGATCATCACAGCTTCTTTTTCTACACGGTGGTACACGGGGTATATGTTAGGAGGGATGGCTAGCAGTACTGCCAAAGCCGCACTGCAGCGCCATGTCAAATCTGTACTTTGAGTTAATCTGATGGAGGAAGATCGGGCCGGTGAGCACTCTTTGCAAGCTGCACAAAAGTTTGCTTTGGGTCTGAGAGGATTGTTGAGGTCTGAGAAAAGTTGATGTCAGAGTTATTTGGACGTCGGCCTCAGATTAAAATTCAAATCCACTTCTGCCGAACAGGATTTCTTAAAATTCTTTATGTAGAAATGTTCAGTGAGTCGCACGCTAGTTACGCAATGTTGCTACACCTATCATCGCAACAAGCCCTAATACCAATAAATAGTGATATAATTTAAATTATTCCACAGATACCTAACAAAACAATCGCATGTCACACAATAAAAAATCTGATGTGGGCAGCACATGACTTTCCTTATACAATGCAATGAATTGAAGCAGTGCACACATTCTTCCTTAAATGTAATGTTAGGCACACGACAACAACAACAACAATGCAATGAATTTACTACTTTTACAGAAAAAAAATAGATTTTTTTTATAGTAGATATTTATATTCTTTCCAAGATATTGAATTTTCATCAATGAGTCGTCGATTTCATTGAGTCAGGATCATTTTTATCAATTTGGCGAGTGTTTCGCTAATTTAGCAACATTCAAAAAAGTCGCCAGGTTGGCGACATTCCACCAAATCCGTCGCCAAAATCTCGCCAAGCGTTATGGAAGGAGAAATAAGTTATTCTTAAGTACATAAATGACTATTGGCGTTCTATTAAAAAAGTATTACTCAAGGTATATTTTTTTTTAATGGAACGAGCTAGATAGATGGGAATGATGTCACCCAATTTATCGCATGGCATTACACATGAAAAGTGAACATGTTTCACAGTAGGAAATGGTTTTTTTTATTTTATATGACTTTTTGATAATTATTTTTAGAAATTTGCAATATCTCAAGAACGGTTCATATTAGCGTTCTAAAATTTATGTTAATCGCTTTCTAATAAAAAATTACATAAGAAATATCTATTTGCGTAACTTTATTAGAGGTTTTGATTTTTGACGATTTTTTCAAAATTTCACTCGAAAATTTATGGGGGATTTGAGCATTCGATTGCTTATAAAAACAGTAGGCTTCCAGCGTTTACGGATTGTAAATTTTGTACTAAAATTTCGTTCGAATCGATCCATTCGTTCGTCAGTTATCGTCTCCACAGCCTCACACACACACACACACACACACACACACACACACATACTTTCACACACACACACACTCACACACACACACACACACACACACACAGACATCACCTCAAAAATGTTTAATTCGTGATCAGGGATGCTTGAAACGTGCTTTCCCGTCGAAAACTGGAATTCGAATTTTCGACCCCTTCACAATATTTTCCTTATACATTATGTATATAAGGAAAATAATATTAGTTGGGTACGCAATTTAAATACCAACCTGTTTTCGAAGTAAAACCCTAAAAACTATCAGTCTCATTCAAAGATAATTAATGTTCTAAATAAGATCGACAATACTATGTCGATAATAATTATATAACGTGTTTATATCTTTTGAGATTATCCAGAAACACCCAGGTGACCCAGAAAGATTAATTTTTTCATACTTATTACATCTACATGGGGCAGAACCTAACGGAGCAAAATTTTCGATTTCCCCTTCGAGAGTGAGGGAAATAGGGTTTTGAGAAATCTCTTCGGTGACCAGAAAACTGAATTTTTGCACACTTATGCTAGTATCACGTACTCCACAGAATTTAACGAAGCCGCATTTTTGATCTTCCTAGGATTCTCGCTAGGAACAAAAAAAAGTTTAAAGTGATTACAGACCATCCAGCAGCTTTCTAGTGATTTAGAAGGTTGAATCTCTACATACATATAGTGTTGATCACTATTCAACCAGGAGCATGAGTCTATTTGTTGTTAGGAATTTTAGCTCGAATATAGGTTGTTATTGTACTATAAGTAATTTTTGTAAACTATACAACAATTTCCCCAATACTCTCGATGCTTTCCATTCATCGGAAATGGATTTTAAAAATAATTTGTTGTAAATATTTTTATTATAATGTCTTTATTCATCTGTAGGTGTTTTCCCACTAATTTTTTGTTAGCAGTTTGCATTTTAATGTATTTTATTATATTTTAAATGTATATTTTGTAATGTATCTTATCTTACAAGCTGTTACTGGGACTTTTTCCTATAGCTTGCATTATTTTAAGATAAATAAATAAATAAATAAATAAATAAAATTACCGAATAAAATATAACAGTGTGAGATTTTGCACTTCAGGCCCAGGGGGAGGATAAAATGAAGATAGAGCGTCAAAAA
Source organism: Amaurobius ferox (assembly GCA_951213105.1). NCBI lineage: Eukaryota > Metazoa > Arthropoda > Arachnida > Araneae > Amaurobiidae > Amaurobius > Amaurobius ferox. The sequence continues at coordinate 32,649,082 of OX578144.1, read as the reverse complement.
ATCTGCACGGACCCTCCAAAATTCTTCCCTCTGTGACCCAGAAAATGGAAACTGTGTTCAGTTATAGTTTCAACTACGGTAAAGAATCCAAGAAAGTAGTCAATGTTTGATCAATACTACTCTTTTCCGTGCTAAACGCCATTGTTAAAGAAAATAAAATTTATTTAAAATTAGAAAAAGTACTGGGCGTTTCCATAGATTTGAGATGCAAACATCTAAATTAAAATCACTGATTTATAAATATGATTGAATCTGATTAAATTCACAGGAACTCAAAGCAAGTTTTCGAAAACTGCTTATAGTAATAACCACCATCACCACCACACAAAAACGATACGCAGAGGGAGAGTCTGTAGAATATCTCAAGGGCCCCTCCTCCAGTGAGCCAAGGTATCCCAGTCCCAAATTTTATGACCGTACGACGCTCTGTTATACATGACGCAAACATACAGACACATAGGCAGATATCTTTTTTTATTATTAAAGATAAAATATAGATTAAGTCAGCAACACATGGAAAAACATATTTTTTACAAATTCATGAAAATTCGTCTATTAATCGTATGAATTCCGTACAAAGTTTGTTTGAAAGAGAATAAATTTTGAGCTTTTCGATGATGTTAATATGAAAACTCAGCGATGCAATTTTTGGTCGCACAATAACCGACCGAAAAAATGCCTAAAATCGTGCTGAAACGTAAAATAACTAAAAAACAACAACAATTACAATTTTAAATAAAATATCGTCGATACGCATCGTCTCGGGTCTTGAAGTAATTGTGTACCAAATTGCATAGCCGTACGACTCTGAGATTTTCCGCTAGAGACGAGATAGTCATCTTCATTTAATATTATAAAAGAAAAGTATGTAAGCTGAGGACCACACGGTAGAAGTTAAACTTGTGTGGAAAAGAGGGTAATAGGTTTTAAGAGATCCATTTTAAACACACGGGGAAAATTTAAACACAATTTCTGAACACGGGATAAATAAAACAAAAGGAACTAATCTATATGCAGGCTTCATTTAAAAAAACATGCTCTCTGCAGCGATTGCAGAAACGTGATCCTATATAAAAAAATCTGATGTGGGCAACACATGACTTTTCTTATATAATGTAATGAATTTACTACTTTTACAGTAAAAAAATAGTTTTTTCTTATAGTAGATACTAATATTCTTTCCAAGATATTGAATTTTAGACAATTTGTCGTCATTTTCATTGAATTAGCGTCATTTTTATCCATTTGGCGAGATTTTCGTTAATTAGGCAACATTTCAAAAAGTCGCCAAGTTGGCGACATTCCGCCAAATTCGTCGCCAAAATCTCGCCAAGCGTTATGGACGAAGAAATAAGTTGTTCTTTTAGCAGATAAATTACTATTGGCGTTCAAATACAAAAGTATTACTCAAAGTATCTTTTTTCATGAATGGTACGAGCTAGATCCACGAGAATGATGTCACCCAATTTATCGCATGGTATTACATATGAAAAGTGAACATGTTTCTCAATAGGAAATATTTTTTTTTCCTTTTATATGACTTTTTAATAATTTTTTTTAAAAATGTGCAATATTTAGAGAACGGTTCATGTTAGCGTTCTAAAATTTATGTCAATCGTTTTCTAATGAATAAATTACATAAGAAATGTCTATTTGCGTAACTTTATTAGTGGTTTTGATTTTTTGACGATTTTTCAAAATTTTATTCGAAAATTCAGGGGGGTTCTGAGCATTCGATTACGTATAATAACAATAGGTTTCCAGTGTTTACGGATTGTGATTTTTGTACCAAATTTGGTTCAAATCGGTCCATTCGTTCGTCAGTTATCGTCTCCACAGGCTCACTGACACACACACATATCCTCTCTCACACACACACTCACACACACAGACATCACTTCAAAAATGTTTGATTCGTGATCAGGGATGCTTGAAACGTGCCCTCCCGTCGAAAACTCGATTTCGAATTTTCGAGCCCGTCACAATACTTTCCTTATACATTATGTATATAAGGAAAGTAATAAGCCATACGCAAAAAATAATTGTTGGTGGATAAAATTTTGCAATACATTTTTTTTAATGCAGATACTTTCTTTAAAGCATCTATCTCTCAGGGTATGTTATAGAGATCTGATAAAGATAGCAGAAGTGACTGATTTTGATTCAGCATCATTTTCTGCAGATGAAGATTGGATTCATTAACGATTTTTTCACATTTTTTTCCAAAAAGAATTCACTTTACTTGAAACATATATTTCTACAGATGAAGCTCAGATGATACATGATATGGATTTAGCATCAAATTCTAGACTAAAATGGATGGTATACTGAGAATTTTCACTCCCAGTTTCATTAGCAATTTGGTTCAAAACAGTTTTTAAAACATCTATTTCTCAAGATTGTCTATAGATAATGTGTAATATGGATTTAGCTTAAATTTCAGAGAGTGTGATTGGACACAAAAAGATTCCCACTTCCAGTTCTATAGATGTCAATTATGATTTAAGAATTTACATTTTCTTGAAGACTCTATTTATCTAGATCTGCTATAGATATAGCTTACTTGAGTACTGAAAGATAAGCATCATCAAATTTCGAAGGTTCAATAAATATTTGCAGACTCATTCAGAACTTCACAGGGGATTTTATGCATAATTGTATAATGTTTTTACAGAAAATAACATTAACATCATCATCAAATTGAAGAAATAGTAATAAAAATAAGCAGTAGATGTACCGCGAGATTTTTGCAAAATGCTGTAAGTGGTTCCCTAAACAAAAAAGAATGTTCGGACTCACTGTTTTAGACACATTTGTTTTTCTCGATATAAATATAGAGTTTCCAGCCACATTAATGTGCCATGGCACATCCTTTGATAATCGCTTGTCCATAGCATGATTTTGGCTTGAATTATACTTAAATGTGTGTATAATATATCTACCGTAATTATTGAGAAAATAAATTGTAAATAAAATATTATTTCTTGTGTAAATTTTTCTGAGGATATTGCTTTTTTTTTATCAAAATAGCTGTTCAAAATACAGCCATAAGTTGAAACAAGTAGAAAAGTACTCGAGGATTCACTCAGATGAGGCTTACATGAATTCTTATACATTATTTCATCTCAATTATATGAATCTACATGAGCCATATTTATGAACTTTTCGGTTAATCAATAAACAAAAGTGTTTGATAACCTTTTATCTCAAACTGGAACATTTTAGAAAAAGTATTTTCCTTCCTGATAGTGATAGGTATATGAAAAACCGTAGAACTGCTTTATCTTAGTTATAATCAAATGTTTGAATAGAACGAAAATATAAACTTGGCATTTAACAACAACGTCTCGAATATATTTCTTTAGAATTTCGATGAGTTGCCATTAATAAATGTGCTAAATCGCAAGTACGAAAGATATTTTTTTGAATCTACAAATTTCATTTAATTTGAAATATGTTATTAAATACATCTGTTTTCTCTTATAAAAATAAATTAAATGACTGTACATAATGAAAGAAAACAAAATTTAGATGATGTAAGTACTTTTTGTGTTGTCCGCAATACATTTGCGTATGTCAAATACTATTTATCCTGACGTTAAATGTGTCTTACGAGTTTTAAATTTACTGTGCCGTCCACAGTAAATTTCAAAATTCAGAAAAGGTTGAACATTAAGCTTTCATTCCCATGTTCTTAATTCCAATTTTGTCCTAAAGAATCTGTTAAAATGAAAATTATAAAGATTTATAGTACTTTAATTATGAGGCATAAGTAAACCCACAAAAGATTTTACGAAAAGGGCACTTTCCAAAATGAAAGATGCAAAGACTGATTTTAAAAAAGATATATTTGTCAAGAACTGTTGAAATAAGTATTAGTCTTAGTTAAACGAAAAAGATAGTGAGAATTAGAGACTTTAAGTAATTGGGCATTACAAAATGAAACTGCTTAAAAGCGTGAGGAGCAAACATAAAACTTTAATATGATCAGAACATAGTTTTCCCTGTCATGTAAATATAGAATGTTCTGACATCTTTCAAATTTGTAATAAGGACTGGTGGCTACAATAAAGAAACACAATAGAAGATTGCATTGACTAAAATATAAAATTGCATAACTTAATTTTCCAAGAAGGTGTTGATAAAAATATTCTTAAAATTTTCTGAAAATGCTAGCAAAAATGCCACGACGTTCAGCAGTGCTGAAACGGTAGTATAAAATGGGACTGAATAAAAGCCTTTTCCCTGACATGTAAATATCGAATACTCTGACCTCTTTTAAACCTTAAATAAGGACCAGTATCTACAGTGAAAAAAAAGTAACTGAAGTCTTCACTAAGATATAAAATTACATACGTGATTTCCCAAATATTAATAGCAACGCTCACATTTTCTAAAGGTGTTTGTAAAAATATTTAGGATTTCAGTAGTTTTGCCACACTAGTGTAAAATACGAATGAGTGAATGACTCCGCATATGTAAAACTTTAATGCAGACAGTACATTATTTTTTGTATGGAAGGTATTTGTCACTTTTGTCGTTCTATTTACATAGATTGTATTTTTGTTTACATATAATTTTACATCTCAAAATGTTTATGGAATGGTTTGTTATTTGCAGTCCTTTTTTGCTGGGGATAAGGTGTATCCCCAACTTTAAAAGAAATCTTAATTCTATACATTCCGTATAATATCTTTATTTTCATAAAGTAATTGCACTATCAAATGTATTACAGACGCCATTAGAATTTAACGCATTTTTGCACTTGTTTTAGTTCGGTAAACATTTAACAACAGAACATTCATCAATCAGCTAAATGTGATTTCCAAATAATTTACTACTAACTTCTTTATCACTTGCTTTCAGCATTTTGAACTTCCAGTCCTGTTCCGAAATGGCTTATTCAGTGAGGAAAACTGATATAGTATAGATAATAAATAAATAAATGTAAGTTTAAAAACATGGAAGAAAAAATCAAGGGTCGTTTAAATAGCCACGCCTTCGTAAATCACGCCCCCTCACCGGAGATGTACTTATTTGTAAGAAGCATTGGTTATATTAAAATTAATAGAATAAGATATTTAAAAATGTTATTAGGTGGTGAAACTATTATAATGAGAGATTCCACGAGTTTTGATATAAATTTGCAAGGACAACAATAGGAAGATATTAAATAACGACTTTTGTCAAATTAAAAAGCACTTTCGTAAAGATTTGCGGCTAATTTATCGATAACAACTAGCTAGTTTTGTACTTCATAGATATTACATGATAATTCACCCGGAACTTTACCACTTATTATATTCAAGTGCGTACCTTCTAATAGCTATGCGCTGAAAGAATAAAGAAAAAATGTCAATTTCAAACAATTAGTTTTTAACATTTTTCCATTAGTTTCCACATTTTGGCATTTAAAAACAGAAATTATCTTTGTCGTACTTTATAAACTCATAAAAATCAATCATTGTGAAAGTAATTTTACTATAGATGTCGGACGTGCAATCCTTGGTCATTAAATCTAGTAAAACTGTCCTGCGATTAAGGTAATGCGTTGCGTTTCGGTTAAAAAAATATATATAAAAAAAAAATTCTTACCAAAATGGCCCACCTGACATAAAGTTTGTGGCTCTAAAGCTGAAACTAGGATTTGCTGAAAGGCAAACATTTAAAATACGGGAGTCTTTAAATAAAGTGATTGGTTCGTTATCACATATTTATTTATCAAAATCAGCTTTGAAATTTCATCTCTATTACAGAAATTTCAGACTATTGGTTAATTTTTGTAACATTGTTGGTCGCGACATATTATTGTGTGATGACATACGCAAACATCCTACAAAACTCTTGCTAAATATTAGCTCTTAAAATTTATTTCTTCATTGCATAATGAGGAATTTTAGCACTCATATGCAATACTTTGCAATTTGGATCTATCTATGAGAATATTTTCCTCGGTCAAATTTAATTTTTTTTTTTTAAATTCGAGCGAAAACTTTGAATTTTCTTCAAAATGTTATATTTCTAACATGGCAGTATAGGATAAAATTTGGTATAATTATGCATAAAAGAGTATAGAATGATGAGATAAGTAAAATACTATTCTCAGTGTCATTAAGCGATTTCACCTCATGTTTTATCTTTTTATCTGACGACGCTGAAATCAGGGGGGTGCCACTCCTCTGCCACGAACACATTCTGTGACGTCAGTTGGAGTTGGAGTTTACTTGCAGTATATTTTTAAGTGTATTTTTAAAGTATTTATCGGTTTCGAAGACTTCTTACAAGTTCAACTAGAATTTTAATCAAAGATTTGCATCTTAAATTCCAGGCAATGCTAGCTTTTTTTATGTGAATAAATAAGTGTTCTTTTCGTAATATAATGTATATTTTAGAGTCGTGTTTCCCAACCTCAGATACATGCAAAAATTTCAGTATTGAAGAATAGGACTCATTTAAATTCGTTTATTAAACCAAAGATATTTTTTATTAAGAAATTAATGACTAGAAGCACATTTATATTTTCAAAATTTATTTATATTCCCTTTTTTAAGGTTGAATAATGCAAATTTTAATCAAAAATTTTGTTTTCAAGTAGTCAACATTGTAAAATTTATATTAATTTGGGAAAATCCACTTCTTTCTTGAAACATTAGTTTAGTTCATGAAGTTCCATTATGTAGGATTTTTAAATCTTAAAAGATGAAAGTACAGTATACTCATTCATTTCATTTTACAGCAAGTTATTTGTATCTTTATATATTTTCTAATGATGTTCTTGTAATGTTTGAAAAATCGAACAGGATTTAATATCGCACATTTTATATTAATTAAATTTTATTACATTACATTTTATTAGTTAAATTTTATTACATTACATTTTATTAATTAAATTTTATTACATTCAAAAAATGGGGGGGGGGGGGGTACGATTCAAAAAAATAAACAGGCGCGGGTTTTCAAGGGGATAAAGGTTGGGAACCGCTGTTTTAAATCAGATTGCAAGTTGTGTACATGTATGTGCATGCAAATTGTGAACAAAATTCATATAAATTATAGAAGCATCACTTAAATCATTTACTAGTTAGGCATAAGTACATCCCTCCCCCCCCCCCCTAAAAAGACATAAAACTCTTAGTCTTAGCGTTTTAATTATTGTTTTGATTTTCAATTATTAGAGATAACATAATCGAAAATAACTTTATTTATATGCATTTAGAAAGAAATTACTCAATGTTTATTTGTGTATAATGAAAATTTTAGAATGATTGCTTGTTTAGAAAACTTTCCGAACATATTTCTGTAAATTCGCGTATTTAAAACAAAAGTCATATACATTATAGAAGCATCGCTTAAATCGTTCACTAGTTAGGTATAAGTACATCCTTCTCCCCCCCCCCCTAAAAAGACATAAAACTCTTAGTGTTAGCGTTTTAATTATTGTTTTGATTCAATTTCGCACATTTTATATTAATTAAATTTTATTACATTACATTTTATTAATTAAATTTTATTACATTCAGAAAATGGAAGGGGGGGGGGGTATGATTTAAGAAAATAAGCAGCTTGTCCGTATATATTTCATCATGAATCAATATACTATAATACATTTAATTTATTATTCTGAAAGTATATCATAGTGTGTGTGTTAAACGATTAGTTTCTATATTTTTATATGTTTACATTGAATTTCGATTTGATATAAATTATCTGTTTGATCTAAAAGATGTTTGATCTCTTCTCTGTTGATCTCTCAGAAATCTGTTTAATCTGTTAAATCTGTTAAATCTGTTTGATCTCTCAGACGAATTCTACATTCACTGAATTTTCAATGGAAGACATGTATCAGCTCACGAAAGATTTTAATCGAAAGGCCGGACATTGTGTATTGGAGGCATAAGTATTTGAAAGCATTAAAAACATTCAGAAAGGAGCGACGTTGTTTGGTTTACACAGACGAAATTTGGGAAGACGAAAATTTAACGTATGGCAAATGTTGGCAAGATGATTTTATTGAAGGTATTCGTAGGAATACCTGTTCTAAAATCCGTCTCATTGTCGTATGTGCAGGCTCGTCTGATGCATTTATTGACTGACCTGAGCTAATTTACAAAGCTTATTCAAGTAGTTGCGACAACCATGGACAGATGAATTGCGATCAAGTCGAAAAGTGGATTATTGAAAAACTGTTGCCTAATCTGCAGCACAGTGTGATCTGCAGAGTGTGATCTACAGTGTGATTTGCCTCCCTACAATTCAGTAAAAGCGGATCGCGTTCCTACAAAATATTCGACTAAAAGAGCGATGCTTGAATGGTTGGAAAGAAAAATCCCATGACTCAACAATACGAAAAGCTGAACTATATCATATTATTTCAAAACATGCGCCCAAATCCACCACGTGAACCGATAGCACTAGACACCCTGCATATATATATATATATATATATATATATATATATATATATATATATATATATATATATATATATATATGTATATATATATAAACTCAACACAATAACCCTGAAAACCTTACGATCAAGATGAAAACAAGAAGGAAAGGAAAACATACGGGCTAGGTGCAATAAAATGGCCAATGAGGGATTGTGACCTCATTTAAGTCCCGGTTACCAGCCGGCTGCGCGGTCGCGACACCATTCCCGGAAGCCTGCGCGCATCCGTAGTTAACCTCATTGTGACAACGAATAAAGAACATGAAAGATCCAAAAGTCAAAAATATCAAATTTCAAATTATCAAAGTATAAAATCTCGAAGTGAAAAGTCAAACCCCCGTCACTCGAAAATTATTTAATTAATCTAATCAACAATTCTAAAAAACCATTTAAATATACTTTCACGTCACATATAAAACATTAAAAACATATATACAATACAAGCGGTATCTTGATCGTAAGGTTTTCAGGGTTATTGTCTTTTGAGTTTATATAATTTTGTGGAGTGTGTTTGCAGCAATAAGCGCATATTCTTCACAATAGAATATATATAGTACTTAATGAATTTTGTTATTTTTTCAAGCTGTATCTAATTTTTTAAATTTTTTAAATTATATATATATATATATATATACATACATACATACATATATACATATATATATATATATATATATATATATATATATATATATATATATATATATATATATATATATAAGATACATCGACGATGTGTTGACTGCTTGCGAGGAAGAGGATTACGCGGTGGGTTTTAGTTTTTATCCAAATGGTTTAAATCTAATCGAAAACACCAAAAAAGATGACGGAATCGTTAATTTTTAACTCTTTACAACAAAGTTGAAAAGTGTTTATGACTTTGTTCATTCTGTCTGTCTGTCTGTCTATCTGTCTGTCTGTCTGTCTGTCTGTCCGTTAGCACGATAACTGCCGTAAAAATGACTTAATTAAAATGAAATTTTAGTATGTTGTTCAGACGGTCTGTAGGACCTATGGGAATATAAATGAATAATATCACCCAATTAGTTTTGGATTGAACCCGGGTTGAAAAAATGAAATACATTGAGCCCTATTGGACCTAATTTTTCAAACATTTTTTAAGCGGATTTAAAATTCACAAATTGCTTCGAAAATTTTAGGTAATATTCAAATTGTTCCATAAAATATATAAAAAAAAATTCAGCGAAATATATTCTGTAGTTTTTTAAATAAAAATTAAAATAATAATTACACATCTTATATGAAACGATCACGTAACCATGATATGAAACGATCACATGCCCCACTTCAAATGATATATGGCATCCATCTTGTTTCAAAATCGTGATTTTTTTAAGTTCTTTTTAATTCATATTGAGTGTTGTATCCGTCCTAAAACTACTTTATTTTTGCTTAAATACTGTGCATCTACATACTGAAACAACGCAATGACAATATATTTGAGATTAAATGCTCATCTAAATTTGATTATTTCTACAACTAAGCCTATTTTTCACCTATGTAAAATGTAAACAGAAAAATATGTAGAATGAGTTGTATTAGAATTCCTGTATTTTTTTAACAAAAATAATTTAATCCATGGAGTCTGCATGGCTGATATGAATGAAATATTAATTGATTTTATAAAGAGAAGGACAATTTTTTTCGATGAAGTTTTAAGCATAGAGTTTAATTATTTGTAGCTCCATGGTCTTAAAAAAAATGTTTAAATAAAATAAATTATTATAGTATTGTGATGAATGAAATGAATGGGAGAAAGTTATGAATGAAATCCTGTTTTAAAAAGAGATCCAGGCGTGTTATTTTTTCTATGACGTCATTTGAATTCATTTCAGTTGTTTTCGATGAAATTTTCAAATATAATAAATTATCGTAGTATTATGATAATTCTAAAACTATTACGGAGGAATGTATAACATTTTAGAGATGTTTAAGCCAGGCAATTTATATTTCAATGCCGTCATTTGAATGAAGTTCATTTTTTTCGATGAAGGTTTAAGTTTTCAAATATAATAAATTAATGCAGTATTGTGATAAGTTTCAAAATATTACCGAGGAATGTATTGCATTTTAGACTTGTTTAAATAAAATTGCATTGAAGTTGGAAAGTGTTTCATAATCAATGATTTAAGCATGATTGATCTTTCTTGTTTAGATCTTAGTATTGTTAACAATAAAAGTGACGGTAAACTACATAAAACTTTTTTTCGTATCTATGATAAACGCAACGATTTCCAATTTGAAATTAATTATCTTGTTCCTTGGACATCTAATCTCAATAAGCGAGTGTTTCGAAACGTCATTAGAAATTATCTGATCAGAAGTAGAAGATTGAACAAAAAGACAGAAGATCAATATTTGTGTTTGAAAAAATATTTTGGGGAAGCCCGTAGGGTTGGATATCCCAGGGGATTCCTTTATGGTGTCGTATCGGATTTTTCCAATATCGATATACAAGAGTGCAAAATAAGAATAACGGATTTTTAGTTGAATCTGTGGCAACGGTATACTGTATACAGTATATAATCGGAGATTCCTCAGTTCTCGGAGTTATTCTGGTGATGAAGGGAATGGGGTAGAGGGTTTGTCTGTTGAGTTAGATGAATTTATCGGTGGTTTAGGTGGTGTTGACGAGAGGTGGATTCGATTGGTTTCACATAACGTATTTCTTTTGGTTTTTGTTTAATTTCAGAGTCTATATTTTCGGCAATTCCTATAGTCGCAAGGACTTTCTTTGAACGGTGCCGGTTTTCCGGGAGTGTTTGCCGCGGCACTCAAAGCATGCTCTTAACCGGGGAGTGGGGGTCACAACCCCCCCACAGCCAACTTTTGGTACTGTTAATTCTTTCATTGTATTTTATATATATATATATATATACAGGGTGTCCTACGAAAAGTGAACAGTGGAAAATAATATGTATCACTGATTGTAAACCAATAGTTCCAATTGAAAAATTGCTTTATATAAAGTTGGAAGTAATGTACTAATAATTTAAATGTTGTAGCATATTTTTGTAGAAATTTAAGAAAGTTAACTTTTTATACAGCCCCTCTATCAAAAACTGTTAAATTACAAAATTTACCCATACCGTATTTAGTCTAACTGGAAAATAATTGGCTGTAATATGATTTAATTTGAAATAGTTATCTTTTAATTAAAATTTTCATTGGGAAATAAGTTAGCAATTACAAATTAAGTGCAGTTGCAAAATGTTTAAAACTTTTACCGCTTCTTAAAATTCATTTTATGCAGATAATGATATTATATCGTTATTATGTCGATTCACAGTTTGTACTTAAGCATTCAAGTAACTCTGTTACATAAGAAGAGTTTGAATGGTGGCGATGTGCAGCAATGCCGATCTCTGTGAGATGATTTTCCTTTGCGGCGAATGCAACCTATCTCCTAGTGATACAGTGAGAGAAATTTATGAAAAATTTATCAAAAAACTTTTACTTTTTAAATCTTCACACTTATAGGGTAAACACCGTATCTTAATTGGATTCATATGAATTCAAGGAATTTGCATTTCTTGGACCCTGAGGGAGGATCTTAGCATCTCCACATCGAATAGTAATAATTTTCTATATAGCATTTTATTTAATAATAGTGGGATGTTAAACATTCATTCCACTGACAGTAGTTGTTGATTGCTTTTGCCGATGTCTCATACATGTGTTCTGCAATACGTTGGCTGATAGACGGCAGCTGAATAAAAATAGTCAAAGAAAAATATATAGACGCAAGAGAAGGAGAACATTTACTGGGTAGCCGAGTTTCCAAGAAGAGAGGGTTGGATTCCTAGTGCAAGTACTCTTAGGTCATCGCAGCTTCTTTTTCTACACGGTGGTACACCGGGTATATGTTAGGAGGGATGGCTAGCAGTACTGCTACAGCCGCACTGCAGCGCCATGTCTAGTCTGTACTTTGAGTTAATCTGATGGAGGAAGATCGGGCCGGTGAGCTCTCTTTGCACGCAGCACAAAAGTTTGCCTTGGGTCTGAGAGGAATGTTGAGGTCTGAGAGAAATGTTGAGGTCAGAGTTATTTGGACGTCAGTCTCAGATTAAAATTCAAATCCACTTCAGTCAAGCAGGGTTTCTTAAAGTTTCTTATGTAGAAATATTGAGTGAGTCGCACGACTGCTACGCAATATTGCTACGCACATCCTTGCAACAAGCCTTAATACTGAAGTTGCAATAAATATCGATGTATAATTTAAATTATTGCACAGATACCTAACAAAACAATCGGCGCAAAATAAATAAACAATACGCAAAAAATAGTTATTGGTGGAATAAATCCTACCATACAATTTTTTATGAAGATATTGTCTTTAAAGTATCTATCTCTCAGGATATGTTATAGAGACCTGATAAAGCTAACATAAGTGACTGATTTTGATTCAAGTATGATTTTCTACAGAAGAACAATGGGTTGGTTCACTAATGATTTTCACATACCCTTCCCAAAAGAATTCACTTTACTTGGAACATACACTATAGATGGAGCTCAGATGATTCATGATATATATTTAGTATCAAATTCTACAGGAAGTTGGGTGGTATACTAAGAATTTTTTTTCCCGGTTTCTTTAGCAATTTGGTTCAAAACATTTGTTGAAACATTTATTTTTCAAGATTGTGTATAGATAATGAGTAATGTTGATTTAGCTTAAATTTCAAAAGGGTGGTTGGACACAAAAGGATTCCCACTTCCAGTTCTATAGATGCCAATTCTGATTTAAAAATGTATATTTTATTGAAACATCTATTTATCTGGTTCCGCTATAGATATAGCTAAGTTGATAGCTAAAAGAAGTACATCATCAAATTCCAAAATTTCAATAAATATTTTCAGACTCATTCAGAATTTTCAGGGGATTTTATGCATAATTGTATAATATTTTTACAGAAAATAACATTAATATCGTCATAAAATTGAAAAAATACTAACAAAAAAAACTGCAGATGTTCTGCAAGATTTTTTATAAAATACTGTAAATGGGCCATTAAAAAATGTTAGGAATGACTGTTTTAAACACATTGGTTTTTCTGGACATAACTTTACAGTTTCCAGACAAACTGATATGCCATGGCTTATCCTTTGACAATCGCTTGTCCATAGCATGATTTTGGGCGCAAATTATACTTAAATGTGTTTATAATATATCTACCGTAATTATAAAGAAAATAAATTGTGAATAAAATATTATTTCTAATGCAAATTGTCTGGACACTCTTTCTATCTGTAATCAAGGCAGCTGTTCAAAATACAGCCGTAAAATGAAACAAATATAACAAGTACTCAAGAGCTCACTCAGAGATTGCTTACAGGAATCCTTCTCATACATTATTTCATCTCAATTATATGAATCTACATGATCCATATTTATGTGATTTTCGGTTATTCCATAAACAAAAGTGTTTGAAAACCTTTTAACTCAAACTGGACCATTTTAGAATTTTTTTTCTTCCTGCTAGTTATCGGTATATGAAAAACCGTAGAAATGCGTTACCCCAAGTTATAATCAAATGTTTGAATACAACGGAAATTTAAACTTGACATATAGCAAAAACGTCCTGAATATAATTTAAATTTTAGAATTACGACGAGTTAGCATTAATAAGGGTGCTAAATCGCCAAGTACAAAATGTATTTTTTTAATCTACAAATTTCATTTAATTTGAAATAAGTTATTAAATACATCTGTTTATTTGTATAAAAATAAATTTAATGACTACACATAATAAAAGAAAACAAAAATTTGATTATGTAGGGACTTTTGTGTGTAGTCCTCAATACATTTTGCGCTTGTCAAATATTCTTTATACTGACATTAAAAGTGTCTTGCGAGTTTTAAATTTCCTGTGACGTCCACAGTAAATTTCAAAACTCAGAAAAAGTTGAATATTAAGCTTTCATTTCCATGGTCTTAATTCCAATTTTGTCCTACAAGATCAAATCTTAAAGTGAAAATCATAAAGATTTATAGTACTTTAATTATGAGGCATAGGCAAACCCACAAAAGATTTTACGAGAAGGGCACTTTCCAAAATGAAAGATGCAAATATTGTTTTTAAAAAGATATATTTGTCAAGCACTGTTGAAATAAGTATTAGTCTTAGTTAAACCAAAAATCTAGTGAGAGTTAGACACTTTAAGTAATTGGGCATTACGAAATGAGACTGCGTAAAAGAGTGCGAAGCAAATATAAAACTTTAATGTGATCAGTGCATACTTTTTCCCTGACGTGTAAATATAGAATATTCTGACATTTTTCAAACTTGTAATAAGTACTGGTGGCTACATTAAAGAAACAGTATAGAAGATTGCATTCACACAATTATAAAATTGCATAACTCTGTTTTCCCAGAAGATGTTGATAACAATATTCTCAAAATTTTCTGAAAATGCTCGTAAAAATGCCATGCCGATCCGCAGTGCTGCAACGGCAGTATAAAATGAGAGTGATTAAAAGCCTTTTCCCTGACATGTAAAAATCGAATATTCTGACCTCCTTCAAACCTTAAATAAGGACCAGTATCTACAGTAAAATAAAGTGAAGATTAAGTAAAGTATTCACTAAGATATAAAATTACATGCATGTATTCCCAGATATTAATAGCGATACTCATAAAATTTTATGAAGATGTTTGTAAAAATATTTAAGCTTTCAGTAGTGTTGCCACACCAATGTAAAAAAAAGAATGAGTGAATTACTCTGCATATGTAGAACTTTAATACGGACAGTATATTATTTTTCCTATGGAAGGTATATGTCACTTTTGCCGTTCTATTTACGTAGATTGCCTTTCTATTTACATATAATTTTACATCTCAAAATGTTCATGGAATGCTTGTTTATTCACAGACTTTTTTTGCTGGGGATAAGGTGTATCCCCAACTTTAAAACAAAATCTTAATTCTATACATTCCGTATAATATATTTATTTTCATAAAATAATTGCACTATCAAATATATTACAGACACCATTAGAATTTAACACATTTCTGCACTTATTTTAGTTCAGTAAACATTTAAGCAACAGAACATTCGTCAATCAGGTAAATGCAAACTCCAAATAATTTATTACTAACTTCTTTATAACTTGCTTTCTGCAATTTAAACTTCCAGACCTGTTTCGAAATGGCTGATTTAATGAGGAAAATTGATATAGTATAAATAATAAATAAATAAATATAAGTTTAAAAATATGGAACTAAAAATCAATGGGCCATTTACATAGCCACGCCTTCGTAAATCACGCCCGCTCCCGCAGATGTAATTATATGTTACAAACACTGGTAATATTAAAATTAATCGAATTAGATATTTAAAAATGTTATTAGGTGGTGTAACTACTATAATGAGAGATTCCACGAGTTTTGATATAAATGTGCATGGACAACAATAGGAAGAAATTAAAGAAATACTTTTGTCAAAATAACTGTCACTTCGTAATGACTTGCGGCTAATTTGTCGATAACAACTAGCTAGTTTTGTACTTCATAGATATTACATGATAATTGACCCTGGACTTTACCACTTACTATATTTCAGTAAGGCAAAAGGAACGTCATTATCATAAAAATAATAGCAAATTCATAAAAGCAATATTCTAATACCAATCAATCAATTCAAGTGCTTGCCTTCTAATAGCTATGCTCTGAAAGAATAAAGAAAAAAATTCAATTTCAAACAATTAGTTTTTAACATTTTTCCATTAGTTTCCACATTTTTGCATTTAAGAACACAGATTATTTTGGGCGTACTTTATAAACTCATAAAAATCAATCATTGTGAAGGTAATTTCACTGTAGATGTCGGACGTGGAATCCTTGGCCATTAAATCTATTAAAACGGCCTTGCGATTAAGGTAATGCGTGCGTTTCGGTTAATAATATATAAGAAAATAATTCTTACCAAAATGACCCACCTGACATAAAGTTTGTGGTTTTAAAGCTGATACTAGGATTTGCAGAAAGGCAAACAATTAAAATACGGGAGTCTTTAAATAAACTACTCACCAGCGGTCAATATATATACACTCACGGACAATGAAAGTTGCGCACCAAGAAAGAAGCATAGGATGGATCTGAAATTTTATTGATGGAAGGATACAGATGAATAATATACATGATCACAAAAACAGTGCAGCAGAACACGTACAAAGGGAACTGGAGTACATTGACCCGTCATTCAAATAGCGCGTCGCACCGCCTCGTGCTGCGATGCAAGCAGCAATACTGTCCGGCATGGTGTCGAACAAACTGCTGATGTTGCCCTGCGCAGACGAGTCCACACCTAGAGCTCCTCTACTACAGGCTGACTTATCAAGCATATTGAAGCCTATAGGGTTCCATACTAAAGTTACAGAAATTATAAATTAAGTGTTTAAAATAAATATTTTATATGAAAAAAGAAGTTTCAATTAGAATATTGTAGAATTTAGCTCGCACAAGTATTCTCCATTACCGGGTATCCAATTGTTTATTAGCCATTATTTTCTTCTTTCTTCGTTTTTAGGAAAGCGAAATAGCCTAAAACCCTTTCTAGAATGATTAGAGCAGTTCGGTGCAGAATAACCACCCATAATTATTTCAATTATACTTCTTAAAGTTAAAATACGAATAGAGTTAATGCTAATGGACTGCGCTTCCAGCTACAGTGGGCTTCAATATGCTTGATGAGTCAGCTCGTATATAGAGGAGCCTTATCCACACCTATTGGACGTTACGTTCCAAAGCCCGAACATTGCGGCAACGGGGAAGCTGGCGTTTCAACTGGGCCTACACATGCTCGATAGGGAGCGGGTCTGAGGAGAGGGCAGGCCAAGGAAGTGTCTGGACATTACTCGGGCAGGCTTGGGCGATCCGAGCCTTGAGCGGCCGGGTATTATCCTGCTGGAATTGAGCACCTGGAATCCCAGCAAAGAATGGGAGCAAATGTGAGTAATATAATCTCATCCAAGTACCACTGGTCCGTCAATGTCCCAGGTACTATTACTAGACCGGATCGACTGTCGTAGGCTATGGCTATTTTGATCACTATGGTGACAACGGGGTTGATATTGCGGCGATATGCAGGGAACCTCCACATCCGGACACGCTGATCGTAGGTCCCGAAATCGAAGCGGCACTCAGTGCCAAATACCACATACCGCCAATCTGCGAAGTTCCACGTTGCTTTGCTTCGGCATCACTGCAACTAAAGTGTGTTCCCGGGTTAACGGCAACACACGTAATGGATGCTGGGATCGCAGATCCGCTTCCTTCAAGCGTGTAGATATGGTTCGTGGGCACATAGGAAATCCTACGAGTGACTGTATCGGTTTACAATTGAAAAATTGCTTTATATAAAGTTGGAAGTAATGTAATAATAATTTAAATGTTAAAGCATATTTCTGTAGAAAGTTAAGAAAGTTAACATTTTACACAGCCCCTCTATAAAAAAATGTTACATCACAAATGTTAACCATACCGTATTCAGTCTTACAGGAAAATAATTGGTTATAATATGCTCTAATTTGAAATAGTTTTCATTAATTAAAATTTCCTTTGGGAAATGAGTTAGCATTTACAAATCAAATGCGGTTGCAAAACGTTACAAATTTTACCACTTCTTAAAATTCATTTTATGCAGATAATGATATTATGTCGTTATTATGACGATTCGCAGTTTGCACTTAAGCATTCAAGTAACTCTGTTACATAACTAGAGTTTGAATGGTGGCGCTGTTCAGCAATGCCAATCTCTGTGAGATGATTTTGCTTTGCGGCTAATGCAACCTATATCCTACTGATACAATGAGAGAAATTTATCCAAAATTTATCAAAAATCTTGTACTTTTTATAATCTAGAAACTTAAAGGTTAAACACCGTATCTTAATTAGATTTCTGAGAATTCAAGGCATTTGCATTTCGGAGCACCTGAGGGAGAATCTTAGCATCCCCACATCGAATAGTAACAATTTTCTATATAGCATTTTATTTAATAATAGTGCGATGTTAAGCATTCATTCCACTGATGGTGGCAGTTGATTGGTTTTGCCGATGACTCATACATGTGGTCTGCAATACGTTGGCTGATAGATAGCAGCTGAATAAAAATAATCAAAGGAAAAGGATATAGATGCAAGAGAAGGAGAGAGTTTACTATGTAGCAGCGTTCCCAAGAAGAGAGGGTTGAGTTCCTAGTGCAAGTACTCTTAGATCATCACAGCTTCTTTTTCTACACGGTGGTACACGGGGTATATGTTAGGAGGGATGGCTAGCAGTACTGCCAAAGCCGCACTGCAGCGCCATGTCTAATCTGTACTTTGAGTTAATCTGATGGAGGAAGATCGGGCCGGTGAGCTCTCTTTGCAAGCTGCAAAAAAGTTTGCCTTGGGTCTGAGAGGAATGTTGAGGTCTGAGAAAAGTTGAGGTCAGAGTTATTTGGACGTCGGCCTCAGATTAAAATTCAAATCCACTTCTGTGAAGCAGGTTTTCTTAAAGTTTTTCATGTAGAAATGTTGAATTAGTCGCACGGCTGCTACGCAATATTGCTACACCTATCATCGCAACAAGCCCTAATACCAATAAATAGTGATATAATTTAAATTATTCCACAGATACCTAACAAAACAATCGCATGTCACACAATAAATAAGCAATACGCTAAAATAATTATTGGTGGAATAAATTCTGCCATACAATTTTTTATGAAGATATTTTCTTTAAAGTATCTATCTCTCAGGATGTGCTATAGAAACCTGATAAAGATAACATAAGTGACTGATTTTGATTCAGCATCATTTTCTGCAGAAGGACAATAGGTTGGTTCACTAATGATTTTCACATTTTTTTCCAAAAAGGGTTCGCTTTACTTGAAACATATATTTCTATATATGGAGCTCAGATGATACATGATATAGATTTAGCATCAAATTCTAGAGGAATTTGGGTGGTATACAAAGAATTTTTACGCCAGATTTCTTTAGCAATTTGGTTAAAATCTTTTTTTAAAACATCTATTTCTCAAGATTGTCTATAGATGATTAGTAATATGGATTTAGCTTAAATTTTATAGAGGATGATTGGACTCAAAAGGATTCCCACTTCCAGTTCTATAGATGTCATTTATGATTTAAGAATATGCATTTTATTGAAACATCTATTTATCTGGATCTGCTATAGATATAGCTTAGTTGATAACTAAAAGAATTTCATCATTAAGACATGTGGGTCGAAGGACTCTACAGATAAGGTGAAGCAACGACATTGAATAAAAGGTTGACCAATTGAGACGACGCTGGTAACTTCCCCATGAAGACTACCAATAAGAACTAATGAGATGTCGAAAACCCAGACCACTCGACTCGCCCTAAGGCATAAGCAGCAATTTGAGTGACCAGGGTCCAACCAATGAGTTCTGTTAGACCTCAGGCAAAAAAAGGCGGCAATCACTAGATGATATTACACAACTTCTACGAGAATAATCAGTTGAGGTAGTAGTTATGAAACCAGTGATGAAGTAGTTGGCAAAGCCCGAAACATGAGGTTGGAATGCCATGACGAGTCCCGAGTATTTCCACCAGACCTCACAGTAGAGAGATGCAGTAGAGAAGTGTTACGCAAGTGTTGTAGAGTGTTCTGTAGAGATTCCAAGAGAATGGCTAGATCAATTGCAGTACAATTAGCATTACGAGTTGGAACCAAACACGTACAGTTACGGCCAGTACGATATGCTGATGCCAGAATGTGGTCTATGGCCACGGCCGAATTTGAAGGTATGTTCCCATTAAATGTTTTTGATGGTCTTAAATACAATTTAGGCATTTTTAACTAGTGGTCTCACATTGTCTCTTTCCGGCGCGAATAAGAGAAATAATTGTTGTAATTGAGTAGTTAAGTGATCTATGTTGTTAATGAATGATTTATTATTGAAGTTAAAATGGTGCAATTAATTTAGTAGTATGTTAAGTAATATTTCTTTACAGAACTTGCACTAAAGATAAAATTGGAGAGTTATCAGCGGCACACAATGCAATGTTCCACGATTTACGATTTTACGGCCATGTTCAGATAAATCAATTTAATATTATGCTTCTGCATAATTCTTGTATGATGGTTAAAGCGGTATTATTAAATAATCAACGTAGCTAAGAATAAATAAACTTCAATGTTTGATTCTCAAAGGTGGGGTATTAAGTGTAATCAACGCATTAATAATAATCTTACTAAACTATAAATCTAAAAACCAACTTTAAGGTCATTTCTGTTTTACTGCACCACAGTACATTTTTCTTGTCATATGCTTCTGATGAAGATCGCTTTACGCCAGAGAAAGCGCAGACTTGCCAATGTGCTTTATAGTCTTTTAGTGTGAATAAAGGTTTTCTTTAAGCAGTTTTGCAGAAAAACAGTTAAATTTTCACATTTTTATAGGTGTAACAGAGTTGATTGTACGAACAGAGTATTAAATATTTAAGACAATTGTATCATTTGTGGACGACTGTATAATAAAAAGTAATTTTTTCAAGACTGAACCTCTATATTAAACTTACATAACGTGTCAAAAATCCGATTGAAAGTAAAAAAAGAAACAGTACTTCATGCCACAATCATAAAATCACCATTTTATCATTCGTTTATAGAACAATAAACATTTTCTAAACTGAGTGGCTTGGTCAATCTTTGTTTCCTTTGATATATTGTAAAATTTTGCTAAATGTAAGAAAATATATTTTAGCAGGATTTAAAGAAAAAATAAATGTAAGACTATTTAAGCTTTAAATGGTTGGTAAAATAAAATATCTTGACAATAGAAGCCAAAGATTTCGTTTGAATGCTTTGCGGATTTTTCCGCTTATAATATCACTCGGTTCTTATTGTATTCCGCAGGAAGGATAGAAAAATAACTGTTTGAAAAAATACTTTCAAGTTGGTCTTTTAAATCCAGTTTTTGCCTGCTATTTATGGGGAATATATTTATTTCATTCTTATTTTTCCAGTACCTCTTCAGAAACTTAAAGCAGAGAATATATTTTTTTGAATTTGTCATTAAAAGTTCAGTTATAGATTTATATAGATTCAAGTTTATCTAAGCTAAATTCAGTATTCTGAATACAACTGATAAGTTATTCATTAATAATGTAATATATTAAAAGACCATGAGTCGTTTTCATTTCATTTATTATATTAAATCTTATTGTTATTAATTGTTATTGTGGTTCACTATAACCTCAGAAAATATCTGTTTCTAGACACGTCCACAATAGACAGATAGCTTTGGTTATAATACACTACAACATGTTTTGGGCATTCTATTATTTAATGTTATGTTATTCCAATTCTACTTTTCTTTTTTTTATTTATGTGCTAAACTTCTCAACTTCCACTCCAAAGAAGCGAACCTTAGTGATTGGCCAGGTCATAAAATGGCAGAGATCTTATAATTCGGGATCCGTTCGCTATTCATCTGATAATCTGACATACTTTTGCTGATTTCGGTTCAGTGTTCTGGTTCGAAGAAGGTTACGTCGTAGGATCGTACGATTGTCCATTTCGTACTATCATCTTCGATTCGGTTGATATTCAATTCTTGTAAATGTAGGCTCGGCTTAAGTAAAGTAGATAACTATATAATTTTCATATGGTACGAAGTAGTTAGTATACGCAGTAGTTAGTATATAGTACGTATGCCAGTATTTGTATGTCGATTGGTATATCAGAAGTCGATATTGGATTGTGTTGTTGTTGTTGAGACAAAGACCGTCCGACCTACCAGAAAGGGGTATTGGATTGTGTGACATAGCGTCGCAAAAGGAATTTATATATTTTAGAGATGACAAGGCGGCACCAGCTGCAGCCACGAAAACGTCTACTTTTACAATAGGCGGACAATTTAATTATGATCAACAAAAAATCTGATGTGGGCAACACATGACTTTCCTTATATAATATAATGAATTCATTACTTTTACAGTAAAAAAATAGGTTTTTCTTATAGTAGATACTAATGTTCATTCCAAGATATTGAATTTTCGACAATTAGTCGCCATTTTCATTGATTTAGCGTCATTTTTATCCATTTGGCGAGATTTTCGTTAATTTGGCAGCATTTCAAAAAGTCGCCAAGTTGGCGACATTCCACCAATTTCGTCGCCAAATTCTCGCCAAGCGTTATGGACGAAGATATAAGTTGTTCTTACAGCAGATAAATTGGCGTTCAAATGCAAAAGTATTACTCAAAGTATCTTTTTTCATGAATGGAACGAGCTAGATCCACGAGAATGATGTCACCCAATTTATCGCATGATATTATATATGAAAAGTGAACATGTTTCTCAATAGGAAATATTTTTTTTTCTATTTTATATGACTTCTTGATAATTTTTTTGAAAAATGTGCAATATCTCGAGAACGGTTCATGTTAGCGTTCTAAAATTTATGTCAATCGTTTTCTAATGAAAAATTACATAAGAAATGTCTATTTGTGTAACTTTAATATTGGTTTTGATTTTTTGACAATTTTTTCAAAATTGCATTCGAAAATTTAGGGGGGTTCTAAACATTCAATTGCGTATAAAAACAATAGGCTTCCAGTGCTTACAGATTGTGATTTTTGTACCAAATTTGGTTCGAATCGGTCCATTCGTTCGTCAGTTATCGTCTCCACAGACCCACTGACACACACACACACACACACACACACACACACACACACACACACACACACACACACACATACACAGACATCACTTCAAAAATGTTTGATTCGTGATCAGGGATGCTTGAAACGTGCTCTCCCGTCGAAAACTCGAATTCGAATTTTCGACCCCGTCACAATACTTTCCTTATACATTATGTATATAAGGAAAGTAATAAAGGCAACATTATGAGAATGACAACTATGAACGCAAGCGATCCCGCGGACCTCATTAACTGTCCAATAGAATCTAGCCTAGACCACGTCCAGATGACTGAAGCAAATAGGCATACAGATACGGAGGAGTCAAAGTGAGCCAAGGGGAAATTAAATAAAGTACCCCTGTGCAACAAGAGAAAGTTTAGACACTCTCGGAAGTTTACTGTGCATTCAGCACATCAAAATGTGCTCCCTAATAGCTCTGGCTAAAATGTCGTGGCTGGTGATGCACGTAAAAATGTGCCAATAGACTATCTTGAATGTGTGGTTGAATATGCACGCAAAAAATGTGCTTCTACACTTCTCTTATAGTCGCTGCGTAGACACGTAAAATTGTGCTTTTTGTCTTCTCTTCAATGTCTGATAAAGCGATTTGAGCAAAATAAACAACAGGTAAATATTTTATGTCAACATTAGAAATATTTAACTGATGTGAAGTCAGTACCTATTGCGGCAACTGAAACAAAGCTAACTGAATTAAGCAATATAGACTTAATTTTGTAAAAATTAATAGTTTGTACATAATATATATTTATGAATTTAATATTGAACCAATTTAGTAATAATAATAATAATAATAATACTAGTAACATTTAGGTTGAAGTAAATAAAATATCTCTTATTTGTCTTCTAAGTTGAGGATTTAATGAATATATATATATATATATATATATATATATATATATATATATATATATATATATATATATATATATATATATATATATATATATATATATATGTTTATTAATGAATTATTTTTCAATAACACCGGGCAACACAGTACAATTAACTTGGCAGGTTTTTGTGGCACAAATTCAATGGTCTTCTAATTTTTATACGCCACAGATTGATATTAATTGTAAATAGATTGTATATATAATTGTATTTTGGTTCGTATATCCATGTATTAAACGAAGTTAGCTATGAATAAATTATAAAGTCTTAATTGTGATATTTTCGTATTATCCTAGTAGTTAGATAAAATTTGGTTTGTATTTTAGGCTGAAGGTATTAGAGATTAGTATCGATTTCAGATCACGATTTTGTTTTTAGGTGCAGTTTACATTGCAATTCAAGTTGATTTTGTGTAGTCCAGAAGAATATGTATTTTAAGCTCTTAATCAGCATAGAGGAACTTAACAAATCATACCCAAGCAGGTAGAACCTTTACTAGGTTAAAAGTCGTATATTTTCAAATAATGGAATTACTGTTGCATTTTATTTTAAATTTTAGTTATCTGAAATTATGTTTACTGAACTTTATATATTATTAGATGCTCTTATCTTCATGTGGATTACATGCAACTAGATGCATAGGAACTCGCCTACTATTTTTTTCCCAAATGTGATTAACCAAACATCGAACTATTTGTGTAGAGAATAAATAAATTTCAAATTCCAGTGGTGAAGCGGTTAAATGTAATCTAGTGTGCACTCCCATAAAATCCCGGACAAAAAAAAAGTATAAATGATGAATGACCTTCCAAATATCGAGGAAAATCGCATGATATTAATGTGGTAATATTCCTGATGTTAATTGCCAAATATCCAAATAATTGGCAAATATCTAAACAATTAACAGCAAGACAAATCAAATTAGAAACTTTCCATTTGCTCAACCAATTTCCATTCTGCGTAGTCTAGAATATATATGGGATTACATATTCCTTCCAATGAAAGTAAAATTTCTAATTAAATAAAAATAAAATAATTTTTTTATTAAAGATTCATCCAGCATAAAAGCCATGGCAGCTGACCGATCCTTAAAAGGTGAAATATAGGTAAATGCGTAACTGGTATTTTTTGTTTATAATTAAAAGTTTCTGAATTTAATTTCAGTTTATAAAAGTACGTTAAATTACATAAGTCTGTATTTCTATTTTATATCTAAATTATCTTCCAAGGTAAAATATTAACTGAGGAAATTCTAGGTGAGAGATATATACGTCTGGCGGGCTTTTAATAATTCAGTATATCAAGTCAAAAAATACTTTAAAATGTTTATTTTAAAAAGTACGTTTTAGAAAAAGTGAAGAACTACTAATATCATGTCAGCGATACAAATTTTAAAATTAGAATATAATCAGTAGATATTTAGCTTTACTGTTATTGCTTTTCTCCTCATATAGATTTTGAGTATTTTTTCGAAACATCAAAAATGCTCCATTCAGTTTTATTTTTCACAAAAGATAAATTATGTCAGTGAATTACGTCAGTCACTACCATATTTCTTGAAATGCTAAAGTTGATGCTTTGGAAAAACTGGACAGTAAATATGAACGAATACATAAAAGCAGCAGTCTTACATATTAAATATCCGATTCTTCCCATTAAATATCTGTGTCTCCACGTCATGAGTTTAATTTCAACATGCTGGTTATGAATATGAACTTAAAAATCATGGATACGCTTATGCAAAATACAAAGGGTTTAGTGGGAATGAATGATTTGCACAACTTGTAGAATCTATCATGCAGAGCTACGAAAGACTAGAGTGAAACATATAATTGGAAATACACTTTTTACCTTTCCATGTGGATTTCTTCTTAGTACAATGCTTAGTACTATGCTAGTAGCTAGTTAGTACTATGAGGAACGGATTCAACAGAAATTTACTTCCCTTGAAAAATGGTACTGGAAGTTTATATCAATCATTTTCTAAGGAAAAATTACATAAGAAATGTCTATTTTCGTAACTATATTAAAGGTTTGGATTTTTTGATGATTTTTTCAAAATTTCACTCGAAAATTTAGGTGAGTTCTGAACGTTCGATTTCGTTTAAAAAAAAATAGGCTTCCAGTATTCATGGATTGTGATTTTTGTACTAAAATTCTTTCGAATCGTTCCATTTGTTCTTGAGATATCGTCTCCACATACTCACTGACACACACACACACACACACACACACACACACACACACACACACACACACACACACAGACATCACCTCAAAAATGTTTGATATGTGATCAGGGATGCTTGAAACGTGCTCTCCCGTCGAAAACTCGAATTCGAATTTTCGACCCCGTCACAATACTTTCCTTATACATTATGTATATAAGGAAAGTAATAAACTGAAATAAATAATACAAATAATTCATTTACTTTTTTGAATCCAGATTTTTTTAAACAAGCCGTTTACGCTTATAAAAGAAAATATATTTACAATGGCTTACTTCAGAATACCTTACGGATTTTTCCACGTCTAATATCACTCCGTAGTTATTGTATTCAGTAGACAGGATAAAAATACAAGTGTTGGAAAAATGCTTTCCAGTTGTCTTCTTAAAGACAACTTTTATTTTTCTCTCATATTTGTTTTTCGTATATCATACTTGCTTTTACTCTCCTAAAACGTAAGGCATATTTTTCGCTAAACTTCAAGAAAGTTTCAGAATGCACATTTTATTTTTTTCTTTAATTTTTATATTTTGTTGGAAAATGAACATCAGAAGAATAAAAATATTGTGTTTAAAATTATTCTTATAGTCATTGCTTTCATATTCTTAAAATCTAAAGGACCGTAATTGTTGTAATCTCAGTAAGTCAATTTGATCTGTATAAATAAAATTTAAAATCTGTCTGTGGGTTTATTTTTGTGCTTATTTGTTGCATCATCACTGGAGAACTGCTGCAAAAATCTTGATGAAATTTTCGGTGGAGACTTGGAATAGCCCCACTAAAAATTTAATCCATATATCGGGTTTCTAGGTACAGGGGTTGACTAGATATTAATTAAAAATGCACAATTAAACCTTCTATAAAGATTGAATTATGTAGACGATATTTTCTCACCAAATTATTTGAAGAAAATTATATCGTGTCGCTTAACAACTCAATTCCATCCAATGTGTTTATGCATCAGACGATTTTATTGAATTATTTCTGATTTAAATAATAAAGATATGTATATAAAATAAATTACATCGATATTGCATATTTGACTGGACAATATCAATAACGGTCTTCTGGTTTAAATATTATTATTATTGATATTTTCAGGCATTAGTGAGTGATTCGGGAATTATTGATATTTTCAATTTATTACGTCATTGTTTTATTTTAGCAGTAATTGTTAAAACTCAGGTATTGTACGTAGTGCAGGTAATTTTCTATAAATGTACGGGTATATCTTCTAATCTACGAGAATATTAGTAGCACAGGTATATTGGCATATATTTTGACATATACGAGGAACACACTGAAATTTTTGAGAGACGGCTGAGTGATACAAGTTAAACTTGCCAACTCTTAGGAGTGTTCAAAGTACCCCCCCCCCTCCAACATCAATGCACTTTTGTAAAATAGTTTCACAAAGATTAAATGCTTCAAGCCTTTCATTTCTTATAATCGATGAAAAATATGCTTTTATAGCCTCGTCAATCTCATCTTCGGAATGAAAACGACGCCCACGTATTTTTTTTTAGATTATAAAATAGACGAAAGTCACACATAGCAAGATCAGAAGAATAGGCGGATGTTCTATCACTTTGATTTTTTTTTGTTCAAGGAATTCGACTGTCATTTTTGCTGAATGAGAAGATGCATTGTCATAGTGAATCATAAATCCCCTAACATTCACTTCCTAAAGAATTTCGGGAAGATGCTTAGTGGTGCACCAGTTAGCTTTAACTGTCTTCTGTCCTTCTAGCTTTGACGAGGCCTGTACCTCTGAAGAGCGCGGCATACATTATTTTTTTAGTTGCTCGTTGTCTTTTCACCATTGTTAGTTTGGGATAATCTTCAAAGACCCATACTGTACTTTCTTGATAAAAACGGTATGTGCGTTTCATCACCAGTTATGATTTTAGCAATAATGCGGTGTCCACCATCATTAAGTAATTTTAGGGTTTCTTTACTGATTCTGACACGTTCCGCTTTTTGGTGTTCTGTTAAATTATGGGGAACCCAACGAAAAACTAATTTTTCATAAACACTTCTTCATGAATAATTTTATGTATAGCTGCGGATACAATGTTAATTCCCTTCTGTATTATTTGGAAGGTACAGCGATTATCGTCGAATAACATTTTTCGAATGGCCGACACATTTTCTGGGATTACAACTGACAAAGGTCTTCTCTGTGTTTTTCATACAGGAGAGTTTCGACCTCTTCTAAACTCTGTAAATCATCTGAATACAGTGGCACGAGATGGCGCATCATTTCCATATGCTAATTGTAGACGTTGAAGACATTCTTCTTGATTTAGCCCCACTTTAAACTCATAGAAAATCATAGCTCGATAATACTCTCGTGTCAACTCCATTTTCTTTCCTTTCAACATTTATTCTGCGATAGCTAAATTGTAATTGTTGTCTCAAATTATCGTCTGCGGACATAAAAGAGTTCACATTTAAATATCCGAGCAATAACTTTTTTAGCGCATATCGTCTGCCCCTGTCTCAATTTATTAGCGTCATCTGTTATATGTCATCTATTTTATTTTGACAAAGATTTTAGAAAGTCATATGTAGTAGTACGGGTAATCTTTACGGGGTTTATTGATATTTTCCATTTATTATGTCATCTGTTTTATTTTGGCAAATATTTTTGAAACTCATGTTATAATAGGAGTAATCTACTACTAACACGGGATTCTAATCTACGGCAATATAGGTTGCACGAATGCATCTTTCCATACAATTTTAGCGCTTTAATTCTGGCTTATAAGGGAATTAATTACGGTCTTCAGTTTTAAGATTACGGGATTATTGATATTTTCAATTTATTACGCCATTTGTTCTATTTTGGCAAAGATGTTAGAAACTTATGAGTTGTAGTACCGGTAAACTTCTACTAATACACAGGTGTATCTTCTAATATTCGCGAATATCAGTAGTACAGATCCTATACAATTTTAGCGCTTTTATTTTGCATATATTGATTCAATTTCATATTTTTTAAATTTGTTTACAAGTGGGAGTAGGATGTTTTATTCTCCAGATCTGCGCCGTGAAGAAAATTTTGTGTAGCCAGAACAGAGATTCTTAAACTTATTTTTAGGAGCATTAAATTAAATATTTTAATAGAATATTTTGATTAGCAATGTCATTTAGTACACTATAGGAATTTACATATGATTGTAAATTTTAAGTTTCTTTATATATTATATACTCCATACAAAGAACGTGTATACTGCTAGTAATAAATAAATGTGGATTTACAAATTTACGCTAAATATAACATGCTTTGTGAACACATGTGACGATCAGCTAAAATACTTAATCATATTGTAGATGTTTAAAAATGAGTTTAATTTCGAACAGAAAACTTAGAGGCCAGGCCTATTTTCGACAAACATTCTGTATTCCTAATGCACCCTTATAATCGTATCACTAAAATAGTTTGCTCACTTAGTACCAATTTTCCCTACCTATAATTAACTACTTTAACTATTTAACGACCTTAACAATAATGAACAGATATTGTAAATTCAAAACTGTGTTCATAACTGAGACACTTAACCTGCTTGAAATGATGAAATTAATTCCCACATTTTCTTGAAGTTATTTATTCGTCGAGATCATTTCTATGATGTATACATTTTGCCGAGTAACCATTTTGTTACCGTTTCAAAGGAATCGAAGTTTATTACATTGATTAGAAATGTTTGAGCCATTTTTATAAGTTCCAATAAAAATGTGCGAAATCAAAGAGTTTTCTGTGCAGCATCGTATTTGATGTGAGGGAATATTAAACCTTATGAATTTTCGTACTTTTGATTTTAAGAAACCAGTATATTGAGAAGGCTATGGCTGGTTATGGCTGAAAATATAGTACAACAGTGCACATTTTCACTTTTTTTCTTTACTTTTAAAATTTTATTTTTAAACTCATTTAATCTTTCAAATGTTTGCCTTCTTTCACTGCATATTTGTATTTTTATTCCAAATTTTACATTTAATAAATTACCTTATAAATATGCCATCTTACAAATATTTACAAAAGTAAAATAGCTTTCTGTAGTCTATAGTTTACAAATGCTAGTGGACATCCGGTATGACTTAAAACTATCTTTTAATACTTATCTGTGCATCCATGCTTATTGCTATGATTTATTGCTATCGCAAATTGGGGGTGAATTAGATAATTCCTTAACATTTGCTAAAGCTCTAAGTTATCTGGCAGTTCCCACAATACTCGAATTCAACAAAAACGTAAATTCAACAAACAACATAAAACGGTAAGACGCTGCTTTTTAATCTTATACCCCGTTGTACATTTCTTATTTTCGATAGCTGGGGTTCTCTGCGGCAAACGCTTTCAATATAACCCGTGACATCTGCATTAGAAGTTTGTACTGGCACAAAGCCCTTGTTATCGACAATATAAGTGAAGCTTCAATTCCTCAGTAACCAGTTAATTTAAAATTTTTAACCTTATACCTTTGCTTAAATCTTGTTAACCACCAAGATGATGAGTAGAAATCGCCAGTTCATTTTAATTGTTATAGAAAATACTTTCCTTTTACAGCGCATACACTTCTAGATAACGGAGTTCCATCAGCTGTTTTCTGAATTAACCACATTCGAATTGCTTTGTTCAAATCATTATACGTTGACGCCTTAATAGTTTTTCGCCTGGATATGCCACTTGGATGCCTGGACATGCCACTATAAAAAAAAGCCAGCAAACTTAATCAATTTTGTTTTAAATATATTTTACTGCTTATTCACAAATATTAAACTCTCTCATTAACGACCTAATTTTCTTTTATTTCTGTAATGATTTCAAGATTTTGTTCTATTGTAAGAACAACTATTTCAAGTTTAGGCATTGTCAATACAGATGAAGCAAGAAAGATCAATCGTGCATAAAGCATTGATTATGAAACACTTTCCAACTGAAATGCAATTTTATTTAAAACACTTCTAAAATGCGATACATTGAGCGGTAAGGTTTTTAAAATTATCACAATACTACATTAATTTATTATATTTGAAACTTAAAACCTTATCGAAAACAATGAATTTTATTAAACTGATGCCATTGAAATATAAATCGCCTGGCTCTCTATGAAAAAGCTATAAATATTTCATTCATACACTTTTATTCCATTCCTTTCATTCTTCATGATACTACAATGATTTATTTTACTTAAACTTGAAACCATGAAGGTAAAAGTAATTTAACTCTATGCTTAAAACTTCATCGAAAAAGTCTGCTATAAAAATCGTCTGCTTCTCTATGTAAAATCAATGAATGTTTCATTCATATCAGCTATAGTGAAGAATCCACAGCTAAATAATATTGCGTTAAAGAAATTCAGCAATTCTTTACAACTCATCTTTTAGCTTGATGTGTTTACATCCTGCATAAGTGAAAATTAGGCTTCGTTGCAGAAATAATCAAAGTTTGATGATCATTTAAACTCAAATATATTGTAATTGAGTTGTTTCAGAATGTAGAGCAGATAATTTAAGCAAAAATAAAGCGGTTTAGGGACGGATACAACACTAAATATAAATTACAAAGAACTTTAAAAATCACAATTTGGACACAAGATGGATGCCATATTTTATTGTGAAGTGAGTCACGCGTGATCTCTTCATATAATATGGGTGTAATTATTATTTTAATTTTTATTTGAAAATCTACCGAATATATTTTGTTGAATTTTTTTCATATATTTTATTGGATAATTTGAATATATCCTAAAACTTTCGAAGCAATTTGTGAATTTTAAATTTGCTTAAAAAATGTTTGAAAATTCAGGCTCCATAGGGTTCAATGTATTTCATTTCTTTAACCCGGGTTCAATCCAAAACTAATTGGGTGATATTAGGCATTTATATTCCCATATATTCCACAAACCGTCTGAACAGCATACTAAAATGTCATTTTAATAAAGTCATTTTTACGGCAGTTATCATACGTAAGGACAGACAGACAGAATGAACAGTCATAAACACTTTTAAACTATGTTGGAAAGAGTTAAAAATGAATAAAATATCCCAGCTATCATCTCTTATGAAACAAAACTTCAAACTTATGGGCAATTTCTATTACGACTCGAAAATATATGACATAGTGCCCCTACAGCTAGGGCAAACGCTGAACTGGTGACGCTCTAAACCAGTGTTTCCCAACCTTTTTTGCGCCATGCCCTACTTAAGCTTTTCTAAAACTCTTATGCCCCCTATGTAACAAATACATAATTTTTTATATTCAAAAATTGAATTATTTACTGAAGAAACTTAGATAATAGGTTTTAGGAAGAAATCACTAGGAAATTGTTGAGGAATCACAACTGGGAAATTGTTGAGGAATCACAGTAAGTAAATTTTCAAAACATATAATGGAGAACTGAAATTCAAGTACGAAATAATTTTAATGAAGGATTTGAGTATGAGCAGTAAATAGAGACTTTAATGTTGCTCGTTTTTCAAAATTTTTCTTTAAAGTTTGAAAGTAATTCAAATTATGAATTAATATGAGCACTATGTTTCGCCTTCAAATGCGCCTCAAGACAACCTCGTTTCATTGATTAGTTGGTCAAGCATTGTTGGCATAAAGGACAGAAAGGTGACCGTTCATCGTGGACAGCGGGTATGAAACCAAATTTTAAATATTCCTCCGAATACTGACGAATTTTATTCTTGCTTACACCACTCATTTTACTATGGGCTGAAAGAAAGAAATATAAGATCAATTAAAAACTAAAAATAAAGTATGTGTTAAAATTAATTTAATGTGAAGTGGAGTAAACGTAGACTAAAAATCCATATTTAAATGTATATGACACATTTACCCCACGGCAAAATAACATATTTTTTCCATTTGACAAATTTTTCTGGAAAATGATGCTTCTAAAACTGAAATAAATAAAAATAAAACACAAATACTTACCACTTATATTTATACAATGTATATTTTTTTAAATCAACGAGACTTTTACAACAGTTTTAACGGACGCTTATTTCAAATTAACACCAACGATTCTCCTTTTAACTCTTTGCACTCAACAGGCGACCGTCCCTAGCGTCTAATAATCTTTGGAATGCACATGGCGGAATTTATTTGACGTTTCCCAGTGTGCTCTGGTGCCCATAATGTGAGTTAGGGTTATCTATTTTGACTCAGGTGGTTTTAACTACGACCGCCCTAGCGTCTTATAGTGAAATCACGGCTACGAACATGGCGGACAGAAGTTACCTATTGGACGTTTACCCAGCTCGAGTAGCAACTCAAAGTCGCCATACAGTTAACTTAAACTCTGGGCGAGTCCATTTTCGAATTGCCCCCCTTAACAATCAAATTGCCCCCCTGTGGGGCGTGGGCCCCACGTTGGGAAACACTGCTCTAAACGCTTACCCTATTATGTAAACGTAATAATTTCAAACACCTCATCAATCGGGGATTCCCGACATTTCAAAAACCTCCGTGTTCACAATTTTTAGTTTTATTCTCTAGTAATTATGTAATATTACGTAGTAGGTTGAAAAATTCGGCGGTGACTCTAATCCGATGGAGCGGAAATGGTTTTGCACGAATAATGCTTTGTAAAATAAAACTCAACTTTTGTAGTAACGAAATAAAAGCATTCCATCTAAAATCTGATTATATATACTTAGATCTCTTAAAGAGCTATAAATTCTTGCTTATTGTTTATAGCTATCATTTTCAGTATATAAGATATCAGCATCAAGATATAAGCATTGTAAACTTGAAAAACGTAAAATATTCATACATTTTCAACTTTATAAAACGATTACTCGAAAATTAAATATATATTTTAATAACTATAGATTTAGAAACTATATTTCATCATACATATTTTTGTTGCTTTTTATTTGTACTATATCTATCTTTTATAGTTTCGAAGATATTTCCAGTGAAAGTATAGAAAATGAAATAATTATTCATTTGGACAATTATTTTTAAAGTTTTAAAAATGAATTCAATCCAAAATAAAATTGTATAAACTTGTAGGGTTTTACAGAGCTGTAAATTATTGCTTATTGTTCAAAGCTAGCTTTCTTATTTTCTGAAATATAAACATTACAATCTTAAAAAACGGAAAATTTCCAGTCTTCTTCAAATTCACAAGACAATTACGCGAAAACAATAAAAGCTCTTTTTAATAATAAACATAAATTTTAACACTATATTTTCTAGTACACATTTTGTCGTTTACTATTTATATTTATCTTTTGTAGTTTACTATATATTTCGAGTGAAAAATAAAAACTGAAAAAAATACTCGCTGGGAGAGCGCTTTTTATTTTGTTCTTTTAAAAGCTTCTTCAAGCGAAGTTTTTTCATAAAAGTAGTTAACAATATTGAAATATGGGAATTATTTTTATATATTCCTAAGCTGTATCTATTTTTGACAAAACAAGAAAAATTATTTACATTTTTACCTATTAGGTTCGGAAATATAGCAATTTTCGTAATGCCTTGTTTTTCAGCTAGAGAAACCCTAACTATAGATCTTATTTACATACAAAGCATTTTTCATTTTATATTACTTAACATTTTGAGAAATTCTTACAAAAAAAAACAAATATATTACTATCTCGGTGAACCAACAACCCGGTTAATGCGACACTTAAAAATTGACAGTCTGCTGTACTCAGAAAACCATGTGCTAATCAACATCCCATTTCTTTAAATTATGATATTTTTACATTTTTATGAAATTATGATACATTTACCTTTTTCTGAAATTATGATACCTTTATATTTTTGTGAAATTACGATTTTGTTATGGTTACATTTCAAATAGGACTCTAAATGCTGAAAAATCTCATTTTAAAAATGTCATATTAGATACACTTTTCCAAATATCTTATGTGTTCACCTACAAGCTCATATCTTCTAAGTTTATATCCACTCACTCAATAACGATTTTTGCCTGACAGCTATAACAATCTTCTCCAACTGTCAAACGGTCACTACAATGAGAGACAGATTTGGCAAATTTGTTTCCACCAAACTTGACATATTTTCTAATAGAAAAACGTCAAGCCACGTCAAAAATATTTTCAAGACATTTTTAGATCATTTCTGCGAAGCTAACGTTCTTCACCAAGCAACTACTTTAAGAATGTTGCTACTGAAAAGAGGCAAACTTGTTATATACATCGAAAATGTATTTTGGAAGTCCTGAAGACTCTGATACGCAATTTATTAGATGGAAATAAATAATATTTATGTCAACATCATATACGATGTAGAGGGCAATTTCACTTTTGGCTACACTGTATTTTTTGAAGTCCGAAAAGTCATAAAAATCAATCATAACTAAGAATGCTGTGACTATCTACTTTATATGTACTTCTTTATTTATAAGTGAATAACATATTTAAAATATGTGTTTTTTAAACAGCTTTTACAATATTGCTGTTATTTTTGTATAGATCTATATTGTATCATCTAAAAATCACAAAATTATCTGAGCTAATGAAGCTATTAAAATGAATAATGTGTGTGAACAAACTCCTGCACTAGCCCCTCCCAGTAACCTAGAAGGCTGAATCTTTCTAAACATAGTTTAAATGATCAGACTAAATCTGGCGAAGCAGAATTTTAGTTTCGTCCCCTGGGGGGAAGGAAAATGTTTTCAAGTCTATCCAATCCCAAATACAACACTTCCGATGGCCAAGAAGACTATCGTTGTTCAATTAAAGTTTCAACTATAGGATAAACCTAAGGGAATCGGAATTCCGATCCACCCTGGATAATTAGAATTTGTTTTCAAAAATTCCTTCCCTATCCTCCAAATACACCATCCCAGTGACGTGTAAGGCTGAATTTTTGCAGGTCAGTAGTACCGCTCACTAGAGGATCCAGCGGGAGGGGTAGAGGGATCCAGCCATCCCAAAATGAAATTGTCTACACTAGATAAAATGACGTTTTCACCTATATTGTACCTAGATACGTATATTATACCTATGTACGAGCTTAAAAGAAAACTTTGGCCTCAAAACAAAATTATGGATCCACCACTGGTATCATTCACAGTACAGAATCTAAGGAAACTAGATTGTTTTTTCTCCGGAGCAGGGGCAGACAAATGAAGAGGTGTTTCAGTACTTTCCAAAATTGAGATTCTTGTGTTTAGAAGCTGAACAGTATGGTCGTACTTTTTCTTGCCTCCCACCAAAGTAGCCCAGAGTTAAGTTCTGATAATGCTGAGACACGTTATGGAAATGGAGCCCAGTGTATTCGGCGACGAATGCCCGGATCTTAAACTAATCTGTATTGATGAAGTGGATAATTACCGTGATGAAGTTAAAGCTCTAGATTTTAAATGGATTTTACTTGGTGCAAATGTAGGCAAGACCACGGAGGACAACATCCTACATGCCTAACTGAACAGAGGCTGGGAGGCTTTATTCAAGAATACGCTGATGATAGCTGATACTTGAACTGTAGGTATTTATAATTATATTAATCCTCCACCCCCTGTTATCGAGTCTTCTATACTATATACTCAACTGATCAAATATCTAATGCTAGGAATGCCATTGGCAATAACGTGGAGGCACCTAATGTCCCACAAGTAGATCAAGTGACCCAAAAGGTCCCTAATTCAGTTAATAAACTAAACCTAAACTCAAATTAGATTTTAAACTTAAATCAACCAACTTCTAGTACAAAGAGAAGGAGAATCGAGGAGAATCGAGCAGAATCGAACAAAATAGAAGCTCTAGAACAAATATGTCTCAGTCTTCTCATAAGGAGAAGTTAACTTTAATTAATAAATTTGAAACTCTTAGCAACTAGAAGACGACTTATGTCCTATGTTGCAATTGTAACAGACAAAATGCAGCTAATTGGCACGATTGCTCGAAAAATCCGGGCAACTCTTCCATGGCTAATAAACGTAATCCCAACTTTCAATCGCAGAATAAAAATTCAGAACCCTCTCCCCAGTATAGTTCTGGGAACCAAGGTCGTCCGTTCCTGAACGCTGGTGTTAATCCCAGATTATATTTTTCTTCAGTGATATCTGGACATACCTAGGAGCCTTTTACTGCCCTCAAATCGTCATTAATCGTAAATTGGCTTAACAAATCGACCGAAATCAAGAAAATGATAAAAATTGTCTCAGAATCCCCAGCACCTCCAATAAGGAGCCAACAAATCCAACTGACAAAAACATCGACGATGCAGCATTTTTTCCTTAATGGTCATGTAAAATACTCACAACAGATATATTCTACCAAGAGTTCCCTGATCTTCGAGAGGCAACTACGGAGATAGATGATATGATTTTTCATATCTATCAGCTGTATAATGTGTTTCTTAGGTAAACTTCGCCCCCTGACCGATCTTTTGGCTTCACCATGTTTCCATTTCGGTTTCCTGTAACTTGAAATCTTCAAAACTTGTCTTTTAGAACTGCAATGGAGTGCGGTCCAAGATCGATGAGATGTGTGATTATATATATATAGTGCAAATAATAATTATGACATCTTGATGGTAAACGAAACTCATCTGGCCCACCTGCTATCTGCAACAATTCAGGCTATTTTTCTTACAGACCCATTAGGCCAGGTGGCAGTCTTTCCGGTGGCACTGCACTCTATATCAAAATAATATCCGGCATCATCGTTTAAGTGTCCCAGTCTTCACGTAGCTTGAATCCACGCTTATTAAAATCACTATTCAAATCTAGTCCCTATTGCATTTGCTCCACTGTATATTACTCCAGTACATAGTTCATCCTTCCTGACCAACGATCTTGAAGCACGTTTAGGACTATGGAATAAGACGATCATAGCTGGTGATCTAAATTATCCTCAAAGTACCTGGAACACGGCTGTGAAACCACTAAGGCATTGCTCTAAAACGATTGGCTCAGTGTGCTAACTGTAGGATCGTAGCTCCACTCATCCAAACCCACTTAATCACATGGAGAAACTAGACTATTTTTGATTTGGCAATGTTTTGCAATATTTTTTTTAATCATATAATCAATGCAGATGCAAATCTGACATCTGATCACCTTCCTGTGATACCGACCCTTAGCTTTGATAATTTATTTTTCGATCATCAAGTGGAGTTATATAAAAATTGGGATAACTTTCGTTATATCCTTGAAAATTTAAGAGCGCCCCCTAACTAAAAATTACCAGCACAGATAATATTGAAAAGTGCGTCCAACATATGAATCATGTTCTGCACGGGGCAGTAGCTGCATCCTCGAATTCAAATCATTACAGACCTAATTATTACACTCTTCCAGGTGATATTAGGAACAAAATTCAGCAGCGTAGTCGGTTACGGAAGGATTTTCAACCCACCAAGTACCCTATTTACGGTGTACAATTCCATAAACTCCATAACAAGTTAACTAAAAATCCATAACGAGATCAAGCCTCTGAATAAAACTCACAATCTGCAGCGCTGGCGAACTTACCCTAAGGGATTTACACCCACCAATTACAGTCTCTGTCGAGCAGAAAAACTTAAGAGAAACGAAAACTTCAATTTCGCCTATAAATGGCCTCAATGGACTCACCAAGGCTGCGGAGGATAACGCTAATGCCATTGAAAACAGCTTGGAACTCCAATTTTCAACACATATTGATCATAACTTCAGCCATACTTATCCAGACATAGAACACGAATGCCAACAGACCAATCACAACGCTCTACTCTCACAAACACCAAACGAGAATCTCATTGGCAGAAGCACTTCAGATCGTTGATGATTTGAAAATCAATAAAACCCCAGGTCTTAATAGAATTTGTAGTGTCGTATTATTACAAATCTCCCGGACCTTTATATCTGCTGGCTGACTCTACCTTTAAACTACATGTTGGAGTTTCGCTTTTCTCCCCAAAGTTGGAAAACTGTCGTCATTTTCCCGACTCTAAAAGCCAATCAGAATATCTCGCTCGCCAAGAATTTCAGACCGATTAGCCTACTTACAAGCTTTTCCAAAATCTATGAATTGCTGTTGCTTAGACGTTTGTATAGTTTCTGCAGATGGAAAAGTATCATAATTCCTGATCAGCATGGATTCTGACTTTCTCATCCCACGCAGTCCCAACTTATGCGTGTTTTTGAAAATATCCACCCAAACAACAGGCACTAAACTAGCATTGCTTTTTTCGACATAGCTAAAGATTTTGATAAAACTTTTATTCCTGGGCTAATCACCTACTTTGTGCGACTTGGCATTTCTACTCAACTTTAGATCATCATCAACTCATATCTCAGTAATCGTTTTTTTCAGAGTTCGAGTTGATCAAACTCTCTCTTCAATCCGACCAATCAAGGCCAAGATCCTACAAAGAGAAAACTTGTGTCCACTCCACTTTAATATTTTCATCAACGATATTCCAAGCGTTTTCAATCTCTCCCATATTCGTAACACTACTTTTCTTCAATCTTTTCTATTTTTGATTCGGGATTAAGGTCTGGATTTACTCCCAGATAAGGCACACCATCAAAATTAATAAATCTTGAGCCTTCTAGAATTTACGGACTTCCTTAGGGTCAACGGTCTAATGGATCTTGTCTGACTTCGTCAGACAGCCGGAGGATAAGCCACAACAACAACAGAATTTACTCAGATTTTACTCCGAAAGTCGACAGTAGATGGCGCTGCGAATGCCACTTCAACGTGTACCCTGCTCGGCCACTAGCCACTCTAGATCGCTTGCATTTGCTCGTGTGTTCATCGATGTCAGACCAGTATTCTAACCCTCATCATCCTCTGCTGATTTAATTATTTAAACTAATTTTGTACGAACTTTCTGTGAATATTTTTAATGCTCATTTAGCTGTTTGTTCTTTTTCTTGATTGTTTGCTCTTACGAATTTCTTGCCCCTGCCCAATCTTTTTCAGCCTACGCAGGTATCAACCATCCAAGACAATTATATACTGCATCCAATCAACTGCTGATCGTATCCCAGCACCTTCAAGGACTGACAAAATATTTTCGATGTGGGGTTGAGTGACCTCTGTCACAAGCATTCCGTAATTAAGCGTCTTGGTTTTCCTGAACTCCACTGTAATTTACAAGACTGAAACTTTGGACGCTTTTCTCAGTGGAGGGGCGGACAAATGCAGGGGGTATTTCAACACTTCCAAAAATCCTCTGTGATACATAATACTGACACTTGGACATTTATAGTATTCGCACAGAACAGAATCTAATTGAGCAAAATTTCAATTAATACGACTATTTTCGAAGCCAAGCGCCATATATTGTTAAACAAAATAGAACATACTGAGAAACTCAAGCAACGTAATTAAGTAACCATTATTAAAGCATATATAAGCAGCATACACATGATTCGAGGATTGGTTTAATTCCATTTTCTAATGCAAGATAGACCAACAAACTCAATGTCAAGAAGACGAATTGGTCCCATACTTTTTACTTTCCTTATATACATAATATATAAAGAAAGTATTGTGACGTGGTCGAAAATTCGAATTCGAGTTTTCGACGGGAGAGCACGTTTCAAGCATCCCTGATCACGAATCAAACATTTTTGAGGTGAAGTCTATGTGTGTGTGTGAAAGTATGAGTGTGTGTGTGTGTGTCAGTGAGTCTGTGGAGACGATATCTCACGAACGAATGGAGCGATTCGAATGAAATTTGCTACAAAAATCACAATCCGTGAATACTGGAAGCCTATTGTTTTTAAACGCAATCAAATGTTTAGAACCAACCCC
Organism: Amaurobius ferox; assembly: GCA_951213105.1. Classification (NCBI taxonomy): domain Eukaryota; kingdom Metazoa; phylum Arthropoda; class Arachnida; order Araneae; family Amaurobiidae; genus Amaurobius; species Amaurobius ferox. The sequence continues at coordinate 32,608,043 of OX578144.1, read as the reverse complement.
CTAAATGTTCAAGTAAAATATTAAAAAAAATCATCAAAAAATCTTAACCTTTGATAAAATTACGCAAATAGACATTTCTTATGTAATTTTTCTTTAGAAAACGATTGACATAAACTTTAGAACGCTAACATGAACCGTTCTGTGTAAATATATATATTAATGTAATATTGTCAGTATTATGTGTCTTTTAATAATTGATTTAATTATAGTATAATTACTCAAGATTACAATGGATATCTATTAAGCAAAATATTAAAATAAATTGAGCAATTAAGCATGTGTATTTCTTTATGTTTTGTGTGTTCGTATCCCGAGCTTGAGAACCGGGAGCTTACATGCTCCACCCTTAGTGGCGGCATCATAGGTAAGTCCAATACTGGTAATTTTTGATAAGGACAATTTTACCTTATGACACTTTTCAAATTCAATGCAATTTTATTTAAACATCTCTAAAATGCAATACATTCCTAAGTAATATTTTAAAACTTATCACAATACTACATTAATTTATTATATTTGAAAACTTAAAGCTTTATCGAAAAAACTGAACTTCATTCAAGTGACAGCATTGAAATATTAATTGCCTGGGTAAAACATCTCTAAAATGCGATGAATTCTTCGGTAATATTCTTAAATCATCATAATACTACAATAATTTATTATATTTGAAAACTTCATTGAAAACATCTGACATTCATTCAAAAGACGTCATAGTAAAAATAACACACCTGGCTCTTTCTATAAAAGCAACATTTCATTCATAATATTCTCCCTTTCATTTCATACATCACAGTACTACGATAATTAATTTTATTTAAAAACTGAAGACCATAGAGCTACAAGTAATTAAACTCTATACTTCAATCTTCATCGAAAAAAATCGTCCTTCTTTCTGTAAAATCAATGAATATTTAATCCATATCAGCTATGCAGACTCCATGAGCTAAATACGTTTGCGTTAAAAAGATACAGCGATTCTTATACAACTCATCCTGCATATTTTGCTGTTTACAGTTTACATAAGTGAAAAATAGGCTTCGTTGTAGAAATTAACAAATTTGGATGATCATTTAAACTCAAATATATTGTCATTGCTTTGTTTCAGTATGTAGATGCACAGAATTTAAGCAAAAATAAAGCGGTTTTATGACGGACACAACACTCAATATGAATATAAAAGAACTTTAAAATTCACGATTTTGAGACAAGATGGACGCCATATTTTATTTTGAAGTGGGTCACGTGATCTTTTTATATAATGGTCACGTGATCTCTTCATATAAAATATGTAATTATTATTTTAATTTTTATTTAAAAAAACTACTGAATATACTTTGCTGAAATTTTTTTTATATATATTATTGGATAATTTGAATATTTCCTAAAACATTCGAAGCAATTTGTGAATTCTAAATCCGCTTAAACATGTTTGAAAAATTAGGTCCCATAGGTTTAATGTGTTTCAGTTTTTCAACCCGGGTTCAATCCAAAATTAATTGGGTGCTATTATTCATTTATATTCCCATAGGTCCTACAGACAGTCTGATCATCATACTAAAATTTCATTTTGATTAAGTTATTACGTTACGGCAGTTATCGTGTAAACGGACAGACAGAATGAACAAAGTCATAAACACTTTTCAACTTTGTTGTAAAGTGTTATTAAAAATGTGATGTGGGCAGCATATAAATTTCCCTACAGACTCAAATTCATTTTCTCTTTATTGCTCTAATAATTTATAATTTGAGTTTAATTGCACTAAATAACATGTATAATTATTTTAAATTACACTGAGTTCGCACTTTTAATTCAATTCTCGTTCTTATTTGGTAATTGGACGTATTTTCAAAGGCTGCGTAGCAAAATTGAGTAGCCTTTTATATTAGACTTTGTTGACTATTTGAAGGGAAAGTAAAACTTTGCTATTTCGTAAAGGACATTATATTTTATGGAGAATATTTTTTAACACTTTACAATACAGTTGAAAAGTGTTTATGACTTTATTCATTCTGTCTGTCTGTCAGGTAGCACGATAACTGCCGTAAAAATGTCTTAATCAAAATGAAATTTTAGTATGTTGTTCAGACGGTCTGTAGGACCTATGGGAATATAAATGAAAAATATCACCCAATTAGATTTGGATTGAACCCGGATTCAAAAAATGAAATACATTGAACCCTATGGGACCTAATTTTTCAAACATTTTTTAAGCGGATTTAAAATTCACAATTTACTTCCAAAATTTTAGGTAATATTCAAATTGTTCCATGACATATACACAAAAAAAAACTCCGGGAAATATATTCAGTAGTTTTTTAAATAAAAATTAAAACAATAATTACACCTCTTATATGACGCGATCACGGTACCATGAAATAAAAAGATCGCATGACCCACTTTAAAATGATATATGGCATCCATCTTGTTTTAAAATCGTGATTTTTTAAGTTCTTTTTAATTCATATTGAGTGTTGTATCCGTCCTTAAAACTACTTTATTTTTGCTTAAATTCTGTGCATCTACACACTGATGCAACGCAATTACAATATATTTAAGTTTAAATGATCATCCAAATTGCGTTATTTCTACAAAGAAGCCTATTTTTCACTTATGTAAAATGTAAAAAGCAAAATATGTAGAATGAGTTGTATTAGAATTGCTGTATTTCTTTAACAAAAAATTAATTTAGCCCATGGAGTCTGCATAGATGATATGAATGAAATATTCATTGATTTTACAAAGAGAAGGACGGTTTTTTTCGATGAAGTTTTAAGCATAGCGTTTAATTACTCGTAGCTCCATGGTCTTAATTTTTAAATTAAATAAATTATTATAGTATTGTGATGAATGAAATAAATGGGAAAGTGTTATGAATGAAATGTTGTTTTTATAGAGAGATCCAGGCGTGTTATTTTTTCTATGACGTCATTTGAACGAATTTCAGTTGTTTTCGATGAAGTTTTCAAATATAATACATTATCGTATTATTATGATAGTTTTAAAAATATTACCGAGGAATGCATCGCATTTTAGAGATGTTTAAATCAAGCAATTTATATTTCAATGCCGTCATTTGAATGAAGTTCATTTTTTTCGATGAAGGTTCAAGTTTGCAAATATAATAAATTGATGTAGTATTGTGATAAGTTTTAAAATATTACCGAGGAATATATTGCATTTTAGACTTGTTTAAATAAAATTGCATTGGATTTGGAAAGAGTTTCATAATGAATGCTTTAAGCATGATTGATCTTTCTTATTATATTTTTGCCATTACTTTTTATTTTTACTTCTCCAGCAAAGTGTATGTAAAAGTAAAGTATTGTAATAGAGTTTAAACTCCGACTCTTATTTCGATAATTTGACATGTTTTCATCAGCCCTGAATACGAAACATCTATTTTTGAAACGTATAAAAGCTAACAATTTTCTTTTACTGCAAAACCGTATTGAACGTGAGCAGACGAGGAGGAAGCCAAAATTTATATAGTGCAGCATTTCTATTTGTATTAATGGTACTTATTAAAATCTGAAACACCGTTTAACGAAGTTGCATTTATACTGCTTTATGATTGACGCTTTTGCAGACCAGTTTGTTACGTGCATATTGAATGCGTATGATGACATATTGAATGTGTATGATGACAATGTGTTACTGTGCTTTAACACGAGTCTTAAAGAAGTAGAACTGATAAATAAATAGGCATATATTTATAATTATATATCCCATTCACTGTTTCTAAAAACTTGTTGAGTTTCAAGCAAAGGTAGATGCGGTTTAAATTTGGAATTCTGATGATATGCCTGTGCTTATGATTGCGTAGTAACGGCAACACTTGTTTGATCACTGTTGATGTTGTTATTGAGACTCAGACCGTCCGACCTACTAGAAAGGTGTAAGTTAACTGTTTGGGCGGCTTGGAAGAGCCACATAATTCAAATCAGAGCCCAGTGGGGGAGGCATCCACAGAGACCGTACCCTCCTTCCCCAACCACCTACCTCTCGGAAGGACTTATACGGACCCACATGTTTAACATGGTCGTACTCCGCGTGAACACGACGGCAGTTTTGGCAACGGAGGGAATCGAACCCGGGCCTACAGAGTGCAATTCCCGCGCGCTAACCACTGGGCTCCCGCTCCTAAGGACTGTTGTTGTTGAGACCCAGGCCTTTCGACCTACCAGAAAAGGAGGACTGTTGATGTGAACAACTTGAGAAAATTCAATGAAATTTGATACGATTATTTTAACATAATAATTTCAACTTTATGTTACATACTCAGCAAAGTTATAGAAATTCAACACTGACCTTTAAGTTTTCTGAGCAGAGATCCTAAAATCTAACAAAACTCTGCATTGACCCAAGTAAGAGAGTTTGCACAGCGTTTGCACAGAGTTTGCACGTCATATTTAATCATGTGAGCCTTACCAAGATCACGTGATCCTCGGCATATTGTGGACATTTAAAAATAGTTCCAGTATACATTGCTAGATAATTACACTCTACATGACAGAAACATAATTCCACATTATAAGTTCCATCTATAATCTATACATTGCTATGTATGGCCACAGACAGAAACTATTTCTACATTTTGAGGAATTCACATTTCCCGTTATTGATTTTTTTGTTAATTGGTTTTCACTGATTTTCCATATATTTTATATTTGTACAGAACAATTATAACTTTTAATTATAATAATGTGAACCTGAGAAAAATAATGTATTTTTTAATATTGCCACACTTAAGAGAAAATGGCATGTCTTACTATCAACAGTTCTAGAATTATAGTCTTTTAAATCATATTTACATCAAAACACCATCACCTGAGTCTAATTTATTAATGAATTTATATTATCTTCTAAAATATTTTCTTCTCAAACATCTAGAGCAAACATAAAGTCATGAAATGGGAAGTAATGGGCAAATCCCAGGATGTCCATTACGGAAATTCCTTAACACATCATTATTTTTGAGTTACCTCTTAAAAGACATGCCTGAGCTCTAATGAGTCATTCTGACTGTGGGAGAGAAAACTTTTCAGAAGTCAATTATCATTAAGTAAGAATTTTGATCGAAGTTTCAGATATAATGTGAAATTATTCTTTCTGTTGAGATGTAATTCCCGGAGACTCCATTAAAAATGTGTGTAATTCAAGCCTTAAGAATACTAGTTGTATTTTTACCATTATGTGTTTTTGACATTTAATTAACGTCTTTTCAAAGAAATGTAATTTATTTTAATTGTTATTGAATATGGTATATGGTTACTTTTCATATAATAATTTGCTTAAATTCAGAAATATTTATCTATACATATCTAAAAACTCAGGTGGTATTCAGTTCTTTCTCATAGAATACTCCTGTAAGTGGCGTTTTCAAAATAAGGATCCGCTTCCATTGCAGTAACTAATTTCATGGACCGGTTTTGTATTTAATATGCGCTTTTCAGAGTGTAATATTCTATACCTATTTGCTGTGGCAGCAAGAATACTGAGATATGTACCGTAATTTTGTTAGCATGTATTACGACAGACGAATTCAGTCCTTCAGAAAATTCAGTTCTACCAATTTCATTTAATCCTTAATGAGCAGGAAATGGGTATATGGATTTCATTACCATTATTAGCAGTGAATCACAAATTTGGAAAATCTCTTATACGTATGCTCTGCAAGAAAAAATTCATCCGTTGAAGCGTCGTGCAGCCCAAGATTATTATACATTTTTATATAATTTTGGTTCAGGATGTTTGATGGAACTGAAATTGTTAGTCTCTACGGAGGTTTGCAAAAATATGGCAAAAAACAACGACAACTTGTTGCTATTGTAGGCATCGTACACTTCATGTTGACGAGCGCATACTAAATGCAAAACCGGTGCATGGATGCTGGTTGTTATTTGAAATGCAACCGGATCCATAGTAATTAGGTTTAAAACAGGAATTGCGTAATATGAAACAATGCATAATTATCTTTTACCACTAAATCAAACTGCTGATTGTATGATAAGAACTGGCATAAGACAGTCAACTGAAATATGACCGGTTTTATAAAAGGAAGCATTTATAAGTTATTTCCTATTACCGCCCTGTTCATAATGCAGCGTCAAAATTTCGCAGGATTTTTTTTAATACAGATAGATACCAAGAACCCGTGTAACTTATAAGCCGCGAAACACGTAATTTATAATGTGATGAATCGAAAAGTGATGAATTACTATTCAGAATAAATACGTGCAGGGCACGGACAGACACACACACACAAACAGACCATGATAAAAACAATTGTTTCTTTTTAAACTACTAGCAGCATACCCGTTCTTCGTACGGAGTATACAATATAAAGAAACTTAAAATTCATAATCATGTGCAAATTCCTGTAGTATACTAAATGACATTTTTTATCATAATATTCTGTTAAAATATTTAATTTAATACTCCTAAAGAGAAGTTTCAAAATCTCTGTTCTCGCTATACAAAAATATCTTCATTGGCAGATCTGAAGAATAAAACATCCTGGCTCCTTTCGTAAGCAAATTTACAAAAAATGTGGAATTTAATCAATATATGCAAAATGAAAGAGCTAAAATTAAATGCGACCCGTATATCTTATAAACGCGAATATTAGAAGATATAACCTATATTAATAGATTACATGTATAAATTAAAAATATCAATAAACCCGTAATCTTTAAACCTGAAGACAGTAATTCATTCCAATATATGTCAAAATGAAAGTGCTAAAATTATATGGGAAGATATATCCATACTACTTACAATGTCGTAGATTAGAAAATATGTCCGTGTGTTAGTAGAAAATTAGCCGTATTGCAATATGTGTCTCAATATTTGCTAAAATAAAACATATGACGTAATAAATTTAAAATATCAATAATCCCCGTTATCTTCTCATCAGAATGCAGTATTTGATTCTAATATATGCCAATATATGTCAAAATGTATGTCAATATACCTGTACTACTTACATTCTCGGAGATTAGACGGTATACCCGTGTATTTGTAGAAGATTACTCGTACAACATACAATATATGTGTGTCAATACTTTTTGCCTGAATAAAATAATGACATAATATCTTGAATATATCAATAATCTCTAACTAAATAATGCCCGAAAATATCAATAATAATAATGTTTAAACCTGAAGACCTTAATTGATATTATCCAGTCAAAAATGCAATGGCAATGACATTTATTTTATATACATATCTTCTTTGGTCAAATAGGAAAAGATTTAATAAACATCGTCTGCCTCATAAACACATTGGATTTAAGCATTGGATTAAGCAAAGTAACACGATATCATTTGCTTCAGATAAATTGGTGGGAAAATATCGTCTGAATAATGCTATCTCTATGGAAGGTTTGGCGGCATTTTCGTCAATTTAGCGACATTTTAAAAAATCGCCAAATTTATCGCGAAGTGGGACTGTAGAATTCGCAGTCCCACTTGGCGAGGAATTGATGAAACATTATCACAATACTGTCCCCTAACAAAACACAATTCATTTCATTTATTTAGAGCTATTTTATCAATTTCAGATATTTTTATGGATTTACAAACATTTATATCAATTTGGTGACATTTTAAAAATTCGCTAAATGTGTTACTAAGTAGGACGGTTGAACTGACAGACAACTGCTAAAGAAACATTATTCCAGTACTCTCTTCTAGCAAAACAACATAAATTTCATTGATTTACGTCGTTTTTAAAAAATTTAGCGACATTTTCGTCAATTTGGCAACGTTTAAGAAAAGTTTCCAAGTTAGGGATATTCCGCTAAATTCGTAGCTCTGAATTTGCAGATCTGAATAAAACATCCTGATCTCGTTTGTATGTTACTAAATGAAAACACTAAAATTGTATTATAAGATATACACGTTCTACTCTTTCTCTGTTCAACTATCGGCTGAATGAATTTATTGGCTAAACACAATATATGATTTCATTAGCTAAACATATAAGCTTGAAAACTCTTTGTCAAAATAAATGAAAGAGATATACGCAGTCCGCAATTAATATAATTAAAAGAAAAACCAAACCGTTCATTTATAAGATATATTTTTATATCCATTTATTTATTATTCAAATCGAAAAAGTAACAATACACATTAACAAACGCATTTAAATTAAATGACCATTTTGATTTTTTAATAATTTTCATTGTTGATTACAAACTTGTGAAAAATAAACCACGGTGATAGATTTTTCATTTAAATTCATGTTTCAAACATTCATGGTTGATCTATGCTTTTGAGGAGTGGATTGTCCCGGAAGCGTTCCCGAGTGGATCTCTACGGAACCGTTCCCCGTCAAACACATATTCTATTTCCTTGTAAGTAGAGAAGATAGCAGAATACAGCAAATATTTCTAAATTCAAATTTGAAATTTTGACCTTTTTGCCACACTTTATATACACTATACACTATCCACTCTAGGGCGCGGTAGCCCATTGGTTAGCGCGCTGGAGTTGTACTCGGTAGGCCCGGGTTCGATTCCAGCCACTGCCAAAACTGCCGCCGTGTTCACGCGGAGTACGATCACGTTAAACATGTGGGTCCGTAAGTCCTTCCGAGAGGTTGGTGGTAGGGGAAGGAGGGTACGGTCCCTGTGGATGCCTCCCTCACTGGGTTCCGGTCTAAATTGGGTGGCACTTCCCGACCGTCCAAACGGTTACCTTACACCTTTCTGGTAGGTCGGACGGTCTGGGTTTCAACATCAACAACAACACTATCCACTCTGTTACAATCGCTCATATAATTTATATGTACTGTATATTTAAATAAACAGAAATTAGTATTTTCAAACGATCTCAAATTCTATGCATTATAGTATTTACAACTCAAACCATCCTTCATCCCAAATCTTCATGACAGCAATCTCAATATTTCATGGCGTCTTTAGAATTTAATTAAAGACCGTGAAATAAGACCAATTACCAGAATTTAGAGCTGTACTTATAAATAGTGATGCGCATTCAATCGTCTTAAACATGCAAATGATTCATATTGCACAAGATTTAATTAATATCCTTTGGGCATCTTAGCGTATATAATTCAAATCATATAAGATCTTAAGCGTCCAATAATCCGCACGATCTTCTCATTCGGTGTGCGAAGTAATTACTATCGATGGTAGGTGACTTTAAAATAATTTTTAACTTTCAAAATATACCTTTAAATGAATTATGTTTTATTTACGACTAGAAAATGTACACAGCATTGGCAAGGATTGAAGATGCAAAACTTTGATTAAAATAACACTGGAGCATGCAGAGCATTTAGGAAAATCAAATAATTTTACGATACACCAGCTTAAAAAAAACTTACTGCGCATGCGTAATACGCCTTGCATAAGAGTAAGGGCACATGCGATACGGTTACACGGCTTTTGATAATTCAAGCTTAAAAGTACGCTTTTTAAAACGATATCAAACTATATTAAAACTTCACGTTGTAGCATAATTAGAAGTTGAAATTCGAAATTATTAAACAAATGTATTTTATATTGCTTTCAGAACATATCACATCGAGAAAAGAAATTGCATTGCTGCTCAGCCAGTTTTCATCAGAATTTTGTAAATTTTAACGCATTACTCATAATAATAATATGATACCAAACTATAAATATCACAACAAAATCTATTAAATTTTTGAAGTTAGAAAAATAAACGCAGTTTGTTTTGAAACAGCAGTGTTTCCATCTAGGCAAAATATCTGCAATTTTAAGAAACACCTGATTTCCCATCTTTTGCATTCGGAAATCGTCTGCTCGAATAAATGTCACTTTGAAGTAGATATTTCCATAGAATTTCGTCATCAACTGACCATAAGTTTTAGATTAATTCAAATTTTAAAACAATCTCGTCGAGCCGTATCATCTGACGAATCTGAAGTAACTAAGTTCCGAATGTAATCGCTTTAATGCAGTTTAGATTTCTGGTATTACGTATGATAAGCTATAAAAGTATTCGTCGTTTCATGAAGAACATTAGGAATTTTTGTTATACTGTATTCGATAGACATTTATGGCAAAACATTTGGTATTTATCGTCACAGAACTTAGTCTTAGGGAGCGTTCTCCTCACACATATGTTTACTCTCTCATTAACGATAATTGCATCCATGGACTAGTTTATATCCTATATTTGCTAATATCCTAGATTTGCTATTCCAAAAAAATCTTGCAATGTGTAGCAATTTTAGGAATTCTATAGTAGGAGCCCGCAAAACTTTAACGCCCATAAGCACTCACATATTCAAAAATTTTCTAGCAAGCTCTGGATTTTATATCAAGCTAGAAAATGTAACTAAAATAATTCAAAATTTAAATCCTGGAGAAATGAAATATGTAAAAAATAACAAAATTATTAAATTTCATTTAAATTGCATACAGTCTGCACACCGGATCAATGGGCATAATACGGCCCCACACAAAATCAAAAATTTATACGCTTACCACTAAAGTCTGTTACAAAAGTATAAGACCACGAGACTTCTTGTTAGTTAGGTAATAAATGAAATATTTTTCATTCAAAATCAAAACTACTCCATGTCAGTACAAGTTTTAAATAAAATTTAGCAACTTACATGTACGAAATTCATTTAGAAGAGATATAACAGCAATATAACAAAAAAGTGGCACATGTGGAAAAATAAAGTTTTAGCAAATTTAGTAAGTTGTTCTCCACCATTTTTCTGAAAAACTTGAAACATTGGATTTGGCATCGATTTAATTAAATTTTTAAGGACAGATTCCGGAATATTGTCCCATTTCTCCATAATGGCGACTTCCAAATTATATCCTGAATGATATTGCTCGTTGTTTTCGTATACTTGGCGAGACAAATAACCCCACAGGTTTTCTATGGAGTTTAGGTAAGGACTAAGGCTCGGCCAAGATATAACATCAATCTTTTATCTTTTGAACCACGATTTTGTTGACTTAGATACATGACTGGAAGCATTATCTTGTTAACTTCTATTTTGGCCCTCCTAAAAGTGGCCCGAAGGGTATCAGACTTCCGTATAACATTCGTTGATAACTGTGCGAGTTCATTTTGCCATCAACTCTTTGCAGATCGCATTTTCCTGCACATAAGAAAGTGCCCCACACCATAACAGAACAACCTCCCATCTGCCTACTGAAGAACTCACGAGATTCTTGCCTTAAGTCATGCCAGTAGTACGTATTGCCATCCGGACCGTCTAAGTTAAATTTTTTCTCGTCCGAAAATATTATATTTCTCCATGTAGAGTTCCAGGACATGACATTCTTTGCCCACTTCAGATGTGCTTCTTTATGATGTTTAAGAAGTCGTGGTTTGTTTCCTAGTTTCCGAAATTTAACATCAACATTCGACTTCAAACTTCGCCACACAGTTACATGACCGGCCACATTCCTAACTACAGAAAGCCTTCGGGTTTGTTGTGTGGTCTGGGTTTTTCACACAGTTACATGAGACACTTGTTTGCTTGTCTGCTGTGCTGTTTTACGAGTGGACTGGTAGTTTTTCGTTGCAAGCATGAAAATTTGCCCATTATCACGAGCTAATTACTGCTTTTTGCGGCCAGATCTTTTCTGCTTTCCATACAATTCATTTTAACTCAAAACATTGTGAATGGCCGTTTTAGAACGATTAAGAATCTTACTAATTTCACGTTCCGACTTCCCTTTTCCGTTGTAGAACCCAACTTTTCGCACTTCTACTTTAGACACTTTCACAAGGCATTTTAATAATCCAAAGAAGCAAAGAGTTAAATCATGGAGGTAAAAATGAGGAGTTAAAACTTCATATTAAGAAAACGCCAATATCGTTTAAGACAATAATTCAGGTGGCGCTGGGATAAAATAAGTAGTCCTGCATTGTATGCATTTCTATGGTGAAAGACCTAAAATATTTATTTAAACTGTCAATTTTGTAAAAATTAATTATTAGTACAACGCAAAGAATAACTGAAGCAATAAAGAATATTCCTACGTATTCAAAATTATTTTACTTTCCAATTCATTTTTATCTTCACATATTCTGTACTCTATCCTACAACTATGAAAAAGTACTGATTAATTATACTCATAAGTAAGGAATCTTTAACTTAAAAATTATTAAAAATGCATATAGTACTAATAACTACTCCTTTCTATAGTGTCAACTAACAATAGCAACTATTTTACTAACACTAGTGACACCTAGGTATAATTTTCAAAGCATTATGGCATTTTCAAGCGTTTCATACATAGAGTTTTATCTCCTCCTTTCTAACTCCACAAGTTAAATTCTGAATCTCTGTCTTTTTTCCTTCTTCCCAAACTTTCCACATGGTTTAGGTTACAGTTAAACTCCAAAGTTAAACAAAAATCGTCTGCATTATTAGAAAATCTAAAGTGGTCTTATATTTATGTAACACCGTGATTTCGAAAAATCGTTTGGCACGAAAAAGATATTCCATCTGTATTTTTTTTCTAAAATCAACACTGCAAAATTGTTTTGTTTCATAGTTTCATACACCTTCTTTGAAATTCATATTCAATGTTGTCTTTGTTCAGAAAGGGTGTAATTCTGAGTGATTTTATAATTTTGAAACAGACTTTACGACCCATTTTGGCATCTCATGAAAAATATTTGGATCTGTCCCCTGCGACTACACATTCCACATAAACGCAGAAAGAATTCCCTTCTGTATCCGTGGCTTGAATCTGTCAGTTAGGCATGCGCAGTCGATAGGTCCAAAATTCCAGATTTCAATCGGGAAAACGACCGCAAGGTAGACAAGAAAGATCAATCATGCATAAGCATTGATTATGAAACACTTTCCAACTGAAATGTAATTTCATTTAAAAATTTCTAAAATGTGATTCATTCAGTGGTAATATCTTTTACATTATCACAGTACTACAGTAATTTATTATACTTAAATATTTAAAACTGTTTCGAAATATAAATCATCTGATTCTTTATGCAAAATCAATGAATATTTCATTCATATAACTTGTATTCCAGACTCCAGAGCTAAATAATTTTGTGTGAAAAAAATTCAGCAATTCTTATGTAATTCATCTTACAATCGCTTGAGATATTTGCATTCTGCATATGTTAAAATTTATGCAGAAATTTTAACATATGCAGAAATAATTCCTTGAAGAAATAATAAAAGTTTAGGGATCATTTAAAATCACAACTATTGTAATTGCATAGGCACGGAATTTAGATACACAGATAATACACAGATAATATATATGTGTATGTGTATGTACTCAAAGTATTGGAATCGTGCCGAAGATCGGAACTCGAATTTTCAAAGTATCTACAAGTTTTGGGACTTCTAGAACACGGAAAAACTACTTTTAGGAAGACGTCTGTGTGTGTAAGGGTGTATCTGTGTATGTTTCTGTGTGTCTGTGTGGATATTACATCCACTCTAATTGAAAAACTAATGGACCGAATTTCATACAATTTGGTAGGTATGTTTTTTGTGGGAAATCCTGATGTTTATTAGATTATAGTACGATTCGTAATAAAAGAATCTGCCTTCTTTGCGAAATGGCCGCAGAAATTGCCTTTATCCACTCTACCTAAAAACTAATGAACCAAATTTAACAAAATTTGGAGTATAATATTTCAATAACCTACAAGTGATTTATATACCAAATTTAACAAAATTTTGTATATAAATCATTTGTAGGTTATTCTACTACGATTCGGGAAAAAGGAACGGGCTATTTTTGCGAAATGGCCAGCAAAAATCGTTATATATAAAAATAAAAGACTACGTGTGCTCAATTATATCAATTAAATGCCTATTTTATATGTGATTTTTGACAACAAAAAGAATAAGACTAACCCCATTACTCTAGGACTAGCCGTTCTTGAGATATTCTAGTTTTTTCGCGTTTTCGCTACGCCACCTTTGACAATAAGTCCAGCTATCAAATGAGAACCAAATTTAAGTTTAACGTGTAAATTCAATGTCATTTAAAATACTTATGTTGTGCAGATAAACTCAAATTATCATTGAATAAATAAAGAGAACGAATATGAGTCTGCAGAGAAAGACATGTGCTGTCCACATCAGAATTTTTAACAATATTACACCAATGATTTATAGAAGTGAACGGGGATTATTTTCAGGCCATTTCGAAAAAAATGTATGATCTATATTTAAAGATCCATCCAATTTTTGTCGAATAAAATGTTCAACAAATTTAAGCTGTGTACCAAATTTTAACTCTCTAGGACGTAGGAAAGTGCATTTAAAATGCCATCAATTAAATTTATCATGAAGAGTTATATAAATTTAAAAAAAATGAAAAATTGTTATCTACCAAATTTATTTTAAAATATGAAGCCACTCCCATATGCAAAACGATTAAACAAAAGGAGAGATATTTATTATATAATATCTCTCTCTTTTCTTTCTGGAAGATATCCCAAAGTCAGAATTTAATTGAATTTGTTTTTTTCCCTATATTAAATAATTTTTTTAATTAAAAAACTACTCAACATATTTTACTGAATTTTTTTTTATATATTCTATGGGATAATGTGAATATTTCCTAAAAATTTCGAAACAATTCGTGAATTTTAAATTTACTTAAAAAATGTTTGAAAAATTAGGTCCCATAGGATTCAATGTATTTCATTTTTTCAACCCGGGTTCAATAAAAAACTAATTGGGTGATATTATTTATTTATATTCCCATAGGTCCTACAGACCGTCTGAACAACATACTAAAATTTCATTTTGATAAACTCATTTTTACGGCAGTTATCGTGCTAACGGACAGACAGACAGACAGACAGACAGACAGACAGACAGACAGAATGAACAAAGTCATAAACACTTTTCAACTTTGTTGTAAAGTGTTAAAAATAGATACCCACTACATCGAAAATTTCAACAGTTCGCTCGCTTCAAAAATCAACAAAATTAAAATTACTTTTGAAGGCGAAAATTAATTGTTAGAATCCGAAAATATACTCGAAATTTTCTGCAAAACTATAGAATTGTGCTTGTCTTAGATTTTCGGTTCCTGAAAAAGAAATGTACTACCTAAAATACATTAGATATACACTAGCTATATAACCTAAAATATAAATTTCGATGAATTTAATAAAAAATAAATAAATATCACAAAATTGTACAACGGAATCCGGTTTAAACATCAGTGGAATGATGGTTCTTGGTCCAGTGTTACTTTCAGGACTTTTTGGCCGGGGAGAATGAAATTTGTGGGGGGGGGGGGAGATTTCTATTCGCCTTATATAAATATATCTAATAGTTGTCACATAAATAGAAATTAGGTTAACATCAAATGTCTTCGGGGGGGGGGGGGGGGGTCGAATAATCGTTTCCGGTGCGGAGGTATTCCAGAAAGAATGGTGTTAGATAGAAACTCTGTGATAATATTTTGAGTTGCTAAAGAACCGATTTTAAGAAAAGGCTGAAACATATAACAAAAAAAAATATTTCGATTTAAAAAGAAAACAACATCTCCGGGCTGCACTTCTCCCGGTTTTGATGTACCTGTGTCATTTCAGGGCCGTACGATACTTAGATTTCCCGCTACAAACTGCACACACACACACACAATCACACATAAATTAAGAATATTTCTCTCTGTGTGTGTGTAATATAATTGATAAAAATGTTTCAACAAAGAAAATAAATAAAAACTGCATAAATATAGCATAAATACAAAAATATAAACTGGCCAATTAGTTTCAAAAACAAATAAAAGTCTTCTTCTTCCGGACCGACAAGAAGGGAGACCTCATTCACTCAAGTCAAGTCAGTTAGTTGGCGACATGACTTGAGTAATAGAAGTTGCACTTCTTGTCAGTCCTGAACAAGAATGTTGCTGTGTGCCTTTGAAATAAGTTGGCCAGTCTATTTTTACCTGTATGCTGCACGAAAACGGTATTCACTGTGAATATATTACATATATCTATTTACATATGAATACATACACTATATGATCAAAAGTATTCGGACACTTTGGATGTTAGAATGTTTATCGAATTTCTAAACAAATACTAAAAAAAATTGCCGAAAAAAAAATCTTTTGCGGAGCTGATACGTGATCAACTTTTGTTATTACTGCACCAGGGCAATGTCTTAATGGGATTTTGAATTCATCCTTTTTACTGCAGTATTATGCAACAAGTTACATTGATTTACACTTTATAGATTCGTAGAAATTGAGTTACATTTTGCAGTTTTAAATTATGATAATAAAATATTGTGTATTTCCATGTTATTTACTGATAAATATATTTATTAATAAATTAAAATATTTACTAATAAATTAAAATATTGTGTATTTCCATGTTATTTACTGATTTAACGTAACTTAACGAGTTTGTAGTAATATGAGAGACTTGGATTTTATATAAAGGATTCTTGGACATAACATAAAAAATCTGATGTGGACAGTACATGACTTTCTCTGCAGACTCATATTCAAGTTCTCTTTATTTCTTCAATGATTCTTTACGTTGAGTTTTATTGCACAAAATAACAGTCATAATTATTTTAAATTACACTAAATTTGCACTTTTTTCATTTGGTAACTGGACTTATTTTCAAAGGTGGCGTAACGACAATGCGAGAAACTAGAATATCTCGAGAACGGTTAAATCTCGAGTAATAGGGTTGGTCTTATTCTTTTACCCGTCAAAAATTACGCATAAAACAAGTATTAAATTAATATATTTTAGCACATGTAGCCTTTTATTTTTAAATTTAACGACTTCTGCGGATCATATTGCAAAAAAAAAAACAGGTTCTTATATTTTTTAATCATACCTAAATCTAATCAGCAACATGTTAACCTACCAGTAATTTATCTACAATATTTTGTGAAATTTGGTCTATTACTTTTTTTAGCTAGAGTAGATACAGATAATTTTAGAAAGAGATTTCGCAAAAGAAAGGAGGGTTTCTTTATTCCGAATCGTACCAAAATTCAATCAACACCAGGGTCACTCACAAGGGACTTAACTATAAAATTTTATGAAATTAGATCCATTTGTTTTTCAGTTATTGTGGATACATACATTGCACATGCAGGCGCACACACACAGACGTCACGCTAAAATAGATACTTCGTGTTCGAGAGTACCTAAAACATATAGATCCGTCGAAAACTCGAGTTACGATTTTCGGCATGATTCCAATAATTTTCCTATACATTACTATGTATTGCAGGGAAAGTAAAAATCTGATGTGAGCAGCACGCTGTCCCTGCAGATTCAAATTCATTTTGTATTTTTTTTTATTAATTTCCTTATATACATAATGTATAAGGCAAGTATTGTGACAGAGTCGAAAATTCGAATTCGAGTTTTTGACGGGAGAGCACGTTTCAAGCATCCCTGATCACGAATCAAACATTTTTGAGGTGATGTCTGTGTGTGTGTGTGAAAGTATATGTGTGTGTGTGAAAGTATGTGTGTGTGTGTGTCAGTGAGTCTATGGAGACGATAACTGACGAGCAAATGGACCGATTTAAATGAAATTTTGGTACAAAAGTCATAATCCAAGGATACTGGAAGCCTGTTGTTTTTAAACGTAATCGAATGTTCAGAACTCCCCTAAATTGTCGAGTGAAATTTTGTAAAAAATCATCCAAAATGAAAAAGTTTAATAAAGTTACGCAAATAGACATTTCTAATGTAATTTTTCCTTAGAAAACGATTGACGTAAACTTTAGAACGCTAGCATGAACTGTTCTCGAGATATTGCATATTTTTTATATAAATTTATCAAAAGATCCCATAAATTAAAAAAAAAAATTATTGACTCTTGAGAAACATGTTCCCTTTTCATATGTAATATCATGCGATAAATTGGGTGACATCATTCTCGTGGATCTAGCTCATTCCATTCATGTGAAAAGATAATTTGAGTAATACATTTGCATTTGAACGCCAATAGTTATTTATCTGCTATAAGAATAACTTATTTCTCCGTCGATAACGCTTGACGAGATTTCGGCGCCGTATTTGGCGGAATGTCGCCAACTTGATGACTTTTTTTAAATGTTGCCAAATTAACGGATATCTCGCCAAATTGATAAAAATGACAGTAAATCAGCGAAAATGACGACTAATTCACAAAAATTCAATTTCCTGGAAAGAATATAAATAGCTATTATAAGAAAAACCTATTTTTTATTGTAAAAATAGTAAATCCATTGCATTATATAAGAAAAGTCATGTGTTTCCCATATCAGATTTTTTTTTATTATGCATTAAATGGAGTTTAATTGCTGAAAATAATATGGATAATTTTTATTATTTCCTAATAATATATATTATTTTAATAATAATTTTTATTATGTTAATCATTTCCTATTGGTCTTTCTGTTGCATCTTCGTTTAGTTTGGCAATTTAATTCACTTTAAATTCTTCAGGCTCTTAAAATTTCAAAAAGAAAAAAAAACACAATATGTCAAGAACGGTTTATCCTACAGTCATGGGGTCAGACTTATTCGCTTAGTTATCAAACTTTACCTATACAACAAGTACTAATTAATATATTTTAATAATTTCAGTCATTTATTTCAGAGTTCCACTGTCTTTGCAGGTCAATTTGCAAACAGAGAGTCGATTATACACTTCCTATCGTCTGAAAATCGTCGTGAAAAAAAGTCTTTATTTTCTCAAAATTAAAAATTTAAATATTTTGAAAATGATCCATCTTAGAGTAATGAGGTGTATCTTATCCATTGTGTCGTTAAGAATTACGTATAAAACAAGCATTTAAATCATGCATTTGAGCAAATGTAGTATTTTATTTTAGATCTAATATTTTAGATTTGCCGACCATTTCGCAAAAAAAAGGCAGGGTTTTTTTTTTTTTTACGAATGGTATCAAAATCTAACTAGTATCGAAGTTACAGGCGACTTATCTACCAAATTAGTCTATAAGCTAGAGGGCAATTAGTTTGCAAGCTAGAGTGGATACATAAAATTTTTGCGGGCCATTTCGCAAAAAAAGGCGTGTACTTTTTAACTGAATCGTACCAAAATCCAATAAGAACCAGGGCAACCCTCAACTGACTTATCTACTAAATTTTGTGATAGTTTTTCAGCTAGAGTCGATACATGCAATTCATGCGGGACACTTCGCAAAAAGACATATTTATTTATCCCGGATCATACCAGAACCTAATCAGCACATAGATCGCTCACAAATGACTTATCTAACAAATTTTATGAAATTTAGTCCATTAGTTAAGTTAGAGGGGATACATACAATTTTTGAGGGCCATTCCGTAAAAAATGTAGGTTCTTCCTTTTTGAATGGCGCCAAGATCTGATCAGCACCAGGGTATCCCACAAGCGAATAATTTACCAAATTTTGTGAAATTTGGTCAATTAGTTTCTTTAGTTAGAGTGGATAAAGGCAATTATTGCGGGTCATTTCGCAAAAAAAATGGAGCCTTTTTTATCGCGCATTGAACCAAAATCAGCAACATAGTCGTCCGCAAGGTATTTACCTACCAAATTTTATGAAATTCGGTCCATTAGTTGTTTTTGAATTAGAGTGGATACATACATTGCACAGACACATACATACTCACACACACAGAGAGAGACGTCATGCTAAAAATAGTTTTTCGTATTCCAGAGGTCCCAAAAGTTGTAGATCCGTCGGAAATTCGAATTGAGATTTTTGGTATGATTCCAATACTTTCCCTATAAATTCCCATGTATTGCAAGGAAATTAAATATCTGATGTGGTCAGCACATGACTTTCCCTGCAGACTCATAATCACATTCTATTTATTTCTTCAATAATTCATTACATTCACTGAATTTGCACTTTTAATTCAATCTTCGTTCTCAATTGTTAACTCGACTTACTTCCACAAGTGACATAGCGAAAATGCGAAAAAAATATCTCGAGATCGGCTAGTCCTACTGTAATGGAGTTGATCTTTTTCATTTCATCGTTAAAATTACGAATGAAACAAGCATTTAACTAATATAATTGAGCATACATATTTTTTATTTTAGATTTTGACGCTTGTTGAGGGCCATTTCGCAAAAAATGATATGTTATTTTTTTTCCTGAATCGTACCAAAATCTAATTAAAGCCAGGGTAACCCACAAGTGACTTATTTACCAAATTTTGTAAAATTTGATCCATTAGTTTTTCAGCTAGAGCGGATATAGGCAATTTTTGCAAGCCATTTCGCCAAAAAGGGCGGGTTCTTTTATCCCGAATCGTACTATAAACTAATCAGCACTAGAGTCATGCACATGTGACTTACCTACCACATTTTATGAAATTTGGTCCATTAGTTTCTGAGTGGATACATACATTGCACAAACACACACACATGAACATCAAGCTAAAAACAGTTTTATCGTATTCTATAGGTGTCAAAACGTGTAGATCCATCGAAAACTCGAATTGCGATTTTTGACAGGATTCCACTAATTTCCCTATACATCACCATGTATTGCAGGGAAAGTAAAAATCTCATGTGGGCAGCAGCACATGACTTTCCCTGCAGACTCAAATTCATTTTTTCGTTATGTCTTTTATAATTCATTAAATTGTGTTTAATTGCACAAAATAACACTAAATTTGCATTTTAAATTCACTTTCTGTTTTTATTTGGTAATTTGACATTTTTCCAAAGGCGGCATAACAAAAATGCGAAAGATCTCAAATATCTCGAGAACGGTTAGTCCTAAAGTAGCATAGTTGTTCCTATTACTCGTCAAAAACTACGTATAAAACAAACTTTTAATTGATACATTTGAACATGCGTAGTCTGTATTTTTTCATTTTGGCGATTTTTGCGGACCATTTAGTAAAAAAAGGCAGGATGTTCTTTCCCAAATCGTACCAAAATCTAATCAGCATCAGAGTATCCCCCAAGTAACTTATCTACCACATTATATGAAATTTGGTCAATTAGTATTTCAGCTAGAGTGGATAAATGAGATTTTTGTGGGCCACATCGCAAAAAAGAAGTTTTTTTTTTGGAATCGTACCCAAAACTAATCAGCACCAGGGTCACACCGAAGTGACTTAACAAATTTTGTGAAATTCGATCCATTGGTTTTTGAATTAGTGTGGTTACATTCATTGAACAGACAAACACACAGACGCACAAACTTACAGAATAACATAAGAATAATATGTGGGTTTATAAAAATTGCCCTGTCCAAAAAAATTTTATCTACATATGTAATTAGTGTAGACCTGGATGGGTTATTGTTGCTATTTCATGCTACTGAACTTATAATCTAAAGTTTTGGGATAATAGCCTGGTATATTTTTGATATTACGTTCTGACTCACATTAACACCATATTTATCAAATTTCGAATTTTAATTTAATTTAGAACAATAGAATAAAATAGTATTTTGACAAGTATTAATAATTTATGTTTGTATAACAGATTCTGCATAAAATCCCCTAATTGTAGATGTTATTCTGCATAAAATACTCGTAGACGTTTGTTTTTAATGATTGCGCGTCTATCAGAGGTTTTTCATGGGCAAAATCATAATTATAATCTCATATTACTATCTTCTCCTGTACCAATAATCTTTTAAAAGTTTATTTTATATAAAAAATGATTTAGCTTAATAAAAAGTCGTCGAATAGGCAGTGTTTTCCATATATCTAGAAAGCTGCTCCGAATAACGCTGTAGCTAATTGAAATATATGTATATAGAACAAATAACCATCCTATACAGACAACATTGGTTATGAGGAAAAGTATTGCGTGACATGAAAATGCACTGTGTAGAATAGATTAAAATATTTCCAATGTGAATTTACAGCAATTAGCGATACCTTGTTATTTTATAAAAACCTTTGAATAAACCTTTATATACCGCATATATTATATCGGTACTGCAAGACTGTTCGGTTGAATCTTTCCTCGCTGGCCGCAGCTGGACTGTTGTTGTTGAGACCCAGACTGTTTGACCTACCAGAAAGGTGTAAGGTAACTGTTTGGACGGCCGGGAAGTCCCACCCAATTTAGACCGGAACCCAGTGGGGGAGGCATCCACAGGGACCGCTCCCTCCCTCCCCTACCACCAACCTAACGGAAGGACTTACGGACCCACATGTTTAACGTGATCGTTCTCCGCATGAACACGGCGGCAGTTGTGGCAGCGTGTAAACCCAGCGCGCAAACCACCGGGCTACCGCACCCGAGATGCGCCAACACTCGGTGTTCCCAGGTGGTCACCCACCCAAGTACCAACCGCGCCCGATGCTGCTTGACTTCGGTGATCTAACGAGAACCGGTGTTTTCAGCGCGGTAGGGCCGTTGGCCCGCAGCTGGACTGAGAAATAGTAATTTTGAGAACCTTAAACTTAGAACACTTTTAAATGAAACAATTAACACAAATTAAATTATTTAAATTTTCTACAATTTCAGAATACATTTTTAATGTAAGTTAACTATATGTAAAAGCGTGACATTCGCCGTGTTGGCGAGTTCATGGTAGGGGTTAATTTTCTGAAACGTGACTTTTTATAGGTGTCTTTTTTAGCAAGAACATTTTTATTGGTCACAGCTAACGATAGACATATATTTTTTAAGATCAACTATTGTTATAGCTTAGATGATGACTGATATGGATTCAGCATTAAATTCTGATGGAAGTGTGTGTGTGGGGGGGGGGGGCAATGAGTAAGCATTATGTAGAGAGATCCATGATGTATAAAATTGTGTCCGATACAATATTTTCGTGACTGAAATTAAAATATAAATGATACTGCCCATTTACCTCAATATTACATGTACTGTTTTCCAAAACATAACAACGTTGAATACATTTTTAATCTCCCACTTTAGTCACCTCTTAAATGCGACATGTATCCTAATTTCTTTATTTAATCTAACTATTTTATGAAGTGCAATAGAATAATTTTAATAGAAATGAGAATTAACTTCATAGGCTTCAAATTCAAGTCTTCGAATAATGAAAATTTCCGTCTTTATTTAAATTGTCAAATTACAAAAAATATATGTATTTTTGAAACATTTTAGTGAAATTGTGACGTGTGTGTTACACGATTTACTAAGTAATAAAATAAAGTAATTCACAAAAGTTTGGAGTTTGGTTAACATAGGCCAAAATGAATGAGCTGAAATAGAAACAAAATATATCCACCATTTTGGAAGACACTCATATTGCAGATACTAGCATTCATAGGCAGATTTCACGTTTATTGTGTGCTCGTCAGCATAGAATAGCCGTTATTTACAATGTACAATTTAACTGGAGCTACACGAAGCTGAAAATGTATCCATTTATTCCATACTGACGA
Source organism: Amaurobius ferox (assembly GCA_951213105.1). Classification (NCBI taxonomy): domain Eukaryota; kingdom Metazoa; phylum Arthropoda; class Arachnida; order Araneae; family Amaurobiidae; genus Amaurobius; species Amaurobius ferox. The sequence goes on along the minus strand of OX578144.1, from coordinate 32,584,702 downwards.
GCGCATAATTGAACCGAGCCGGTCCTGTTATCTGCAATGGGCGTGTCCTCCAAATTGTTGGGACTGCCCCTTATAGGCGGACTTTTGTTCAGCAGTTTTATTGCAATAATTAAGAATATATCTGGGTAAGGCTGTTATAAAATGTTGCAAAACGTGTTTCAATCACGGACAAACATTCCATGAACTCTGGAGCTTTACGAGCATATGACATCAGATACTGAAAGTGAGTCCATGATGTGAGCTGCCTGTTCCCTACATAATGCAATGACTATACTTCTTTCAAAGCGAAAAGCTAAGATGTAACCATGGAGTTTTACGTAGCGTATGACATCATGCACTGAAAGTGAGACCATGATGTTCTTTTATTTCTTATCATTTTATAAATTTGTATTTGAGATATAAGACTCAACTCGGTAAACAAACGTAACAAAAGTAGGAAACTTCCTTGCGTGTTTTTTGATAATTGCTTATAGGGCAGAATGCCCGCGAGACTCAAGAGTTACATTTATATAAATAAAATTGAAAATATATCTGTCTGTCTCATCATCATGGGAGAACGGCTGAATCGAATTTAATGAAATTTTGTGGGTAGCCTTGAAATAGCCCGATTTAAAATGTAGTCTATGTTTCGAGTTTCTAAGATCAGGGATTGTCGAGATAATAATGAAAAACGAAATTTTCACAAGGAGTTCTCTTCTTTAACTCCCTGGTTCCTCCAACCGAAAAAGAATGGAAATCGCTGGATTAAAACGTGAAAGCCAATTAAAACTCTATCTCTGAGTTTCGTAAGAGTTTTTTGGGCTTATTAGTCACTTTTGAAAATCGCAGGTTTGAAGCATGAATTTAAATGGAAACGCTATCACCATGGTTTATTTTTCGCAGGCTCTTACTCAACAATGAAAAGTACTAAGAAATCAAAATGGTTATTTAATTATCAGCATTTTATGAGGCAGATTCTTTCTTAAATCATGCTGCTCGGCAACGTAATTAAATCAAATGTGTTTGTTAATTTTCATTATTATTTTTTCGATTTGAATAATAAACAAGTGGATATAAAAATGTATCTTATAAATGAACGGTTTGAATTTTATTTTAATTATATCAATTACGGACAGTGTACATCATTTTCATTTATTTTGGCAAAGAGTTTTCAAAGAGTATAGGAATTTATACATAATTGCCAATGTTAAGTTTCTTTATATTATATTTTCCGTACGAAGAACGGGTATACTGTTAATCTATATAAATAAAATTGAATATCACTATCTGTATGTTTGTATCATGATCACGGGAGAACGGCTGAACCGAAATTCATGAAATTTTGTAGGTAGTCTTGGAATAGTCCCTCTTAGAATCAAGTCCATGTTTCAAGTTAGGACTTAGGGCTGTCTAAAAATTAATTAAAAACGCACAGTTAAACCTTCCATGGACATAGCATTATGAAGACGATATTTTTCCAGTAAATTTATCTGAAGAAAATGATATCATGTCACTTAGCAAAGGTTTTAATTCCAATACGTTTGTGCAGCAAACGATTTTTATTAAATCTTTTACGATTTAAATAATAAAGATATGTATATAAAATAAATTTGATTGAAATTGCATTTTCGACTGGATTATATCAATTATGGTCTCCAGACTTAAAGATTACTAGGATTATTGATATCTTCAATTTATTATCTTATCTGTTTTACTTTGGCAAAAACGGTTTAAAATCATATATTGTAGTACGGGTATACGAGAATATAAGTAATACAGTTATATCATCCTATACATTCTTATCGCTTTCATTTTGGCATATATTGGAATCAATTATGACCTTCAAGTTTAAAGATTGTGGGGATAATTTATATTTTCACTTTATTATGTCATCTGTTTTAGTTTGGCAAAGATTTTTGAAATTCATATATTGTAGTACGGGTAATTTTCCACTAATACACGGGTATATATTCTAATATTCAGAAATATATACCTTCCCGTACAATTTTAGCGCTTTTTTTTTGCCATATATTGATCCCATTTCATATATTTTGTAATTTTGTTTTCAAACGGGGCCAGCCTTTTTATTCTTCAGATCTGCCTATGAAGATAATTTTTGTATAGCGAGAACATAGATTCTTATGACTACTTTTTAAAAGCATAAATTTAAATATTTTAATAGAATGTTCCGAATAACAATGTCATTTAGAATGGTAAAGGAATTTGCTCATTATTGTAAATTGTATGTTTCTTTACATTATATCTTCCGTACGAAAAAAGACTATCGAGTACGGGGAATCTTTTATTATTACACAAGTATATCTTCTAATCTACGAGAATGCAAGTAGTACGGGTATATCTTTCCATATAATTTTAGCGCTTTCATTTTGGCATATATTGGCATCAATTACGGTGTGCGGGTTTAAAGAAGACGGGGATTACTGCCGTTTTCATTATATATAGTTATCAGTTTTACTTTGGCAAATATTATTAAAACGCAAATATCGTAGTACGGGTGATCTTCTATTAGTACACGGATATATCTTCCAATCTACGAGAATATAAGTAGTAGGAGTATTTAAATTTAGCGTTTTCATTTTGACATGTATTGGAGTCGATTTCAACCTTTAGATTTAAATATTACTGGGATTATAGATATTTTCAATTTATTATGTTATCTGTTATTGTTTGGCAAATATTTTTGAAACTCATATATAGTAGACAGGTAATCTTCTACTAATACTCGGATATATCTTCTAATGATCGAGAATATAAGTAGTACGGGTATATATCTTCCCATACAATTTTAGCGCTTTTAATTTGGCATATATTGATTTAATTTCATATTTATGTAAATTTGTTTGCAATTTGGACCAGGATTTTTCATTCTTCCTGTGAAGCCAATGTTTGTATAATGAGGAGATTCTTACACTTCTCTTTAAGAACATTTATTTAAATATTTTAATATAATGCTTTGAATAATAATGTATTTTAGAATATTATAGAAAGTTGCACATGATTGTGAATTTTAAGTTTTTTATATTATATATTCCGTATGAAGGACGGGTATACTGCTAGTAATACATAAGAGTGGATCCTCATACACAAGATAGAGACTTTTAATTTTAGCTTACCTCTCCGCCAACTAGTCATTTCCGAATCTGTAGCTAGCAGGTATTTATATCTGCAGCTAGCAGTTGTAGCTAGCAGGTATATCTGTAGCTAGCAGTTGCAGTTAGCAGGTATCTGTAGCTAGCAGTTGTAGTTAGCAGGTATCTGTAGCTAACAGGTAGTATAGCAGGTAGATCCTCCAATGAACATAATTTATATTATAGGCGACGTGACATACTCTGTTTTAAAGGGATCTGAAATTTTAAATAATCACGAAGTTGAAAAAATGCAAAAGAAAAAATAACTACAAGTAATATAGTTTTTTTAGTGGATTAGCGCCCGACAAAAAATAACTTTTTTAAGCATTTTTTTTACAATTGCAATTTTCTATTCAGTCTTTCTCTTTTTCAATGTTTACGGACCTGCAGCCTTATTTACTGAACAGACTTAACCAATTTTAATGATTCAATGCTCATTCTGTGCGTCCTGGTGGAAGGAACAAACTTGTTTTTAAATTAAAGGATGAATTTGATTTAAAATTTCAAAAATTATAAATACACACTGATTTTTCGGCCTTTTTTTCTTCAGTAGTGACAACATTTTTACGGGCCATAAAGTCAAAATCACTAAAGAACAGTTGACGCAAGTATTTTGTGGCAAAACGCACTAATCAGAAGAAAACCAGAAATACAACCCATAAAGCGTTAGCCGATAAGAGAAATAGGTGGAGCAAATAACTCTGACGGAAATCACGATTTTGAGAAGCAAGGAATACACACTCTCAACATTTTGCTCTGCAGTAAGTTGACGTTTGGGGAGCAAGAGAACTCCTAGTGAATGATATTCAATAGCACTTGTCATGCAGTGGACTGGTGAGATACATGGAGTACAACCTCAATCTTAAAAGTGTTACTTAGTGAGAAATTTATGAAATAGGAATTAATTGAACAGTAACCGATTTGTCATGAAAGTTGTGATAGGAATCAATAAATAAATAAGTTGGTATCACGTCTGATTTCAAACAAATAAGATTAAGCACACAAATTTGATAGATGGTGTTTTATTACACTTCTTATAAGACATACAAAACAGAAAAAGCCAAACAGAGCGCTTTCAAGCGTTAATGCGCTCTTCATCAGTGTCTATATGTAAAGTAAAAAGGATCGTTCATATATAGACCAGTAAAGATGACAAATTTGCATAAATACAATGAGTAAATAAACATTCGATTATCTAAGGAAAAATATACAAAATACAATATACGAGCATATATATACGACAATATATATAGCTACGAGACAAATATCAGGAAGGTGAGAAAAAAGGCCCAACTGAGAATACATAAAATAGGCCTAGGGGGATTGTGACCCCTAGTTCCTGGTTAAGAGTCGACTTTTACACCAATGGTAACACTCCCGGAGCCATATATTACCTGTGGTCATATTCCAGAACAACGTCAAAACAGAAGACGAACACATAACAAGAACATGGAACCGATAGAGATAAATCCAATAATATAAAATATTCGAAATCGAAAAGATGACCTTTTTGAAAAAACACACCGATTCCTCTTTCGTCACTCCTCTTACAACACCGCTCAATAAATGATTCGCATGAAATGAAAATTCAGTTATCAGTAACGTTGCCATTTATAACTTGAATCGAAATGTTACCAAAATCCCTTTTAAAAGCATTGTCAAATTTATTATACAGAGTATTGTAATAATGACGTAGGAAATCAAGAGGATAGAGCTGTACTATAGTACTATAGCCTCCTTGATAAAAGCAGTATCACTGTTGATACGATCAGCAGTATAGTAAGCATACGTGTATTACGTATGAAATGATTCAGTACAACATTACGAAAAATCATGTGACTCAAATTAGAATTCCAATTTATTATATAATGTATATTGATCTTGAATTGGCGTCTTTTATCGTATATCTTCGTATACCTAGTATTTCCATTTGAAAAATGAATACTTATATCCAGATAATTTATTTCTTTTGTCTTATTATTAGGAGTTTCCAACTCCTAATAATACCCTAGCCAACTCCTAATAATACCCTAACAATAGCCTAGGTATCATATTTAAGGAAACATGATGCGTTCAAAACATTAAAGTATTCTGAAAATATAACCCTCAAATGGTCTAAAATAATCGTAAGCCAAATTTTACACTTAAAATACTTATTTATTTGTTTAATATCTTTTATAACCACGATCACTTATATGCTTTCAATAACACAAATTTGCTAATTCACTTCTGCAATAAAAGCTTGCAATTTCTTCCCGGTAGTTCAAAGGTTGAGCATCGGCTGACCAGTTTGAATAGCTTGTGTTCGATTCCCGGTTGGGATTACAAGGTTCTTTACAATGGCAGCCGAACAAATCAACCCTGTAGGTTAGTGCAAAGATGTCGAAAGTCTGAAAAGTGACCCTAGTACGATTAGCACGGATTCAGTAGACTCTGGAATATGGAGCGCCAATTTCAAAACCGTGAGGATAACGCAGGAAGCTAGTCTGGAAGATAAAAAATAGGATCAACAGGCTAACCTGAGTTAAAAACAGCGTTTGTGGAGTCAGTCAGATTGTTAGTTGCATGTCAAACTGACATTAGAGAATGGATAATGCAGAGCTCAATTCGATTATAAGAGTTTGCAATTTCGTCCCAATAGCTTCACTTTCTATCCTACGAAAATTTAAATTCGTAGGATGGAAAGTGAAATCAAAGTTGATATTGGTTTGTTGTTGTGCAATAAGGATGTCATCGGCATATCTAAAGTATGGTAACTCATTTAATATGTGAGTACCTTTTTCATAATGATAGAGTAAAAATTTGCTAATAATGATGAGCATCCACCTCCCATAGGTACACCTTTAATTTGTCTGAAGAAATTAATACTATAAGATATTTTCATACAATACTATATCCAATACATTTTTAAACTTTTGTAATGGCGCAATTTTTTGCATATATATATATATATATATATATATATATATATATATATATATATATATATATATATATATATATATATGTATATATGTATATATATATATATATATATATATATATATATATATATATATATATATATATATATATATTTATATATATATATATATATATATATATTTATATATATGTATTTATATATATATATATTTAACGGATTCAAAAACGAGTATATCTCAAGAAAAGTACAATTAAAAATACTATTATATTACAGGAATGCAAATTCAAAAAGGACAGTCAAGCCCAATCCCCATGAGGATAACGTAAAAATAAATATGAAGAGACTTGAATTCCATAGAATCGAGAATGAGTCACCAAGCATAACTAAAAATTTGAAGAGAGTCAAAATTATAAATCGATACAAGGTAGATAGTATTTTTAATTGTAATTTTCTTGAGATATACTCGTTTTTGAATCCGTTAAAAAATCGTATTTGTATATTTTTCCTTAGATAATCGAATGTACATTTACTAATTGTATTTATGCAAATTTATCATCTTCACTGGTCTATATATGAACGATTCATTTTACTTTCCATGTAGCCACTGATGAAGAGCGTATTAACGCTTGAAAGCGCTCTGGATTTTTTTCTATTTTGTACGTCTTATAAGAAGTGTATTAAAAGACCTTCTATCAAAGTTTTGTGCTTAATCTTATAGGTATCATTAAATCTACTGACTGAAACTTCTTTCGCTTAGTTCAGTTTTGATATGAATAAAATTGTAAAGAACCTTGCTGCCCCACAAGGGAATCGAACCCTGGATATTCGAACTAGCCAGCCGATGTTCTGCTGTTGAGCTATTGGGACGAAATTGCAAGCTCTTATTATCGAATTGAACTCTGCATTATCCATTCTCTAATGTCAGATTGACATGCAACTAACAATCTGACTGACTCCACATACGCTATTTTTAACCCAGGTTAGCCTGTTGATCCTATTTTTTATCTTCCAGACTAGCTTCCTGCGTTATCCTCACGGTTTTGAAATTGGCGCTCCATATACCAGAGTCTACTGAATCCGTGCAAGTCGTACTAGGTTCACTTTTCAGACTTTCGACATCTTTGCACTAACCTACAGGGTTGATTTGTTCGGCCGCCAATGTAAAGAAACTTGTAATCCCAACCGGGAATCGAACAAAAGCTATTCAAACTGGTCAGCCGATGCTCAACCTTTGAACTACCAGGAAAAATTGCAAGCTTTTATTGCAGAAGTGAATTAGCAAATTTGTGCATATAAGTGATTGAAAGCATATAAGTGATCGTGGTTATAAAAGATATTAAAGAAATAATTAAGTATTTTAAGTGTAAAATTTGGCTTACGATTATTTTAAACCGTTTGAGGGTTATATTTTCAGAATACTTTAATGTTTTGAACGCATCATGTTTCCTTAAATTTGATGTCTAGGCTATTGCTAGATTCCAAATGGGACGTTAAATTCTGAAAAACATAATTTTAGAAAATATCAGATTACATACACTGAACTTTCCACCATAAGTTTATATCCTCTAAGCTTACAACTTCTCACTTAATAACAATTTTTGCTTGACAGCTATAACAATTTTCTGCGACTGTCAAGCGGTCACTACAATAGGAGACAGATTTGGCAAATTTGTTTCCACCAAACTTGACATATTTCCTAATAGAAAAACGCCAAATCATGTCTAAAAATTTTTGAAGCTATTTTTACATCATTTCTGTGAAACAAATATTCTTCACTAAGTAACTGATTTAAGATTGTTACTACATAAAAGAGTTAAGATTTGCTATATACATCGAAAATATTTTATAACTCCTGAAGACACAGCTACATAATCTAAAGAATATTTATGTCAGCACCTTGTGCTATGTAAGAGGCTATATATATATATATATATATATATATATATATATATTGGCAATATTTTACAAACAATATTGCCAATAATTATTCACTTATAAATGCTTTTAAAATAATCATTAACTCACACCTAGAACATTTTACATTGTATGATTTGAAGATCAAAAGTTTGTTTTCTATACTGACTTCTATTACATCTTTTAATTGTACATTTACATTTATTATTTACTTCTGAATTCAACCATCTACTTTTTATATTTGCAAAAAACTTTTTCAAAAAAGATAAAACCTGTTGTAAAACTGCATTTGCGCTTATTACAGAGTTTATTATCTTTTTAATTTTAATTTCATTTCATTATGATTATTATTATCGCTAACGCATTTCTGTACTTTAACTACAAGTCCATCTATGTCTTAACATGGCCCTCTGTGGATATTGTTTTTATTTAGCTAATCCTTTCATTCCTTCAATTGATTGATTATGGTATGTCTTCACATTTCGCATTTTGGAGTATTTTGGTTTGAGTTCTCTCATCGCTTTTATGATTTTTTCTGCGGGTTATTGCTCCTTTTGGTAGGTTTCACACTCGATTCTCAAACTCGTTTTATATGTGTGTGTATAGTGCTGACATCTCTCGGCAGGTATTAGAGTTTATTGTGTTTTTGTGTTATTTATTTCTGTATCTTTTAGTTAACCCAGACGTCAATATCTTTTATTGCTTATTTTTACATTTTAATCTAGACATGTATTTCCACTATATGTGGCACTCTTTGGCCTGCAGTTGTAGGGATTCAGTCAGACAAATACGTACTAATGGCTTTGCATATCTTCCATTCCGGATGATTATGACTATTTGTCTACTCTCCGCTCATTTATGAATGTTTCGTATGAAAATGTCATTTAGATCTTATCTACTACGCTTGTTTTGTTACTCCCCGAAATTTCGTTTCAATTCCTTATGATATTAGTTATAATTTGAAATTCGAACCTGAAAAATAGTTTTGAAGGGGTTTATACTGGGAATTTTAATTAAAATTCGTGGTGTAAATTTTATTCATTACCTAGTGTCCGGTCTATTTTTATTATGAATTGGGATAATTATAGATCGGCAAACATTGACCAATTTAGCGTTATAGACGATTTGGAAGAATACCATACCTACTCTCAAGCTAAATCATATTCCTTCAATAGATGCAATAATCTTCGGTGCAAAACTTGTCCTTATGCTGACCCATTACAAATTAATAATAATTCCGCTTCACAAAAATTCTGCAAAGTTTTTAATTGCATATACAAACTTAATTGTACTATTTGTAACTTATTCTATATTGGCCAAACCAGCAACCCTTTACATCTAAGAATGAATGTCCACAGGGATCATATTAAAAAATTTGACCATAAAGTCTTTATTTGACCATAAAAATATCCCTACTAAAAATCAATTTGAATATCAGCACTTTGATACACACGGATTTAAAAATGTATCGCTTCATATTTTAGGTATTAAAATTTCACTCACTGATAGATTAGTATTTGAAAATTATTACATTAAAAAATATAAAACTCTCTTCCCCTATGGCTTAAATCAAATTTACAATAATAATAATGTTGTTAACAATAGTTTTGAATACAATTCTAATAAATCTTCAGTATATAAACATCTTTTTCAATATTCAAAGTCATCAATGTCTAGTAAAAAGCGATATAAGCGTGGCAAAGGAAAAAGTAACTTAAGTAAAACTATTGATTACAATGCAGACATTTTGAAATTATAATATAATTATTCTCAAACTTTCAATTTTCTACCTGTTAGAACTTGGATATATAAAGTCAAAAAATGCAAATTAAGTATTGTTTATACTAATTTTTCAAAATTAAAATTAACTCATGAGCATTTTAAACATTTATTTTATGATTTGCTTCTTTCATGTACAAATTTATTAAATTACCACCTTCTCCACTCACCAAATCCACATACTAAAACAGCTTACTGTGTAATTTCTTTTAAACACCCTATTCTTAATTCTCTTAACTTCAATAATTTATTTGCAAAACTTCAGCACTTGTTACCCGTAAAAGAAATCAAAATACAAAAATCCTTCAAATATAATTTACCAATTGGTAGAACTATATACAATTACAATGAAGTTTCCAGGACATTAAACTCCGATGACCTTACATCATGTGCAGCAATAAAAATCTGGCCCCTTATGTCAACTTCTCTCATGGACACATTATTACTGGGGATCTCAGTATAGTTCAGGATGATATACTTAGGGATATTATGAATAAAGGGTCTAAATTTCGCATTCCATTCTGCCATCACCCAAACCAACTTCTTAAGTCTATATCATATGATTTTGATAAATTCATATATCATCTTGCTTGTTCACATTCCATTCCTATTGAAGCATTCCATCTATGGAAGTATACTACCTTACATCTACTTAAAAATGTTATATATATTATAAACATTAAATTAACGAAGCCTAGGTATCCTTATAAACAACTCCTATCTGCTATTAAATAACTACAACAACATTTTGTCATAACTTATGTAGATAAAGCTTCTAATAATTATGCCATCATTTGTAAAAAATATTATGTTTCTCTGTTGCAGAATTACTTAAAAAATAATCAAATTTTTAAACCCATTAATAATCAGTGTTTCAAAATCAAAACTAAAATGCTAAAATTATATACACAATTAAATATTAATTGTAAGTTTTTTAAATTTCCTTATGTTACTTTGGTTCCTAAATTCCATAAATCACCTAAATAGAATTAATGAATCTCTTAAATTTAGGAATTCAGGATATTTCATTTTGAACAATAGTTTTGATTTAGTAAATCACCTTAGCAAGCTTCCACAAATTCTTGGTTTCCATACATTTGATTTTAAAGGCCTATTTAATAATATTGTCATTAAATATTTATATAAAGTTATTATCTTTCTTTATCATGACTATCTATCTTCCAATAATGTTACATTTAATGTCAAAAACTTTTCTATGCTCTTGCACTTTGTGTTATACAACAATTATATTATTCAAGGTGATAACATTTATTTAGAAACATCTGGAGTACCATAAGGTGGCTGTAGTAGTAGTATACTCGCTAACTTATATCTTTATTATTATGAATGTCATTTTAACTCTAATTCATGTATTATATATAGATATGTTGACGACTTAATTTGTATTATCATTGATGATTCCTATCCAATTAATATTGATTTTTACCCATCTAACTTAGAATTAATTCCTAATGAGCCTAGAGTTAGTCAAACTGTAAATTATTTAGACCTAAATTTAGATACCCTCAATAATCATGTAATCAAAATTATATATGATAAAAAGATTCTTACAACTTCACTATCTTAAAGCTGCTATCATATCAATCTTGTAATTTTATTCAATTGTTTAGAAACATCATTTTAAACCAGCTATTTCGAATACATCGACTTTCTGATCCTCGGTTTCACTTTCTCCACATCAATAATCTTAAACGCATTTGTCAAAATTACCAAAATCCGGAAGTATTTGTAAATAATATTATTAATAATTTCAAATATACCACGTAATAATTTTACACATGCAATATTTATCTTTGATTGGATAACTCAATGTTGAGAATTCACCCATTCTTATCACCTAACTTACCACTTGGCCTGAATCTAATACTGTTTACTATTTTCGAATGACTATTTTCCACTTGCCCTGAGTCCTATACTGATTACTACTTTTGAAAGTCTCTATACATATTATGTATCGTTCAAATGTATTCATTCCGGTGCCCATACGCATTGACGAAGTGAGGTGAAATGCTCAGTCGCTTATTCAACTTACACGTGGTAGCAATGCTTGTGAGTTCATTTTTTTGTTCGAGGAGGTATTATTTTTCTGATTTGTAATTCAATTGATTTATTTTTCTCTTTCCACTAGCCAGTAGACAGTTCCAATGGTGTCTATAGTTAAATAATCTCGCCTTTGTCAGAAACTGGCTATTCTATCGGTTTTAATTCGAATTGTATGGCTGTCCTGATAAGAATGCAATTTCGAACTAACCGCCATTTATTGTGTAGTTTCAATTGATTGTTCTCTATGTCTTAATCTTTTATCTTGAGCTAATTATTATAGCCTTTTCTCATTTTTGCCGTGTTTTCTTTTTATTTTTATTTATATACTTTTAATTGTGAATTTTTTATCCTAATATTCTTCTCATCCCCCTTTCCATTGTAGTGATATGTTACCTTCTATTTTTATCCTTAGTCTCGGTCTATAGTTACTCATTTGTAACAGATATGCTAGAGATAGGTTATTTTGTACATACAGTAGTTTATGCATAATTTTCGATTAAAATCTTTCAATTTATATATATATATATATATATATATATATATATATATATATATATATATATTTATATATATATATATATATATATGTATATATATATATATGTATATATATGTATATATATATGTGTGTAAAATATTCTAGGTGTGAGTTAATGATTATTTTATAAGACTTTATAAGTGAATAATTATTGGCAATATTGCTTGTAAAATATTGCCAATAATATATATATATATATATATATATATATATATATATATATATATATATATATATATATATATATATATATATATATATATATATATATATATACTTTTGATCTTCAAACCATAAAACATAAAATATTCTAGGTGTGAGTTAAATAATATTTTATAAGAATTTATAAATGAAAAATAATTGGCAATATTTGTAAAAATCAAAATTTTGGAATGTGTAATGAACGTCATGTGTTGGTGATAGCAGTTTTATATATTTTTTATTCAAATTTTCATTTTACTCTTCTTACATACAAGGGAAGCATTGTAATGGAGTCGTAAATCCGCCACTTATTTCCCACACTTCCACATAATTTTAGCAGCTCTGAGCACGAAATTTTTAAATGATGTTATAAAGCTTATCATATTCAATTCATTTGCTTCAAAACCTGCTTTAACGCAAGCATAGATGAGGAAGTATACGTTGCAGCATATTTTATTGTGTTATTGGTATTTATGGAATCTGGAAACAGTGTTCAAGGCTTTTGCTCTTCGATTTCGTGAGTACAAGGCCTTAGTGGCTCATTTCCTGAAGCGTATGGTATGGAGGATGTAAGTTTATGATGACAGTGAGTTATAGTAATTTCTGATGAGTGGTAAAGTAGACCACTGACCAATAAATGTCCATATGTTCATAATATATCCAATTCATCGTTTCAATAAGAATTGCCTAGTTTTACGCAAATGTGGATACAGTTCATTAGTTGGAGGTCTGAGGACATTGCCCGTGGGTCTGTTTGTGTGCCTAAGAGTGTCTAGTCTAAGGACAACAGTTTTCATCTGGTGACTGAAGCTGTGAACAACTTGAGAAAATTGAATGAAATTAAACACGATTATTTTAGCAACCTAATTAATTAATATTTATATTAAATAATCTGTAACATTACTAAACTTTAATACTGACTCTCAAGTTTTCAGAACATTGATTTAAACATCCCATAAGATGTCTGTATAGGATGATCCAAGTACAGATGCCTGCACAGCATATTTAAATGCTGGTGTTACCTTTGCTCACATGAGCTTAACTAACAACACATGATCCTCGGCACATTACGGATATTTAAACTATTTTCAGTGTATATTACTGCATATTAACACCCTACAGTATATAAACGTATGAATTCCACAATATTATAAGTTCCATTTACAGGCGATATACTGTTATGTATATCCACAGGCGGAAATAGGGGTATTCCACATTATTATAACTTCCGCTATACATTACTAAGTATAACTACAGGTAGAAAATATTTCTAAGCTTCGTGGTAATTGATATTTCGTGTTATCGATTTTTGTGTTAATTGGATTTCATTATTTTTTCATATATTTTAAAATTTCACCGAATTATTACAACTTCGAAGTATAATAGTGATAATCTTTGAAAAATAATGTATATTTTTCTTTCCCTGCAATTCATGGTAATGTATAGAGAAAGTATTGGAATCATACCAAAAATTGCAACTCAAGTTTTCGACGGATCTACACGTTTCGAGTCCTCTAGAATACGAAAAAACTATTTTAGCGTGACGTCTGTGTGTGTGTCTGTCCGTGTGTCTGTCTGTCTGTGCAATGTATGTATCCACTCTAACTAAAAAACTAATGGACCGAATTTCTTAAAATTTGGTATGTAAGTCACTTGGGTGAGACCCTGGTGCTGATTAATTTTTGGTAGGATTCGTAAAAACAAAACCCACATTTTTTGGCGAAATGGCCCATAAAAATGTCATGTATCTACTCTAACAAAAATACTAATTGACCAAATTTTACAAAAGTTGGTAGATAAGTTACTTGTAGGATGCTCTGGTGCTGATTAGATTTTGGTACGATTCGGGAAAAGAACAACCTGCCTTTTTTTACAAAATGGCCCGCAAAACTCTAAAAAAGTAAAGACTACGTATGCTGAAATGTATCAATTAAATTCTTGTTTTATACGTAATTTTTAACGAGGAAATGAATATAACACACTCCGTTATACTTTAAGACTAACCGTTCTCAAGATATTAGAGATTTCTTGCTTGTTACGCCGCTATCGGAAAAATGTCCAATCACCAAGTAAAAACAAAAATTGAATTAAAAATGCAAATTTACTCTTATTTGGTGCAATTAAACTCAATCTAATACATTTTTAATTAAATAAGGTGAATATGAATTTGAGTCTGCAGGGAAAATCATGTGCTGCTCACATCAGATTTTTAATATTGCATCAATTACGAGAAAAGGCCATAAAAATTATCAGGAGTTTTAGTATTATAGTCATTTAAATCATACTCAAACATCAAAACACCAAATACCTGAGTCGAATTTATTAATGAATTTATATTATCTTCCGAAACATTTTCTTCTCAAACATCTAGAGAATCACATAACGTCATGAAATGGGAAGTAATGGCCAAATCCCTGGATGTCCATTACGGAAATTCCTTAACACATCATTATTTTTGAGTTACCTCTTAAAAGACATGCCTGAGCTCTAATGAGTGATTCTGACGGTGGGAGAGAAAACTTTTCTGAAGTCAATTATCATTAAGTAAGAATTTTGATCGAAGTTTCAGATATAATATGAAATTATTCTTTCTGTTGTGATGTAATTCCTGGAGACTCCATTAAAAAAGTGTATAATTTAACTTTCAGAAATCTAGCTGTATCATTAATTGATATGTGTTTTAGACATTTAATTAACGTCATTTTAAAGAATATTTTTTTAAATTTTTATTGAATTTTTGTTTCTATTGTCACTAACCGTTATTCGTTTCCTGATAATGTACATGAAACTTTGTATGATTATGGCAATTTTTAAATGCGAGGTAGGATTCAAAAGTTCCCGGACTGAGTGTATAACTTATAAAATATTTGCAGTAGAACGACTACGATAACATTTCTGTGTTACTACGTTCTCCCCCTCTTCTAAAAGTGGTTTGACCCAAATCACGTGGTCGGTGGCTCGCCCCGGCGTCGTATTTTGCAGACGGCTGCACTTAGTAACCCGCGATTGAAAGAAATGGCGTTTGTTGAGCATAGAATTTATATCATATTTTGTATTCGCTTGGAAAAGAGTACTACGGAGGTATATGAAATGTTGAAGCATGTGTACGGCAGTGATACATTATCACGAACGCAAGCTTTTGAGTGGCATCGACGTTTCAGAGAAGGCAGGGAAAGTGCCGAAGACGACGAACGCGTTGGCCGGCCGCAGACTTCCGGCACCGCTGAAAACAGGTTTCTGCGACGGTACGTGTGAACAGACAGCAAACAATAGCGGAAAAGCAGAATTAGTTGGGATTTCCGAGGCCACATGTCAACGGATACTAAATAAGGATCTTAACATGCATAGAGTGTGTCAACACATCGTTTCCCGCATGTTAACCGAAGACCAAAAGGAAATTCGAATGGAAATGGTGGGGACTTAATTTCGGCTGTTGACAAAGATCCTTCGCTACTTGGCAGAATTGTTACTGGAGACGAGAAAAGGTGTTTTTTTCCGACTAGCTGCTAGGCAATCCAAGACAGCATCGGCAACGTGGAAATCACCACAATCTCTATTGAAGCAGAAATTCCACCAAGATCGCTCTAAAGGGAAGGTCATGCTAGAAGTGTTCTTCGATATCCAGGGCATTGTGCATCTGGAATTTATCCCTAAAGGACGCACTGTGAACAAGGAACTCTATGTAGACATCCCGCGTCGTTTGCGCGAGTTGATCCGAAAAAAGAGACCAAAACTGTGAGCTAAGCAGTCATGGGTGCTTTTGCATGACAACGGTCCTGCACACCGATCCCTCCTCGTCGCTGACTTTCTTGCGAAAACGCAAGCAACTGTTTTGCCACATCCCCCCTACTCTCCTGGTCTCGCCCCCTGCGACTTCAGCCTAATTCTTGAACTGGCAAGTCGCTCACAGGGTCGTCGATTTCAATCCGCAGATGAAGTTAAAAGTGTATCGCAGGCTGAATTAAAAGACATGGCTGAAAATAGATTCTAGAAGTGTTTCGATAACCTTTGCAAGCGATGGCGAAAGTGTGTTATTGCGCAAGGGTCTTATTTCGAAGGAGGATGTGTTTCAGCATTTTAATTGATAATATTTTTTAAGTTATAGACTCAGTCCGGGAACTTTTGATCCTACTCCGTATAAGAGTCTTGCAAATGTTCAGAGTGATAGGAGGGAAGACTTTTGAATTTTCAATCATTATTTTGTACTGTTGACCAAAAGGATATTGGCCAAAGGTTGAAATTAGTCTATATGTACAATTTCAGTATTTTGTGTTTTGACGTCTGCCTGTAATAGAATATCAAAAATTCGCAAGATTTGATCTTTGTAGAGAGATACCAAAAACCCGGATAATGCATATGGTATAAACATACACAGTATAGAATTTGATGAATAAAAAATTAGATGAATTGGTCTTAAGATACAATAAATACGTATTGTACACGGATAGATACACACAGTTAGGCGCATGAAAAATGTAATTGATTATATTTAAACTATGTCCGAATATAGTGAAGTTTTTATGTCTAATTTCAAATATTGACCTATTTTCCACACTCTACATACACTATCGACTGTTCGTTAATGCACATATACGTATAATTCGCATATAATATATATTGTAACTATTAACATTTGCAAACGATCTCAAACACTACGAGTTATACACATATATTTATACCTTAAACATATTTCATCTCAAATCTTTATGACAGGAGTTTCAATATTTCATCCCGTCTTTAGAATGTAATTAAAAACCAATTACAAGAATTTAAAGTTGTACTTATATAATGAGGTATATGAAATCCTCTTAAGCATGCAAATGATTTATATTGCGCAGGCTTTAATTAATATCCTTTGGGCATCTTATAGTGCATAATTCAAATCATTCGCGCTGTTAAGAAGCGACAAATTCGCAGCATTTTCTTCATTCATTTGCAAAATAGACGTTATTGATGGTAAGATATTTTAAAATAAATTTTTTAAGTTTACAATGTTTGGAATGTAACAAAATTTCACTAATGTTCTTAAAATTGATAATTTCTCACAGGTGGGAAAAGGACTGTTGCAATATATTTTGCAAAGTATATGTGTCTACTTTTGGATTCAGAAGCGATTGGTATATAATATTTTAAAGGGAATATGTAGAAATTAGCTCAATTCGGTATGTCGATAATAATATATGTTTTAAGACCTGCTGAACACGTTTCGACTATTTTTATAGTGTTGTCCATCTGCTTGTATGTCTGTTTATATGTGTGTGGTTGATTTCTTGTGTATACTATAGTAATAACAAATATTAAAGGATTTTCATGAAATTTTATAACCGGCGTTTTTATAAAAAAAAATTTAGAAAGAGATATATTTTTTTAAAATTTGAGCAAAAACTTTAAAATTTGTTCGAAATTTTATATTTTTTTTACATGGCAGCTCAGGACAAAAGTTGATATAATTATGCATAAAAAGGTTTAGTTATGGCTATATAGTAACGATACTTAAAAGTTTCACTCATTGATTGTGAAAAATAGTCGCTATGCAGTTTTTACTTTCCTTATATACATAATGTATAAGGAAAGTTTTGTGAAAGGGATCGAAAATTCGAATTCGAATTTTCGACGGAAGAGCACGTTTCACGCATCCCTTATCACGAATCAAACATTTTTGAGGTGATGTCAGTGTGTGTGTGTCAGTGAGCCTGTGTAGACGATATCGTACGAACGAATGAAGCCATTCAAATGAAATTTGGTACAAAAATCACAATCCATGAATACTGGAAGCCTATTGTTTTTAACAGTAATCGAATGTTCAGAAGCCCCCTAAATTTTCCAGTGAAATTTTAAAAAAAACATCAAAAAATCAAAACCTTTAATAAAGTTAAGCAAATAGACAATTCTTATATAATTTTTCCTTAGAAAGCAATTGACATAAACTTTAGAACGCTAGCATGAACAGTTCTCGATATATTGTACATTTTCCAAATAAATTTATCAAAAAATCCCATAAATTCAAAAAAAATATTAACTTTTGAGAAACATGTTCACTTTTCATATGTAATATTATGTGATAAATTTGGTGACATCATTCTCGTGGATCTAGCTCGTTCCATTCATGAGAAAAGATATTTTGAGGAATACTTTTGTATTTGAATGGCAATAGTCATTTATCTGCTATAAGAATAATTTATTTCTCAGTCCATAACGCTTGGCGAGATTTTGGCGACGAATTTAGCGGAATATTGCCAACTTGGCGACTCTTTGAAATGTTGCCAAATTAACGAAAATCTCGCCAAATGGATAAAAATGGGGCTAAATCAATGAAAATGATGACTAATTGTAGAAAATTCAATATCTTGGAAAGAATATAAGTATCTACTATAAGAATAACATTTTTTTTAACTGTAAAAGTAGTAAATTCATTGCACTATATAAGGAAAGTCATGTGTTGCCCAAATCAGATTTTTTTTGTTTGTGACGCCGTTAGCCCACCTCGGGGGGAAAGTTAGCCCCCATGGGGTACATGTCAAGTATCGTATCAATCAAAATATATATTTAAAAGCCCGTGAAAGTGAATGGCAACACGCTATAATTGTAATCATTTGGACCCATGATGCCGTTTTTTAACACTTTACAACATAGTTGAAAAGTGTTTATGACTTTATTCATTCTGTCTGTCTGTCCGTTAGCACGATAACTGCCGTAAAAATGACTTTATCAAAATGAAATTTTAGTATGCTTTTCAGATGGTCAGTGGGACCTATGGGAATATAAATAAATAATATCACACAATTAGTTTTTTATTGAACCCGGGTTAAAAAAATGAAATACATTGAACCCTATGGGACCAAATTTTTCAAACATTTTTTAAGCAAATTTAAAATGCACAAATTGATTCGAAATATTTAGAAAATTTTCACATTATCCCATAAAATATATATAAAAAATTTCAGTAAAATATATTAAGTAGTTTTTTAATTAAACATTATTTAATATAGGGAAAAAACAAATTCAATTAAATTCTGACTATTTGGATATCCTTCAGAAAGAACAAGAAAGATCAATCATGCATAAGCATTGATTATGAAACACTTTCCAACTGAAATGTAATTTCATTTAAAAATTTCTAAAATGTGATACATTCAGTGGTGATATATTTTACATTATCACAGTGCTAGAGTAACTTATTATACTTAAATATTTAAAACTGTATCGAAATATAAATCACCTCTATGCAAAATCAATGAATATTTGATTCATATAACTTGTATTCCAGACTCCAGAGCTAAATTATTTTGTGTTAAAAAAATTCAGCAATTCTTATGTAATTCATCTTACAATCGCTTGAGATATTTGCATTCTGTATATACTAAAATTAGCCATCGTTGAAGAAATAATAAAAGTTTAGGGATCATTTAAAATCACAACAATTGCAATTGCATTGGCACGGAATTTAGATACACAGATAATACACAGATAATATATGTGTGTATGTGTATGTACTCAAAGTATTGGAATCGTGCCGAAGATCGGAACTCGAATTTTCAAAGGATCTACACGTTTTAGGACTTCTAGAACACGACAAAACTATTTTTAGGAAGACGTCTGTGTGTGTAAGGGTGTATCTGTGTATGTTACTGCGTGTCTGTGTGGATATTACATCCACTCTAATTGAAAAACTAATGGACCGAATTTCATACAATTTGGTAGGAATGCTTTTTGTGGGAAATCCTGATGTTCATTAGATTATAGTACGATTCGTAATAAAAGAATCAGCCTTCTTTGCGAAATGGCCGCAGAAATTGCCTTTATCCATTCTAGCTAAAAACTAATGCAACAAATTTAACAAAACTTGGTGTATAATATTTCAATAACCTACAAGTGATTTATATACCACATTTAACAAATTTTGTATATAAATCATTTGTAGGTTATTCTAGTACGATTCGGGAAAAAGGAACGGGCTATTTTGCGAAATGGCGGGAAAAAATCGTTATATATAAAAATAAAAGACTACGTGTGCTCAATTATATCAATTAAATTCCTATTTTATACGTGATGTTTGACAACAAAAAGAATAAGACTAACCCCATTACTCTAGGACTAGCCGTTCTTGAGATATTCTAGTTTTTTCGTGTTTTTCGCAACGTCTCCTTTGACAATAAGTCCAGCTATCAAATGAAAACCAAATTTATGTTAAACGTATAAATTCAATGTCATTTAAAATACTTATGGTTGTTATTTTGTGCAGATAAGCTCAAATTATTATTGAATAAATAAAGAGAACGAATATGAATGTCTGCAGGGAAAGACATGTGCTGTCCACATCAGAATTTTTAACAATATTACAACAATGATTTATAGAAGTGAACAGGGATTATTTTCAGGTCATTTCGAAAAAAATGTATGATCTATATTTAAAGATCCATCAAATTTTTGTCGAATAAAATGTTCAGCAAATTTAAGCTGTGTACCAAATTTTAACTCTCTGGGACGTAGGAAAGTGCATTAAAAATGCCATCAAATAAGTATATCACGAAGGGTTATATAAAATTTAAAAAAATGAAAAATTGTTATCTACCGAATTTACTTTAAAATGTGAAGCCTCTCCCATATGCAAAACGTTTAAGCAAATAAAAAGATATTTATTATACAATATATCTCTCTTTTCCTTCTGGAAGATATCCCAAAGACAGAATTTAATTGAATTTGTTTTTTTCCCTATATTAAATAATTTTTAATTAAAAAACTACTTAACATACTTCACTGAATTTTTTTTTATATATTCTATGGAATAATGTGACTATTTTCTAAAAATTTCGAAACAATTTGTGAATTTTAAATTTACTTAAAAAATGTTTGAAAAATTAGGTCCCATAGGGTTCAATGTATTTCATTTTTTCAACCCAGATTCAATAAAAAACTGATTGGGTGACATTATTTATTTATATTCCCATAGGTCCTACAGACTGTCTGAACAACATACTAAAATTTCATTTCGATAAAGTCATTTTTACGGCAGTTATCGTGCTAACAGACAGACAGACAGACAGAATGAACAAAGTCATAAACACTTTTCAACTTTGTTGTAAAGTGTTAAAAAAGAGATATATTATATAATAAATATCTTTCCAAGACATTAATTATTTTGCATATGAGAAAGACTTCGCATTTTAATATAAATTTGGTAGATAACTACTTTTCAATTTTTTTATTTAATTTTATATAACTTTTCATGATATACTTATTTGATGGCATTTCTAATGCACCTTCCTACGTCCTAGAGAGTTAAAATTTGGTACACAGCTTAAATTTGTTGAACATTTTATTCTACAAAAATTTGGTGGATCTTTAAATATAGATCATAGATTTTTTTCGAAATGGCCTGCAAATAATCCCCGTTCACTTCTACAAATCACTGTTGTAATATTGTTAAAAATTATGATGTGGGTAGCACATATCTTTACCTGCAGACTCATATTCACATTCTCTTTATTTCTTCAATAATAATTTGAGTTTATTTGCACAAAATAACAGCCATAAGTATTTTAAATGACATTGAATTTGCACGTTAAACTTAAATTTGGTTCTCATTTAATAGCTGGACTTATTGTCAAATGTGGCGTAATATGATATTTTGATATGATATTTTGGTGATATTTTTGATATGATATTTGATATGATATTTTTAATATGATATTTTGGTAAGCAATATTCATAAGAAATGTAAATATGGCCTTTAACCAATAATATTCATGGTATTATGAAGACATTGAAATTATTATTTAACTTCTAATTTAATTATGACTCTGAAGAGATTACTTATAATAATTCAATAATGCATTAGAGAAATTAGGAGAGCCATTAAGGTATTTATCATAGTAATTATAATTTATGTATCACTTTCTCTGAGAACGACCATCCGCTATTAGTATTCAGTCAATCTCTCCCAGAGGCCTTTCTCTAAGAGGCCTAGACTTAAATACCTGGAATTTCTTGTCTGAATAACCGAATATCAACCGGGAGTTTTTCACTGGTTTTTCACTTGAAATCAATGGTTGGAACAAAGTTCAAGGATCGCGGTCGTTTGGAATTCTCTTATCCGGTGGCGATCTTTCTCTGACACCCTTATCTCTGTGCTTCCAAAACTGGGAAATAACGGTCCTGTCGATCGAATTCGAACTATAAATTCGATATTCGAACGATATTCGATATTCGATATTCGTCGATATTCGAACTATAAATTCTGCTCCTCTAGACCACCTGAAAATAAAGAAAAATTTAGAATTTTGAAAAATGAAGGCGTTCCAGGCCCTCCAGGGTAATTAAAGATTAAAGATTCATTTCGAATCCAAATTTAATCCACTACAAAGGTCCATAAGGAAAAATCCTCTGTCTAAGAAAAACCTCAGAGAGTCGTCCGAGAGGACTTCTCCCGATCAAGTTCAGGGCCAGAGAGACAGCATCTACTGCGAAATTTGCTAATATATTCTGGCGAAAATAAAAACCATTGGTCTAAATCAAAGGCGCGCTTTCAAACTTTCACTCCTGGGACCGTTCACGTCACAGCTCGCAGAGGCGAAAATCAGCCAGGGCATGAATCAAAAAAAGAAAGGGTTTGCAGCGCGGCATTCAACCGGCCGAATTCCCACGCTTGCAGGCAGGAACCGCTGACATATTCGGAATTATAAAGTGGAAGTTAAATGGCCTCTCAGAGAGAACCGATTTATGTAGAAATACAAAATGTCCAAAATGTCACTATGACATTATAGTTTATTTTCACACGTTATTTGTTGGAAACGCAGTGAGCATGCGCAGTTTAAAATTGAGCGCTCCACTCTTTTACAGTACACTTTAATATTTGAAAATTGTGATTTTGCAAATATACGTAGAATTATACGTATGTATGCAAAATTTCATCTTTCTACCTTTTGTAGTTTTCGAGTAAAGAGGATAACAAAATTCAGGCAAATGTTGATTTCGGTTCGTTGAAATGGGAGAATGGACTCCTCATCGCTTTTCAATAAAAGTCTACGTTTTATATTATTTCAGTCAAAGCACAAAAGTGAAAATCAATGTAAATAGTAAGTCTTATAGAAATAAGAAAATTGATGAAAAACTCTTGTTGAAGTTTAGCGTGTGTTGGCAATAAGGTCGATGCTTCAAATGTTGTCGAAAGCCAAACTTTAAAGGTCGAATTACAATTTAAATCAATAGTGCTATGTAGCCGTTCTTTTTACACATATTGTAATTTCATGGACTAATTAGCTAATCCAGATTTTAGATTATATTTCTAAATGCGACATACTTGAAACTATAACAAGAAAGCCCCCTTCATAAAGTTTGTAATAGTATCATAATTCTTCATAAAATCGTAAATAGAAAATGATTTATTAAGTGTCATGCCTATAATTTTGATAATGTGATTCATACAGTTTCCAACGCCAAGTCATCTGGACATTTAATCAACAGTAAATGATCCAATCCTATATCGTCCAAATAATCATCTGAGAAAAAGGACAACTCAAGATTGGTGTACGCAAAAACACAAAAATATGCATCAACAATGCCAGACAAGTTCAAACAAAGTAAAATAGGTCCCAACGAGACGAAAGCTGGTTTAAATGATGTACATTAGCCATAAAAGTAATATATATGTAATATATATGTAATCTATGTATACATTAGCCCAAAATGTAACGCATCAAAAATATGGAAAAAGTTATTGGGCTAGTTAAAAATAGAGTACTGGAAAAGTCATTAACTAAATGACTGGAATATTTTTAGTTTGGCAGGTTCTAAAGTTTCTTCTGTTTTTGCCTATATTTACACTTTGAGTTTGTAACGAAGGGAATTTAGAAAATCGTCGAAAGAGCAGGATCATGCATTTTTATTTTATTTGTGCTTGAATAACTTTCTCGAGTTTGCTTTATATCTTATAAGTATTTTAAAGAAATAAAATTCATATAAAATATATATAAATTATAAACGCGGACGGCTAAACAAGCTTTTTATTATCAAAAAAAGGTCAGAAAAGTTTTCCAACTATGTGAACATGTGTTTTACTTAAGAAGTGTAATTTAAAAGAAAATATTTAATATTTCTACGCTTCGAAAGGAAACAATATCCTTATAAACCTCTTGGTCGATTTCCTTCCCCATATACTTTCAAATATACGTTCCAATCCGGTATCTATTGTTTCCATGTTTTTAGGAGGATTGAGATTTTGAAATCACATATAGAGGAAGAATGCATTTTGTATTTCTTCAAGGATTCCATTTGAAATAGAATACGATTTTTTTAAAAATACGGTAAGGCAAGAACACTTTTTGAAAGATTCTAAGGAAAAATTTCAGTATTATATTGCAAGATTTTTCGTCCGGAATGTAACAATATGAAATGTCTTAGATTCATAGGAGGAAATGGTGTTCATAAAATAATTTTACTCACCAGAAGTTGTTTAAAACTTATATTAATACAAAATATATTATTAGAAAATATATTGGTTTTCAAATATTCGGAATATAAGGTTCATCTCAACTTTCACATATATGGATATTTCAGTGATTAGGTCCTTTACATATATCCCGTTGCTAGTATAGTTATACAAAAATGGTTTATCTTTCTACACAAGCTATTATTTTTTAAACATTTTTTAAACTCCATGCAGTAGCCATACTTCCGTAAATGTGTCAAGTCAAAAAACTCGAAAAAGTGCAAAGTAAACAAATAGGATTCAACCAGGATAGCAAGGGAGAGGAAAAGAATGGAAATGCAGCAAATGCCAGAGTGCATTATATATAAAAGCAGTTTACGCAAGTGTAATTCGTAATTTTCACCTTCATCGTTCTGTACCTCTGCTATATCCTTTAAGTAAGCCTTTTCTCCCTTTTTTGTATTAAATAGGGAATTATAATAACATGTCAGGAAGCCAATTGGATAATTCCGTTTTATTGCCTCCTTCATAATATTCCTATTAAGCATGATGCAATCAGGCTTGAAATTATTAATGCGTTGATTTCTTTTGAGGTGACAAATGACGACATTTCTGAACATGTTTTTGGTCAAATTGGACCTCCAATCAATAATGTGATTGATTTCCATATTGAAATTTTTACTGTTGTCATATAAGACGGTATAAGTATCATGTCTAATGTCATGTTTTAGAGTGATGTCTAGAAAATCAACACTATCTTCCTCCTTACTTATATTCTCGATCAATTCCAGTTCTTTTGGATAAAAAGTAAAATCAAATTGGGGTGTATTCTTATATTGCCCAATAAGGACATCGTCAATATAACGAAAATATGGCATTTCATATATATATATATATATACATAATATAATTCGTATATATCTCGGGGACAACTTGCCCAGTTATGGTGGTTCATAATATGGAAAAATAATATTATAATTATTTATTAATTATATAATTAAGTAAAAATGGATAATAATAAAATAAACTAAAAAAATTAGAAAAATAATAAAATCGGAAAATAAGATATATTAACAGTAATATTTGAATCACATTTTCGCTACAAAATTGTATCTTTGGCCAGTTTGATACAACGATTTGAGCGCCCTTATAATGGTGTTTAGAGGCAGTCTCGTTTATTCATTTCTTCTGTGAATCACTTGTTTAGTAAGAATTTTCATCTATACTTCATGTTCATAATATGTTCTACTTATATGGGTAATTGTCCTGTCTCCTGCTCTGGCTCCCAGGACGGGTCTGGGAGGGTCGCTGTGAACGTTTATTCTGACTCCCAGGTTGTATTTTGTCATGTTTTTCCCGATGCTGCTCGATATTTTTCATACTGTTGCGGCTATTTGCAGTTACACGTGGTGAAAAATAAGAGGTTCATGCCTCATGGTAATACTAGATTTCATAATTTTTCTTATTTTCAATTTTATCTCTTTTGGTATCTGTAGTCTGAGTTTTGGCATTTATAGTAACGTACTATTGCCACGTCAGAAACAGACATTTGTTTGAGTTAATTAGAATGAAATACTCAGACCTGAAAATCAATTTCATTCTGGTTAATCTTCGAATTTGGGCAGGTGCTGTTCTTTTCTATTATCGGCAATGTGTCCGCGGTTTTGCTGTTCTCAAGGACTCAAGGACGGGGGTTTAGTGAAGTGCCCAGGAGAGGATAGAATCCTCCCTTTAAACTTCAGACCAAAAGGAAGAAATCAGAAGATAAATTACTAAAAGGAGCTTTTACGACTACGGGATTCTTGGGGGGAGGCGACGACCGAAGTCATGCCCTTCCCCAAGTCTTCAGAAGGAGAAAGAGCTGGGGCCCAAGCGGGTTCCCAGCAGATGTTAATATATCATAATTACTTGAATTGATATTTTTATTATTACATTTTTCTAATATATATATATGAACTAAGCAACAGCAATTTATTACTATCGAATAGAATAATATATTTACCTTTGTTTTCCATATCACAGCAGAATAAAATATTGACACAGATCTCTATTTCTAAATTTTTACCTTTCACATACAATTCTTTTAAAATATTGTATTCTAAATACTTTTGAAATTGAGATTTTGACTGTTAAACAAGTTTTGTTGCGTGACACATTTAGAACTCTTTTGGAAAGACGACTGTACTTCTTTCTCAGTATGAATTTTCATTTGTATGTGTGCATGCGTTTCAGGCGTGGATAGGACGACTTACGAACAAATAATCATGTAACTACACGATTTGCTCTATGGATATGTAATGCCATAAGGTAATAAATGCAAATTTTATATCTCCAATTAAATCTACTGTTGTTAACATCGATAATAAATATGGTGTAAAGTTATATTTTACATGACAGTACCAGAGGGATAAAGTTTAAATTTCAGAATGACTGAACAATAAGCTTCTCCAGGATGAGGCCCGATACGACATTAGACATAATATATATTTATTAGGGGCGTTTCATAAAACTGCCGGCTAGTTTTCAACTTCCGTGAATATTATGCAAGTTCCGTGAATATACGGATCAAAGAGAGACACGGAAACAAACCATTGAATTATAAGTTAAAATAGCGGGAGAAAGTGACACAAGGAAGAACTTGCAAGCAAGAATAGTGCGATCCGTAGACAATGGACAGGGTCATCATAATCGACCTGCTGAACCTTTAGTTGAGTTCTGCATTTTGTCCAAAAATCACATTAAAGTTAGTTGAAGAAAATATGTTCGTAGAGAAAGTCTGCTTTAAGATGAATACATTGCAACCGAATTTATCGATTTAGGACTCACGATATAATTGTGTAAAACCCGAAATTGTCAATGACTAACATGCTTAAAGCACGTGTTTCAAGAGGAAACTGTAAGTTTCCGCTTGCCCAGCTCAGATAGAGATCGTTAATTATGAAAGTATTGTGAAAATATTAAAATACATGTTTCATTCGAAATTGTTTTAACACAACGATTCAAAAACTAATTTTCATCTTTCGAGTTATAATCATAAAAATGTCATCACACTTGCATTAAAGTCATAAAAATGTCATCACACTTACATTATAGTCATAAAAATGGCATTACACTTGCAGTATAGTGTTAAAGCGCGGAGCGTGACCTCCTTAAATTTGGAATTTAGAAGACCCAAACACCAGCACCATAGCAAAACCAGTGATCGAATAGGCCGTAAAAATAACCCCTCTGGTTCACCCTCCTGTCCGGAGAAGTAAATCTC
The DNA here is from genome assembly GCA_951213105.1 of Amaurobius ferox. Lineage (NCBI taxonomy): Eukaryota > Metazoa > Arthropoda > Arachnida > Araneae > Amaurobiidae > Amaurobius > Amaurobius ferox. Next base: position 32,556,463 of record OX578144.1, on the reverse strand, counting down.
TAAGATGATCTGTCCGGAAACACAGAAGAACAAAAACATTTAAAACTAAAACCCTGACCTTGAAAGGAACGTATTCATCTCCAGCAAAAATATTAAATAAAACAAAATCACAGAAAAATCAAAATAAACACACAAGAATTTAGAAATTAAAGAAAATCATCATTTATTAAAGTTATGTATAAAGTTATCAAAACACAAAAGCTGAATCTTTATCAGCACGCCACTGGACTCAGAAACAAAATACCTTATTTAAATGCCACAGGCTACAGAGTCGTAAAAATCAACTGTAATAAATCAGAGTGGCAAAATATTAAATAATTATAAACTTTATAAATTAAGGTGTGGTATAGTCAAAATAACTGGGGCGAGCACTCGAAAGGTTCAAAATTTCTGAATTTAAAACATTATAGATAATAAACTTCTTAATTTAACCATTGAAAGCATGTAATTAAATATAGGAGCGGGCAAAGGAGTTGCAAAGAGGTTAGGCTCGTCGTTCTAAAGTCTTCTTCGGGTGGTAAAATTTTAGTCTGAGATTTCCGGGGTATAAACCTCAGGGTTCGTATCGATGTTATAATCAAAAGCTTACCTCGAGCCACGTTGACGAAGGGGGCCTTCAAACAGACCAGAGGAAATCCTAGCGAGTAACACTCGCTCCATATAAAAACGGGCCGGCATACCAGCAGTGCCATATGGTTACATGGTCCGAACAGGCTCGTCACTCATGGTCTCCACACAGAAACAATCAGCCAGCACAACCCGGCTTCGTCAGGCATGGAGTCGCCCCCGGCATGGACCTCGGGTTATCCGGAAAGCCGTAAGCAGTGACAATGTTAGTCTTCAATCTGGTAGGGTCTCGGATCATCCGCACGCCTCATGGCCACATTTCCCCAGACAGCAATCACTCACGGATCTCAAAGAACCGGCACTGGCAGTCAAGTTACCGAGTCCGTCGTGATCATCGAAATTATCGGGGACCGAAGCCCGAACTACCGTAGAGTAGTCAAGCAGTCAAATGAAGAAATGCACGAGGTGAAAATGGTGTCTCAAGTATTTATGTCCGCCTCGCGGACGCAGAGAGAGCTATTATTTTTATATCTAAAGCGTCAAAATTCTTCTCACGCCATCAATACCAAATGCCTCCAAGTCGCGCCGCGCCAGCAAAAAGGGGAATCAAACCCGTCTCCCGTCGCGACTCACAGATACCACCTCTACATATTCTTTCTCACCAGAAACGTATACATCGCATACTAAACTAAACTTGGTACTTCCTTTTCGCCAGCCAAATTAACATAGAATTCAATGGAAGAAAAATAACTCTTATGCCCTCACGTTTAGAGCAGAAATAAATAGATAAAAAGCTTTAAATAAATTAGATGACTTGAAATGCATTATGAGTTTATACATAAAAACGAATGCGGGGTTTCGAATCCCGACATTACAATAGTCATTAAAATGGCATCACACTTAAAGTATAGTCATTAAAAATGGCATCACACTTAAAGTATAGTCATTAAAAATGGCATCATACTTGGAGTATAGTTTTGAGTGTTTTTGAAAACACCGATGTGATTTAAATTGTTATTTACTGTTTTGAATATAGAGCAGTTGATAAAAATATATACGACTATTTTTGTAGCATTTATTTATAATGAGAAATATTAAATTAATTTCAAATAAATGATTTAAAGAAGCAAAATTACCTTTATGGTAGAAAAATTGTAATCCCTGTCTTTTCTGCATATTTTTGGAATGATTGCAAATTATCCTATTTTAAATGCAGAGTAATGAGGTGGGTTATATGGACTAGGAGTTGTAATGGTAACTAATTACATAACACTAGAAGGTAAATCCGTCATATTACGAAATTAAAAATTTGCTACACATTGCCTCCCATTCGACGCTATTTTTATCAATTAGGTGACATTTTTATCAATTTGGTGACATTTTCGTCAATTTGGCAATATTTTAAAAGTAGCTAAGTTACCGATATCCCGCCAAATTTTTCGCCAACAATTACTGACTGGCAGTGAAATGGATTATTCATATAATCGTTTGTTAGGTTTTTTCCAAGATATTCAATTTTCTTCAATTAGTCGTCATTTTCATTGATTTAGCGTCAATTTTATCGATTTGGCGACATTTTCGTCAATTTAGCAGCATTTAAAAACACTAGCTAAGTTGGTGATATGCCACTAAAATGTGTCTCAAAATTTAGTCAATCGTTACAGACGGAAAAATAGGTTAATTTTATAGTAGATTCTTATATTTTTCCAAGATATTGAATTTCACCAATTAGTCGTCATTTGTACCAATTTGGCAACATTTTTTATCAATTTGGCAACATTTTCGTCAATTTGGCAACATTTTTTTATCAATTTGGCTACATTTTCGTCAATTTGGCAACATTTAAAAAATCTCACCAAGTTGGCCATATTCCGCCAATTTCGACACCAAAATTTAGCCACGCGTTACCCAGAGATAGATAGATAAACATACAGATAAATCAAAGTGTTTATATTATAAATTATAGGATATATTACGTACAGTCTAGAACTAGATATAATTTGTTGTTATTAAAGTGTCAAATTATTTAAAATTTAAGGTGATCCTGTCAGGTTTATCGTTAGTAATTATGCTGATTCTAGACGCATGTAGTTGTATTGTATATGTGGAAAACAGATGGCTACGTTGTGGACGCAAGGGACATTAAAATAGTATATATTAATGTCTACAATTTATTAGCATGGCAGACCGGCTGCCATTTTAAGAAAGTGTACGAAAACTTTTAAAAAATAATAGCTTGTGTACAAAACTTTGTTTTTATATATATTTATAGTATATATATATATATATATATATATATATATATATTAATATATATATATATATATATATATATATATATATATAATTATATAATATATATATAATATATATATATAATATATATATATATATATATATATATATATATATATATATTATATATAGTATATATATATATTACTATATATATATAATATATATCCTATATATAATATATATATATATATATATATATGGTATATATGAAAATGTCATAAAGCACTAAAATGATAAAAACTCTTAAAAATTCCTAAAAAGTTTTAAAGTCACAAGATATGTAGGCGCAATGCTGCTCAATAATGTCAAGTATAATAGTAGAGAAAAGATCTGCAAATGAATTATCAAAAAGGGGGAAAAACAGCAGGGAAATTCGAAATAATATAGGGGGATTGTGACCCCTAGTTACCGGTTAGAATCGACTTTTACTCCTTAGGAAGCACTCACGGAACCAATCTCCATACAACATTAAAGAAAAAGACGCATTCACCAATATGAACAAGGAACTGAAGGACACAAATTCAAATTTTCAAAAGTCAGGATATACAAGTAAGATCCGAAAACCGAACCGACAACTTACAAGAAAAACAACACCTCAACTGAACTCTTACATTCAAAAGAGAAAAGGGAGAAAAGCGTACTGTACTAGTTGAATCGTTGCCATTTATAACCCAAAACAAATCTGTTGCAAAAATCGGTTTCGAATGCATTTACAACCTTTTTGTGAAAGGCGTTATAATAATGTTTAAGGAATTCGAGGGGATAGTCTTGTTTCAAAGCCTGCGTGGTAAATATAACATCACTTTTCATACGATCATTATTGTATGTATGCAAACGAGGAATACGTATAAAGTGATTCAATATATATCTATCTATCTATCTATCTATATATATATATATATATATATATATATATATATATATATATATACACAATATACGACAAGTGCTATACGCAATCACAAAGATGTAAATTAATATTATCAAGTAACAGGCGCAAATGCTGCTCTTTAATCCGAAGTAAATATACAATTGAAATATACAATTGATATGTTTGTGTGCTTCTGACTAGGCACGTATGGGGGATCAACCTTTGCAATGCATTGGTTCCGTGAGCGTTTGCCCGAGCTGGAAAAGCAGCTTTAAACGGGATTAAGGAGTCGCAATCCTCCTCTGCCATTGTATGCATTGTATTTGGTTTCCCCTCCATTGAACTTTATCCTCTCTTTTGATTTCAATTATATATATATATATATATATATATAACTACTGTACTAGAATTAAACAATACGCATCGATTTGCTGTATCTATACATAGTATAAGTGTAACCATCACCATTCCACATGAGTCGTAGGAAGAATGAAAATCGATTTGTCGCCGGTCCCTAAAATGAGAGCAGCATAACTTTTTAAAAGAAACCAAACATTACATTAGGACATTTTTGAAAAGTGCCAAACCTTGCTTATATAGAAAATAGTTGAGCTATTTGGGGGATTTTGAAACGCGATTTATTTGAAGTTCAGAAGAACACACATGTCAACATCGCGTAAGATGTGAGGGCCAATTTCATTTTATGGCTACCTTTTGTAAAGATTTTGAGTAACTGTGACGTATTTGCAGTATTGATATTTATGACGTGGGGGGAGAATTCATTCTTTTGTTCAAGCTTTCTTATAAGTTTCAATTTATATTTCAGGCTATTTATATTTCTCGTGAGGTGAATTCTTAAGAAAATATTTTCATAAATTGTAGCAATTTGTTATACATTATTGCAGTTGCTTGATTGAAATATTTTGTGTTCTAAGTTTTCACAAGGAGAAATAACTGGTGTTGGTTTTAATGCAATTGGTATCTCATCTTGAAGATATAAACTTCCACGCAAAATTCTAGATAAATAGAAGTTTCAAGGAAATGTAAATTCATTAATCAGAAGTGACATCTCTAAGTACATTATCAGTTTAGTAGATTTCAATATGCTGAACGTTCTCGGATTCAAAGACGGTTATTTTGTGATGATGTCTGTATTTGGATGCCTTTGTCGGAACGGGTTTTCATGGACACCTTAGCTCCTCACCCAAGCCTTAACTACAGATACTTAAATCTTCAACACATATTCTTGCACTGTACTATTCCCCTTCTTTTATTTCTTTTTTTCCCATATAAATACACGTAATGTAACTGTAATTTAAAAGTCCTTTATGTAAAAAGCACAAAAATAATTATTTCTTTTTGCTTTTCCTACATATGAAACTTAAAATCCCTACATAAAATTTAAATTTGATTTTTCAGCGAAAGAGTATGTTTAAAGCATCCTTGAACTTGAATCGAACGTTTTTGTAGTGATATCGGTGTGTGTGTGTGAGTCGATATCTCACGAACAAATTAAGCGTTTTGAACGTAATTTGATACAATTATTACAATCAGTGAATACTGAAACTCTGTTGATTTTAAACGCGATCGAATGTTTGAAAGTCCCCCACCCCCCCAATTTTCGAATAACTGTGTGAAAAAATCATAACCTGTAATAACCATATATTACTAATCATTGCCGAAGCATTTTTTCTTATAATACGATTGACAAATTTTAGAACGATAACATGAACCGTTCACTAGATATTGCACGTAATTCAAACAAATTTATCAACACAATTTCTGATCTAAATACACTTTTCAGAATTTTTTACATCTGATGTGTAGCTGAGCAATTACATATGGACTATTAGCATTTCTAGCTAATCTTTTAAACTTAGCTTTTCCTGAAATGACCTGCATGAAACGGAAACCTTCTCAATACAGAAAATTCTTCCGATCCTCTGAATTCTGTTTAAGGCAAGTTCGACTGTACTAACAAATTAATTTAAATTGGCCATTCGTTTTCGAATTGTGCGGGTTCAATTTCTCACAGTGGAAATAACATAATTTTTCTATATTTATGGAAGGGACTAAAATAGTTTCCGCTTATTACAGTATTCCGTTTCGTGCAGGTTCTATTTCAAACAGGTTTGACTGTGTCAGTATTTATTGTCGCTTCAGTATTAGTGCTTGTTGGGAGGGTGTGCGTAGCAATATTTCATAATAGTCGTGCACGTTCTTGTCCTTTGTGGTCGGTCCTCAGGCCCCGACCTCGAAGGATGCAAATATCTTGATTACACCAGCTCTATAATAGCAACAATAATCGTTAAAAGGAACACTTAATGTAAATATTGATTGTCTTATTACCTCGTAAGTTTCTGAAATAACCGTTGGATACAGACATAGGCGTATGCAGCATTTTTTTCCAGGGAGGTGTTAAAATCGATTGCATTCAAGATCTGATTAACGTCATTTTTTTTTGGTTCCGTAGTTAAAAATCAGGAAATATATTCGTGTATCCATCTGTCACCCCTCCATCTCCTTCCATATTTAAAATATGACCTGTTCATTCAAAAATCTTAAAAATTGGCACGTAGATGCAGATTAGTTGAATAAGTCGGTCAAAAAATAAAATACATTTAAACAAATGGAGTAGGATATCAAACAACAAGAAAGATCAATCATGCATAAGCATTGATTATGAAACACTTTCCAACTGAAATGTAATTTCATTTAAAAATTTCTAAAATGTGATTCATTCAGTGGTAATATCTTTTACATTATCACAGTACTACAGTAATTTATTATACTTAAATATTTAAAACTGTATCGAAATATAAATCATCTGATTCTTTATGCAAAATCAATGAATATTTCATTCATATAACTTGTATTTCAGACTCCAGAGCCTCCTGTGAAAAAAATTCAGCAATTCTTATGTAATTCATCTTACAATCGCTTGAGATATTTGCATTCTGCATATGTTAAAATTAGGCTTCCTTGAAGAAATAATAAAAGTTTAGGGATCATTTAAAATCACAACTATTGTAATTGCATAGGCACGGAATTTAGATACACAGATAATACAAAGATAATATATATGTGTATGTGTATGTACTCAAAGTATTGGAATCGTGCCGAAGATCGGAACTCGAATTTTCAAAGGATCTACACGTTTTGGGACTTCTAGAACACGAAAAAACTACTTTTAGGAAGACGTCTGTGTGTGTAAGGGTGTATCTGTGTATGTTTCTGTGTGTCTGTGTGGATATTACATCCACTCTAATTGAAAAACTAATGGACCGAATTTCATACAATTTGGTAGGTATGTTTTTTGTGGGAAATCCTGATGTTCATTAGATTATAGTACGATTCGCAATAAAAGAATCTGCCTTCTTTGCGAAATGGCCGCAGAAATTGCCTTTATCCACTCTAGCTAAAAACTAATGAACCAAATTTAACAAAATTTGGAGTATAATATTTCAATAACCTACAAGTGATTTATATACCAAATTTAACAAAATTTTGTATATAAATCATTTGTAGGTTATTCTACTACGATTCGGGAAAAAGGAACGGGTTATTTTTGCGAAATGGCCAGCAAAAATCGTTATATATAAAAATAAAAGACTACGTGTGCTCAATTATATCAATTAAATTCCTATTTTATATGTGATTTTTGACAACAAAAAGAATAAGACTAACCCCATTACTCTAGGACTAGCCGTTCTTGAGATATTCTAGTTTTTTCGCGTTTTCGCTACGCCACCTTTGACAATAAGTTCAGCTATCAAATGAGAACCAAATTTAAGTTTAACGTGTAAATTCAATGTCATTTAAAATACTTATGTTGTGCAGATAAACTCAAATTATCATTGAATAAATAAAGAGAACGAATATGAGTCTGCAGAGAAAGACATGTGCTGTCCACATCAGAATTTTTAACAATATTACACCAATGATTTATAGAAGTGAACGGGGATTATTTTCAGGCCATTTCGAAAAAAATGTATGATCTATATTTAAAGATCCATCAAATTTTTGTCGAATAAAATGTTCAACAAATTTAAGCTGTGTACCAAATTTTAACTATCTAGGACGTAGGAAAGTGCATTTAAAATGCCATCAATTAAATTTATCAAGAAGAGTTATATAAAATTTAAAAAAAATAAAAAATTGTTATCTACCAAATTTATTTTAAAATATGAAGCCACTCCCATATGCAAAACGTTTAAACAAATGGAGAGATATTTATTATATAATATCTCTCTCTTTTCTTTCTGGAAGATATCCCAAAGTCAGAATTTAATTGAATTTGTTTTTTCCCTATATTAAATAATTTTTTTAATTAAAAAACTACTTAACATATTTTACTGAATTTTTTTTTATATATTCTATGGGATAATGTGAATATTTCCTAAAAATTTCGAAGCAATTTGTGAATTTTAAATTTACTTAAAAAATGTTTGAAAAATTAGGTCCCATAGGGTTCAATGTATTTCATTTTTTCAACCCGGGTTCAATAAAAAACTAATTGGGTGATATTATTTATTTATATTCCCATAGGTCCTACAGACCGTCTGAACAACATACTAAAATTTCATTTTGATAAACTCATTTTTACGGCAGTTATCGTGCTAACGGACAGACAGACAGACAGACAGACAGACAGACAGAATGAACAAAGTCATAAACACTTTTCAACTTAGTTGTAAAGTGTTAAAAACGCACATCATAACATAAAGAAAAATAACAGTTTTGGAGACTTTTCGCATCAAATCTGTTTATAACCCCACCTATGTCTAATCTTCATATTACGTTCTCAGTTCTCATACATTTCAGATAAGAATTTTTTTAGCGAGGTAAGAAATTTAATTTTTCTTTAATAAATAATAAATTAATTGTTATTAAAATATTCTGATAACATTACAAAACATTTTAAGCTATGGTTCTAAATAAAATAACATATTTCCAGGGAGTGATTTGGCTCCCCCGACTACCCTAAATACATTCATCGATACAGGGTAAGAGGGTAAGAACTGAAAACACCGTGGCGAACAACTAGAATTTACCCCTGTAGCAGTGGTGGCTCGTGAGCAACATATAGAGGGAGGCGCTCTTCTATGTATTTATGTATATATATCCCTCAGTTTGTGCCAACTACGTCTTTTAGACTTCGAGTTCTTCGTTTGTCCGGCACTGATAAATTGGCTCCGACGTTACCTCGAAACAGCTGTATGCCAAATTATTATTTTACTTGACTTGATATACGTTGTGCAAGTTTTCTTAAAATGAATAGGAACCTATTGCAACCATGAAAATTATTTGAATACATTTCTAAATAAATTTGTATCAAATTTGTAAAAATTAGATACTCTCAGGCGTATGCATGGGCAGTATTTTTTTATGATTAGCGCAAATGTTTTTACACCCAAAATGTACACAATTTTTCTCACATACACTCTATGGCTAATAGTTTTGTACCTGATCGTCCTTGTAGCCCAAACAGTAACATAATTAAAGAGCGGAAACCAAATAAATCTACGGCCGTTTATATGTAGAAACGAAAAAACTATTTTTAATATAAGTTTAAGAATGAATTTGGAATTTACAGAAAATTCTTATGCTTTATGCTTATTTCTATTTGTCTTTAAAATGATACTAGCGAGTTCTGCCTGCTATCAGTAACTACCAACAGCAATTGGTTTTTATAGCAATAAGCAGTTAGCTCGCTGCGAGGGCGCAATAAAAGTGGATCAAAGTTTAGAGTGAGCAGATCGGTAGGTCCATTGTAGAGTAAAAAATACAGCGTGAAAATTGCATCAAAATCGGAGCAAGACTCACTAAGATAGATAAAAATGTAAATAAATAAAAGAGGACGGTCTCCCCTCTTCCACCACGGTTGTTTCATATTACACGATAACAGACGATGTTTGTGTGTCGACGTGTGTGTGTAAGATCTGTAGCGGAAAATGTAAACATCGTATGGCCTTGAAATGTCATACACGGATATTTCAGGAACAAAGGGGATGTATTTTTTGTAAAACTAAAATTTGGAATTGAGACTACTTAAAGTAAAAGTTACGCCCAGGAGGTTGACATAATAAGGTTGTATATCTATGTCACCAGCAAAATCTAAATCACTCAATTAGAAGGCGAAATAAGAAATTTGGGGATGGGGGCTAAACGAACAGAAAGTTGACACCCAGAAACCCAAGTTACGCCCAGAAAGATGACACAATAAATATGTATATCCAGTTCACATGTACAAATGGTGCCGGGACTAAAGCCACCAGCGGAATCAAAATCGCTCAATTAGGAGTCGAGCTGTGAAATTAGAGGGGGACTACTTAAAGTAAAAGTTGCGCCAAGGGGATTGATACGAAACAGATGTATATTCAGATGGTACAAAGACTGTAGCTACCAGAAGATTCAAAATCGCCCAAATTAAGAACCAAGATGCAAAACCGTGCGGGCTGGTTAAACTAAAAGTTACGTTCAGGGGGAGGTGAATAAAAAAATATACATGTCCAGGCAATACACGTATAGATAGTGCAGAGACTATAGCCACCAGTAGATTCAAAATCGCCTAATTAGGAAGCGAGATGAGAAATTTTAGGGCTAACTCCAGTAACATTTACGCCCAGGGAGTATCGGAGAAATCTTGGTCTTCAATAAAATTAGAAGCAAAACCAGGGTGATTGAGTAGTCGCCGGTGAAAGGGAGGGGGGAGATACGTCAGATCAAAAAATCAAGTATCAGGTTGAAAATTGATTTTTAACATTCTTAACAAATATTTATAATTATTTCAATCTTTAATGTTAAATAGCTGAAAAACTAAGACAGCTGAGTAAGTCAAGAGACCCACCCCCTTAAACAACACATTTCTGAAAGTGTCACTAAAAATATCCACTGGTATACCAGAAATACAATTCTCGTAACTTTCAAACAATTAAGAGGTGAATCGCATTGAAATTCATCACAAATAAAGCATAGAACTACCCTAAATCAGAAATGATCCCCTTTCTGAAGGACAGAACTATCCTCCATCAGAAATGGTACACCCCCGGGTACTTACGGAGCGACACAATTTCATTAATTAATACGGCTGGGTGGGTCAAAATTAAACTGAGTGCCCCAAACAGTGCATTTTTCTACCGAAGACGTAGAACAGAAACCTCCAAAATATCACAAATAACCCCCACTTATTCAATTAAGTAAAAAGCATAAAATGTGTATCGGAACTTTTTGAATTTCTATTTTCTGTATCTAATGCTGCTAAACTATTTCGTCATGAACCAAAAACTAAAAGAACTAGGTTAATAGAATCAATAAAATACATCAGAATTACATAAATACGGTAATTTATTTTCAAATATTTATTTAAACATGCAAATTTATTATTTTAAAAAGAAGTGAGAGAGAGAACACATATTTATCAAGAAAAATTCGAGACCAAATTAGTGAAACTTAGCCAATTCGAGTCAGTCGTTCACAGTATTCGGTCACAGTATTCTAAAATAAATCAGAATTACATAAATATGGTAATTTATTTTCAAATATTTATTTAAACATGCAAATTTATTATTTATAAAAGAAGTGAGAGAGAGAACACATATTTATCAAGAAAAATTCGAGGCCAAATTAGTGAAACTTAGCCAATTCGAGTCAGTCGTTCACAGTATGCTTTTCTTCTTTGGCGAAAATCGCTAAAGGAACCGATGCGGCTCACATCGGATTGCAATATTGCAATGTCTGTTTTTTAAGTCGAATTTCTATTGCCGTTATATTTACATACCATTCGTTCTATCAGCCAGAGACGATAAAGGGACGCGACCCTCATTAAAAATCACTCGTCTTTCTCTGTAATGCAGTATTTTTCCTATAGATTTAATATGGTATGAAAAGGTCATAAGATACTTTTTACAGACTCAAAGCTTTAGTGCTGCCAGCTAGTGACCAATTCATCAGTTATTTCCAATAATTCGACTTTCAGTTGAAATGAAATTCAGATAGTTTCCTTAAAAATTGTAATTAACCTATATAACTAAAATAATTTGAAGTGCTTGATCACGGGGGTCCGCGGAGTCACACGGCCCCTCTGAATAACCGCCCCTGCCCGGTAGTCCTCTAGTCAAAACCTCCCACTCCAGGGATACTCGGTCAGCTGATCCATTCAACAAGTAGGTTCAAATAACACCAGCAGAGGAGACTCCAGTTGAAGACGACTCTCGTATCCAGATTTCAAAATCTGAACAACACCGCCATCTGAAAGTGTCTGTATGTGATACGCGGGACACACATTTTGGGGACACAGGTAATTGTTCTTAAATAGAATGAAACTGTAATTAATTGCTCAACAAATTCAAAGAAAAATCATTCACATAAGACCTGCCTTATTCACAAAACACCGAAGTCTTGCATATCAAAAATAGCTCTTTTCTCACATCATTTTCAATTGCTATTTTAACATTTTCTGTCATTCCGAAAGTCGTCAACTTGAAGACTTAGCAGTGCATGCTCAGTTTGAAGAATGCTCAGAAATCACCAATTTTATTCAATAAAGAGCCTTGGATATGTAAAATTAGAAAATGAAGATGGGATTTGCATTAAATGGCTAGATTTTACACAAAATTTTCCTGAAATTTTAAACACTTTCTGTTTCTGCCCTAAATCGGAATTCTGCTATATTTCTTAAGCATAATTTCGTATGTAATTTCAAGTTTAAGAGACAGCCGTGAGGACCTGATCTGCCTCTCGGCCTACAGATTTGAATTCCCCACCGCTGAGAGTTGTCCACAGACGACACGGCTGGGTCCGAAAAAAGGTGTGATGGTAAAAAACCAGACAGAGCTACTAAGTATAGACTCAAGTCCAAGGACGGGCAGAATGCTAAGGGACCTGTTAACCACACCCACCACTCGACGAGATGCAGCCGATGAAAATCAAGGACTGAGGGGACCTCAAGGGAACTTCCCTTAGTTGAGGAAGCCTGAGCTGAAAAAGCCCCAACTCCATGGAAGTACAGGGGCACCACGACGGCGGGAAACGATAGATGTCGATTGCAGTGACTTACCAAAATGGCCGAACGGCGCCAGATGATGGCAACCGAGGAAGATGTTGTACACTTTTCCAGAGGATTTCGACTTTCTACCCCTCGGTAGTTATGCAGAGGCAGCATACAACTTAAAAAGACGCTGTCGTAACCCGGACTTAAACCTGTGCTGCCAGGCTAAATTAACCTAAAAGAATAAAAGAGAGGAAGATAGGAGAAGAAGAACAACTAAAGTGTCGGGGAGGGAAGAGAAAATTCAAGGACGCGCTAAAGCCTAAGGAAGAAGCAAAGGAAGAAGCAAAGGAAGTAGCAAATGAAAAAGCAAAGGAAAAAGCAAAGGAAGAAGGCTGGAGAAGGCGAGCCAGTGGGTACTAAGAGGAGGAGAGTTTTCAAGGGAGGAGAGAGTGCACTGGATGAGTGGGCACCAGAGATGGTTAGAATGAACTAGAACTACTGCAAAGCTTAAGCTACAGTATAACTAAGCTACATACTGATTAAACGAGGCTATTACTACGGTTAAACTATAAGCTACAAGAACTGAGAACTAATTCTACATATTAACTAAGGATTAGCATCTACGAACTAAGGACTAACATCTACATAGTAACTACAACTAAGAGGAAGCAAGAACTATCCTAAGGCACGAAAGCAAGAGACAGAGACAGACAAGAGAATAAAACTAAGCTAAAGCTAGGTCGCGCGCAGAAACGTACAACTTGAGCAGGAGCTGTAAGGGACAAGTTAATGATGATGATGAGGGCAGAGGGAAGGGACTTGCTACCAGCCAAAGCCAACCCAGACTGCCCGAGACCAAACCTTCAAACATCTTTGCAGGTTCCCATGTTCATAGGCCTGAAAAGAGTGAGGCAGACATACTAAAACAAACTAAAAGAGGCAAACTTACGGTGGGAGAACGGCAAGGGTGCGGAGCTGAAAGGGAATGAATGATTAGGCTAACGAGAACGGATTGCATGCAACAAGGCACAGCTACAATGGTGGAAGACACCCCTTGGGTGGAGGACGCAACACAAAGCAGAAAGCAGAGACAATAGCCCGGCAACGCGCAGAGACAGGCTTTCCGCCCCGAAAAAAACACAGCCAACACTGTCACTTCTAAGGTGGAGATGCTACAAAGGGATGAAGGGCAACATGGGCAATTTCCCTGCAGGATGAAACCTGAAATAGAAAAGGCCACGCTTCGGTGACCAGACACCCATTTAAGTAAAGCTTGGACAATCCCCCAGATACCTGCAGCAGAAACAAGAAAGGCCCGCGCTGACGGAGAACAAAGAAGATAGAAAGGAAGAGAAGTCAGTGGGGGGAGGAGGAAAAAGGAAAGGAGAAGGGATGAAGAGAGAAAAAAGAGAAAAAGTCCTACAGAAGTAGGAATCACTGGTGGAGAAAGGTGCTCCAGTGGCGGAGTGCAAGCCAGGAGTAGAGGTCCTCTCCTAATCCTGGCGGGAACATCCTTCCACCGATTCCCGTCCACACCCTCCTCTCAAGTTTGATCTATTTCATATTTATTTGTGAATTACCTTTTCCATTTAATTAGCATATGCAACCATATGGAGTGCACTTAAAACCGTTCGAACCATGAGTTCAAATCATATGTTGAGTATGGTACCAGTTGAGCTATTTTCAGTACTAAATGTGCAGTGCATTTTGAATGCTAACTCTTGTAATTTAGACGACATAGTGCAGATAATTTTGGAGGACGATAAAAATCATTGCCAGCCTCACTATTTTTACGTATATTCACTGAAATCTATCTCGTAAGAAACTTCTATAAATCCGTTGCAGAGCGTACTTGTAGAAACACTATCAAAATGTTCCGTGATATTTGTTAAATGGCGTCTAAAAATTGTGCACATTTAATTAAGAAAATACGTTTTTAAAATATATATATATTATTTCGCATATTATATTTAATCTCACCAGTGATGGAACGATTAGAATTCTTACTAAGGGATACTCAAGTACTGATTTCCAATTCTTGGTGTTAAAGGAAGCTTTTAACCCTTAATTATTCGCGTAGGGTCATAATGACCCCAGAGTTACTTTTATCGTTTGTACTACTAACGCGACTTCCCTGACCTTGAATTCTCCAATCTTTGGTTCACTAACAGCATAATAGATAAAATGTCACGGTTTTTATTTTTCTGCCATTGAAATGCTGCCATTTCAATATTTTATATGTTTTGACCCATGACAGTAGTTACGCCTTTTTGTCCAAGGTATATTTTGGTTTTATTCTTTTACTTCTTACATTTATTACTAGTTTTCTGTAAAAATAAACTTACATTAATTTCATTGTTATTCAGTTTCAAATTAATCCTTTTAAGGGGGCATAGGACCTTTAAACAGTCGAAATTTATTGAAAATAGAGCTATCTTTACAATTTTTTAATTTTAACCAGGTGTATCCCAGATGTTCAAATTTTTTTCTCTAAACATATAGAAAACCTTTCTTACTACACAAATTTTACTGAAGTCATATAATTATATGTACATTTTATATTGTTTTTTAAAATTTATACAATTTTGACAAACATAATGGTGTATGTAGCAGCCGCGCGCAGGATATTTCAAATAATATTATACTTATGGACTTCCAATTTGATAATAATATATTTATAACTATTACATCTTTAATTTGTACACACTTTTTAAAATTTTGAAATAAATTTAATATTTTTAAAATCTAAACAAAATGAAATTTTCATTTTCAGTGTTAAAAAACATGAAATAAACCTCTTCACAATTCTTTTTTTACTATTTATGGTGAATTTTTGGAGTACAAATTATATATATGGATGAAACAAGTAAGTCCAAAAAATTTGAAAGTGATTGGTTAAATATATTTTAAGATATGTTGCGCGCAAGGGCTAAAATCACATATCTGAGAAAAACAGCTTTAAAGTTTAAAAATACATTCAGTGTTACTTATTATCTTATTTTACACCTTAAAATGCCTTTAGTTCATAAATAGCACCTTCCTATGTCTGTTATGTAAGAAGAATCAAAAATTTTCTGCCTTTTAGGGGCTACTTGAGCTCTATATGTTGCTTCGGAAACTCGAACAGACGTTTCGCGCAGTAGTTTCTTGTTAGTCAGATGAAGCACGTTTACTAAATTTTTACATATTTATGAGGAATTTTTATCTATAAATTATGTATATAGATGAAACAAGTAAGAGCAAAAAATTTGAAAGTGATTGGTTACATATATTTTAAAATATATTGAGCGCAAGTGTTAAAATCACATATCTGAGAAAAACAGCTTTATAATTTAAAAATGCTTCAATGTTACTTATTATCTTATTTTGTACCTTAAAATGCCTTTAGTTCATAATTAGCACCTTCCTATGTCTGTTATGTAAGAAAAATCAAAAATTTTCTTCCTTTTAGGAGCTATTTGAGCTCTATATGTTGCTTCGGAAACTCGAACAGACGTTTCGCGCAGTCGTTTCTTGTTAGTCAGATGAAGAACGTTTACTAAATTTTTACGTATTTATGAGGAATTTTTATCTATAAATTATGTATATAGATGAAACAAGTAAGAGCAAAAAATTTGAAAGTGATTGGCTACATATATTTTTAAATATATTGCGCACAAGGGCTAAAATCACATACCTGAGATACCCGCTTTTAAGTTTAAAAATATATTCAGTGTTACTTATTATAGTATTTTGACCTTAGAATGCTTCCAGTGCATAAATAGCATCTTCCTAATTCTGTTATGTTTGAAAAATCAAAATTTTTCTGCGTTTAAGGGGTATTTGAGCTCTATATGTTGCTTCGGAAACTCGAACAAACGTTTCGCACAGTCGTTTCTTGTTAGTCAGATGAAGAACGTTTACTAAATTTTTACGTATTTATGAGGAATTTTTATCTATAAATTATGTATATAGATGAAACAAGTAAGAGCAAAAAATTTGAAAGTGATTGGCTACATATATTTTTAAATATATTGCGCACAAGGGCTAAAATCACATATCTGAGATACCCGCTTTTAAGTTTAAAAATATATTCAGTGTTACTTATTATAGTATTTTGACCTTAGAATGCTTCCAGTGCATAAATAGCACCTTCCTAATTCTGTTATGTTTGAAAAATCAAAATTTTTCTGCCTTTTAAGAAGTATTTGAGCTCTATATGTTGCTTCGGAAGCTCGAACATCAGCTTCGTGAAGAAGTTTCTTGTCAGTCAGATGAAAAACATTTACTAAATTTTTACTTATTTAGGAAGAATCTCTTTTGTATAAATTGTATATATAGATGAAACAAGTAAGAGCAAAAACTTGAAAGTGATTGGTACAATATATTTTAAAATATGCTGTGCGCAAGTTGTAAAATCACGTACCTGAGAAAAACAGCTGCAGTGGTACTTTGATAAACTGAAACTCTAGTGACAAGAAAAGAATGAGTTACAGAAAATTTGACGTATTGAAATTGCTTAAAATTACAAAAATATATAACAAATATGACTTTCGCACATGGAAAATTTTGAGTTATCGCAGTTCGGCTAATTAATATTTGGCTGTAGTTTATTATACATCCTGTGTTATTTTATATCTAATTTAGCATCAAAATGCACCTGATGCATAAGTAATTCCTTCCTCTTCCTCTTGTCTTTGAAAATCAAATGTTTTCTGCCTTTTACGAGCTTTTCAAACTTCATATGTAGTGCTAGAGACTCGAAATTCCATCACATTCCATTTTTCCCACACTACCCGAATGGTTTTTCGAACACACTATTTTATGATTATTTTTCCACTTTTCATACCGAGGGCCACTTTTCTTACTTCTGTAGCTGTTGCAGCCTTTACAAGAAGAAGACATTACTACGGTTTCAATAACCTTCCCGCTTTCTGCTCAGATTAGTGTACACACACCTACACGTGGCGAATACCCCCTATTTTTCCAACTACCATCTCCACTTACAGTAATATCTTTCGATCCATTTGATAATTCTCTTTCGTCCTGGACAGCAGTTTTCATTAAAGATTTAGCTACAACAGATGTGGCATTTAAAGTCCTGCGATTAATTTTATTATATGATTTCTGAGAAACAGGCGCTGGAAGACCCATCGTACAACAAAAAGGAGATAAAGCCGATAAGCCCTGCCTTATACATCGCATAGAAAATATAGATCTTCTGTTTATTTCTGGAATATTTTTCTTAACACCAAGCATTTTTGTATTTTTCACAGACTTTAGTTCATCACAGCTATCACAATATACAAGAAATGTTGATGCTAAACCCATTGAAGATTTTTCACGTATATTTATTATTCCATGACATATTTTGCAGCACAAAACATCTGCAAGCTCCTTGAAAAGTACTGATATATGAACTATTCTATATTAATGTTCTTCAGATGAAATATGTGACTTATCAAGTGAAAGTTCATCTTTTGAGCTAAACAGTTTTTTTACTTGAAGCACTTAGCTTAGGCGTAGAATCAACATTTTTCATTCGAACACTTTCGGATTGTTTTTGTTTTTAATTACATACATATTTCATTGAAAACGTCTTCTTTTCCCAGAACGAGATTTAGTTGCCGGTGTATCCATTATTAGAATGCAAAAAGCAAAAAGTTTATATTAAAAAATTGCACCAAACAGCCTTATACGTTGAAGTTTACACAAATAAATATGCAAACGTGAAGAAGTTTGTAATGCATAATTATAAAATAGATTAACTGTATTTTAGTTCAAAGTTCTTATGCTTAAACAACATAAATGCCGCAAATCAATCGTAAAAAGTAAGAAAATATAATGAAAAGATATTGCAAAACTCAGAAGAAATTCTCCATGTTATAAACAAGTTAACGGCTCTAGAATATAAACAAACTGGGCTGAGCAGTTCAGTAGAGGTGAGTAGTTGCTTTCCTGCTACTGCAGAAATAATTAAATAAATAATTAAGACATGGTGGTGGAAAAAGTATTAGATTTACATGACAAAATAGCAAACTGCAAACGTAAACAAATAGTGACGTCCCTTTAAAAATGGCGGCGATGGCTGACATGAGAACATTTTCAAAAGTGTATGTTGCAGAAAAGCTCATAACTTTAGAAATAATGCGAATTTTAGAATGCGGTTTTTTGCACAGTGTTCAGAAATGTTCAAACATTCAGAATAAAATAAAATTGAAAAATTGATTTTTTGAAGGTTTAAAGGTCCTATGCCCCCTTAACGACTTTTACCCCTTGTTCCGTACGGATCGCTCCTTTATCTGGGTAGTAAGCTTATCTTTTACGAACCCGATAATTCCACCTTTGTTTTCGTATTCCTGCCCTGCATGACGCTCAACAGCAAAAACACTTATTGGGAAATTGCAAGTTATCAAAAATAGATAGTTACGTACCATAACCAACATTCTTTATTAGTTTGTCCTAAACGAGGTTATTCATCACGATATGAAACTATCTGGCATTGAAGAGACGTATCGAAAACTCACTCAACATTTCAACATAAGAACCTTTAAGAAACCCTCCTTGACAGAAGTGTATTTGAATTTTAACCTGAAGCCGAAGTCCAGAAAACTTATTCCACAACATATTATCTCAGGCCCAAGGCAAACTTTCAAGCAGCGTGCAAAGAGAGCTTGCCCCCGATCCTCCTCCATCAGATTAACTTAAAGTACAGACTAGACATGTCGCTGCAGTGCTGCTTTAGCAGCACTGCTAGCCATCCCTCCTAACATATATCTCGTGTACCGCCGTATAGGAAAGAAGCTGCGATGAGCTACGCGTAAATTGTACAAGGAACTCAACCCTCTCTATTTGGGATCCCTGCTAGCCAGTAAACGTTCTCCTTCTCTTGCACCTATATCATTTTCTTTTGACTATTTTTATTCAGCTGCCGTCTATCAGCCAATGTATTGCAGATCACGTGTATGAGTCATCAGCAAAACCAATCAACTACCACCATTAGTGGAATGAATGCTTAACATCGCACTATTATTAAACAAAATGCTATATAGAAAATTGTTACTACTCGATATGGGGATGCTAAGATTTTCCCTCAGATGCCCCGAAATGCAAATGCCTTGAATATTTTTGGAATACAATTAAGATTCGGTATGTACATAAGTTTCTAGATTTTAAAAAGTACAAATTTTTTGATACATTTTTGATAAATTTTGATAAATTTCTCTCACTGTATCACTAGGGGATAGGTTGCATTCGCCGTAAAGCAAAATCGTCTCACAGAGATCGGCATTGCTGGAAAGCGCCACCATTTAAACTTTAGTTATGTAACAGAGTTACATGAATGCTTAAATACCAACTGTGAATCGACATAATAATGACATAATATCATTATCTGCAATAAATGAATTTTATGGAATGGTAAAAGTTTTAAATATTTTAAAACCGCAGTTAATCTGTGAATGATAACTTATTTCCCAAAGAAACATTTAATTCTATTACAAATTAGATCATATTACAGCCAATTATTTTCCAGTTAGACTGAATACGGTATGGGTTACATTACATGGGTTAATTTAACATTTTTTGATGGAGGGATGCATAAAAAGTTAACTTTCTACAAAAATATGGTACAACATCTAAATATGATTACATTACTTCCAATTTTATATAAAGCAATTTTTCAATTGGAACTATTGGTTTGCAATCAACGATGCAAAATATCTTCCACTGTTCACTTTTCGTGGGAAACCCTGTATATATATATATATATATATATATATATATATATATATACAGGGTGCAGAAAGTTCCGGAACAGCCCAATATCTCGGGAAATACACTTGGGATCAAAAAATAAAAAACACGAATTCAATATATTTCGAAAAGCTATCCAATGATATCAAAATTGTCCCCCTCCCCCCTCCTGGGGGGGGGATGGGGCAAATTTGAAATTTTCAATGGGAACCCCCATTTATGTATTACAGATTTGGATTCTCCAGAAAAAATTACATACATTTGACCTACGATTTTTGACTTTTGCTATCCCAATGGCGCTATAATCGAGAAAAACGGAAGAGGGGCACAAACGTTTAAAAATAGGAATGTCTCGGGAAATACACTTCGGGCGGAAAAATAAAAAATTACGTGTTCAATATTTTCAAAAAACTATGCAATGATGCTAAAATTGACCTCCTCCCCCCGTTAATCGTTCACTTCAGTGACAACTGTTGACTTCAGTTTAGAAAAAGTTTCAAAACTACTTTTAGCACTACCCAGGAACAACGATGTGGACGTAGTAGTTGTCTGTTCCCTTCGGGGTGCTGGATTAACATGAGTCTCCTTGCCTCTCATGATCAGGGTACTTTTTTCTGTAACTCCCCTTGCCTCTCTTGATCAGGGTGCTTTTTTCTGTAACTTTTAAATGTTAGTGCCCCACTTCCGTTTTTCTCGATTATGGCGCCATTGAGGGAGCAAAAATCAAAAATCGTAGGTCAAATGTATGTAATTTTTACTGGAGAATCCAAATCTGCAATGAAATATGGGGGTTCCCATTGAAAATTTCAAAATTGATCGACCCCCCGACAACCAGGAGGGGATCCGCCTGAGGGTAGGGGGTACCAAAATTGATCCCCTCCCCCAGGAGGGGGGAAGGGGGTCAATTTTGGTATTATTGAATAGCGTTTCTAAAAATATTGAAAACGTGTTTTTTTATTTTTTGATCCGAAGTGTATTTCTCGAGATATTCCGCCGTTCCGAAACTTTCTGGAAACACTGTATATATATATATATATATATATATATATATATATATATATATATATATATATATATATATATATATATATATATATATATATATTAATAATAACAGACTAAAAAAGAGAAGGAAGGCAGCGTAAGGTGCTTACACAATGGCTGTAAGGGGTAGTGACCATACACCCCAGTTATCAACATGTCCCAAATGCCGCGGCATTGCACTGCTGGACGCCAGCACCGACTGCAGCCGACCCTCGTAGTCACAAATATAATATATATATATATATATATATATATATATATATATATATATATATATATATATATATATATATATATATATATAAATATATATATATATATATATATATATATATATATATATATATATATATATATATATATATATATATATATATATATATATATATATATATATATATATATATATATATATATATATATATATATATATATATATATATATATATATATATATATATATATATATATATATATATATATATATATATATATATATATATATATATATATATATATATATATATATATATATATATATATATATATATATATATATATATACCGGGTGCTCAGAATTAAAACACACGTACTCTGAGCTCTCTATACATCAAACTACTCAGTGTAAAGGCTCCAAACTTGTTGAACATACTATTCAAGACATGAGGAAAGGGATTGCGTGAAAAAAAAATTAGTTCCAGAAACACCGATAGGTGGCGCTATACAACAGAAAATATGCTGAAAAGACACAAAATACACATTTGTAACACATTTTATTCGAACGTACCAAACATTCACATCGCAAGGACCTTATCGGTGCAGGGAATGCTGCTCAATATGGATCCCTTCTTCAAGATGTAAAATCTGCAGTCAGTGGACAGCTTGTTCAACTGCGGATCGTAATTGGTCGATTGAGATGCTTCTCTCATGCAGAGTGATACTGTCTTTCAAATCTGCCAAGGTTACCAGGCGTCCTCGATAAACAAGATTTTTTAAGTATCCCCACAGCCAAAAATCAAAGAGATTAAGATCTGGAGAACGAGATGGCCAGGTTGTCGAAAACGCACGACTAATTACTCTACCATTAGTAAAATGTTGCCGAAGAAACTGTTGTACACAGAGTCCAATATGTTGAAGACCCAGACCACACGACCAACCCGAAGGCTTATGGTAGCTAATTGTGTGGGTGTGGAGGCGCTCCATCTTGCATAAAGATAATTGAATCAAGACATTGGTGCTGTTGCAGTTGGGATACAACAAAACTTTTAGTATGTTTTTGTACCTCCTGGCCGTCAAGGTGCATGTAACAGGGCCATTGGGTGTAGCCTCTTCGAAAAAGAAATGTCCAAGAATGAATGTAGCTGTGATTCCACACCAGACTGTAACTTTCGGTGAGTGAAGTGGAATCTCTTGGAAGGTACGAGGGTTTTCCGTGTCCCCAATGCGAAAGTTATGGGTGTTGACAGTTCCACTTAGATGGAAATGCGCTTCATCACTCCATAGAATTTGCCATGGACATGATGCATCCACTTCAATTCTAGCCAGAAATATCAATATAAAGGTCAGTCGCTTCTCCCTGTCGATGGTCAGCAAGTGGTGATTGTGACTAATTTTGTACGGGAAAAAATGCACTATGTTTCTCAGTGCGTTCCTCTCTGTGCTGTAGGGAACACCCAAGTGTCGTGACACTCCACGTGCACTATTACAGTCTATTGTGTTATCCATTGATTGTTTATCAATAGCGGTGGCAACATCGTCATCGACATCTGAACGAGTCGATTTGCGTCCTCGACCCGGCTGAACTCCAAAATGTCCTGTTTTCTCCAATCGAGCGATCATTCTCCTGAGAGCTTGTGGAAGTAATGGTCCTTTGCGCAAATTCTTAAGTCGACGAAACTCTCGAAGTGCAGCTGCAGCATGTCCTTTGTTTTCATAAAACAGCTTCACAAGCAAAGCGCGTTCTGGCTGTGTGACAGCCATCGCTGATAAGAATGAAAATTTCCCAGTTTTATCCTTTTTTATGCCCAGAACATAGTAGCTGCAAACCAAGGGTTTATGCAAATTTTTGTGCTTACAGTGCGAAATTGCAGTTACAATAACAGTTTAAGTTTCTTCACTTTTTTATCTTCTTTTTTTTCATATCAGCAAAAGAAATTAAAAAGGAAAAATTCCATATCGCATGTGTTTTGTGATTATTGTGTGTCTTTTCAGCATATTCTCTGTTGTACAGCGCCACCTATCGGTATTTCTGGAACTAATTTATTTTCGCGTAATCCCTTTCCCCATGTCTTGAACAGTAGGTTCAACAATTTTGGAGCCTTTACACTGAGTAGTTCGATGTATAGAGAGCTCAGAGTAGGGGCGTTTTAATTCTGACTACCCGGTATTATCATATTGTGGCGAAAACTAGTACATTGGATATGTCGTATAACCCACCATTTTGTGTCGTCCGGTGTTAATTGAAAGTAAAATTGATTAACATACATTCAATGAAATATATAGCCTTGCACGATGAACAGACATTATAATTTATTATAATTTGTATTGAAATATTCTTATGATCAAATGCATATTAATATTGGCATAGTACTGATTGTCGATCAATAGTATTAATTAACAAAGCATTTTGCTGGAAGGTTGTTAGCGTGCTACAGGTTCTTTATAAGTGCCTTAGAGTCATATTTACTATATCGTAGGTATCTACGTCCCTTTTGGGATCTGTAGTTTCCCTTTTTAACATCTTCCACACTCACAAATGTAATTTCCTCATATGGACTGATCAATTTCTCACAACCATATATCCATAACGCAATGATTCTTTGTATCCTTCCATCTGTTGCACAGGATTATGAGCTAGCAGGGTTATGTCCACAAACATCATGTGTTATATTGTAATTTGCAATCCCAATATAACATTGCTCTTTTGAAAGAGGAAGTAGACCTAAGAAGACGATCCCTCATGCAGTGAGGCAATAAGTATAGCGTTCCCTCTAATGCAGCTGCACCGGACATGGTTTCGAAAAAGAGAGGGGGCTTCTCAAGTTCATGTTAGCATTAGGTGCTGTGACAGACGGAAGGGGTTGTTGTTGTTGAGACCCAGACCGTCCGACCTACCAGAAAG
Organism: Amaurobius ferox; assembly: GCA_951213105.1. Taxonomy (NCBI): domain Eukaryota; kingdom Metazoa; phylum Arthropoda; class Arachnida; order Araneae; family Amaurobiidae; genus Amaurobius; species Amaurobius ferox. The sequence goes on along the minus strand of OX578144.1, from coordinate 32,531,836 downwards.
GTGTAAGGTAACTGAATGGACGGCCGGGAAGTGCCACCCAATTTAGACCGGAACCCAGTGGGGGAGGCATCCACAGGGACCGTACCCTCCTTCCCCTACCACCAACCTCTCGGAAGGACTTACGGACCCACATGTTTAACGTGATCGTACTCCGCATGAACACGGCGGCATTTGTGGTAGCGTGCAAATCTAGCGCGCAAACCACGGGGATACCGCACCCGAGATGGCCAACAGCACGCGGTGTTCCGAGGTGGCCACCCACCAAGTACTAACCGCGCCCGATGCTGCTTGACTTCGGTGATCTAACGAGAACCGGTGTTTTCAGCACGGTACGGCCGTTGGCCAGACGGAAGGGGTTGAACTTCCTGACCCGAGAGGTCAATTCATATCACTTGGACCATGGGAAAATTCTCGTGAGAACTCTCAACGCCTTAAAACAGGAGACTTCATATCTTATATTTCAGGGGGGGGGGGCTTGACCAATAATATAGCTGAAGGGCGTAGCTGTTAATTTACTTGGCCAATTATGGACAGGGGCGCCTTGCAAAGGGGGAAGAGACAGAGAGCAACTTTGCACTTTAAAATTTTAAAAGAGAGAACTTGAATTTTGGCGGTGAAAACGAACGGTCGCGAGAGCGACGGGAGAAGAGCGAACTCGGCGGAACGGTGCAACGACGAACGAGCCGACAAGTCCGGGGTACTTCGATGATGGCAGAGGTAGGACATTTCTATACATATTTTTACACGAAGGCTTCTTTGACTCTCTGAACCCTCTAAATAAGGTTAACCTGGGCTATAAGACAATGGCATGTAAGATTAGTGATTTAATGTACCTGGATAGGTAATAATTGTAAAACTCATATTCTGATAATAGAATGAAGGGAATTTATATATCTTAATGTATTACACTAAGGATGATAGTATGTGAATTACAGATGTTAAAATGCTAAATGAGGTTTTATCTTAATAAATAATTTTTTGGCTAGGTACAGCTAATTGGGTATTGGACCTCACACGAACAGTTGCGTTCCCTCTAACGCAGCTGCACCGGACATGGTTTCGAAAAAGAGAGGGGGCTTCTCAAGTTCATGGTAGCATTAGGTGCTATGACAAACGGAAGGGGTTGAACTTCCTGACCCGAAAGGCCAATTCATATTACTTGGACCATGGGAAAATTCTCGTGAGAACTTTCAAAGCCTTAAAACAGGAGACTTCATATCTTATATTTCAGGGGGGGCCTTGACCAATAATATAGCTGAAGGGCGTAGCTGTTAACTTACTTGGCCAATTATGGACAGGGGCGCCTTGTAAAGGGGGAAGAGACAGAGAGCAACTTTGCACTTTAAAATTTTAAAATAGAGGACTTGAATTTTTGGGGTGAAAACGAACGGTCGCGAGAGCGAAGGGAGAAGAGCGAACTCGGCGGAACGGTGCAACGACGAACGAGCCGACAAGTCCGGGGTACTTCGATGATGGCAGAGGTAGGACATTTCTATACATATTTTTACACGAATGCTTCTTTTTGACTCTCTGAACCCTCTAAATAAGGTTAACCTGGGCCATAAGGCAATGGCATGTAAGATTAGTGATTTAATGTACCTGGATAGGTAATAATTTTAAAACTCATTTTCTGATAATAGAATGAAGGGAATTTATATATCTTAATGTATTACACTAAGGATGATAGTATGTGAATTACAGATGTTAAAATGCTGAATGAGGTTTTATCTTAATGAATTATTTTTTGTTATTGTTCTTAAATTAAGTCTCTTCATTTTAATTACTTGTATTATGTATTTTTTTTACTTACTCCACTTTACGTGAACGGCCTACTTAGCGTCCTTACGGGACGTGTGGTTTTCCACGTAGCATCATGTACCGCGATGTCATAAATTGTTGTCTGCCCATATTAAAGTTTGGAATTTTTTTGGTCGTCTTGCTATTCATTAACAAAATCCTGTAAACGAATTATAAGAACACTATATCACAATAGACTTTATATAGTTCTCTATATATATTCTATATAATCCCTTTATTTTCCTAAATATAAAATTTCATAGCAAATCCCGCATTTTTTATATACCATTTTGAAATAAATTCATGTCCTCGACAGAATTGGATACACAAATTTCTCACACTATATAAAACTGCTGCGCGTGATAATAACACTTGTAGTACTTCCTTAAAAAATAAGACATATTTTAATTAAATGAAAACATTTGTTTTGAAATAATTTGGATCCCTCGTCATCAGGTCCGAACAGTGTATTTACTTAACAAACGCCAAGCCACTATTCATGCTTGACCTTTGTTAAGTAAAGGTACTGCTTTGACCTGATGAAGAGGTCTCCATACTCCCTCAAATCAATTGTTGTCACGTAATGTGCATATGTTTGTTTCCTTTAAGGAAATACTAACAGTGTTATACACATATTCCTGTTCTGTTATAATCTGTATAGTTATTGAGCTGTCGAGAAAATGTATTTTCTTTAGTAAAAGTAAACTTTATATTCTTATTTTTCATATTTCTGATGAAAGGGAAACTTACGAACTGTACGATAGGAATTTCATGTCTTCTTAAAATACAAAATAGTGTTGTGAACGTGTAATATTCCCTCACCACAGTCATCTCTTTTAAAAACCTGATAGAGAAAAAACCCGTACAGGCTTTCTTATGACCTTGAATGTAGGGTTGGCAGCATTCAGAAGGTTCAAGAATAGTTGCCAGATTTGTTAATTTATTGCCAATTTGGCGACATTTGGCGACTTTCCGAATCTTCGAGAAGCACCTCAAAATAACGATTATTCTACGTGACATGAGATATTTTCAGAAGTTTCTATGGCGAATCTTTAAAAGGAATGTTTTGAGAATAGTATCAATTATTTTGTGAAATTAATGAAGCATTTAAGTATTTTACAGTATATTTTTCCTGTTTACGCTGGGCTTGTGAATAAACTTGTTAGTTATCCAGAAACTTGGACTCCTGAGCACACACGTTCCAAAGTATACGTCGTAACAATATATGCAGTTACATCACTCAGTTGGAGAGCAGTCGAAGGGTTACGAGCAACATTGAACTGTAGCTTTCAATGCTTGTTAAGTAAAGGCTCTGCTTTGACCTGATGAAAAGCGATTCATACTCCCTCAAATCAATTATTGTTACGTAATTTCCATATGTCTGTTTTCTTTAAGGAAGTACTAACAGTGTTATACACATATTATATTCTGTTATAGCCTTTTATTAAATTAGTGAAACATTTAGGTATTTTACTGTATATTGTTCCTGTTTACGCTTTGATTTTGAATAAACTTGTTAGTTATCCAGAAATCTGGTATCCTGAGCACACATCCATGTTCCAAAATATACGTCGTAACAATATATGCAATAATGCATCACTCAGCTGGAGAACTGTTGACGAGTTACGAGCTACATTGAATTGTAGCTTTCGTCAATGTTTTGAAAATAATAGGTGCTGTTTCATGAAATTACTTTCGTCAATGTTTTGAGAATAATATCAGTTGTTTTTGTGAAAAAAGAGTATTTAAGTGCTGTTTGACTGTATATCGTTCCTCTTTACGTTGTGCTTGTGAATAAACGTGTTTGTTATCCAGAAATTTGGATTCGTTGTTTCATCCTGGGTGCACACCCATGATTTCCGAGGATACGTCATAACAAAAGCATCTTGTTTGTAGTGATTGAAAATTGTGAATTGAAAGTTGCCGTCATAAGCCGTAGAATCAATGGAAATTGAAGCTTGGTTGAAAATTATAATTTTGTAATTGATTAATCTTCAGTAGCCTGTTTATATTATCATTATTCCGTAGCGGATTTATGCAAATGTGCTTGCATGAGCAAATGTGCTTGCATTACTACACATGAGCATGTTTCCTCGGTAACTTTTCATATAGCCACTGATGAATGGTATAGTGATACCCGAAAGCGCTCTGGTCTTTTAACATGTGTACGTCTTGCAGGATAGTTTTATTTGATTAAATTACCTTTTTATCTATGGTATGTGTCTTTAATTTTATTACTTATATATTGAAGTAGACGTGATACCACCTAATAATTAATTTCTGTTAAGTCTATCATTTATCTCCTATCCTTGAAACACGGATAGTAGCTTTGTCAATCGATGCTCTATCCACTGAACTCTTGAAACGATCTATAGATGTCACGGGAGTTACTCTATAGTCACTTTTCTGCCTTCACACGTACCAGACGCATATGTTCATACACAGACAGAAATCCTTAAAATATGTTTACAACTAGTTTAAGGATCCTTCCGAGAGGTTGGTGGTAGGGAAAGGAGGGTACGGTCCCTGTGAATGCTTCCCCCACTGGGTTCCGGTCTAAAAACGGTGGCGCTTCCCGGCCATCTAAACAGATACCTTATTCCTTTCTGGTAGCTCTTGCAGTCTGAGTCTAAGAAGAAGAATTAGTTTAAGGAGGTTACGGTCCCTGTGGACGTCGCACACTGGTGCCATGACGGAAAAAACTCCGAAACCCGAAAATAATATTTTACGTTACCAACTACTATTTTTTTGATAGGCAATGAACCGAAGTATCTTGCCATGTAAATAAATGTATTTTATTCAGTATAACTAGAAGGAAAAACTGATCTTAAACAAGACTTTCACATTCTAATTGAAATCTTGTTTATTCAAACTAAAATTTCAATTTGTTTTCCAAAATTTTTTTGGATATTTATAATTATATGTCTCACGTATTTTCAATATATGTAACCTTAGCTTATTTCTGACATAAATACATTTCGTATAAACATAGCCAAAATCATACTATAAAGCGTAAAATATAGATATATATATATTTTTTTTAGGTTTCTTCATTTCTTTAAGCCTATAAAAAAGCTACACGTTCCTACACGCTCTGGATGAGTTATCTCGAAAGCAGATACTATTATGCAACTGTTCTGTGAAAATCAGCTGCAACTTTTTGCAACCTTCGCTGTTTCGGCATGCATATAAAATCTTACTTTTAACTTATCTACATGCGCAAAAAGTATGCAAAACTATTAAGAAATGCATAAGTTGTGAGGTTTTTTCCGCAAATTCCTCATTTGGCACCACTGTGCATCGCCCCAATGGGTTTCGGTCTAAATTGTGGTGGCACTTCCCGACCGTCCAAACAGATACCTTACATTTTCGGGTAGGTCGGGCGGTCTGGGTCGAAGAAGAACTAGTTTAAGTGGTTAAAGTTTACTTACATTTGGAACTTTTAAGGAAAAATAAACTACTTTAGAAGAAGAAAGTAAAATTCTATTATTCTTTAAAAAATAGTTTTTCATATATTTTACTGTCTTTGAATTGAGGCCTTCTAGAAAGTATATTTTAAATGCATTTTTGTCGATTTGAAAATAATGCCTACAAATATAGACAACTTTTCATTATGTTTCAAATTTTTAAATCCTAATTGTTTTAAACATATATGAACCTGTAAAAACGTCATTTTATTTCATTCTTTTTTCCATTTTATTATTGTTATTTTTCAAATTCAACTACATTTTTAATTCTCTGAAAAATATTCAATATACACTTGAATGCATAATAGATTGCATTTTATATACTCCTCCACTTTTGCTATATATGTTCCGGTTGCCTTTCTATTTATAAAACATCAAACAATAATAAGGACTCTGTGCCTTCGTAATTTAAATGATTTGCTTGAAACTGGAAGACACTCAAAATTGCCCAGAAAGAATTTGATGCAGTATTCCACAAAATATTTAACAATCATTTCGCATCACCTGTAAGTATATTTTATCGTAAATAATGACAAGACAGCACGGATTGCAGAACTTTGGTATTAAATGCTGGTGAATTATGCATCCCAGCACCGTTAGAGGGCAATTATTAATTACATGTGAAATATAATTCTTTACGATGTATAACATTGCGTGCGTGTCTTATATTAAAGACCTAAATTTGATGTAAATGGTATTTGTTCTCCGCCTTTTAAATTAATTCTAAAGGTGCATGAATGTATTAAAATTGTAATATTATACGTGTTGGGGATAAACATCATTTGATAGATAACACTTATACATGCAGCTAAACCTCTAAGTTATATAGTTTAAGTTATATAGTCCACTGCTTTTCTTCTATCAAAGGCTTAAATTTCTAGCAAATAGTATTTCTTCTCCGGTTTTCAAATGAATTCTGAAAGTGCTTGAATATATTAAAATTGTACGTAAGTGTTTAGAATAAACAGCATTTGATAAATAACACTTATGCGTGTGGCTAGACCTCTAGGTTATGTAGCTTAAGTTATATAATCGACGGAGTTTTTGAATGTTTTTAAAATAATTAAAAGTTATAAATTTGCTGTATCCTATAACAGTTTTATAATTAAAATCGAATTGACATTTTATTTATGAATTTTCGTATTACAATAAAACTTATACTAAATTCATATTAAAAAATAATTATGCTACTATGAAAATCATACTGTACACATAATAGATGTATGAAGACGAAATTCGGACAGCCGGTCAAAGCTTTCACAGCATATTCATGGTAGTCTAGTCTGTTTATTATAAATTATCGGCCATGTTGCTCAAAGGTTACAGCTTCACCTATAAATAAGCAGTTTAAGACAGAGTCTCTGCTAGGTTAATTTCCATACATAAATGCCATCCATGTTTCTAGAAATAGAAATATTCATAAAAAAGACGATACCCCTGTTTGTCTACCAGTATGTCCATGAATCTGCCACGCTTGACTTGACGACAGCATTGATAACTTGGGGAATTTGGGGAAATTGTTATAAAGTTGGCGATATTTGTATATCTTTGAAAATTAAATTTAATTCCTTTGATAATACCTATCGATTTCTAATACATATCTTTGATTATACATATGAAGATTATTCGTAGTATTTAAAAATGCTAATGCGTAATCTGTTAAAATGATTCATTTTGAATTTTTATTTCCCTAAAATTATTTACTACTATAAGGCTTCTTTTGGTGATGAGGTTGGGAAAACCATCACTCACCATTTAATACTTCACAACATTGACTAATACATAAAAAATTACACATATTTTACAAATCATAGCTAGGATTAGCTACCTATTACAGACACGTTGGTTACGTGCTTTCTATCGCCCTCTCGAACTCCACTTTCAAAGTTTTTTTTTTTTTTTTTTTTTGTAAACAACAATGATCGTTCTCTAGTCAGGTTGAATGCTGCCATCTACTGTCCTTTTGGGAAGATATAATGTCTCTTACACTACTCATTGCTATACGATGTAGGAAAACTATAATACAAGTTCAAATATAAAGTTTTCAATCTTTTCTTTTTATACAATAAAGAGGCGTTAATTTCGGGGCCGGGTTATATTCTAGCTGAAAAGGTACAATGGAATTAAAGTCAATTTTAAAGTTGGACTTTTTAAACAGTTTACCCGTGACCCAATTTTCAATCTCCATCCCACTTAAGACAGGGCATTTCTCATTATTTCGAACAATCGAACATTTCAGAGTACGCAACTCTTAAAATACAAAATATTACAATCCAATAATTTTGTTCCTATTCTCCAGCATACGATTTACACTGTTACCTAAATTCAAGTTTCTATCTCATTTGTAAGTGCATTTTCTAAACAGTCCACATTTCGAACATTGTGGCGTGGACCATTCACTCCTCCAGTGGTATGTGGCTTACTTAAAGTAGCAAATATGGTAAAACTGTAATTGTACACTTTCTTCCTCTGAAATAGTACATTCTTCCACAAAACGGAAGGCCTTTATCTCGTCGTTACGTATGTTTTTCTATGATTTCGTAATTCAGACTTTTTGGTGTGCAGCACCCCATTTAATAAACATTTTTGAAAATTCCGATATTCCTCGGAGTATTTTATCAAAGAGTTGCAACGTAAGTCAAATTTCAAGTCTCTATCTCACTCAAAAGAAACGTTCTCATGTATTCGAACAATCTGCTGTGTCCTTACTCCTAAATTAGCAAACATGGGAAAACTGGCATTGAACATTTTAATCTTTTCAATATATCTACTTTTACACCACATTTAAAGTCTCTAGATTAAAGCTAAACATGTTTTTCTATCCTTTTGTATTTCGAACGTTTTTCTGTAGTGCATCCTCCCCCCCCCCCAGTAAGAACGTTTCTGAAACGTTTCATTTTGCTTTGCTGTTTTATCGAATGATTGGCCAATACACCAAGTTACACGTCTATATCTCTCTTAAACGAAATGACATTTCCCTTAATCGGAAATTCGGACATTTTAGTGTGCGGCACACCTAAATGGCAAATAAATGTAAACTATAATTAGATACTTATCTTCAGACTGTCTGAGTTTACACCAAATATAAAGTACCTATCTTATCGTTAAGTATGTTTTTCTATCATTTTGCAAGTCGAACGTTTTGATGTGGATCACTCCTAATTGTGAAGACGCCGCTACTGTAGGACTAACCAGTTTTCTGCTTGATCAGGCAACGTTGTAATGCACATGTCTGTGACAATGCATTTAAGGTGCTGAAATCGACACGCCTCGAGTCTCGTAAGTTCGCATCGCTCCCCATGAGTGCATCTAACTGCTAATCAGCGGAGCTTATGCTATGGTATGGCCAAGCAATGTAATACTGTAATGTATATCTACTTTCTTGTTATGTTCAAGTTCTTTGTTATTAAACGGTTAAGTTTAGGCATGTAGTCTTTTTTTGTGCGACATATTTCGAGTGAGCCACACCATTCTACTACACGCAACCATATGGTGGGCTATTCTTCTCTCGCCACTCCCTTAAAGTAGCACCCACCATAAAGTGAAGTCCCGGACGGAATTGGGGTGACCTGTTCCCCACTCCGGATGTGCCGTTGATATTGATGGTAGATGCTTCTGAAATAGTGGCAGGTGTAGTCTTGAAAGATGTTGAAATGGTCAGAAACTTTTAGGATTTTTTTTATATAAAAAGCTTTCCCCTGCGCATGTTCAATACAGCATGTTTGATTAGGAGTTTATTGAGCTGTGAAGCATTTTAGACATATATTAGAAGGTCGCAGCTTAATTATTTAAACTGATCATAAGCCATTGACAGCTGCATTTAACTAAAAACTGAATAACTCTTCTGCTCGACAGGTTCAACATTTGGAACTAATCAGTCAGTACACAACAGATATTAGGTACATTCCGGGAGACGAAAATGTGGTCGCTGATACTTTGTCTAGAATCAACACTATAAGCTTGTTGAGTTTTATCGCTTTTGAAAGCATTGCTGTAGATTAGCTATGTGATCAGGAGTTGGAGGGGTTGTTAAAAACGCATACAGGTTTTGAGTTGCACGGTATATATTTCTCACCTTGTAACAGTTCAAATTATTGTGACATGCTTATGAGTGTGCCTAGACCTTTCATTCCAGCTATTTGGAAAAAAGAAGTGTTCGGAAAGATACATAGCCTGTCACATCCTGGCACGAAATCCACACACAGAATCCACACACGAAATCCACACACAGAATTTCACAGAATCTTGAAATCGGCTCTAAAAACCATATATCCAGTTCATTGGAGCAAGTCGTTACCATTAGTGTTATTATCGTTAAGATCAGCGGGGTGAGATGAGTTACAAACCGCATCGACCGAGTTGGTATATGGTACAGCCCTCCTCCTGCCTTGTAATATGCTTCAGAGTTCTGACCAGGATGTTATAGCTCCAACTGTAACTGTGTTTATACAAATCCTCAGGGATCAGATGTCAAAGTTAATTCCGATCCCGGTATCGAACCATTCGACGCCAAAAGTGTACCTCTATCCAAAGACATGTAAAACTTCTCACACGTGTTTTTGTGAGTAGATGCAGTCTAGAGACCATTGATTCCGCCCTATCACGGACCATTTCCAGTTTTGTCAAGGACAGATAAAGTGATCATCATTCTGCTGAATAATCAAAAGCAAAATGTTTCGTTGGACAGAGTCAATCCAGATTACTTGTCTAGTCCCAAGGTAGGTGAACGCACCATTTTCTTTATACTCCTAGTTCTAGCGGCCATAGGATTGCTGTGTTTTAACGTTGAATTGTACTTGGAGATTTTCCGGATAACAACATATAATAATGTTTCAAAGTACCTAATAAACTTATATTCCACATAACTATGAATTAACAATTATCAACATAGATAGCATCCTCAATAAGTACTGTAATCCATATATTAAAATATTTTAAAAATTAATTCATCCACTAGACGTCATTTTCATTAATTTAGCGTTATTTTTGCAATTTTGAAGAAATTTTCGTTAATCTGTGGCGAAATATCACATAGTTGGCAAAACTTTGCTAGATTATTCGCTAAGTTTGCCAAATACATCCCCAAGTGTTACAGACAAGCGAAGATAAGAGCATTTCTTATATACTAGAATGTATGCCCGTCATATGACAGAAATCACAATTTGCGAAGCATTACTTACTTCTCATTTGGCGTCATGATTATCAATTTCGCGATATTTTTGATACTTTGACAACATTTAAAATAGTCGTCATGTTGACAACGCCCTACTAAATTTATCGCCAAGTGTTACGGATGGATGAACCGAGAAATGGGTTATTCTTATAGTCTATTATTGTGTACTTTAAAGATATTGAACTTTCACCAATTAGTCGTCATTTCATTAATTCAGCGTCAGTTTCATGAAATTGGCGAATTTTTATCAATTGAGTGACATTTTCGTCGATTCGGCAACATTTATATAGTCACCAAGTTAGAGATATTCCGAAAAATTCGTCACCAAAATTTTATCCAAACGTTACACGCGGAAAAATAGGTTATCCTTACAGTACACATAGATTCTTAAATTCTTTCCAAGACATTGAATTTTCATCAATTAGTCGTTATTTTTATTGATTCAGAGTCATTTTTATCAATTTGGCGATATTTTGGTCAATTTGGCAATATTTAAAAAAAATCGTCAAGCTGGCGACATTTCGTCAAATTCGCCACCGAAATCTTGTGAGGCGTTATGAAGGTAGACAAAATTTATTCATAAAACAGATAAATGACTATTTGCGTCCAACTACAAAAGTATTACCGAAAGTAACTTTTCCTATGAATAGAAAAAGCTAGATCCATGAGAATGATGCTATCAAATTTATTGCATGATGATTATATAAAATTATTATGATTATATGAATATATGATTATATAAAATGATTATATGATTATATAAAAAGGGAACATATTTCACAATAGTTAATATTTTTTTTATTTCATATGTATTTCGCTAAATTTATTAGAAAAATGTGCAATATATCGAACGGTTCTAGCGTTCTGAAGTTTATGTCAATAGTTTTCTAATGAAATGTTACATACATGACAATGTGAGTAACTTTTTTAAAGGTTGTGATTTTTGATGAAGTTTTTTAAATTTCACTCGAAAATTTAGTGAGGTTTTGAACATTCAAGTACGTTTAAAAACAATAGGCTTCCAGAATTCACAGATTGTAATTTTTGTACCAAATTTCGTTCGAATCGCTCTATTCGTTCGTCAGATATCGTCTCCACAGACTCACTGACACCCCTCTCCCTCACACACATGAACACACCACAAACATCATTTCAAAAACGTCGGAATCGTGTTCAGGGATGCTTGAAACGCGGTCTCCCGTCGAAAACTCGAATTTTCGATCCCGTCGCAATACTTTCCTTATGCATTATACTATCTATATATAAGGAAAGTAATAAGTGCGTTTATTTGATAAACAAATTTTAAATTGGAGATAAATAAAATGTAATAAAGTTATTCTAATTATTTTAGTCGCAATCTTTCATACAAATTACTAAATTTATCCCTAACATTTCGAAATCAAACCAGATATCATATTCAACATTCAGACGATAAAAAATAAATTTGTCATTTTGAAGCCATGTTTGTCAGTTTTATGTCAGCAAAAATGCTCTATTGAAGTCAAATATTCTAAAGCTGGAATAATTTAAATATGGTTAAATTTTTATGCAAGTTTTTGTATCAATTTTTGGAATTAGAATCTGATAACTTTACTGCATGTAAACAACTTTAATGTTTTAAACGTATGACATCATTCTTCCCCAGTGTAAGCAGTGTACATGGATAAGAACGGCATGCATAGTCCCTCTAAAAATATTAGTTAAAGCCCAATAACCAAAGGAACTGTGGAAGTATAGTTTCATCCGAATCCTGGAAAGTAGATCAACATTCTAGTCAAGTATCGATTATACCCAGACACCAACAAGAAATTAGTCTTAATAAAGAATTAATCTTCAATTTACTTCAATAAGTGACTTCTATCCCATAACAGTGTGTGGCATAGAAACAAGAAACTGATTAATTAGTTACATCATTACCCGTACGTTTAGTGAATGGTATTATCAGTGAACATATAAAAGCATGATGTTTTTATGAAAGCAAGGATTTTAAGTTTTTTTTTGTTAAAAGTATTTACAATTATGATATAGGGCCTGGTTGATTGTGATCTTGAGCCCTTAGACATTTTTAAAATGGGCGGGACTAACATAATACTATGCACTGTAACTGATTCGAAGTAAACGTGTCTGTCTCCCAGAAAAATTCTACCATTATTGCCTTGATGATTTTAAGCTCGTCCACCTCATCGCATGAGCTATTCCAGTAAGGGACAATGATCAAGATTTTAAAATAATAAAATCATTATTTTTCCACAGATAGCTTAATATCTCTTAATAGAAGAATGTTTCTTGAATTGCAGGGCGTCCCAAAAATGACTGACACATTTGAAAAATGCATTAGAAAAACAGAAGGCGATAAAAATGTAACGTTTGCTGCAGTGTACTTGGGAAACCAAGGAATTTTATTCAACCAATTTTCAAAATTCGTTATAAAGGTCATCAACAGATGGCGCTGCGGTTGTGGGAGAGCTGCAGGGAAACGCATACTTCCAGATCGCCATGCTGTACTTTACTCAGCATTCTGCTAGTGTGTGCTTCTCGAAGATTTAAAGTTGCTGCTGGTTTATTCGTTCGTTGAAAATGGGAATTCGTTTGAACAGCGGATATTTCTTGACCGGACCATTCCGGTTGAAATGTTTGCACAGGTGTCTGCGAATTTTGTTCTCAGATTGCGCCATGTTGTTGCTGCAAATGGTGGTTATTTTGAAAACATTGTTTCGTAGTTTTTGCAACATGGTTATACTGTTCATTAGTTTTTCCCATTCTGCAGCGCAATCTGTTGGTGACCTTTGTAATAAATATTGAAAATTGATTAAATAAAATACCCTGATTTCCCAAGTACAATGCAGCAAACACTACATTTCTATTGGCTTCCGTTTTTTTAATACATTTTTCAAATATATAGGTCATTTTTGGGACACCCTGTATATGGATATGTTTACTTGTACTTTAAACGGAAACAGCAATGTTAAACATATGACTGAGAACCTTAGGATTTTCATTATTTAAAAATAATGCTTCAATTTTGGTCGTCCAAAATATTGAAACTTGCTTATTAGTATTTTTTTTTATTTTCTAGCTGTGACCCCACTTACTTGATAACGTCGATGTTTATTCCTGATAGAACAAGATTAAATAATCAAACTAATAATCATATTTATGTAAAATACTTCTTTCATCGAAGCACGTCGTTCTTATCTATTTTAAAATGTCAACCCGATGAGGATTCCAAATTTCACTAATACAAATGGCCGGTATGAATTAGGAAGACGGCCATAATTGTCGTTATAGGATTAGGTTCAGTATTCTGTGAAATAGTTTAAACCCGCTATTCATAACCTGTCACTATCTTCCAAAGTAAATAATGACAAAATGGCGCCGATTATGGAACGTTTCTTGGTGCTCAAATGCTACTGAATTATGCTTGTCAGAACGATTAGTGGGTATTTATTAATCATTTATGAAATGTGTTGATATAATTCATTTGCATGTTGAATGACATAACCTGCTTGTCATATAGCCTTTAATTTGTGGAATTTAGTGTTTGTTCTGTGGTATTTAAATAAATGATAAAGATGTATAGCAGCTATAAATCATCCCTTATTGTTAATTTTATAGAATGAATAATATTTTAATTTTATAAGTTATTGTCAATCAGTATTCTAGATATAAATATAAAGCATTTATGGCTTTTAAAAATCGTTCTTTTGTCTTTTACTTGTAACTTGCGAGCAATTGAAGGAAGAAGTTAAGAGTGGTAGCTAGAGCAATGGAAGTGAAGTATCGGTATAATAAAGTGGCCAAGCTTAGGAAACGTTACTACATTTAATAAAAATATCTCTATTTACTGTTGTAGGCTATCTAGAGTTTAACTTATAGTTATAATATGTTCGGTATATCCATCGTTAGTCACACTGCATGTTTGTATGCAGGCATGAACTGTCTATCGCAAGTTCCACACCATTACGGCGTAATGCATAACTTAATGCTGGAGCAGTAGGAAATCGTAAGGAATACTGCCGTGCAGCTACCACAGTTTTCCGTACAAATTCGACGCATAGCAGTATACCATCTAGCAATAATTTGCATTAGAACTTCCTGTAATTATCTTTTTTGACACGATAGTCATCAAAGTACAAAGACTAAAATGGCGACATTCAAATTATGAACGACGATCATTTGCACATTGCATCGCATGTTTTATTAATGCATTGCAGAATTTGCTTTCGCAAGCAGTTCTTCGTTTCCTTATACTTTCATGTTGTTTCCAATAGATTGAAGCAATACATTTCAGTGTAATACTTCTGTGTCTAAATGTCTTTTTGTGATATATAAGAGTTTTTTTTAAGATCAACTTCATTATTAGGTATTTTAGGTCTAAAACTCTATTATATTAGATCTAACATGTTGTTTATTCAGTTTAGATTGCGATGTAAAGAACACATATGCTTATATTATTTAAACAATGTCTATTGATTTCTGGTTACTACACTAAGAAAGAATTTACTTATTGGATAATATAGATTACAATTTTAAGGCATATTATGTTTTATAACTTTTTAATTTCCGCAATTGAATGCTACAAAAATCATAGTTCTTTTCGGGGTTCCATATACCTGAAGTACAATTGCACTTAAATGTTTATGGCTTGAAATAATAGTACCAAATTCCACTTGTATTAAATAATATCGAAGCAGTTTATTCGAAACATATCTTGTCTGCAGGTTCATATATATAAAAACTACATAGACATCATTTAAAATACTTAACTGTCATAATAGGTAATATGTACTGTAATAAGTAGATTTTAAATGTTCTCCATTTATTATCTTCACCAAATGTGGATGACAATTTGGTGATAACTCTGGTGACAATTAACTTTTGATACAATTGGAAAAAAAAATAACTTTCGTTTCGAGAAATGATCTGCGAAATCTGAAATCAAAGAATTAATAGTCTTAAACGTATTAAGTGCATACATGGTTTAAATGCAACTTTCTGTCTGAAAGGAAATTAGCTTTATTACTGTAACATAAACCGTTTTCGACTTATTTTAAGTTTGTGAAATATTTACATCTTATTGGCATTTTAGAATTTGTTTAGCCCTTAAATGAAAATGAATATACAATTTGAGCATAATTTTAAACAAGTACCCATATTTTGAATCCAATTGTGCTGTAAAACACACATTTCTGCATATTTTTTATAATTTATTATAATTCTATAGGAAATACCATATACTGAGCACATCAAATATGTATTTGAGGCATGCAATTCGTAATTCTCATTTCGGAACGTCCGCAAATTTTAATGGGGATTCATCATTTTCCTAATATAAACGGCCTGCATGAATCCAAAAGACAACCGTAATTGCCATGATTGGATTAAGTTCAGAAAGGCGTGGAAAATTTTAAACCCGCTATTCATCACCTGCCACTACCTTCTAAAATAAATAATGGCAAAATGCCGAAGATTAAGGTACGCTTCTTGGCTATCAAATTTTTCTGAATTATGCATGTCATCACGATTGGAGGACATTTATAAAAATATGCGAAACATAATTTTTTAGCATTTTTAAAGAGATGAAATGATTGCAGTCATTTTTACTTAAAACTTTAATGTGCTACTATTAATCGTTGTCCTGTGGTATTTAATAGAATTCTAAAGGTGTGTTAGAAAATAAAAATTATAATCAATACTGAATTGTAAGAAATCGAAAGCTTTTAATTCACAATTCTGAAACATACTGCATACTTACAGTTCATTGAGTTATCTTGGGGTGACGATTATTGCGTAGGGATGCTTATATATAATGAACAGTATTACACATTCACGTACATAGACAGACATGTTTCTGAAAGCGCTCGAAATAGTTCAGAAGGTCTAGAACGTTATGAATTCAAAACTTTTCACAAGAGATATAATTTAGCAGTTGCATAAAAAAATTCAAAACCCACATCATTTAAACTGGTTAATCATTTTGCGGGAAATGATCAGTTTGAAGTATGTATATTATACAGAAATTTTAATCTTCCCCAATTAACGTATCTTTTTTCATAATACTTATTCCGAATTCCTATCCCTGGTCACATGTTTATTGTAACCATATTAAATTCTATGGCACGCTAATTCTGTAATATTACCAGAGAATGCACGTACTTCTACAACAGCATATTTTGCAACTAATCCGAACCACCACGTAGACGTTCTCATTTGAATTCCTCTACTCTCTCAGCCTTAAATAGCATATATTCATAGATGCCTAAAATATATTTCTAAGATAATATTTCTTATCAGTAATTGCATCCCCATCATATGTCACTGCATCCCCATCATCTGTAACTGCATCCCCTTCATCTGTAACTGCATCCCCATACAGAAACAGCGAGGACGGTATATTTCACATGCCATCAGCATATTTTTCTCTTCGTACTAAATACATGTAATCATCATAGTAACCACACATGTAACCATCGCAGACTTCTCCACTAAGATTTTATATGATATGGAGTGTGGCGGAAAATTCGGGCGATGTAAAATGATATACTCCAATACAGTAAAGTTAATGAACTGGATATTAATATGATTAAAGAGCCTCTTTACTGAATCCATTCTACTATCACACACACACCCGTATTATATATATATATATATATATATATATATATATATATATATATATATATATATATATATATATATATATACATATATATATATGGTGTCCCGAAAAGAGTGAAACGCGCTTTAATTCTTTACCTGTTGGAGATAAGTGGGTAATGTAAATTACAAAAATGTTGAAAGTAATGTAGAAAATAAGAGTAACTTAGTGAAGTAATCCTCTTATAAATTTTCAAAAAGTTACACCTTTAAATTTTTGTACGACCCCCTTAGACTTCTCTATGTAAAATTAATGAATGTTTCATTCATATCAGCTATATTACAGAAGTGGTTCGCGTGATCTCTTCATATAATATAGGTGTAATTATATTTAATTCTTATTTATAAAACTACTGAAAATATCTTGCTGAATTGTTTTATATTTTTATGGGATAATTTGTATATTTCCTAAAACTTTCGAAGAAATTTGTGAATTTTAAATTCGCTTAACAAATATTTTAAAAATTAGTTCTATAGTGTTCATTGTATTTCATTTTTTCAACCCGTTTTCTGTCCAAAATTAATTGAGTATTATTATTGATTTATATTCCCAGACCGTCTGAACAACATACTAAAAGTTCATTTTGATAAAGTCATTTTTGCGGCGGTTATCGTGCTAATGAACAGACAGACAGACAGACAGACAGAATCAACAAGGTCATAAACACTTTTCAATTATGTTGTAAAGTATAAGCGTCAACCGAGAACTATTTCCTTTCATATTCATTTTTATTCTCGTAACCTTGCTCTAGCAGCACTTAGTGAATCACGTGATATTATGTTCGACGTTTGATGCCCGCATTCGATGTTACGAAATTTTTTTTGGTTTATTACGATGTATTTTTAATAAACCTTTATTAATTTATGCTAGAATGTTATTCATTAAAAATTCTTTTGCCTGATACATCCCTTACAATTCAGAAGTGGTCTTGACATGGATGACTTGTTTTGAACTGGTTTATCGTTTTACGTTTGTGTTCAATGAACATAAGAACAATCTTAGATGTTTCGTTTTCGATCAACGTTCGTGTTTATAGAAACAAGGAAGTTTTTGTCATCATAGATAACTTAACGAAGTTTATACGTTTACGTACTTGTTCCACTTGCACAACGGCTAATGTGATCAAATGTTTATATAAATTTATCAAAGATTTTGGAGCTCCGCTTCGAATAATCTCTGATCGAGAAACATGTTTTACATAAAATGCATTAACTGAATACTGCAATGAAAGAAAAATTAAACGCACATTAATTTGCAGTCAACGACCACAAGCAAATGGCCAAATCGAACGAATGAATCGAATTTTAATCCCTGCTATTACTACCAGTTGTAATAAAGATAACCAAAAGGATTGGGACATATTTTTGACAGAAGACCAATGTCAAATAAACTGGACACCAAGCAAATCCACTGGTAAATCTGCATTCGAGTTGTTGTATGGTTATGTACCAGAAAGAACTAATAATTTTCCAATTGATCTATTACCAGAAGAAGGAAAATATTGTGAACCAAAAGTCCCACAGGCAAAAGCAAAAGACACTATTTCTGAGTCTCAAGCTAAAATGAAGAAATATTACGATAAGCGACATTGCCCTGCTTTTAACTATGAAGTCGGAGATGTTGTCCTTATGAAGCGTTTGCCAGAGCACACTGGTAGCAGCACAAAACTACAAGTACGGTACCGTGGACCCTTAGTGGTAGAAAGTGTTTTACCCTCTGACACACATAGAGTCTGATCTGCGGAATATTGGACAAGGACACGAAGACGACGTCCAAGTTATGAAACTACTGCACACGCCTCGCAATTGAAGCTGCTCAAATTAGTGAACGACGAGGAACATTATGACTTTGAGGATGTAGATGGCGAGACTACCGCAGATGCACCATAGACGAGGGCGCCTATTTTGCAGGATAGCCGATTGTAAGCGTCAACCGAGAACTATTTTCTATTATATTCATTTTTATTCTTGTAACTTTGCTCTAGAAGCACTCAGTGAATCACGTGATGTTATGCTCGAGGCTTGATGCACGCATTCAATGCTACGATATTTTTGTTTTTGGTTTATTACGATGCGATGATTACGATGTATTTTTAAATAAACCTTTATTAGTTTATGCTAGAATGTTATTCATTAAAAATTCTTCTGCCTGATACATCCTTTACAAAAGTCTTAAAAATAACAATTGTTAATGAGATGGGATCAAAACAAAAATGAAAATACAATAAAGTGTGTTTGTTCTTCATGTACCTATAACTTCCTACATTTATGAATAAAAATCATTTCCATCCTGCTCCAATTAAAACAACTCAAATCAATTCAACTTAAATTAAGAAATGTTTAAATAAAAAAGAATTCTCAATGGAAAAGTTTAAATAATCAAAATAATAAAAAAGAAGTTTAAAAATTCTAAGTTTCCTAAAAAAATACTAAATAAAAACATTTGAATCAATCTCAAAATTTCCATCTGAATCAAAATATTAAAACAAATTCCTCAAGCAGCTCAGTTTATGAACATCCAAAAGTATCAACAATGATCACTATCAGAATAAACACGCATAGAATAAATTCACTAAAAATTTCATGTTTAAGAAGTTGATGAATCATGATATTCAAAAAACATGCTAAATAGCATTGTAAAATTCCAAAACTGGTTAAGTACCTAAAAGTCATCTTAAAAACATTCCAAGTTCCTAAATTTTGAAATAAACTAAAATAGGGCCAGTTGACTAGTGATTCCTAAATTTACAAATATGTAACTCTATTAATATTAAATGGAATCTTCCTAAAATAAAAACTTATTAAAAAAAGAGAGAGAACACAAATTAAGTTTCCCAAAGTCTAACATTTATTTAAAATTTAACATCACATTTAACGATTTTTTAAACACATTACAACTTTTTAACATCTCATTAAACAAGCAAATTAAACATCATAATTGAATAAATAAATTTGCCGAACGTATAGTGGTATACAAAACGTTAGAATACTAAAAGATAAAGAAAACATCATTTAATATTTAAATAAAGTTATGTTAAAATTAAAGAATTATTTGCCAAACGAGAATTTAGAATAAAAAGGAACATCAGTTAGACAAAAAGGAAATTCAGAACATAATTAACATTCCAACTAAAAGTTAAAAACACCAAAGAGAATTCCAGGTTCTGGAGACTTACAATTCATACGTCAAGGGGTCTTACTTCCACCAAATTAGTATAAATACGATATTAAACTATTGAGGAATAGAAATAAAATATTATGTTACCCATATACGGGAAAACGTCGAACGGCCGAAATAAAGTCTCGAGAAGGAAGTCGATATCATTCATCATCAGCTCGGATGCAACCTTCTTTTACTCCAGAAAAAAACTAATAGAGACGTATCTCTCGTAGGCCATCCGTACATCAAGTGAGTCCAGCCATTTAAGTGGAATATGGTGCTCCAACACCTCGCGAAAAGAACACTCCCGAACGTGATCAGTACAAAAACGGGCAGCTCCCTCACATCATAGAAAACTCAGTTGAACGTAGCAGATGACCAGTGGACATCTTTCAAAACAAAAGCACAAACGTTTAAATCATCAATACACGAGAACGTAAACATTTCAAAGTCCTGTCCTGTGACTCGGAAAATTAATTCCGTCAATTCATCTTGAAAGAACAAATCCAACTTCCTGGAACTAAACAATTATTCCAAAGGCGCCGACGCTACTTTGGTAAACATCGACCACATCGCTCGCAACATGCAGGAGATCATATTCAGCAAACATCATTTCAGTTTTCAGACATAGCAACTCTCTACAATCAGGGCACAACAAATTCAGAGGCTCTTTAAAATGATTCTCGACCTCTGGACGCAGACAAAATAACGCCGCATTCCGAAAGGGTTGATTTGATAATCGGAACAAATTGTTCCACTATGAACCGCGCGCCGTAACGTAATTACAACTTTAAAAGGCTACATTTTCAGCTCTAATCAATGACAAAAACCACCAATCAAATGCTCTATTCAATGAAAAAACTCTCTAATCGCAATTATATACTGTCAAAAATCGCTGTCACACATCATAAACAAAACTTTCAATCAACAATGAAATAATTAATGACAGACAATTTTAATGTTACGGTCAACCAATCCAAAACTAAAATTTTTTTAAGAAGAGAACAGAAATTTTAAAGTGGATAGAAATTAAAAAGAAATGAAGTGAAACGATTTGGAAAATAAGAATTAGGAAATATTTTTACAAGAAAGATCAATCATGCATAAAGCATTGATTATGAAACACTTTCCAACTTCAATGCAATTTTATTTAAACATCTCTAAAATGCGATACTTTCCTCTGTAATATTTTTAAAATTATCGCAAAACTACATTAATTTATTATATTTGAAAACTTAAAATTTCATCGAAAAAAATGAACTTCATTCAAATGACGGCATTGAAATATAAATTGCCTGGTTTGAACATCGCTAAAATGCGGTACATTCCTGGATAATACTTTTAAAATTATCATAATACTACAATAATTTATTATATTTGAAAACTTCATCGAAAACAAATGAAATTTATTCAAATGACGTCATCGAAATATAACACGTCTGGTTCTCTATATAAAAGCAGCATTTCATTCATAATTTCTTTCCATCCATTTCATTCATCACAAACAATACTATAATAATTTATTTTATTTAAAAACTTAAAACCGTGGAGGTACAAGTAATTTAACTCTATGCTTAAAACTTCATTGAAAAAAATCGTTTGCGTCTCTGTGTCAATGAATGTTTCAGTCATATCAGCTATATTGCAGACTCCATGAGCTAAATAATTTTGCTTTAAAGAAATGCAGCAATTCTTATACAACTCATTCTACATCTTTTGGTATTTACAGTATCCGAATACCAGTTGAAAATCAACGGTTTCGCAATAAACAACACCCCGAATAATGCGCATTTTTGAGTAATTCGAGTTTCATATTTAATCGGCAAATCGAAAATTTTGGTGTGCAGAACCCTTAAAGTCGAAAATATTGAAAAACTTAAATTGCACACTTCTTCCCTTCGAACTAGTTACCCATACACAAAATTAAAGTCTCTATCTCATCCCGAAGCATGTTATTTTATAATTTCCCAAATCGAACGTCGTTCTGTGGAGCACAGCCATAGATGGATATTTAGGAAAAACTCAATTTATCTTGGGTTTTTTATCAGATGATTGGCCCATATACCAAGTATCAAGCATCGATCACAGTTAAAAGGAAGCGTGCATAACTTATTCGAAAAATCGAACATTTTAGTGTGCGGCATCACCTAAAGTAGAGAATATTGGAAAACTGAAATTGTACACTTTCTTCCTTTCAAATTATTTACCCGTACACCGAATTTGATATAGTTATCTCATCCCAGAGCATGTTTTTATCATTTCATATTTCGAACGTTTCTCTGGAGCATCCCTTTAATCGAACATCTCTGAGATACTCTATTCGTCTTGGGTGTTTTCATTAAATGGTTAGCCAATACACAAAATTTTAACCCTCTATCAAAATTTAAAGGAAGAATATCTCATTTTGTCCATAAGTCGAACAGTTGGGTTTGCGGCACCCCCTAAATAAGAATTATGGGAAAACTGAAATTGCACACACTTTCCTTTTCGAACTATCTGCCGGTTCACCAAATTTGAAGTTTTATCCTATTCCGAAGCATAGTTTTTCGTCATTTCACCTTTCGAACGTTTTTCTCTGGAGCACCCTCTTAAACGAGCATTTTTGAAAAACTGTATTCGTCTTGGGTGTTTTCGTCAAATTATTAGCCCATATACCAAATTTTAAGCCTCTATCACGTTTCAAAAGGGGCGTTTATCATTTATTTAAAAAATCGAACATTTTTGTGTGCGGTACCCCCTAAAGTAGAAAATATTGGAAAACTGAAATTGTACACTTTCTTTTTTCTGAACTATCTACTCGCACTCAAAATTTAAAATATCTATCTCATTCCGAAGCATGTTTTTTTAATCAATTCAACTTTCGAACGTTTTCCTCTGGAGCACCCCCTAAAATGAACATTTTTGAAAAGCTATATTCGTATTGGGTGTTTTTATCAAATGATTAGTCCATATACCAAATTTCAAGCCTCTATTAAATTTTAAAGGATCCGTTTCTCATTTATTCGGAAAATCGAAAACTTTGGTGTGCGGCACCCCCTTAAGTATAAAATATTGGAAATCTGAAATAGCACATTTTCTTCCTTTTGAACGGTTTACCCATACACGAAATTTGAAGTCTCTATCTTATCGCAAAGCATGCTTTCTTATCATTGCACTTTTCGAACGTTTCGGCGTGAGCACCAACCTCTACAGAACATTTTCGAAAATTCGTTTTTTCCAGGGGGTTTTATTGAACGACCGGGTCGTATACCAAATTGCAAGTCTCTATCTATTCAGGAAGTGCCTAAAAAAGCGTGACAGATAGACAGTCGGACAGACGGACACTTGGCAATTGATATATATATAGATTTTCCATAAGTGAAAATTAGGCTTCGCTGTAGAATTAAACAAAGTTGGATGATCATTTAAACTCAACTATGTTGTAATTGCGTAGTTTCAGTATGTAGATGCACAGAATTTAAGCAAAAATAAAGTGGTTTTAGATGGATACAACACTAAATATGAAATAAAAAGAACTTTAAAAATCACGATTTTGACACAAGATGGATGCCATACTTTATTTTGAATTGGGTCACGTAATCTCTTCATATAATGGTTACGTGATGTCTTCATATAAAGAGTGTAATTATTATTTTAATTTTTAATTTAAAAACTACTGAATACATTTTGCTGAAATTTTTTTTATATATTTTATGGGATAATTTGAATATTGCCTGAAACTTTCGAAGCAATTTGTGAATTTTAAATACTCTTAAAAATGTTTGAAGAATTAGGTCCCATAGGATTTAATGTAATTCATTTTTTGAACCCGGGTTCAATTCAAAACTAATTGGGTGACATTATTAATTTATATTCCCATAGGTCCCACAGACCGCCTGAACAACATACTAAAATTTCATTTTGATAAAGTCATTTTTACGACAGTTATCGTTCCAACGGACAGACAGACAGACAGAATGAATGAACAAAGTCGTAAGCAGTTTTAAACTATCTTGTAAAGTGTTAAACACGGACGATTCTGAAAAATTTAAAAAGCTGAAAAAAGAATAATAATGAAAAATCGCGATGAATCAACGAATTCTTAACCGAGAATAACAAATTTAGAATCAAATCAAAGGGAACAAGAAAGATCAATCATGCTTAAAGCATTGATTAATAAACACTTTCCAACTTCAATGCAATTTTATTTAAAAAAGTCTAAAATGCAATACATTCCTCGGTAATATTTTAAAACTTATCACAATTCTACATTAAATTATTATATATGAAAACTTAAACATTCCTTGAAAAAAATGAACTTCATTCAAATGACGGCATTGAAATATAAATTGCCTGGTTTAAATATATCTAAAATGCGATACATTCCACGGTAATATTTTTAAAACTATCATAATACTACGATAATTTATTATATATGGAAACTTCATCAAAAACAACTGAAATTAATTCAAAGGACATCATAGAAAAAATAACACGCCTGGATCTTTCTATAAAAACAGCATTTCATTCATAACTTTCTCCCATTCATTTCATTCATCACAATACTATAATAATTTACTTCATTTAAAAATTAAGACCATGGAGCTACAAGTAATTAAACTCTCTGCTTAAAACTTTATCGAAAAAAATCGTTTTTTTTATAAAATCAATTAATATTTCATTCATATCAGCCATGCAGACTCCATGGGCTAAATTATTTTGTGTTAAAGAAATACAGCAATTCCACTACAACTCATTCTACATATTTTGCTGTTTACATTTTACATAAGTGAAAAATAGGCTTCGTTGTAGAAATAATCAAGTTTGGATAATCATTTAAACTCAAATATATTGTATTTGCGTTATTTCAGTATGTAGATGCACAGAATTTATGCAAAAATAAAGTAGTTTTAGGACGGATACAACACTCAATATGAATTAAAAAGAACTTAAAAACTCACGATTTTGAAACAAGATGGATGCCATATATCATTTTGAAATGGGTCATGTGATAATTTCATATCATGGTAATGTGATCGTTTCATATAAGAGGTGTTTTATTATTTTAATTTTTATTTAAAAAACTACTGAATATATTTCGCTGAATTTTTTTTATATATTTTATGGAGCAATTTGAATATTACCTAGCATTTTCGAAGCAATTTGTGAATTTTAAATCCGCTTAAAAAATTTTTGAAAAATTAGGTCCCATAGGGCTCAATGTATTTCATTTTTTCAACCCGGATTCAATCCAAAACTAATTGGGGGATATTATTCATTTATATTCCCATAGGTGCTACAGACCGTCTGAACAACATACTAAAATTTCATTTTGATTAAGTCATTTTTACGGCAGTTATCGTGCTAACGGAAAGACAGACAGACAGACAGAATGAACAAAGTCATAAACACGTTTCAACTTTGTTGTAAAGTGTTAATAAAAAGGGGAATAAATCGAACCACAAATTAGCCAATTTAAATAAATTTAATTGCTAAAACCTGAAAAGAACGAACTTTCGCCATTTGGAACACTAAATCTATGGAATATGATGCATTTGGAACAGAAGAATTTAAAACCTAACTAAACGGAACATAGATAACTAAATTTAAGAATAAAGAATAATAATACGTACATAAGTCTCCTGAACCCGTTTTTCTACTAAACAGTCTTTTTAACACTTTACAACAAAGTTGAAAAGTGTTTATGACTTTGTTCATTCTGTCTGTCTGTCTGTCTGTCTGTCTGTCCGTTAGCACGATAACTGCCGTAAAAATGACTTAATCAAAATGAAATTTTAGTATGTTGTTCAGACGGTCTATAGGACCTATGGGAATATAAATGAATAATATCACCCAATTAGTTTTGGATTGAACCCGGGTTGAAAAAATGGAATACATTGAGCCCTATGGGACCTAATTTTTCAAGCATTTTTTAAGCGGATTTAAAATTCACAAATTGCTTCGAAAATTTTAGGCAATATTCAAATTGTTCCATAAAATATATAAAAAAAAATTCAGCGAAATATATTCAGTAGTTTTTTAAATAAAAATTAAAATAATAATAACACCTCTTATATGAAGCGATCACGTGTCCATGATATGAAACGATCACATGACCCACTTCAAAATGATATATGGCATCCATCTTGTCTCAAAATCGTGATTTTTAAAGTTCATTCTAATTCATATTGAGTGTTGTATCCATCCTAAAACTACTTTATTTTGGCCTAAATTCTGTGCATCTACATACTTTAACAACGCAATGACAATATATTTCAGTTTAAATGCTCATACAAATTTGATTATTTCTACTATTAAGCCTATTTTTCACCTATGTAAAATGTAAACAGCAAAATATGTAGAATGAGTTGTATTAGAATCGCTGTAATTCTTTAACACAAAATCATTTAGTCCATGGAGTCTGCATGGCTGATATGAATGAAATATTCATTGATTTTAGAAAGAGAAGGACGATAATTTTCGATGAAGTTTTACGCATAGAGTTTTACTTACTTGTAGCTCCATGGTCTTAATTTTTAAATAATATAAATTATTATAGTATTGTGATGAATGACATGAATGGGGGAATTATTTATGAATGAAATGTTGCTTTTATAGAGAGAGCCAGGCGTGTTATTTTTTCTATGACGTCATTTGAATGGATTTCAGTTGTTTTCGATGAAGTTTTCAAATGTAATAAATTATCGTAGTATTATGATAATTCTAAAATTATTACCGAGGAATGTATCACATTTTAGAGATGTTTAAACCAGGCGATTTATATTTTAATGCCGTCATTTGAATGAAGTTAATTTTTTTCGATGAAGGTTTAAGGTTTCAAATATAATAAATTAATTTAGTATTGTGATAAGTTTTAAAATATTACCGAGGAATGTATTGCATTTTAGACATGTTTAAATAAAATTGCATTGAAGTTGGAAAGTATTTCATAATCAATGCTTTAAGCATGATTGATCTTTCTTGTTAAAATTATTAAATAGCAAAGACAACCCAACAGCGTGCTCCAAAATACAACAGGTATATCCGGACAGGACGAGTGAAATTCGAACAATAATAAATAAGACCCACCAAGACAATAAATAGGTTAAAACGGCACGTAAGATTCCCAAAGGAATCGAACGAACGAAGTGGAAAAAAATTTACAAGTATATACTACTCTGTTTACTTCGATTGACCTACTCCTTATAACTATGATCAGTAACACTATATTAACTGATAAATAGTTTCAAACAAATCATTCGTTTGAGCTTAATTTAAGTGTATTACGTGTTTCCATTATATTTGCTGTGTGTGGTGGTGGGGGGGGGGGGGTGTCAGATAAAAAGGAATATAAAAAAAATATTTTGCAGTGACCGCAAAATTTTAAAAATAAACATCAATAAATGGAAACGGGTCTGCACATATACTAATCCTTGGATGCGACTCGCTGCACTGCAAACGCAACTCCAATCTTTTAGAATATCTTTATGTCCGGCTTTTGTAACTATCAACTTGTTCATTGCAGTTTTAAAGCGATCTTGATGAGGCTAAGTAAGAGCAAAACCTGTCAGCTTGTGCTGTCTATGACACTAAAAGCTTGGTTTTATGTTTTGGAGACACATAATTTTATCATGTTTAGGACAATCCAGACAACCTGCAATATAGTTTCGCTTAATTAAAAAGAAAATAAATTCATAGAATAAAATTATTTTTGAAATTATACTTAAATTAAATTTATTTATATGAAAAATATTTCAATTTTTAAATTATTCTAAAAATATGATTACCTTTTTCAACATATTTCCTATTTATAAAACATTTAAAGAAGCTTTAATGGGTATTTATTGTTTCCATATACACGAATCCAGATCCACTAGATGCGCGAATTCGAAATACAAGTAATTGCCCCTGAAGGATTAATTCTCATTAATCCGCGTAATATTCCGAAACCACCCTACATGACCTGTCAGCATCTTCCAAAGAAAATAATGATAACATGGCACGGATTATAGAATTCTTGACGCTGAAAACCTGATGAATTATGCATGCCCGGTTATTTATTAACTATAAGTGAAGTATACATCATTTGCATGCTTTGATGAGATCACGTGCTTGTTGTCATTTATACGCGGATCCTAAATTGGCGTTAATTAGACTTTGTTCCATGGCCTTTAAATGAGTTCTAAAGGAGCATGGAATATTTAAAATTCCTTATTAGTAATGTTAGGGGGATGAATTGTTTTGGGATTAATAGCGTGACTAAATACGTGAATAAGATATAACAAAATGTTCCATGGCCAAATGAAATAATAATATTCTGTAAAACTTTTTTAATGTTAACATTCCCCGCAATACGTATTATATGAAAAGGGAAAATATGTTTTTTGGGTTCAAAAATCTGACTCTGAGGTTTTAATGGATATATGGGTTTTAAACAACCCTGAATACAAATCGGTAATTTTTCAGTGATATTTAGTTGTCTGCCAGAGGGGATGTCTTTCAAGAAAATAGAACATCTCCAATGGCATATAGATTGATTATTTCACTTCATGAATGTCAGAAACATAATTTTTGGAGATATTGAACTGAAACCTCTTGATGCACCAACTGAATACTATCATTTTCATACTGCCATTTGCATCGATTTCCGAAAAAAAAGAATGAAAAAAAGTTTAAAATTTTTTAATTTTTTTTATAACCTTTTCTCTTTAAAAAACAATTTGCAGAACGTTGCACACGCGTCCTTTCTGAAATAATCCTCGTTATTTATTTAAAACTTAGAGAAATAATAAGTACATATATTTGTTATCATAAAATTTATATATGATTTGTAAAAGTACTTATAACCAATAATAAAGGATATCAATGTTTAAGAGTTACCTCGGGTCATCCTAAATATGTCATAAACTTTACTTTTCTACAGGAACAGTGATATCTCTTAAAGAATCAATTGATTTCCTTGAAATTTGGAATGTCTGGTTCAACCCATTTCATCCCACTGTCTTATTTACAGGACAACTCTAGATATGGATCTTTTAATAATCGTTACGTGTGCTATTTACGTTGATGCATTGACGGACAAGTCTGCGCGTCTGCACTGTATAAGCCAACCGTCTGGCGTTTGTTTGATTAGCTGTAAATTCCTGTTCCCTAAAATTTCTTTGTGCTTGCAGAATTCCTTTTACCTTCCATTCTTATGCCTTGACTGCGTTTTCTCTTTGTGAGAATACTCTAATTTTGGTACCTAGATTAATTATTCAAGGTTTATTACTATTAGGTAGGTGAGAGTGAAGTTTTCCCCTTCGTCCTGTAAATTGGATAGTGGAATTAAAAGAACGTATGAAATAGTCTACATCTCTCGTGACTAACATCAAGAGTACCATTTCCCTGCAAAACGCATAGTCATCTAAATGTGTATTGACATAAATGTATAACAGACGGTTGTTTCTCCCTGGTATTTGGGACGAATTTTTATTTTCAGCCTCCCTTTCCCCCTTCCTCAAAGTTGCTCTCACCTATTTATTGAAATGAATTTGTGAAGGAATCTGTGTCTTTTCGTCGAATCTAACCACTTTTTTCAAGCGAAATAGTTCTGTGCACCCGGGGGTGTCCCTCATTCCCCACCTTTGTCTCAACTTATAGGTGGCTGCTAAGCCAACATCTCCTAGAGGCTCCAGTTATTTCCAATTCTGATGACTTGGAGAAGGACACGACTTCAGTCGTTTACCCACTCCCTCCGAGCTCCCTATCTATATAAGTTTCTAACAAATTAATAAAATATATTTTTCTTTATATTTTTTCTCTTCGATAGAAGTCTTAAAGGTGAAATTTTCCCCACCTGAATGCTTCTTTCCCAGTCCTTGAGACCTTTAGAAAAGGTTCCTAACATTTTAGAGGATGCCATTGGCATGCTAAACAGTTTGGATGCGGATGATGGCCATGCTGAAATAGGTGTATGGGTCCTGGATGCCATTGAACTAACGGACGACAATCAAAGCATTGACGATAAACTAAATACCGAATAAATCGTTGTATCAGACGTTGCCGGAACTATGGAAGTTCGTATTGGAGAATCTGACATTTCCGTTGATGAAGATTTGCAAAGGTGATGAAACATTTTACAGGATTTACTTTCAGACCTTTCATAAAATATAATGGTATTTTGAATGTTTGTGCATATATTCTACTACATTACTATACTTCTGAAAAATATAATGCACATAAAATAGCATTTCTCTGAAAATTTCAGGCTTTTCCCTTATGCACAGTACATATATATATATATATATATATATATATATATATATATATATATATATATATATATATATATATATATATATATATATATATATATATATATATATATATATATATATATATGCAGTTTTTCCCATTTAACCCCAATTTCTCAAACATAAAATGTGTGTTCCACTATAAGAAAGTCGCAAAATGTCACCAATTTATTTTCATTGCATTTCAGTTATTAAGTATTATTTTAGTTGTAATATTGTTTAAATATACAACATAAAATTTTTATTTGCTACCTTTGGTCCCTGGTTTTATGTCTTCCGAAAAAAATTTATCAAGCTTCACCACAGAATATAAATGAAAACACAGAAAAAATTTCATATTACAATATATTAACTTTTTTGGCACATACATACATGATCTAGTATTAAAGTGATTTTAACGACATGGGTATTTTAATAAGCTTATAAAATATATAGATTCCCTTGTGTTCAAATGGTTTAGATGTTCAACTATTCATCATTGGAAGTCAAGCAAGTTAGAGTCTTCAGTCAGATAGTAAGAGAATACGCGAGTAAGGTCTTCAAGGAGCAGAAACTCATATTTTTATAACTTTTGCATTGTAAATGTGAGACCAGGATACATTTAGGCTGTGTAATATATAACGATTTATGAGTTATGATTTATGACAGGCCATACAAAGGATCCAGACTGGTAGGAGCCAGTTTACAACAGCCCTGACCAGAGAGGTCATGAAAGCCATAAAAGAGGGAGCTAAAGATGAAACCATGGGATTGGTTAAAGATTTAACCAATAAGAAAGTTGTTCGGTTGGAACTCGGACAAAAATATGTGGCAACCGGTAGAAGGTGCTACAAAAAAAAATTGACATGAGTTCTGAAAATGAAGACGGACAGATACATAGAGGAATGATGCAGTGAACACATTTAAGAGTAAATTATTCACATAGAGTTGGTGGAACAGATAAGATACAAATTAGAATATCCATGAAGTTACTTGCAGGCAGTGATGATTCAGTCAGCATCGAGATAAGAATGAGAGTGTTCAGATGCTGAGAAATGAATATATAAGTCTTCAAGATAGGCATTACGTTATGAATCTCTATCTCAGTAATGTGCTTTACAGAAGTGAGAAAATAACAGGGGTATGTGCCTATCAGCTATTATAAAAGGTCATAATCAGTTTTAGAAATTAATATGCCTGGTCTCACACACCCAATCTCCTCCTTAAATATGTGGACAATTATTGTAGTTTATTAATAATTATAATATGCTTAATAAACAATGTTTATTTTAAAGTTAAAATGGGTGAAGTTGATTGTGCAGTATAATTAATAATTTTATTCAAGGGACTCGCACAAAGAAAGTATGGTGGGTTTTATGCGACATGTTGCTTTACGATTTACGGCCATGTTTAATATATTTAATTTCAAATACGCTTTGCATATCACTTGTTTATATGCACCGTAGTAAACGTTCCAACTTTAACTCAACGTTATGATTATGAAGCTGACATATCACGCTTTGGTCCCGATCAAATCTGGCACTCCCAAGATGGTGATTTTGAGTTTTTGGTGCATTGGTGTCCCATAGAGCGGTCTTGAGGCAACACCTCCTATAGGCTGATTGGGGTGCAGTGCCTATGTACTTTGTATGACATTTGAGACCATGTACAGACGTGCTGCGGGAATTGGGTTGCCTGTCACGTGGAAAACGAATAAAGTGCAGTAGGGAACCAACAATTCAACTACCATGGAGAGAACAAGAAGTAAATTTATACAATGCATATACGTATGTATAAGTTTTGCCAATATTGAACAGGACTATCCTTGAGCTAAAGATATATTCAGATCGACACATTTAATATTCTTTCGGCATTTAAAACTCCCCATGAAACTATTTTAAAAGTATAAATAATCCCAATTTTTGTAGAGGCCTTGTCTTGTCCTTGGTGCCAATAATTGGTATCTGGATTTATTTTAATTTTCCAAATGAAAACTTTGGTTTTGGTCACAAATTACTTGTTTCCATGAAAATTTTGGACTTTATTACCGTTGACTTTAGTTCTTTGCTATCGTGCACTATATCTAGAGCTTTTAGTTAGATGACAGGATGATCTATGTCTGATTGTTTTTGTATGGGTGTAGTCGTTTATTTTGTTTTCTGCTTGCTTTGGGGTTTTTTAATTGATTAGATTTTGGCTCTGGATGCTTTCTATTTACCCTTTTCTTTGGTTGGATTTGTGTATTGGGTAGTTATAATTATTTTGTTGCTTTACTTTTTGAAAAAAAAACATTCTGCTTGGTATGGGCTTCTGTTGGAGTTTTTCTGTACAGGCTAACTTTTTGTTTTGTGGATTCTATTGGTTTATGCTGTGGGTAGAATTTTTGAAACCTTTGTTATTATCTTGTTTTCGACTGAGTCTGTTGCTTTGATTTACTCCAGATGTATTTTTGTTCAATTGTGTTAAATTTTTCTTTAGACTAAAATTTTTGGTTTGTTCGCCTGGTATGTTGGAGTGGTCCGTCTTGCCGGTTTTGTGTTGGTTGTCAACTTTTTACCGGCTGTACATTAAGGTGCTTTACGCCTAATTGGCAGCCCACACTCCGCACATTCTACACCGAAGAAAATGAATTCGTCTAATACTGTCTTACGTGCGTTCTCGATACTGCAAGTAACTCTTCTAACTACAATGCTGATATATATTAATAACACTAAACACACGGGAAGATATGAATAATCAAAAAACTCCCGTTTAGAAATTCATATGTTGCATGTATATTTTAACGACTATACTATAGCCAAAAAATTTATATCTACCATCAAAAGGATCTATACAGGATGTTGAAAAATTTCAACGCATATCACTTTTCTTATTAAAAACACCTTATTGTACAGGAGAATATTCTTCAAAGGATTGCCGCTACACCTCATAGAAAAGGGATTCTCTTTGACGGAGAAGATGAAATGGGTGTCTAAAATGAATTGATGATATTAAATATGCATTGCCTTCTTGAAATGATACAGTAATACTTTACAATATATAGATATCGGGTGAAAATCATTCATGGAATATAATTACATTGGCAGCTTGTCTCATACATTTGTGATAATCGTTTGGAGATATAAATATTTCTTTTGATTTCTTTTATAGTAATCTATATATATAAAGAAGAAAAGTATGTATGTATGTATGTATGTATGTATATATGCATGTATATGTGATCCAACATCACGGGTGAACGGCTTAACCGAATTTGATGAAATTTGGTAGGTGGGCTTGAAATAGACTCAATTAAAATGTAGTGTATGTTTCGAGTTTCTACAGTCAGGCGTTCTCGAGATATTAGTGAAAAACTCAGCCTCCGTTTGTCTCATCATCACGGGAGAACAGATGTACCAAAGATAATGAAATTTTGTAGGTAGATTTGAAATGTTCCTCCATAAATTTAGTCTAAATTTCGAGTTTATAAGACCAGGGGTTGTCGAAATATTAATGGAAAACGAAACTTTTTTCTAGGAGTTCTATATTCTCTACCTCCATGATTCCCATCGGAAAAGGTTGGACATCTTTGGCTTAAAACGTGACAGTCAATTAAATCTCTGAGTTTTATGAGAGTTTATTGAACGTATCAGTCATCTTTTGAAAATAGCATGTTTGAAATATGAATTTAAATGGAAACTCTATCACCATGGTTTATATTTTTTTCACAGGTTTACTCAACAATGAAAATTATTAAGAAATCAAAATGGCTATTTAATTATCAGCATTTTGTAGTATTAATGGTTATTTAATTAACAGAATTTGATATCATGACAAGCCGACCGAACTCAGGTTGACCTGAACGGAGACCCTGAATGGGGACCCTCATTGTTTGAAGTGCGCAACATAACGTAAGAGGGGCTAACTGTCTCATTCCCTGTTTTTCTCAACCGTTTAATCGTTTACGATTTGGCGGTATTTATCGTCTAAAGCGCGGACTTTGGACTGTCGGAATCTACTTGCGTACGCTATGATTTCAAGCGGTGAGCTTAAGCGTATCCTTTGAGCTTTTGGAATTCCACTTTTATACTTTCATGTTTTTTGTATTATTATTTTTCTCTTATTCTACATATCCTGTTATTCATTGTATGTATTTTATATATATTTATTTCCTTTACTTTTTTTTTACACTTAACGCAGATCTGATAACGCAGATCTGATAACGCAGTTTGAATACATATTATTTTTAATTAATGAATTGTTTAATTTTCATGTGCTCTTAATTCGTTACATTTATTTATTGTTGCAACACGCGTGATATATTTCTTTATATAAATTATTATGAATATAATATGCTTTAATTTTTATGTTATTGATCTATCTGACTTTATGTTCCCATTTCAGCATAATTTTACATATTTATTTATTTAAATATCATTCTTTCATATTTAATTTTATCTGTTATTTCTTTTTATGTACTATGATGTTTGCTTAATGAAATAATCTCTTAATAATACTCAATACTTATTGTTCTAACATACATTTAATGTCTTTTCGAAAAGCATACCGGCCGGTATTTTTTAATGTACTATAATTGCCTGCAATAATAATTTTAAATTTTGATACATTGCTTGCATGTTTACAATAGAGTATCTGTATTATTAGCGTACTATCCGAGAGAGCTTTTCTCCTGATGTTTATTTTTATGCATGGATTTATTTTGAAGCGGACAAGTTTTCGCCGTCATATGCCCAAACACGGGCGCTACTTACGCTGACTGTGAAGGATGGGAACTCATCTTACTTATTCCAGCTTTATTAATTTATTTGTGTGATAAACTTTTATTTTGTTTTTAGATTACGTGCTTTTGTAAAAGGTCTGTATAAACTATTTATGCAATATATATTTGTTTACTAACTATTTTTACATGAGCTGTTTCTGTTTATTTTGACTTCAAATTTTATTTATTTATTTATTTATGATTTTGCTTGTTCTATCGTCTGTTTATGAACTAATGAAAAACTTTATGATTTTAATTATCATGTACTTGCTTTTACCATGTTCTATTCACTTTATTTTTGCATTTTATTAATTTTCCCGTACGTATTTTTTCAAGACCCGTACAAGAAAAAGACAGTGTATACACTTCATCTCAAGCATCTTATCACTGAAAAAATTTGATACATCTTCGATGACCTCTACAGTTATTATCCACCTTCGTTGTACAAGTAAGACAAATTTATTTATCTCTCTCTACTTTTTCTCTACACACCAGTTTATGTACTTTTAAAACATTGAGGGGTTTTGTATGTAGCATTTACCATTCGCTCATATTTTTCACAAATTTATTTGTTATATTATGAATTATGTTTCAAAAATGTTTATTTATTTATATTTTATTTTTGTTTTATCCTCATATTTACAAATATATACATTTACTTAATTACTATATTTAATAATTATACACATTTACTACATTTATCACCGCTAATTTACATTAACAGTTTTGCGTTTTCGCAAATTATATCTCATAGGACTCACGTGTTTTTGTTTATCGTTGCAGTTATTATCCTTTTTGTTTACAGGTGATTAACTTCTGTCAGAAATTCGCCGTGTCTGATTATTTTGTAAATACTTTTTGCGCGGTTCTGCCTTATACAATTTGTTGGCATGAACAACGATTCATTTTTTGTTTGGGTCATACATAGGCGTGATGGTGTAATTATTATTATGTATCACCTTTACAATGCGATAATTGGAATTTTTGAAATTTTTTGGTAACGCTGTGGGGGGTCGTAAATTCTCTAAATATACAATCTGACCTTTCAATAGCTTTTTCTCTCTTTTTCTCTCATTTTCTCATAATTTTCTCTTGCCGAATTTGCGCCTGTATTTGTTTAACTTTCGTAAATTTATTAATCTTCTCCGCTAACGTCATTGCCTCACTTAGTTCGTTATCGTATTCGGTTTGCGTCAAAATCGGGCTGTCATCTGGATTTGTTATTTCCAGATTATTTTCTCCCGGTAATTTCAAATCTCTAGTAAGAAAAAGAATCGCGGGACTGTGGTCTATATTTGCACTCGGTGTAGCATTATGAAATAGCTTTACATATGGCAATACTTTATGCCAGTTGAATGTTTCATTTGCCATTGCTACTAAAGAATTTTTTATGCACAAGTGACTTCTTTTTAAAATTGCATTTGAGCTTGGTTTATAGATTGATGTATACTTCAGTTTTATACCATGTTGCTCTGCGAATTTTTTAATTTCCTCGTTTTTAAGTTGTTTGGCATTGTCCATTAATAGCCACATTGGAACTCCATTTACTGCTATCCAATTGGTTAAGACCTGTAATACGGTCGCAATATTTATATTTCTCACGGGTACTGCCTCCAGGAATCTGGAGTAGTGGTCGATCATGGTAATTATGTATTCGTGTTGTCCATTACTTCTGGGTAATTTTCCTACAATATCTAATGCAACGGTACGATTTTGTCGATTTGGGCGTGCCCCACGTTGTAATGCCATAGGTCTTATAGCCTAATTTTTATAACATAAACATACATCACATGATGCAGAAAAATTCTTTACATCTTTGTACGCACCTTTCCATTAATACTTTCTATTCAGAATCTGATAAGTTTTTTCCACTCCAAAGTGCGGTGTATGAGCTAAGTCAATAACTGCGTGTTTGAGACTGTGTGGAGTAACAATTCTATCATTTTGCACAGGATTTCTGATAGATCTATACGTTTTGATCATTATCAATTCGGTTTTTAAATCTCTATAGTATTTATTTACATGTTTTGGCTGTTTAGATTTTGCATTCAGTTTGTTCTTCTAAAATTTTGGTTATTGTTATAGCGCTGTCATTCGCAATAACATTATTCATTAATTTAGTCTTAGTTTGTTCAAAAAAAATTTGACGTGACATAAAATCACTGTGATTATCTTGTCCTTTTATTACCTTGTCAACATTTTTCTTTCGACATTACGTATATTAATACGTAATG
This sequence comes from Amaurobius ferox, assembly GCA_951213105.1. Lineage (NCBI taxonomy): Eukaryota > Metazoa > Arthropoda > Arachnida > Araneae > Amaurobiidae > Amaurobius > Amaurobius ferox. The sequence goes on along the minus strand of OX578144.1, from coordinate 32,494,336 downwards.
TCGAAAGAAAAATGTTGTAAATTTAATAACCATCTTGATATAAGTCTGAATTTTGATTTTCTAAGTGAATATAATGCCTTAACGCTTTAGAATCTGTTAAAATTGTAAAGTGGGTACCATACAAAAAATCTTTGAAAAGTATGATAGCATCGTGAATTGCTAACAACTCTAATATCATGCTAGGATATTTCTTTTCACAGTCGGAAAGTTTTCTGCTATAATATTCAACAGGATGATAATTTCCATTCACTGATTGAAGCAGAATTCCCGACGCCGCTACTTTTGAACAGTCTGTTGACAAAAAAAATTGCTTTGACATATCAGCTGCCCTGACTACCGGTTTTGAAAAAATTGGATTTTGTAGTTTTACAAAACCTTCTTCGCATTTCTCCGTCCATATACATGTTTTGTCTTTCTTTGTTAATTCAATTAATGGGTTGCATAGTTCAGAAAAATTTGTAATGATGTTTCTAAAATAGTTACATAAACCTAAAAATGATTTTACTTTTTTTACTGCGGTTAGTACATGGAAATTCGTTATTTTTTGTACATTAGCATCTGAAGGTGTTATGCCTTCCTTACTTATCTTAAATTCCAAAAATTTAATTTTCTCTTTACACATTTGTAATTTTGCAGGGTCAATGGTTAAACCAAATTTACATAATCTTGCAAAGACAATTTTTATTCTATCCAACATTTCCTCAAATGAATTTGCGGCAATTACAATATCATCTAAATAAAATTCAATTTTCTGTTCTTTTAAATCTCCAAATATTTCATCATTAATAATGAAAAATAACTTGATGAGTTTTTTGCACCAAAAGGCATTCTATTAGGTTTAAATAATCCTTCGTTCGTCGCGAACGTTAGCATTGAGATATATTCAGGTTTGATTTTAATTTGAAAAAATGCAGCTTTGTAATCAATTACAGTATAAAATTTGTGGCCTGCGATGTTGTGCAGAATGTCGCTAATTTTACCAATATTTATGGGCAATAATTCTGTAATCTGGTTCAAGAGTTTATAATCTACTGCTAAACGATATTTTTGTTCCTTGCTGCTACTCTTATTAGTTTTGATTTTCTTTTTAATTAGTAAACATGGGAAAGAATAGTTACTGGTACTCTTTTCAATTATCACACAACCTACTTTACACAATTGTTTTAATTCACTCTCGAGTACAGGTTTTAACATCTTTGGCAAGGGATAAGGTTTACATTGGATTGGATACTGATGTAAAAGTTTAAATTCAGGTACTATTTCTTCCGTCATTCCCAGCGTTTTATATGATTTTGAAAATACGTCATAATTTTGTAAAAGCAGTTTAAGCAACATTTGTTTTTCATTGTCTTGTAAATGATCTCAATTTAAACCTTGCTGTGTTAATTACGCTTTTCGTAATGCTGAAATCTCAATTTTTGGGGGGTCATTTAAACTTTCTATGTTATTCACCTGTAAAATTTTATCATTATTTTGTTGTTCTTCAAAATTTTCAAATTGCGGTATTACCGTTCAGAAAATCATATTTTTATTTAGTTGTATCTCTTTTTCTGTTTTATTTGTGAAAATTGTGTAAATGCATTTTGTATTATTTACATAATGTAACGAATAATCCGCATGTAATTCTTTCAATGAATTTGTAATTGTTAACATCTTTATCTTCGAAGTAGTTTTCACTTAATTTTAATTTTATTGATTTTGTTTCTTGGGGGAGTAATTTAATTTTATTTGTCAAGCTTGCATTTAAGCATTGAATATGCTCCACTCTTGCATGTTTATTTTCTGGTTCCTGTGATGTTTTTTGATTTTTGTTTTTAAATGCAATAGATATAGATTCTTTAACAAATTTTAATGTTAATTTATTAGTGTCAACTATGGCATGATGATTTCTGAGGAAGTCAAATCCTAGAATTATTTTATACGGGGTGTTGCTCAATTGTCTAGTAATAAAAAAGGAATTTTTACATCTTTTATTTTAAATTTTAAAGCTGAAACAGATTCACTGACAGAACTGTATGTTTTCCTTAGTCATAATTTGGATTTTGACTTGTGTAGATAAGTAGTTAATTTTGATTTTATTTTTGATTTTTTGAAATATTTGGTCTGACAATGAACTCACACTAGAGCCACTGTCTATGAGAGCAACTGTTTTTATCTCCTCTAAATTTATATTTATCATAGGCAGTGCGTCATTTTGTCCATAAGTTGAATTTAGTAAATGTTCTTCGAAATTTTGTACATCATTATTAATTTTATTTGAAATTTTATGGGATCTCGAATCTTCATTTTGATGCACTATAATTTTCTATTTGTCTTTTATTTCGAGGTCCCTTTTTTAGTTTAAATATCCATTATTTTGATATTAACTATTATTGGTTTCATATTATCTCCTATAGCTCTTATATTGTCTCCTATTATTGCTTTGCAATTGTCTATTGTCGTTTCCTGTTCGACGTCGTATTCCCCGGTTATTTGTGTAACAACCTCTTCTAAAATTGGACCTACTATATTGTACATAATTATTTTGATTTTCGTTTCTCTCTTGGTAATTGGCGGTTTCCTGGCTGTTGCTTTCATTCGTTAATGCTCTTTTCAAATCTTTCTGTACTTTTTGCAGAGTGAAACATTCGGTCATCCAAGGATTATTACGACCGCAAGCTATTCAAAATTTTTGTGGAAGTTTTTCTGTCGTATCTTCAAATTTTACATTAATTATTTTTGCATTTTCAGTAGTTTTGACCTATACTTCAATGTTATTTACAATATCGTTTGCCTCCTCTAATGCGGCTTCGATTACCTCTGCTGTTTTAACTGCTTCTTCAAAGGTTTTTGGGTCATTTTTCTTTACTTCCGTGCGTAAGTCCGCTGTAAGTATTTGTAAGAATTTTGTAAGTTTTATTTTCTCTATAATTGTCTGAACTTTTGGGTCTATTATTTCTTCTACCTCTAAAAATTTGATCGCTTGGTTTTCAATTTCTTGTGTCAATTCTTTTATGGTCATGTTTGGCAAATGTTTCAGGTTATTGAAATCGTTATGTTTTTGAACCAAGGTCTGTTTTCTTTCAAATTTGTCTTTTAAAATTCAAATAAATTTTTCATAAGATTTTTCTTTCTGCATCGCAATATTCTCTGACAAAAATTGCAGTGCTTTTCCTTTCAATCTAGATTTTACAATAATAATTTTCTCCTGTTCTGTCCAAGAGGTTAATTCTGATATTTCATTAAACAGCATTGTAAAAAATTGCACATTATTATCTTTTTGACCGTCAAATGATGGCAACATTTGCATAATTGGCAAAGAGTAATTTTAGTAAGATTGATTGGTTGCAGTTTCTACGCGTACCGTATTGTTTGTCATAACCGAAGTATTTGTTACTGTGTCATTTATATTGACATCCTGCTGTATGTTATCGTCAATCGGAGGATCTTGCCTCGCTCTTTTATTTGTTTGCCTCGTCTTTTTCGGCGCCATGATTTAATACACTGTTATACACTTACTATACTATATACTAAATACATATGCTACTACATACAAATATACACAATAATATAATACACATATTTCAAATTATAACTTTCATGCACATCTGTATCTTAATTACTGAATTAACATATCATTACTAAATTCATTATTAAATTCAATATTAAATTCAATCTCATTATTAAATTCACTTTTGTATTTTACTTATTAAATTTTTATTACTTTATTTTATTAAAACCATAATTCTCTCCGTGCTCGGCCACATACGGCAGCAATGAACGTGTCGGCATCATGTCATAAGGTAAATTGTCCTTACCAAAAATTACTATACCAGGACTTAACTTGGATGCCTTCACTAAGGGTGGAGCATGGGAACTCCTGGTTCTCAAGCCGGAGAGACAAATACACAAGATATAAAATAAACACACTTATTTACATTGATCAATTTCTTTAATATTTAATTTCATAGATATCTCTATATCTTGATGATTAAGATTATTCATAAATCCATTTTTTATGACACAACTAGCTCTACCAATATTTCTTTAACAAACATATTTATACACAGAATTTAATTGACACATATATTTAGATACTTCAGTTTAATCTACCAAAAAAATCTAAGTAGTTCTTTTAACTTAAAATACAAGTGCTCATTTTTACGATTGAGATTGGTACGAACTATTTGTTAATTATGAGATAACCGTTATGTGTGCCTTCCGTGATAACTAGTGACAATTGTAACACATAAATACCTATTCTCCTGCATTTTGACACTTAATCGCGCCATCATTATGCTGGATGATACAATTGCATTCCTGAGCCACGCTTTCTTTATGCGCTCACCGTAAATATTTTTTGAAACACTAAATTGGCATGTTGCTAGGTCGTTGTTGAAAAATAAAATCTGTGGAACTGTCTGGAACAAACTTTGGGACAACTTTTTTTATTTCCCCCTTTGGTTTCATACCACCCAACTCCCATTTGTCGTTGATGAAGAAGGGGTTGTACGCTGTTTATTTATGTTTGCGTTCCAATTGGTTTCCTCTGCTGCATTAACAGTGCACTTTATCTTGCTTGGCATCCGTAATTGCAATGTCAACATGTCGCAGAAGTATGGTGCGACAGGTGTCACTAAAGATTCGCTTTGCAGAGACTGTAACTATAGCGAAGAAACTGCCATATACATTCTCTGTGAATGTGAGGTATTCTCCGCCCACAGATTCGAGCATATGGGTCGACATGTGATTGAACTCTGGCAGTTGTATGACATTCCTGTCAAGTGCCTGCTTATCTTTGCTTCGGCTACTGGTCTCGCTTCGTAGAGATCTTTTCATTTTGAGTAGTACAATAGACCTCTGGCCGATGTGCCGGGTTCTTCTGGAGCCACCCACCTTCATTTCATTCATTCAATGTCGCATGAAAAGAGTAATATTCGGCAAACTAGTTTTGTGAGAATTGCAAAACTATTTCAAAACGTGTCTTTACTCTCAGCAGCATATTAAGTGCGCTTAAAGGACGTTAATACGTTTTTAACATAATTTAATATATGCTAAACTAAATGTTTTAACATACACGAACAAATTACCAGTTTCCCAGGTTATAAAAATCGTTCGCTACCTAAATAACACCGTTCATAACAAATAAAGACAGCACCATTCAATTTCCAAATATCCTGGTTTTAACTAAAATGTTTCCCGCGATTCATTTTTTGCATCCGGAGTCATGCCAGGTGTTTAAAGCTATAATATATACTAAACAGACTTTGATAGCTTTGAATGATCTTCTTTGATATGCCATTAATAAGCGCTGGATCGGCAATTGTTGACAGAACGACACAAGAAAAATAGTTCTCATGAAAAAGAAAAAGTGTATATATCGCCGAAGTGAAATTAAAGAAGATAATGCTATGCCAGCGAATTTTAAACCAATTTGAGTCGAATGTCAGCACAATACTCATAATGATAATAAAATACCAAATTAGAAAAAAGTGTGATAAAATCTGTCACATTCGCAAGATTAGAAGATCCGTAAATTAAAACTGAACTTGGAAGCAGCTGTTCTATTGTCAAGACGAAATGAGTAAAGATTCTATTGTCAAGACGAAATGTTCTACTGTCAAGACGATATGAATCAAGTTCAAGACGCGAAATGAATCCTGCCCTCGAATACCGTCTGCGGAGGCAAGACTAAATATGTTTGATTTGCCAAATTGGAGGAATTTTCGAATTTTTAAACTAATTTAAATGAAAGAAAATGGTCTCCGAGGTGCACATTACAGGAATGTTAAGCACCTATGTACTAAATGTCATTCTCATATACTTAAATTTTCCTCCACAGACGACAACGGCGCGCATACATTTTTTATTATATAAGAAACAAGGTTTCTATAAATTATTTCCCTGACACTATAACTTTTTAATAAATACTTGTAATCAATCATAAATTTAAACATCTATATAACTTTTGGCTAACGTGTTTGTGTCTTCTCGGACCCATCAGAAGCACCCGGAGGCCTAGAGGACTGGAACTTTGCAAACATAGTATAGAGCACGAGAAAAAACAGCCTTCTTTTACAGAATAAGCGCAACCTTTCAAACACTATAATGAATTACTCGTAGTGTTTGTTCTAGGTCATAAATAAATGCCCATTACTTCCCAATTCTCCAAGAACGCTATCCGCAAAGAAAATAAAGAAAAATACGCTTACCGCAAAGCAAAAATATAAAATAAAATTTTCAAAAACTATCTCTCCATGTTTCTTTCTAAATGCCAAGAACTCATCTATTATACATAACCCTCTTACTCCTCTTTAAAATGGATCTGATCCCGTGAAGAGGACCACGCAACATCCATTAAAGTACAAGACGGTCCATTGCGATGACTAATGCGATCACTTAATTTTAAAAAATGAATATTACCTATGAAATCGAAAAATTATTTGTTGGAATGCTGAAGATGGAAAAAAAAGCCCTCCCCTTCCCACTCCGACAAAACCGCACATCAACAAGTCTTTGATTTACAGTCGTTTAAAATTTCCATTGCTAACATTGAAAGTTATTAATGTCGAAACGTTATTTTTTTTTTCAGGGAATGCTCATAATACTGTTACAATCTTATTTTTTTATTCAAATTTCTATTTGTAAAACTTGGAATTTCAAATTTCTGAATTTTAAATCCTATTGCGGCTGAAACGCCCATCGTCTGGGATTCCAAGTTTTACGAGTGAGACCCTAGTCTAGGATCGCCGCGCCTCAAATGAAATCCTAGCCGCATTTTCCCCCATGCTTACTTTTGCCGTTTTTAGCAATCGCACATGAAATTCGAGCTTATAAATTAGCTAAGGAACTAATTCGAAACTAAAAAAAATCGCGTCGAGATGCACCTATTCGTGTCCTGAAATACCTGTATACCTAATTTCATGGTCGTACGATGGTATCATTTCCCGCTACAGAGTGCACAGACACTTATAGAGACATACACATACATCTTCGTAGATTAAGTAAGAAGTTCAGTATATGTGGTGTAAAAGCACAAGGGTGAAAATAGAAGAAACGTTATCATCACTGCAAGGAAAAGGAAACGCCAAGGAGGCAGAACAACAAAAATTACAGGTAAACGATTAATAAATAAACAAGGATAAAATAAAGTTTAGTCTAGAAAAATATGATAAAAAAGAAAGCAAGACGGTAAGAGATCGGATAGCAGAGCGAATAGTAAGTAAACCTACAAAACTGTAACTATTTTTCTAAACCAGCAACCCTGGTCTATCCAACGCAACTGTTGGTTCCAGGTTTTATATAGTAATGTGTACAAGCATTTGTACAAGAAATAAAATGTAAATAAAACAGCTCATTGAATTCTTAAAATACTTATACTCATAAAAACACTTCTAATTTGCTTTAATCCGCGTATTTTATTTTACATTCTACAAATTTATTTCATTTCTTAACAAGAAAGATCAATCATGCATAAAGCATTGATTATGGAACACTTTCCAACTGCAACACAATTTTATTTAAACATCTCTAAAATGCGATACATTCAGCGGTAATATATTTAATATTTTCACAATATTACAATAATTTATTATATTTGAAAACTTCATGGAAAGCAAATAAACATTATTCAGATAACGTCATCAAAATATAAATCACCCGACACTATATAAAAGCTGTAAATATTTAATTCATAACTTTTTTCCATTCCTTTCATTCAGCGACGACATTTTTACAATTATCACAATAATACAATAATTTATTTTACTTAAAATCTTAAAACCATGAATGTAAAAGCATTTTCTAACTCCAAGTATTTTCTAACTCCACTTTTCTAACTTCATCGGAAAACCCAATACTATAGAATTTTCTACATCTCTATGTAAAATCAATGAAGGTTTCATTCATATCAGCTATATTGCAGACTCCGGAACGAAATAATCTTGCGCTAAAGAAATTCAGCAATTCTGCTACAACTCATCTTACAGTTTGATGTGTTTACATTCTCCATACGTGAAAATTGGGTTTTGTTGCAGAAATAATCAAGTTTAATGATCATTTAAATGCCAAAATACTGTAGTCGTAATTGCGTTGGCGCGGTATATAGATGGACAGAAATAAATGAAAAATAAAGCGGTTTTAGGACAGATGCAACACTAAATATTAATTAAAATGAACTTTAAAAATCACGATTTTGACACAAGATGGATGCCATATTTTATTTTGAAGTGAGTCACGTGATCTCTTCATATAATATGGGTACAATTATTATTTTATTTTTTATTTAAAAACTACCGAACATATTTTGCTGAATATTTTTTTTAATATTTTATAGGCTAATTTGAATATTTCCTTAACTTTTCCAAGCCATTTTTGTGAATTTTAAATTTGCTTAAAAAATGTTTGAAAAATTCAGTCTCATAAGGTGCAATGTATTTCATTTTTTCAACTCGAGTTCAATACAAAACTATTTGGGTGATATTATTCATTTACATTTACATATGTTCCACAGACCGTCTCAACAACATACTAAAAATTTCATTTTGATAAAGTCATTTTTACGGCAGTTATCGTGACAGACAGACAGAACAAACAAAGTCATAAACACTTTTCAACTTTGTTGTAAAGTGTTAAAAAACAATCTATTCTTACAGAAGACGATTGAGAACTACAGAAATTGTTTACAAAATTCTCAGCTAATTTGGGGTTGCCAGAACTGGCGCCCTGAAATATCTCTTGGAGCGTAACACAAACTAGAAATCTCTGAATTACTTTTAGTTTGTAATATAACAAAAGAACATCTAAAAATAAATTTATATATTAGCACACACAACAGTAGATGAAGAATATGAGACATTTAAACCAGCTGCGACAAATGTAAAAAAGACAATTATGTGGAATATAATTGAATATGATGGAAAAACAATTGATAAAAACAGGATAAAAAGACGAAAGCAAATATGAACCGCAAACGGGTTTTGTAGGTTTTATATTCTAACTTCGTAAATCAAAATTACGTAACAATAATTAAAATAAAAAAGAAAGACAATTAATTAACACAAAAAATTGAGGAAGTAGATCTTATTAGAAACCTATACCAGAGGCTTCCAAGTGGAATGGAAGAAAGGAAAATGAGAGTATATGCTACATTGAGAAAAAATACTTCCAAAAAATCCAATTCAAAAATTGAATGAGGAGTAAAATTGATCTTGATTTCCGGAAAAATTAAAAACATGACTACAGTCCTAAGAATGTTCAGCAAAGACTGAATTCTCCTACTCTTAGAAATCTTCACTTTGTCAGTCACCATAGAGGTTCACAAAATTATGGCATATAGCAAATTTTCTTTCAACTATTACAAGCGTCAGCTATTTTATGCTAAAGCGAGTTAAAAGACCAAAACTGGTTATTGGATGCTAGTATCTGTCAGTAACGTCGCCAGAAAAATTTTGGGGGGAAGGGGTAACCAAAAGTTATATTTGCCATTTCTTCATATATCATTTCTTCGAAATTCCAGGGGTTTGATGGGGAGGGGGGGGGGTAATAATAGTATAAAAATGACCGTAACTATTTAAAAGTTATCTCCCATCGTTCTCTGGATATGAACAATTTTACTTTTCCCATGGAAGTACGAAATCTTTAAATAATCACTTGCTTTTTATCAAATGTGTTCTCATTTTTTTGCAAATTTAGTACTATCAATGAATATTAAACTATCTTGTCAGTCTGACAACAATCTTATTTAACTATCTCACATCAATCTAATTGAAAATGCGAAATGTAAAGCTTCCTCAATATGTGGATTTAAATGCACAAATTCCAATTACAAAAATTGTCGTAAGTATACTTTAATCATTATCACTACTATCTGTGCAAAATTAAATAAGAATTATAATTTATTTTAAACAATTTATCAAATAGAAATATTTTATTTCAGAAAATACACCCTTAGAACTTCCTTTAAAGTATATTTTACATTGAGTGAAATCACTAAAAATATAATATTTGTTCATCCATTTTTATGAACTTTCCTTGAAAGAAAAAACCACGTAAAATTCTAAAATATTCTTGCCCGAAGGAAATTAACCTTTTTTGCCATTATTCTGTTCTATATATATAACCTCAACACTTGCTGCAGATAAAAATCTATAAACACAATGTTTTCAGTTTGCTAATGTATTTCCGCCCTTGTTTATTTCTCTCGAAGGAAAAAAGTTCTTTGCATTATTTCCAGCATTTAAGACTCGAAACGTAAACATAGAAAAAATTTTTGGTCGAGAAATCTTGATGCAAAAGAACCAGCTTCGTGTAACAGCTGCATTTAATAAACGTCTTTCTTACGAAATATTTTTCCGTAAAGGCTTTCAGTCTTCTAGTTTCGACGTCTAAAATAAACTTTCAATTTGTCAATGGAATAACCATAAAACTTATTCTAAGTTGTTCCATTTTTGAATATTAATATCTCACTAACAAGAAATACTTATACATAACTTAAAACTTTAACGGTCTAATTCCCATTTTCAAGTTATATCTTATTTATATGCGTTTCAAATTGATTTGAGAAAAAACTAGTATATAATTTGTAATATCGTACAACATTACCTTACACAAAAAGTAGTCATCAAGATTACTTGCAGAATAATCAGTCCTAGCCGAACGGGACGATGAAATTAAAAAAATAATAGTTTAGGCTTCTGTCGATAGTTTGCAGTTGGCGAATTGGGCACTGAAATATTAAATCTTATACCATTAGACTACACATAAAGTAATGCCTAAGTTTTCTGGAGGGATAATGATTTCCAGTTCTACTGTAGGATAAAGTTAAAATGAAGAAATTATTCTTCGGCCAATAACTTCAAGCTCTCGAATTAACTGTTTTGGATCACTTTTGTACCCTGCAGTTTTCAATACACCTAAAGAGCTACTTCAATCCGGAGCTACCAAAATGGATTCTAAATATCTATAAACATGTACAGGGTGTCTCGTCAAGAACGCATAAATTCTGCAGAGCGAGAATCCTCGCTCGAAGTACATAAAAGATGACCCAAAGACCATATCTCTACGAACCATAGATTTCTAGAAAAATACAAAAGAAAAAGTCTGACGTCACATCGGATGCACGTAAATATGAACATTTGTACTTGCATATGACATTATGATTGCATAGAAAGATGCTCCAAATGACCACCGCATATTGAGACATACATGCATGCGTGCACCGTAGAAGGGTTGATTACACATCAATGCAGCATTGTGTTGTCCACAAAAGTGAACGCAGCATAAAGACATCAACTCAGTTGCTTTCTGTAGTAATTGGGGTTCGATATACAAATTTCTTCAGATGGTTCTATAGGAAGAAATCCAATGGTGTCAGATCTGGCGATAGTGACGACTACACAACCGGATCCCCACGTCCAATTCAGCGACTTGGTTATTCCATATCCAACAATATGTTCAGTACACCGGATGTGACGTCATACTTTTTTATCGTATTTTTCCCGAAGACAATGGGTCATAGAGGTATGATTCTTGGGTCAATTTTTATGTACTCCAAGCGAGATTTCTCGCTCTGCAGAGTTCATGCGGTCTTGATGGGACAGCATGTATCAGAGCCCCACAGTTCTCCCTACCCTTAACCAGAATTATAACCCAGCGCATATAGACCTGCTGAAGAATAGAGCGATAATGTCTATCCACAGATCTGCCATATAGATGGTCGAAATCCACAGGTATATAGAATATATGTATTTGTGACTAAAGAAAATCTATTGTTATGAGACTTTTTAAATCAGAACACATTTTCTTTGTGAACAGTAAACAAATTACTATTCGAAACTTTTGTTAACAAAGAAATATTTTATATTTATTACATTGTAGAAAGTTTTGTGCCTCAAAATTAAAATTCCTAGGCCAACAATGCCATATAGTAGTATGCTGACTTTTTAAATCTATGTTTATTCGTGAAATACCTCAATTGGCATTTATTATCCTACATTTATAGCTACTTCTAAGGAAGATTAAAGCAAAAATCAGATTTTTCAGTGTATTCTACAATTAACGATGACACTATATAAATCATTTAGGAAAATATTTAATTGAAAAATGATAATTATAAAAGAAATTATAGCATCAAATAAAACAAACGGTTTCTGCTCAAACGGTTCAACGCTCATTTGATAAAATTTTTAAGTTGTATTCTAACATGTTTGCAAAGAAAATATAGTTATGTATCATTATTATAAAATATATAATTTTTACTTTCCTTATATACAATAATGCATAAGGAAAGTATTGTGAAGGGGTCGAAAATTCGAATTCGAGTTTTCGACGGGAGAGCACATTTCAAGCTTCCCTGATCACAAATCAAACATTTTTGAAGTGATGTCTGTGTGTGTGTGTGTGTGTGTCAGTGAAACTGTGAGGACGATAACTGACGAACGAATTGACCGATTCGAACGAAATTTGGTACAAAAATCACAATCCGTAAATACTGGAAGCCTATAGATTTTAAACGCAATCGAATATTCAGAACCCCCTAAATTTTCGAGTGAAATTTTGTAAAAATCGTCCAAAAATTAAAACCCCTAATAAAGTTACGGAAATAGATATTTCGTATGTAATTTTTCATTAGAAAACGATTGACATAAATTTTAGAACGCTAACATGAACCGTTCTCGAGATATTGTACGTTTTTCAAAAAAATTATCAATAAGTCATACAAAATAAAAACAAAACATTTTCTCTTGAGAAACATGCTCACTTTTCATATGTAATACCATGCGATAAATTTGGTGACATCATTCTAGTGGATCTAGCTCGTTCCATTGATGAAAAAAGATGCTTTGAGTAATACTTTTGTATTTGAACGCCAATAGTTATTTATCTGCTGTAAGAATAACTTATTTCTTCGTCCATAACGCTTGGCGAGATTATGGCGACGAATTTGGTGGAATGTCACCAACTTGGCGACTTTTTTGCCAAGTGGATAAAAATGACGCTAAATCAATGACGACTCATTGATGATGACGACATGGAAAATGACGATTCATTGACGAAAATTCAATATCTTGTTAAAAAATATAAATAACTACTATAAAAATAATCTATTTTTTTACTGTAAAAGTAGTTAATTCATTGCATTATATAAGGAAAGTCATGTGCAGCCCACATCAGATTTTTTTTATTTATGTCAGCAAAATAAGCTGTGTATAAAGGAAACGCTTCATATTTCAAATGTTATAGCTCATATTGTAATACATTTCATCTTTCAATAAAAATTTGGGGGAAATATGGCCAACTTGATGACATTTTTCTTAATCTTGCGAAATTAACGCCAAATTTATAAAAATGATGCCAAATCAATGAAATTAATTGCGTTTTGAAAGGGGAATAGTATTGTAATGATGTTTCGATAGCGTTTGACTGTCAAGTCAAATCATCCCACTTGGCGACAAATTTGGTGAATTGTTTAAAATGACTCAAAATCGCACAAAATATCATAAAAATTACAACACACCAAATCGATAAAAATAGCGCCAAATTGATAAAAATGTCGCCAAATTTATAAATATGACACCAAACCAATAAAATTAATTCTGTTTCGAAAGATAATAGTATTGATATGATTTGTCAGTCCAACCATCCCGCGTGACGACAAATTTGGCGAGTTTTAAATGTCACCAAACTTATCAAAATATCGCCAAATTGACGAAAATGTCGCCAAATCGATAAAAATGTCGATACATCGATAAAAATAACGCCAAAGCAATAAATAAATTATGTTTTGAAAGATGATATTAATGTAATGATGTTTCGGCAGCATTTGTCTATCAATCCAACTGTCCCACTTGGCTACAATTTTGGTGAATTTTTTAAAATGGCTCAAAATTGCTCAAAATATCACATAAATTAACAAAAATATCGCCAAATCTATGAAAAGTCATTATCTAGGAAATAATATAAAAATCTACCACAAGGAAAAACCATTTCTCTGTTCGTCCATCCGTGACATTTGGCAAAAAATTTAGCAAAGAATTTGGCGGGATGACACAAATGTCGCCAAAGTGATGAAATGGGAGATACTATTTTTCAAACTTTTGAATTCTGTCATATGACGGACAAACCTTCTAGAATAAACATAAATAATAAGTCTACCCGATTATACTCCATTTATTTGATTTTAAATAAACCGAATTAGAAATAAAATAAATTTCAACAATAAGACTCTTCTATTAGAAATGATAGGATATACAGCTGATAGGGAAAAGCCTGTTATACTGAAAATTCTGCACGAGACGACTGTTTTAGTGAAAATGATAGATTATACAACTGTTAGGATAGAACAATGTTATACTGGAATACTTCCAGGATACGACTGTTATACTGAAATGATAGAACAGAGGTCCTCAACTTGCTGCAGATCAGCACCGCAGTGCTCAGGATCTGGAGTTTGATGTTTTTCAGAGAATAGTAAAATGACGATCAGGAACACCTAAATTATTATTTTAAAATATTAATTATTTTTTAATTAGATTTTACTATTCTGATAAGACGTAAAATCACATGTACAAGCTCTAGAGGGGGTGCTCCACACCAAAATGTTCGAAAAGTAAAATGATAGGAAATTATACTTTGCGATGAGATAGAGATTTCAAATTTAGTGTATGGGTGACCCGTTCGAAAGGAAGAAAGTGTGTAATTTCAGATTTTCAATATTTGCTACTCTAGGACGTGTCGCGAACTGAAATGTAAGATTTGCCGAATAAATGGAAAACGTCTGCTTTAAAATTTGATAGAGGCTTGAAATTTGGTATATGGGCTAATCATTTAGTAAAAACACCCAAGACAAAAGAATTTTTTATAAATGTTCGTGAGAAAAACGTTCGAAAGTTGAAATGATGAACCGTGCTTCGAGATGCGATAGAGACTTCAAATTTGGTGTACGGGTAGATAGTTCAAAAGGAAGATCGTGTGCAATTTCAGTTTTTCAATATTTTCTATTTTAGGGGGTGCCGCAAACTCAAATGTTCGATTTTCCGAACAAATGAGAAACGCCTCCTTTAAAAATGTAATAGAGGCTTGATATTTGGTATATGGAGAAATCATGTGATAAAAAGCGAAATAATAGAGTTTTTTAAATTGTTCATTTAGGTGTGTGGCAACTCCACACAAAAACGTTTGAAAAGTAAAACTATAGTAAAAATATGCAATAAGATTCGTAATGGAATAGAAACTTCAAATTTGGTATATAGGTAGTTCAAAAGAAAGAATGTGTGCAATAAAAAATTTCCGATATTTGTAATTCTGAGGGATTCCGCACACCTAAACGTTCGAAAAGTGAAATGATAGAAAAATATGCTTTGAAATGAGATATAGACTTCCAATTTGGTGTATGGCGATATCGTTCGAAAAGAAGAAAGTGTACAATTTCAGATTTCCAATATTTGCTACTTTATGGGGTGTCACACACCAAAATGTTCGATTTGCTTAATAAACGAGAAACGCCTAATTTGAAATTTGATAGAGGCTTTAAATTTGTATATAGGCTAATCATTTGATAAAAAACCCAAGAAGAATAGAGTTTTTTATAAATGTTCATTTAAGAGGGACACACGAAAACTTTCGAAAGATGAAATGATAAAATTGCATGCTTCAGTATGAAATAGAGACTTAAAATTTGGTGTGCGTGTAGATAGTTCGAAAGGAAGATAGTGAGCATATTTAGTTTTCCAATACTTTCTTCTTTAGGGTGTTCCGCACACCAAAATTCTCAATTTTAAGAAAAAATGTGAAGTGTGAATTCAAAAATGTATGCTATTCAGGGGTTGCTTATTATGAGTCCTTTGATTTTCAACGGGTATTTGGCTAGTATTTCTCTAAATGGGGCAATGCTTTTAAAAATAATAGCTTAAAGGGGTACGTAAATGCAAAAATTTTACTTCTAAAAGAGTAGGTGTTGTGTTGATATCGAAAATTGGGCACAGTGTTATATTGTTTCCACAATAGAAAATTTGATTAATCTGTATAGAGAGCAGCCATATGGTGGACCCACAGAATATTCAATAAATTAGAAATAACTTAAAATGCTTTTATAAAACTTTCTCACAATTCATTTTAATATCTTTCTTTCATAATGCATACTCCATGGAAAGCCAAGCATTTTGAAGACCTAATGCCATTTTTTACAATTTAATCTCATACTAAAACTTTTATTCTCATACGAAATAAAATGGACATTTGACAGGAAATCAAAGAATAACTTAGATAAAAGTAATAATTTTGATGATAGATAGATAACTATTATTTTGTAGAATATCCCTTTCAAATGTTCGATAAACGAATTTGGCAAAAGTCATTTAGAGTGATATCTAGATGCGGTGGGTTTGTACAATAGACGTTTGAAATTTATTTCACGAATATATTTCATCGCAGATGTCAAAAAAATAATACAGTGAGTTATGTATTCGTTCCATATTGCGTCATGTAATCAATTGATGCTTCTTATGCAAAGCGTGTAAATATAAAAAAGTAATTTCAGAAATGATAGCAACCGTACATGTACAAATAAAACGCAAACCACGAAAAACACATAAAAAATGTTAAAAGACATTTAGACATCGAAAATACAGAATTAGAATCAACATTTAGCAAGAGAAGGTCAGATTGTTAGCTTGAGTTTGGAACTAGCCATACAAAGACAGTCATACGAATTTTTATTAGGAAATCACAGGTATTATTACAAAGGAGAATCATAATTCTGAAATATAGCACTCGGTCTTTGAATAACTGGAAAAATAGTTTTATTTTTTTATATAAGCAGTAAATTTCATTTTAGGGTTAGTAGAAGATAGACAAAAAAAAGGAAAATCGATTATTATAGTATGGAAATCCCAATCCATATTGTAAACCCAAACACAGAAAGGTCTAATCCAATGACGGAAAAAGACGTGTGGAGTGGGTATGGCGGAATATGGAAATTGTTGTGCATTACTGGAATAGATGTCAAAAAGATCCATAAAAGTGTAAGCAGGAGAATTATTTTGCACACTTACCCATTCATTATGAAACTTTTATTTGTATATTTGTTCTTTAACTACTTCGCAATGTTACGTGGCTCATGGCAACTGCTTATTTCATCAATGGATAAATGTTTATTACCCATAGTAATGTGGTATTCAGTCAACGCGAAAGTGAGAAAATTACAAAGATGTGTTCTTGATATTAGAAATATTGAGAAACGTTTAAGTGGAGTTCCTTTTACAGATAAGAAGTTTAAATGTCTGCTGATCATTGTGATTGCTATCCCTATCGGGACGGGGGTTCTGGCTATATATTTCATAAAATTTACAACCATAGAAATGCAAGCATTTTACACTTTGAACCTGCAAATTGAAAATGAATATATACGATATATAACAGGATTTTTCTTTTACACATGTTTTATTAGTATGTTTTATCAGTTCCCTTCCATAGTGGCCTGTTTAAGTTGTATTCTTTATCACCGCTGTAGTATTCTTGTATCACAATTTAATTGCAAATTGTTGTTGCATAACACAGCATTTCACAGCACTTTCATAAAAGATACATTTGACCAACTATCAAGCTTGCAAAATCTGGCAAAGCTTCTGGAAGAGATTCTTTCTCCTGTTAGTTTCTTGTTGTTAGTCTATCAATTATGTACCGTATTTATCTTGCTGTATTCAGTAGTTCAATCATCTCCTGAATTATTGGATAATGTATTTATTTTAGAAATGGTCACAAGCATCACGCTGTCGTTGTTTGAAATATTGTCAGTTATATTTTACGCTTCACAAATATCTCTACAATTTACAGCTCTGAAGCAAACTTTTTGTGATATGCATAAAAAATGCCTTTTTATTCAAGGCGTAAATGAGCCAACAATTAATTTGATTCGATATATGACCTTCATGGAGATTCCTGTAATGACAGCTTGGTCAATATTTGATCTCCGTCCAAGTTATATATTTTCTGCTTTAGGCGCCTTTCTTACTTACGGTCTCCTGTTTTCCAATTTAGAATATAGCCAACATGAATAACAAATGGATTGAAGAATTGGATATTAAACAGTCGTTTTCAAGGTATAAGTGCAACTTTAATTATTTACTGGTGTATAGGACATTATTATTTTTTTTTCATTTCTTAATGGTTTTATACTAGTTTCTTTACTAGTTCCGTATACATTTACTTCAACTCCAAAGCATTATTTTATTTCAACTCCAAAAAATTCGCCAAACTTGTGTTATGTCGCGTGGAAGTAAATAAATATCAATCGCATTTTGATATTCCCCACTACATCAATATTCGTCACATGGTAGAATAACTTGAATTTTGTATATAGGATAATTATATTTAATACAATAAATCTACTCCAATTATCAAACCATTTAGATCACTCTTCACGACAGCAACAAAACCAACAATGATAAACTTGGATTAGAAGGCAAATTGGAATATTGTATTAATGCATAAGTAGAATTTCTTTATCATATGTTGTTATGAATGCATTGCTGAATGTTAATATTCAAACAAACCGGTTTGAAGATTTTCCAATAGGGCAGACTATTAATAATAAATATGTCACTCCCACACAAAATGATACATATACACAAATGATACATATACACTAATGATACATATGCAGCATAGTAACAATGAAATATTGTAGATACATTTAAAAACTGTTTTGTTGTGTATTTCTTGTTGTGTTTACAACAATAATTTGTGTTAGACCTGTGTCAGCTATCCATGAAAAACTTTTAGTAATGATAAATGGCAATTATAGAGTTTCCAAAGACACAAAATTTATTGGTGTTTTTTTGTACTTGTGTGAGGGGGAGTATATGTGAGACCAGGAGACATTTTGACAGTGGTAATATACGTATTTTTATGATATACTACATGCCAGACGAAAGCCCAGACTCATAGGCACCAGTTTACAACAGCCCTGACCCGAGAGGTCAGTAAGGTAATAAATAAACACTTAAATTACAAGAGGCCAGACCTGAAGCCATACACATTATTTAAAAGATTAACCAATGAGGAGTATTGCTCAGTCGCCCTGAGGTCAACCAATGAAATACGGTGGGCGTATTGGGCCTCAGGCAAAAGATGAGGCAACAGGCAGAAAATTCAACAGAAGATTCAATATTCATGTGTTACACATGTAATTGTAACTGGCAAGTTTCAATATTTTAAGTTAGACATTACTTATAGATATTCTGTAGTGCAGTCAATATTAAGAAGTGGTGTGAAGAGTCCAGTTTAAGTGTGAGCTACAATTTAGATGTTGAGATGTTGTTTAACAGTCGACATGCAGTCAGTATGCAGATATACAAGTGGGTGTAGTAGTCAATATAGTCAGCATATAGTAAATATTGAAAGGTGGTGCAGCAATGAATGACCCACATTCGGTTCCACGTCTAAAGACAAAAACGAAAGTATACACAAATCTGATGTTATAAAAGATCATAATGATTTTAGGCTAATAAATGCCTGGTCTCACATACCTAATCTCCTCATTAAATGTATGTGTATAATTATTGTAATGTAATTATAATTATAATATGTTTAATGAATAATGTTTATTTTGAAGTTTAAATGGGTGAATTTAATTATGTAGTATAATTAATAATTTTGTTTTAGGAACTCGTACAAAAAATAAAGGCGGGTTATAATGCGGCAACAGTGCAATGTACGTCTTTTCGATTTACGACCATGTAAATTCTGGGTAAATTCATAATTATAAACTCCAATGATAAGGTTATTTCTGAATATGCACCACAGTAGATATATTAACAAGAAAGATCAACCATGCTTAAAGCATTGATTATGAAACACTTTCCAACTTCAATGCAATTTTATTTAAAAAAGTCTAAAATGCAATACATTCCTCGGTAATATTTTAAAACTTATCACAATTCTACATTAATTAATTATATTTGAAAACTTAAACATTCATTGAAAAAAATGAACTTCATTCAAATGACGGCATTGAAATATAAATTGCGTGGTTTAAATATCTCTAAAATGCGTTACATTCCATGGTAATATTTTTAAAACTATCATAATACTACGATAATTTATTGTATTTGAAAACTTCATCGAAAACAACTGAAATTAATTCAAATGACGTCATAGAAAAAATAACATGTCTGGATCTCTCTATAGAAACAGCATTTCATTCATAACTTTCTCCCATTCATTTCATTCATCACAATACTATAATAATTTATTTTATATAAAAATTAAGACCATGGAGCTACAAGTAATTAAACTCTATGCTTAGATGGTCACGTAATCGTTTCATACAAGAGGTGTAATTATTATTTTAATTTTTATTTAAAAAACTACTGAATATATTTCGCTGAATTTTTTTATATATTTTATGGAACAATTTGAATATTACCTAAAATTTTCGAAGCAATTTGTGAATTTTAAATCCGCTTGAAAAATGTTTGAAAAATTAGATCCCATAGGGCTCAATGTATTTCATTTTTTCAACCCAGGTTCAATCCAAAACTTATTGGGTGATATTATTCATTTATATTCCCATAAGTCCGACAGACCGTCTGAACAACATACTAAAATTTCATTTTGATTAAGTCATTTTTACGGCAGTTATCGTGCTAACAGACAGACAGACAGAATGAATGAACAAAGTCATAAACACTTTTCAACTTTGTTGTAAAGTGTTAATAAAAATAATACTTGTTTTCTAATTGAGCATGGTTGTTCGGATTTTCAATTCGTTTAATTTCTTATAGAAGGCAGGGCCGTAGTCTTGCCTGAGCTCCTGTACAAAAGCGAAGTATAAGGCCATCTTTGCATTTATTTGGTTGTAAAGTTAGAGCATTGAGATTGTAAAGATGCACTACTCTAAAAAAAGTTAGACTTGGAACGGTACAGTTCGAAGTATAGTTTTTGCAAAGTTCAAAGTTGGAAAAGTATAGATATTGCAAAGTTCATGAAGTTCTGCAGGGATGCAGTCCAAATTTCACAGGTAAATACACTGATATGTTGTTTAGTTATATAAACTCCAATGGGATAGACCATGTACAGCCGCGGGAAAAAAACGCCCCACTTTCTGTTAATCGAGCATCGTTTATCGTAAAGAAAATTGAATGATACCATTCGATTAGGAATAACATCCTCTACAAATTAATGTGCGTAAAATTTGCATAAGGGGCCGTCTTCATATCAAAATGCGCACAAACTTTGAAATTTTAAATGACAACACCCAAGTTTGACATCATAGTTCGAAACTAGAGCAAAATTCAACCTGTGATACCAAATTTAAAGTCATTTGGGTGAAGCGTTTTTGAGTTATGAGTATGTAAAGTTTTGAGCTCCTAATGTTAAATTAGTTTCCCAGAATTCCATTCATATCTTCTGTAATAATTATCTGGTCACGCTGATTATTTGTATGACGTTACTACTAAACAACCCAAACACATTTACGTAATTTTTATTTTTGTGGAAATAATTGTTTGTATGAAATATTAATTATGAAATCAATAATCGAAAAAATATGAATACAAATCTGGACATGTTTTGATAAAAATCGATTCGCAAAGACGTTTTATATGTCTATGTAAAATTCGAAATGTTCGTTCTTTCGAAATGTTTAAATATTCAGCATCAAGATTATATTTTTTGGGGGGTCGTATATTAGTTTAAAATAATTACTAATTTGAAAAAGTTATATTAATTGTAAGTTAATCATTATTTGAGAAAACGGGCATTTATTTTTACCTAGTTTTAATAAAAACTTTGTATAAACCGTGTTGTATAGATGCAACCTAATTAACGTAATTCAGTTGCTGTATTGAAGGGTGAAAACTTGTATTGTTATAAATGGGATCTACCTGTGTTACTGTCAGTTAATAGTTCCGGAGTTACTGCGAGTTTGAAATCGCCCACAATATGTGATAATTTATAATAAAAAATATTTATATAAAGTAATCGTGCCCTACTTGAAGCTCACATAATCCTACCCATTACAGGCCCACTGCCTTAGTAACACATACACACACAAGACAACACCATACCCAGCCATGAAAATGTTCACCCTCTCGTGCAGGAATTGAACCTTCGACCCTTTGGCTGTGGGATAAGCCATAATGCTGAATGTCAAGAGGATAGATAGTTCAATAATTTACAACAGTGGTGTGGTCAATCAACGAAACATCGCCCTTCAAATTGGCGCTTTTCAATATGGAGCTGATCCCCATAAATTGCACATTCCGGAATATAGAATATCTTGGGATATAAAGATAGAAACGTCGTGAAAATTTGAATTTGGACTAATCTGGGAGTATAGAACTTGTGGGTGATGATAACATTGGGTGTTGCCATTGGAAATTTGAAAGTTTGTGCGCGTTTAGATATGAAGACGGCCTCTTATGCAAATTTTACGCACATTAATTTATAGAAGATGTTATTCCTAATCGAATGGTATCATTCAATTTTCTCTACGATGAACGATGCTCGATTAACAGAGGGTGGGGCGTTTTTTTCCCGCGGCTGTACATGTAGAGGTTGCTATTTACCTTTTAATTTTTACAACAGAATGATGCATACAGGGGCTAAGTGGTGAGTACTATTGAATATGGTCACTCAAAAACTGATGCTGGCTTTACACCAACTATTCATTCCCGCAATAAAGTGAGTCAGGATAACAGAAAGCAATGTTAACCATTCCTATATAAAAGCAGTTTGCTTGAGGCTGATGAGAAAGGATAGACAACTCCCACTAGGGTATCCGAAATATTTTCAATTATAATTTGATTCCAAGACATATGCCGACCACCAGAGGCGCCGACTTTGTGACTTCGAGGCAATATTTTTGAACCCCCAATAATTTTGTTGCAGGTTCTTCGAACCGCTATCATTATTGCGGATATTTAGTGGGGAATATGTACGTATTGGAAAATGTACTCACAGATTGCGCCTTTCGTCATTCATTCTTCAAGTTTTTCATTATTCATTTCCACTTTACTACGAGTATAAAGTGTGCATAAAAATTTACCCCCCCCCCAGACTGTTTATTGTACTCTGGATACAATGAATTTTACTCGGAAGTGATTTAAACAGAAATTTGTTAACATTTCTATCATTGGTAAAAAGACCTAAAAAATAAATTTTACAATTTTTCTTACTTTTATAAAGATAATTGAGTTGGAATTTAACGCAATATTTATATATTGTATATAATAATGTTGCGCCTACAAAACAAAATAAATAAAATAAATAATTATCTAGAGGGGGGGAATCAGCATTTCAGATGTATTGTGCCTGATAATCTGATTGTATGCAATTTAAACTAGACTTGAATTATTTAAAAAATGCATGGATCATTCCATTTAAAATTTTCAGAGCCCTGAATAATTTTCAAGTTGGCATCCATGCGGGCCATACCATACATTCAATACCTTCGGTCTGAAGGTAGTCAACCCCTAGTTTTGCTCTATATAATCAGGTGAGTCTTCCAATTAACTTAAATTCGATCTGAGTGAAGCTGCATAAAGTCTGAAATAAAACATTCCAGACTTCGCCGCGATACCTTTGCCTCACAATGTGCCGCTTGAGAAAAAATGATGATATGTGTGACCGAGAAAACCCATACCTTCACACTATCACGAATAAAAACAAAGTGTTCAACGATATTACTGTACTTTTTGCACACTCCTTGTCCTCACCAAATCATTGCACGTCTACTGTCCACTTACAGGGAAAATATCGATTCGTCTAAGAAAGCATTAGTGTAGCTATGCATACCTAACAGCATTTTTTTTTTCACAGTGACGTGATATTTACGTCACACTGTGACTTTGAGACGTCGCAGTACGTCTCGGCAATGTCATATTAAACGTCACAGCGAAGTCATTTTGGTCATCTTCATGGTCGTTTGTGACGTCGCATATTAACTTGTTCGTGACGTCACATTGTATTTGCCATTGTAATGTCGTCACATGGTTACGTGTTAACTAAATTGTGGAAACGTTACAGAATATAGTCGCAATGAAGTTACAAAGTTAGTAATACGTAACGTGGCATAGAAGTCACAAATATTATGTCACATTGTGACCCAGGTGTCACGTGACTACAACGTCACTGTCACACATGTGACGACCTTTGCTGTGAGGGAAACATATATTTATATATGGCGTTTCAAAATGTTTGCACGTTTAAATATCTCTTTAACGATTAATCGTAAACACATAGAACCAGTTTAAGAAATGCTTTATTTATGGTAGACTATTATTGCGTGCAAAATTTGATCACGTGGCAACGTTTAGAATAAAATATGAGATGTAATATTTTATACGGGTGCCATAGAAAAATTTGAAATTATAGAAATATTTTCCATAGCCCAATTAATGAAATAGAAAGAGTTCCATCTTAATTCGATCAAAATTAGCCGAGATATCAATAATGGAAGACAGGTAATCGGGGATTGTATAATGCTTTTACTAAAAGATATGTTGGAACGTAGTAACACACAAAAGTACCAAAATATATTCAATTAATTTCTTAATTTGCTGACGGCATATAAGAGTATACAGTCTTTGGCGAGAATTAAAATATTCAGAAAAATATAGCTTGCCTATCATAACATTCTTCCATTTCCTCTCCATAAAACCACTTCCAATCTTCAAAACATTTTTGATTGATTTTAAACATGATCGAATGCCCAAAAAGCAACCCGAATTTTGAATAATTACTTTAAAAATAAGAAATTAGATCTTCAATAATAACATATAATCATGTTACACGTATTTTTAATTGGAAAACTAATTACGAAAACTTTAATACTTAACCATGAATTGCTCTCAAAATCTTGCACGTTTTTCAAATAAATCTCTATTTTAAAATAAAATAGTTGACGTCACCGCCGTTGTTTGACAAATTCCTCGTTCCTCAGGGTTTCTCTGCTTCGAATCTCATAACTAAAACTTCAAAAATATAAAATTTACTATACTTGTAGAGAGCTTAGGAGGCTTGGAAAACACGCTAAAATAAACTGTTTTTCGATACATATTGTAGTTTAATAAATATTTAATGTCAAAGTCAAAGACAAAATATTTTAGCTGCGCGTTAGGGTCCTGGATAGACTAATAATAGCAAGACCACGGTTTTTTGCTGACGGGTACCAACATTGTGAAATTTTTTGAAGGACGGAGCCCGTTTTATTAATTTTTGAGAGATATTTTACTTTCTATGCACTTCTGAAGTGAAAAATGTTCTTTCGTATCGGCACGTTCATCGATTTTCTCTGTCTCCCATCGCAAAAACTATCGCACATAAAGATATAAAATTTGGTACATTTATGGAGAAATAATACGGCAGTACGATGAAATAAAACGTTTACCAATTTAAACTTTAGTTTAGTTTAAATTAGCTCGCGAATTGCGATTTTCGAGTGCAGGCGGGTCCCCCTAGTTTGTAAAAATATACATAAAATTTCGAAAGTAATAATTATCATTGTTCAATTTTCATATGCAATTTTATGAAACAAATTTGTTAACATCATTTTCGGGGATCTGTTTCGTTACTTTCACAGAATATACTTTTTATAGTTTTATGTTTTGACGTCATAAATAATTAGCCTATACTCAATTATTTCACAGGAAGCTAATAAAATTTCATTTATATTTTGATCATTTACACGTGAGTATCAATAAGTCATTCTGCTTGAACCAAGTTACCAGAAACAGGCAATTTTAATTTACCTGATGTTTGTTCATTTCAAAAATATTGTGCCATATACCTTGTGCATCATTATTTCGGTGAGTAAATGTTAAAGTCATTGCATTATGTAGGGGAGGTTATGTGCTGATCATATCAGATTTTTCTTCTGCATGCTTCCCTCTGTGAACAAAACATAACACAAATGTCTGAACTAATATCGTCTCTTTCCACAATTAATCCATTTTAACCTTACCATTTGCCGTATCTAAAAATCTATAAACACAATATGTTTTTAGTTTGCTAATGCATTTCCTTCTCTTGTTTCCTTATATTTTGTTATAAAGTAAAGGATCTGACCATTACTTACAGAATTTAATGTTGGAAAAGTAAGCATAGAGAAACAATTTGGTCGAGATTTAGCGGTGTAAAGAAAACAGCACATGCTTCCTGTAACAGCTGTATTAACATAAG
This sequence comes from Amaurobius ferox, assembly GCA_951213105.1. Taxonomy (NCBI): domain Eukaryota; kingdom Metazoa; phylum Arthropoda; class Arachnida; order Araneae; family Amaurobiidae; genus Amaurobius; species Amaurobius ferox. Next base: position 32,468,176 of record OX578144.1, on the reverse strand, counting down.
TTTCTTTTTTTGCTAAAAGTTCTTGCATAAATGCTTTCAGTGTATGTGTTAAAATATTTAAAAATAAACACGCTTTTTGTTAATAGAATCTCTATAAAAATGAAAAGTAATCTTGATAGTACTTTCTGCGTTTATTACAAACCAGGATATGTAAAGGGAAATTACTGTAATGGGGTCGAAATTACGAAATAAAGTATTTTATACAGTTACGCTTTTATGATTGTGTTGGAGTTGGTTGACGTGTTGCGTATGTCTGCAATGCTTGTATGGTCTCTAGGTTAAAAACTATAAGTCCAATTGAGATTAAATTTGGCGTTTTGTGTTACTACGATTACAGGAGCTAATACGATTTTGTTATAAATTCGAAAGATTGAATACATTTTCAAAATGTCCAAAGATGACTTAAAGGATAGTAATATTAACTAATAATACTTAAATAATTTAATATGTATCAAACTGTATATCTAATCTTCATAATTTGCAGAAGTTTCACAGAATTAAAGAAGTGAGTTTTCCCGTGCTGAGATAATAAACAGAAAGAATTTTATTTATATAGATAATAACACTCCTGCAATTAAACAGATTCTTTATAGACTACGTTTCTGGTTTTCATATTAGGAGAAAAAGTAAAGAGATATCCGTCATTTATGACACTTTAGATTAAAATTATCTATATATATATAAATTGCCAAGTGTCCGTCTGTCTGTCTGTTCGTTTGTCTGTCTGCCCGTTTATCAGTCTGTCACGCATTTTAGGCACTTCCCGAATAGATAGAAGCTTGCAATTTGGTATACGGCTCTGTCGTTCGATTAAACCCCTGGAAAAGTCGAAAATTTAGAAAACGTTCTCTAGAGGGGGTGCTCCACACCAAAATGTTCGAAAAGTAAAATGATAGGAAAGTATGCTTTGCGATAGAGACTTCAAATTTGGTATATGGGTAAACCGTTTGAAAAAAAGAAAGTGTGCAATTTCAGGTATCCAATATTTTCTACTTAAGGGGGTGCCGCCGCACACCAAACTGTTCGATTTGCCGAATAAATGAGAAACAGCTCCTTTAAAATTTGATAGAGGTTTGAAATTTGCTGATCTTTAGTATTGTTAAATATGCTTTGCCTACATTGTTTTTACAACGCTTACCAGTTCATATGCAACAAATTCTCTCAATCAAAGTTTTAAAAAAAAACGACGAAATGGCATACAAATTTTGCGATATATCACATGTATCGTCAGTAATATCTATCGTCGTTACATTCCCAGTTATGCCATATCTCAAGTTTAGACATACCGATTGAAAACTTAACAAAAGACCGTAGACCAACAATCGAGAAATTTTCATTATCGATCCCGGTATGAAAACGATTGAAACCACGATTCTCAATAATTGTCACATGCATTCTGTTGATTTCACAAAAATTTTGGCGAAAAAGCAAGACTATGTGTACAGTTGTGTAAATTTAATTCGGAAAACAGCTAGGCACTACCATTACGGCGACGATGGATAGTGAAAGAAAAACTTGGATTTAATAAGGGAATATTATCAGATTCTGGTAGAGCCTGATAACATCGCTAAAACAGCTGTTATAATTCCATTCATATTATTTGAAATTGTCTATATACCGTTTGGACATTGCAATGCCACTCAAGCGTTCCAAAGATTCTACAAGGATTGCACTTTTTACAAGTTCTATAAGAAAAACACTTTTTTACATCTATTTAGATGACATCCTCATTGCATCTGAAAATGAAAAAATGCACGAACAGCACTTACGTCAAATATATGAACGTTTCGAAAAGTGCGGGAATGTTCTAAACGTTACTAAATGTATATTTGGAGAGACCAAAATACAGTTTTTGGGTCATCAAGTCACATCAGAAGATATTTTTCCTTTACCCAATACAAATATATCTATTGCCTAAAACAGTGAATGAGCTGCTTTTCCTGGCAAAGACAAATGTTTTCATATATTTTTTTCAAAATCATTATAGGTACAAGCCAATCTATACGATTTAGCTAAAAACAACAGAAAACGGGATAAAACTCATACAGTATGGTCTGCTAGCACGAAAATGCAGTTACAGCATGTCAAGATTCACTGTCAATTTCTCCACTCTAAGCTTACCCCACGGTAAACGGAAATCTATCGTTATAAGTTACTGCCAACACAATTACAATCGAGACACAAGTGATAGTGAGAAAAGTGACATTATGCTCAATATCATCTTTTTCACGAAAGCTTACGCCAACGGAACGCAATTATAGTCCCTATGATAGCAAACTATTGGTGGCATATGTAGCCGTGAAACATTTTTGACATATGTTGGAAAGATGTAGTTTCATCTTTACACAGATCCGACTTTGGCGTTTTAACAAAAACTGAAATGGCATAGCCGCAACAAGTATGTCGCCTAGGTCCGAAATATTGTGGTTGATGCATTGCCTCGGGATGGAATATTACAAGTACACACCACTATCAATTACGATGGCATCGCTAAGGCTCAATGATAAAAGAAAGAAAAAGTGCCTTAACTCTAAAAGACTTACGTTTTTCATTAGAAAATATAATATATAGTGATACTTCTATGTGGAAATTAGACTCCTCGTACGGAAACAATTTCGACAACAAGTATTCGAAAGTGTACATAATTTGTCTCATCTGGTAATACGAGCAACGATAAGCACGTTGCGGAAAAATTTATTTGGCCTTCTCTTCGTAAAGATAGCATAAATTAGTGTCGATCGTTCATAGCCTACCTAAAGGCGAATGTCCAAAGACAAAGTCACAATTAGAAGATTTATGCACGATTAAAAGAATGTTTCAGTATGTCTATGTGGACGTCGTGGGACCCAATGGATATATGTACCTGCTGACACGTGTCTATAGATTCAAGCACTAACCAGAGGCTATACCGATCGCAGATTATGCTGTGAAATTATCAGAAAGGATCAGGGAAGATATTTAGAGAGCGATTTGTATTGCCATTTGACACGATTTCTGGGCAGCCACCAAATCCTCACAACAGCCTACCACCCACTTTCGAATTCGATGATCGAAATAATTTACACGCAACTAAAAGCAGTAATCGCATACCATAATATTGAAAGTTGGGTGGAAGAATTGTCCAGTGTTTTATTAAGCATACGATCAGCCATCAAAGAGGATTTAAAAGCATCCAATGTTGAACACGCATACTGGAGTGGTCTTCGTTTACCATGCAATTTTTTTTACAGATTCGTCGTCTAAGGACATTCCAGGGTACGTACACACATGTATCACTAATCATAAAAATCACATACAATGTATAAGACTAGTGCCAGCTACGAGTTACAATAGGGAAAATACATTCGTCCACAATGAGCTATAAAACAATTCTCAAGTTCTATAAAAACAAAACAAAAAAACACGATCATATGTCCTTTCCAAACCCCATATGATGGCATATTCAAAGTCAACTCTCGAAAACCCAGATTTTGCTCAATTATCGTAAACAATCAAAGGAAAAATGTGAGCATTGATAAATTTAAGCCGGTCTTCATGTTGAGTGATGCAATTCATGACACTACATGAAAGGTCAATCCACAAAGAAGAAAAGGCTATTCTAAAGGTAATAACAACCGAGCAGCCACACGAACATGCATTGACTGGTATAACCATAAGATATGGGGAAAAGGACGATTTCTGTTAGCTATTTCTCTTCGTTTAAGGGGTGTGCTTTTAAGACGCCGTCGACCCAGAGCAGTTTTGCAGCGAGGGGGAAAGGCCTTTTAAGTCAGATATATCTTAATGAATTCTTATCTTGTATCCAATATCTTAAGGAATCCCGACATTTATAAAAAGCTAAGCGACTAGTATTGGTCGACGTCATTAAGTGGCATTTCAAAACTATTTCTGGCGAAGCCGGCAGCAAAAGTGATCCCATTAAGACTGCAAAACGGGTCTATGGAGGCTGTTATATGCAATGAGAATTTATTCCAAATTTCTGGGAACACATAAAGACGTGTTTTGTTTCTATATGTGATGGTTTAAAATAATTTGGTCCAAATATCCGAAATTTTCAAAATTGAGTTTTAAAGCCTTGGTTTCAGACAGATTCTAAAACAAACAAGTGTATGTACGATAAATGCAACTTATTTTAAAAATTATGTATTATCAATCACACGAGACTATCAAAACAAAAATAAAGAAATCCTTCTTCGACTCAGACTGTCCGAAAAAATAAAGTTGAAAGTATATAGGTTGATAGAAAAAAATCGCCAAATTGGCAACACATGACCATAATGAATACTTTTCCCGTATCTGAGAAGCCCGCTGCTATCAAACTCCACTGAAAACTAAAAATTATATAGTTGTCGGTATAAGGGAATAAAAGGTTTGGAAAAGTACAATTATCAGCACGACATTTTATAGTAAACCATCGCATATAAGAAATTATGAACTTATAATATTTCAGAATACATACTCTAGAATGCATCTTATTCTAAAAAAAAATAATGGATTTTAAATTTAGTCTCACAAAAAAATGTTTTATCATTTTTATGTATTTTCCTTTAACAAAAAACCTAAAGCAAAACACTAAAGTACTCTTCTCCGAACAAAATTAGACGCTTTTGCCATAAATCTATTTTATCCTTACCAACCCTTGCACATAAAAATCCATAAACACTATGTTTTTGTTTGCTAATGTATTTGCTTCCAATACATAGTTCTTTCATTTTTCTGTTCAAAGAAAAATGATAAACCATCACTGACGGCATTTAATACGGAAACCGTATACATAGAGAAACATTTTGATCCAAGCATCGCTATGTTAAAGCAAACAGAATATGCTTTATGTAACAGCTGCATTTAAAGTAGGTTTTTCTTGTGAAAGTTTTTTTGCATAAATGCTTCCAGAATGTGCATTATGTCCTCTGAAGATGCACATTAAATTTGTCAATGGAGCATTGTAAAAACAAGATGCTTACCTGAGCACCTTGTTGTTTCTATACCATACATAAAAATGCATAGAAGAACTGACCCTAGGTCGAAAATTTATATTTGAGTTTCAGATGGATTTACATGTTTAGGGTAATCTAGAATGTGAATACAGTATTTTCATCGCGGTGCATATAAGCCTTACCTAGGTGCTGATCATATTTAGGTCCAATTGAGAAAAATAAAACTTATCCTTTTCATAACCGAAAGAGACAAAAGATAATAATGCCTGTATTAATCAATAGTTGTTTCGCATGTAATTTTTAATATCAAATCGAATAAAATGACTCCCATTGTGAAGAGTAGTTTGTCAACATTGGCGTAATTTAAATTGCAGCAAATTTATAGATGAGAAAGAAAGAATAAAAAAATTCTAATTCAATGAAATTTCAATCCCCTATATTCTTTATGTGGTATGTTGTGCGATGCAATTCAAAATAATGCCTGGAAATAAAGAAAAATGAATCGAAATCTAAGGCAAGTCATGTGCTGAACTAATCAAAAAGTGTTATTTAAATTTTGTAATTCAGAATTGACAATATATCATAGAATATAGAAACAAATAATTGGCATTAATATTGACATTTTAATACATAAAATTATTGAATTATTTTAATTAAATTAAATTTGTTGTAAAAATTAAAAATACCGAAATTATATTTGACCAATGATGTCGCCAAACAGAGCCAGGAACCAATGGAACGCATTCAGTTTGGAAGAAATTAAATTTAGAGAAAGAGAAAACAAAATATTTCGTTATCCCCTTCCCCCCAAAATTTTTTTCTAGCTGCAATACTGTTTACTGTTGTTGGCTCGAAAATAATACTTCTCCCTAACAAAGGACGTAAAAATAACTCTGTGCATACAAAGATTCCGAATATTAACTTTATTCTTCTTAACTTTATATACTACTTATTTTCAAACTTCGGCGTAACCGGATAACAAGATGATCTCAAAGTATAAACAAGTTACTTTAGCTTTTCAGTAATTCTAGTTCATATTATCTTATTTTTAATTGTTTTTATTTATTTCAAAGTTCAAAAATTGTACCATTACAGAGGTTTTTTAATAATTGAGGAATAAACATGAGGGATGCACTTTTTGGATGCGATTCCGTGATGTTAGAGAAATGGGAAGATGTTGCTAATGCAACATATGCGTTTAAAATATTTTTTATATAAATATTTATAATGCATAGTTTCGTGCTACTAAATCTGACTAGATTTTTTAAATGGCAGTATATTTTATATCTACAGTATATTATATATTTTATATGTTACTAGCCGAACACCCGTTGAAAATAAACAACCCCTGAATATTGTAATTTTTTAATAATTCGCGTTTCGCATTTATTCGGCAAATCGAATATTTTAGCGTTAACATTTTGGCGTGGAGCACTCTCTTTAGATTCGATTTTTCAGGGGGAACGACATCGAACGACCAAGCCGTGTATCAAATTGCAAGTCAATATTTATTCGGGAAGTGCCCAAACAAAGCGTGACAGACAGACGAACACTTGGCAACTAGTATATACTAGCTGAATACCCTTCTGAAAATCAACGGTCTCACAATAAGCAACCCCTGAATTGCATACATTTTTGAACAATTCACGTTTTTTCTTAAAATCGAAAATTTTGGTGTGCGACACACCCTAAAGAAGAAAATATTAGAAAACTGAAACTGCAAACTTTCTTTCTTTCGAACTATCTATCAGCACACGCAATTTGAAGTCTCTATCTCATACTGAAGCATGCAATTTTATCATTTCATTTTTCGAACGTTTTTATGTGGAATACCTTCTTAAATGAGCCTTTATGAAAAACTATATTCTTCTTTAGTTTTTATCAAATGATTAACCTATATACCAAATTTAAAGCCTCTATTAAATTTTAAATTAGGCGTTTCTTATTTATTAAGCTAATCGAACATTTTGGTGTGTGATATCCCCTAAAGTAGCAAATATTGGAAATCTGAAATTGCACACTTTCTTCCTTTCGAACGTTATCGCCATACACCAAATTGGAAGTCACTATCTCATCGTAAAGCATGTTTTCTATCATTTCACTTTTCGAACATTTGGTATGAGAAACCAATCAAAATTACAAAATATCTGAACTATTTTATTGCCACTCTCTTTCGTTTGAACTATCTATCTATATACCGAATTTGAAGTTTCTATTCCATTGCGAAGTATATTTTTACTATAATTTTACTTTTCGAACGTTTTTGTGTGGAGAAGCCACGCCCTAACATGAACAATTTTGAAAAACTCTATTCTTTTTTTTTTATCAGATGATTTCACCATATACCAAATATCAAGCCTCTATTACATTTTTAAAGGATGCGTTTCTCGTTTATTTGGAAAATCGAACATTTGGGTTTGCGGCACCCGCAAAAGTAGAAAATATCGGAAAACTGAAATTGCACTGGCTCTTCTGTTCGAACTGTCTACCCGTACACCAATTTGAAGTCTCTATCGCATCTCGAAGCATGGTTTCTCGTCATTTCACCTTCAGGACGTTTTTCTCTGGAGCACCCCCTTAAACGAAGATTTTTTAAAAACTATTTTTTCTTGGATGTTTTCATTAAATGATTAGCCCATATACCAAATTTCAAGCCTCTATCAAATTTTAAAGCAGGCATTTCTCATTTGTTCGGCAAATCGAACGCTTCAGTTCGCAGCACTCCCTATAGTAGCAATTTTTGAAAATCTGAAATTGCACACTTTCTTCCTTTCGAACGGTTTACCTATACACTAAATTTGAAATATCTATCTTATCGCAAAGTATGCTTTCCTATCATTTCACTTTTCGAACATTTTTATGTGGAGCAACCCTTTTTAGAGAACGTTTTCGAAAAATTCGATTTTTCCAGGGGTTTTTACCGAACGACCAAGCCATATACCAAATTGCAAGTATATATTTATTCGCGAAGCTCCTAAACAAAGCGTGGCAGACAGACGGACACTTGGCAATTAGTATATAGATTTATAAAGGTGATAATTTTTGTCTTCTATTTTTAACGATAAAATTTTCTTAAATGATATTTTTCTCAAGAACTGCTACATATAGACTTTAGATGATGATTGATATGGATTTAGTATCAAAACCTGAAGGTGAATGATGGGTTCACTAAGGATTCCCCCCTTTGATTCATTTTCCATTTCCGGTATAAAAGTTTTCCTTGAAACATCTATGTCTTAGTATTGGCTACCGATAGTGTTTAAATAATAACTCGTATTGATTCAGCATCAAAATCTGGAAGTAGATAAGTGGTTTACGAAGGATTTCCAATTGTGGTTATTTATTTCTTTGCCTGCTCAATATTTTTGCTCGAAATATCTATTCCCCAGGATAAATTGCAGATAAAGTTTAAATGACGCCATATGAATTCAGCATCAAATTCCAGAGGTTAGGGAGGTTCACAATTAACGAAGAACATTGGATTTGGCACTAGAAATGTCATTTTCAACTTTTGCTAGCATTTGTACGACTGTACAAGAAGGTATAAAAATACTTAATAGTTTCATCAAAAATGAAGTGTACAAGAAATTTTTGAAGGCTCCATAATATTTGATGTACCCCTAAGATCTTATTAAAAGAATAGTAAATGCACTAATCACAAGAGCTAGAGTTCGGGAATTGAAGTCCAAACCTATGCATATCTTAATGGAGCACAAGCAACACTCTGAAAAACGTAACTAGCTATGCGGTTGACATCTACTGTAAGATATGTATTGCAATTTATAAGATTTTTAGAGTCGGTCAGTTAAAAATGCGTTTTATATTATCTACCGCAAAAAATAAAAACATAGTTGATATATAAAATAATATTTTATTCAGTTTATGTATCTTATAATCCTTTCTTTCATCTAATCAACACAGCTCTGCTTTAAGTACGGCAGAAAATTGAAAAATAATTATTTGGCACTATCCTTATAAAGTCACAAAGTACAGTAGCGAAAAAATAAATAAAAACCCCCTCATTATTCTGCCATCGTTCATCATAGAACAAATTCAAAGACATCATTCCATAAGTACTATCATCTATAAATAAAATTGCACAAGGAATCATCTTTAAATTAAATTTGTAATATCAACCCCCAATTTGAATGTTATAAACAAATTTATATCCCCAAATTAGTCTATATATACACTTTTAGTTATATCAGTGTCGCCAGGTTGTTTGAAGGAAAAGTAGCAGACACAATGATAAAAAGTAGCTAAATATCTTGAAATGTAGTCCATCTTTTTATTGTTGACATTATCCAATGACGTCATCAACACTATGACTTCACTATAACGTTCACTGTAACGTTCACTGTGACGTTCTTCAATATGTGTTGTTATTGTGTATATCAATATTTTTAACTTTTTTTTTACAAAATATGTTTGTTTCATTTACTGTGCCCCTTTTACAGCTTAATCTTCTATTTTAAAAATATTCTAATACATTTTCTTTCTCATGGGGTGAAATTAATTTACCGAACTTTGATCTAAATTCCTTAAGTTCGAACACATCAAAATGCTTCAAACTACACAGAGCGGTTGGTCATAATCACACATGTTGGTCACAAAAAACCTTCCGAACAATTTATTTCTAATAGTAACAGATCCATCCGGAAACAAGTTGCCCGTTTATCGATTGTACGTCACATTCCAGAGATACAAAGACCAATCACTGTATTTGTTGGTGTCAAAATGAAAAATCTGATGTGGGCAACACATGACTTTCACTGCAAACTTATATCCACGTTCTCTTTATTTTAATAAAATATAATTAACTTTAATTAAATTTTCGTTCTCATTCGGTAACTGGACTTATTTTCAAAAGTGGCGTAGAGAAAATACGAAAACTAAAACATCCCGAGAACGGCTAGTCCTAATGTAATGGGATTGGTCTTATTATTTTCTACGTTAAAAATTACGTATAAAACAAGCATTTAGTGGATATGACTTACAAGAGACTTATCTATCGAATATTGTGAAATTCGGTCCATTAGTTTTTTTCAGCTAGAATGGATACAGGCAATTTTTGAGGGTCATTTGGCAAAAAAAGGCTGGTTCTTTTATACCGAATCGTACTAAAAACTGATCAGCACCAATGTCATACCCAAGTGACTTGCCTACCAAATTTTGTGAATTTCGGTCCATTAGTTTTTGAGTTAGAGTGGATACATGCATTGTACAGACAGACAGACACACAGACGAAACGCTTAAAATAGTGTTTTCGTATTCTAGAGGTCTCGAAACGTGTAGATCCGTCGAAAACTCGAGTTGCGATTTTCGGCATGATTCTAATACTTTCCCTATACATTACCATATATTGCAGGGAAGGTAAAAATCTGATGTGGGCAGCACATGACTTTAACTGCAGACTTATATCCACGTTCTCTTTATTTTAATTCAATTTAATTCACTTTTAATTCAATTTTCTATCCCATTTTGCAACTGGACGTTTTTTCAACTGTGGTTTAACGTAAATGCGAAGAAACTAAAATATCTCGAGTACGGCTAATCCTAGTTTAATGTAGTTAGTCGTATTCTTTTTATTATTAAACATTATGCATAAAACAAAAATTTAATTGATATATTTGAGCATAAGTAGTATTTATTTTAGATTTTGACGATTTTTGCGTGTCATTTAGAAAAATAGGGCATGTTATTGTTTTCCGAATCCTACCAAAATTAAATCAGCACCAGGGTAACCCACAAGCGACTTACTTACCGAATTTTGTGAAATTCGGTCTATTAGTTTTTCAGCTAGAGTGGATACAGGCAATTTTTGAGGGCCATTTCGCAAAAAAAGGCGGGTTCTTTTATCCCGAATCGCACCAAAAACTAATCAACATCAGGGTAAATAAATGTAAAAGACCTAAAAAATATTACAGGGAAATCAGTGGAGTAATAAAATGCAAACCAAGAAAAGTCACAACTTATTTAGCTTATAAATATATAGCAAACACCACAAAAATTCAATTCGTATTCCGAAAACCAAAAATTTATATTTAAAAATAATTCTCCCGAAAGCATAAAAATCCTCTCTCAACAATATATCAAAATCCTCACTCCTCAATATATCAAAATACTCACTCCTCAATTTATCAAAAGTCTCACTCCTCAATTAATCAAAATCCTCACTCCTCAATTAATCAAAATCCCCACTCCTCAATTTATCAAAATCCTCACTCCTCAATATATCAAAATCCCCACTCCTCAATTTATCAAAATCCTCACTCCTCAATATATCAAAATCCTCACTCCTCAATATATCAAAATCCTCACTCCTCAATATATCAAAATCCTCACTCCTCAATATATCAAAATCCTCACTCCTCAATATATCAAAATCCTCGTTTTCGCCCCAAACGCTCCCGCCCCCCCCCCCCCGCAAGCTCCAGATATATGGGTTAGACAAACAGCCTTGCATATTAAAATAGAATGATCTTTACAGGTACGTTCAACTCGGAACAGTTGGGAAAAGGTTATTGTGAATGACAAAATTGTTGAAAAAAAAAAACTATAAATTTGAATATACAAAAGAGAATAACAAAAGGATAATTTAGAAAAATAATTTCCAAATAAAGTTTAGAAAGAGAAGAATATAAATAAAAAATAAATAAATAAAAAATGAAAGTGGGGAAATACCGTTGTTTAGAGACATTTAGAATAAAAAACTGAAATAAGAGAAAAAATTTAGAGGGATAAAAAGATCAAAATGAAAAGTTAGATAGGTTTTTCCCCCCGTAACAAAACATCAAGAAAAGTTGAAAGCAAATAAAAAAGTCTGATGTGGGCAACACAAGACTTTCCTTATATAATGTAAAGAATTTACTACTTTTACAGTAAAAAAAAATAGGTTTTTCTTATAATAGATACTTATATTCTTTCAGAGATATTGAATTTTCGGCAATTAGTCGTCATTTTCTTTGATTTAGCGTCATTTTTATCCATTTGGCGAGATTTTCGTTAATTCGGCAACATATCAAAAAGTTGCCAAGTTGGCGACATTCCGCCAAAATCGTCGCCAAAATCTCGCCAAGCGTTATGAACGAAGAAATAAGTTATTCTTACAGCAGATAAATGACTATTGGCGATCAAATACAAAAGTATTACTCAAAGTATCTTTTTTCATGAATGGAACGAGCTAGATCCACGAGAATGATGTCACCCAATTCATCGCATGGTATTACATATGAAAAGTGAACATGTTTCTCAATAGGAAATATTTTTCTTTATTTTATATGACTTTTTGATAATTTTTTCAAATGTCTGCAATATTTCGAGAACGATTCATGTTAGCGTTCTAAAATTTTCGTCAATCGTTTTCTAATGAAATATTACATAAGAAATGTCTATTTGCGTAACTTTATTAGAGGTTTTGATTTTTTGACGATTTTTTTAAAATTTCACTCGAAAATTTAGGGGGGTACTGAACATTCGATTACATGTAAAAACAATAGGCTTCCGGTGTTTACGGATTGTGATTTTTGTACCAAATTTCGTTCGAATCGGTCCATTCGTTCGTCAGTTATCGTCTCCACAGGCTCACTGACACACACACATACTTTCACACATACACACACACACACAGACATCACATCAAAAATGTTTGACTCGTAATCAGGGATGCTTGAAACGTGTTCTCCCGTCGAAAACTCGAATTCGAATTTTCGACCCCTTCCAATACTTTCCTTATACATTATGTATATAAGGAAAGTAAAAAAAGAAACAACAACAAAAAGAAAAACAATGAATTGATCGTAGAAATGATATTGATCATAGAAAATTGAAAGCAGTACGCTGAATAGACTTAACAAACCTTATCAGAAATAAAGTGGACTACAATAATTCAATTTTTTATTTTATTTATGGGTTGGAACAGACGGACTTAAACCAATTTGGTTTATTACAATTTGAAACTTGAAAGAGGTGAAATTTTTTAGTAAGAGGGGAATTAAAAATATAGTGACCAACATCCCCGTAGGAATTGCAAGGATAGGTTGAGGTGGATTTGATTTTAAAGAAGAATAACTAATCTAAAAAGGGGCCATGCCTAGTGAGGAAGAAAATTAAGAATTTATTATATATAAGGGAATGCGTATTGACAGAGGATAAGAAAGAAAGGATGCGGGCGGGATCATGATTACGGGGAGAACGATAGCCATTAAGATAATTTTGCCAAAGATTCAAAAAATTGTTTTTGTAAGTTTTAACAAGGAAAGGATAATGATAAAGAATAAAAATTTTGTCATTAGAAGTGGTAGCAAGTTTAGCATGTTTATTGGCAGTTTTGTTTCAAAAATTATTATTATGAGTTTTTACCCAAGAAATATTAAGCAAGTTTTTACGAAGTAAGGCTTTGGATTTCATAGTATGAAGAAAATTGGATTTATTTTTCGTTGAGTTTAAGGCTGCAATTGAAGATAAACTATCAGAGTAAATATTGATTTTCAGATTATTAGAAGAGGCTCATTCAATGGCATAAAAGATCGCAGAGAGTTCGGATTGGAATACTGTGCTATTGTCACCAATTTTATGAGATATAACTTCTGTCAAAACATCATGTTGGAAGATGCAAATGGTAAACTTCCGGTTTTACTATTAATTTTAAAACCATTTTAAACCGGTTTTACTATTAATTTTAGAACCATCAGTAAGAGTATTAAAATAGGAAAAATTCTTATCAACTCTATTAATTAGATTAACAGTGCGAACAGAGGGATGGGTTTTAGAAAAAGGGATGAAAAAGTCAAAATCAGAAGGGGAAGGGATGGGTTAAAAGGAAATAAATTTATTTTATGTTCCCAAAACATGCATTTGTATTAGATGCTATTAATAGTAAAATGGATAGAGGGAATACCAGTAATAGAAAACAATGGAATGTTAAAAATAGTTTTGTAACATGGATATATTTTCAGAAGGAAACCGCTTTGGAGGGAAAGAAGTTTACTAGCTTGGGTGAGATTAAACGATTTACTCCAAATACCGGAGCCGAAAGTAATGATTTTTTCTATAACACATAAATACCAACATTAAAAAAAATCTATTTTAAGCCCTAATTGGAAAAATTAAACAAATATTATACATATATATATATATACTATGTTTTGTTTTCGCACAATTGGGAGACTGTCCATGGAATTATGTTGGTGCCGTGAGCGTTACCCGGGTTGTAAAACCTGCTTTAAACGGGAAAGGAGTGTTGCAATCCACCTCTACCATTTTATGTAATTCATATGGTCACTCCCGTTTTTTATCTGCTTTCATTTTTAATCCTTATATATATATATATATATATATATATATATATATATATATATATATATATATATATATATATATATATATATATATATATATATATATATTACTTTTTAAGCAGCCCCAATTTGAAAATATTACAAATATTATATACTATTTAAGCTCCAATTTGAAAAGATCTATTTAAGCTCCAATTTCAGCCCCAATTAGAGAACGGGCCATGCATCTTTCAAAAATGAGTATCAGTAGCATTTGTAATTTTAAGCATATGATTTTGTAGTTGATGTTATTATCTATTGGTATATTTTAATTTGTTCTACTATGAACTTTGCAAGAATAATGAGTATTGGTTCGGATTTTTTCCTTCCCGCAGCTGTACATTAATACGTGTTCTAAAGCACTTATGAAGTAATGTATTGTTTCTTCTTGGTAAAGTTTGCATAACTTCATATCCATTAGAGATTTCTGTTTATAAAAATCAGTTCCAGCATTTCTGAATATCACATTATTTAATTGTAAAATTCTCGGAAAAGTCACGTAATGCATGCGGAAGAAGTGTCGTAAATAATTTCATACTTGGATACGTGTCAGTAGAATAAAATTTCTGTTTTGGGGGCCAGTGGAAGGAATGCTATGCATTCCAAACGCCATGGTTTAGATAATTTTCTAAAACTCTGAAAAAATGAGTACGTGATGCGAGAGCAAAAATATCGTTAAATATTTGATAGAAAATATATTTCGGATATAGACCTAAAATGAATTCATGTTGATCAGTAATTAAATCATTTGATGTCAGATGTTAAAGGTACTGAAACGTAACAGTTTCTTATTATTTAGACATATTTATGACAATTTATAGCATAAAAGTATATGTAAAACTGGTGTTTTGTTATACTTTATTTGTTAGTTTTATAGTGTTGTACTATATTCCTTACTTTTTTTTGCTATGTATGTTCAATGAATTAACGAGAATTTGATAATATTTTTACATTTGGTAATTAGACAATAAATTAAATTTTAAATCTATCCACTATATTATTATTATATTATTGTTATTTATTGTATTGTAATGTATGTATGTATGCATTGTATACTGTATTGTATGTTATCTTCTTCTATAGTAGATTCTTATATTCTTTCCAAGGTATTGAATTTTCATCAATTAGTCGTCATTTTTATCGATTTAGTATCGTATTTATCAATTTAATGATATTATTATCAATTTGACGATATTTTTATCAAATATGCTACATTTTCGTCAATTTGGCAAATTATAAAAATCCCGCCAAGTTGGCGATATTGTGCGAAATTCGTCGCCACAATTTTGACAAACGTTATGGACGGAGAAATAGGTTACTCTTATAGTAGGTAAACGACTAATAGCGTCCAAATACAAAACTATTACCCAAAGTTTCTTATCTCTTGAATGGAATGAACTACATCCACTAGAATAACAAATATATCAAATATTATTACGTATGGAAAGTGAATATATTTCGCAACAGTTAATAATTCATTTTTAATTTTATGTGATTTTCTGAAAATTTTACTTGAAAAATGTGCAATATTTTAAGAACGGTTCATGCTAGCATTTTAAATTTGGTGTCAATCGTTTTCTAATAAAAAATTACATAGGAAATGACAATTTATGTAACTTTATTGATGTTTTTGACTTTTTGATATTTTTTTTTAAATTTCATTTCAAAATTTGGGGGGATTCTGCACATTCGATTGCACTTAAAAACAATAGGCCTCCAGTATTCATGGATTATAATTTTTCTACCAAATTTCGTTCGAATCGCATCATTCGTTCGTGAGATGTTATCTGCACAGACTAACTGACACACACATACAGACATCACCTCGAAAACGTTTGATTCGTGTTCGGGGTTGCTTGAAACGTGCTCTCCCGTCGAAAACTCAAATTCGAATTTTCGACCCCGTCATAATACTTTCCTTATACATTATAATATATATATAAGGAAAGTAATGTATTATAATATGCATATAAGAAAAGTAATACACTATAATATGTATATAAGGAAAGTAAAAATTGCAGTGTTTGGTGTTGATTAAAATATACGTTCCAAAGTTACAATCCACACTTGTGAGTTCAACTATTTAGTTAAAAAGTGATACTAGCGAATGTTAAATTAAAATAAAACGTTTATTTTCTACCAATATTCAATTTAAAATTTGTTTTTTGTTCACAGATTATAGAGATATATCCGTCATTCATTGACAAATTTTTCTCAACCAATAATAATGAAAACCGTACCAAACACACCTTTGCATCTACAGATTGATCTTCAAAGTTTGGCTTCGATTGGTGTTTGCAAGCAAAAGTTTGTGGAGCCATTGCAAACAATGCAAACGGTGGAGTTGAACCATGCTATTCGCGTGGTTCATTACATGGTTAATAACATGATTGATTGGAGATATGTATTTTGACAGAACTTTTGATGCTATTTCAAGTTGTTGCCTTATGCCATGGAAAAAATTAATAATTTCCATTATCCAAGGGGTTCTAAAAGGATGAAAGCCATATAAAGTCGTTAAAACTATGCAATTTCTCCAAAATCGCAAATTTTAAATTTTTCAAAAGAATAAAATCTCTGTAATATGATAGAAAAAAAAGGAAAAATTACTTAAAGGAGGTCAGTTGAAGAACTTAAACTGTTTGATATTTTGACATTATTCTCTTTAAACAAAGTACGGGCTTTACACATTAAGAAAATTTTTCCGGGAGATCAATACAATAAAAAGTACTTCTTGAAGTGTGAGGTTCCACTTGACTTTCTTATACATACTTAAAATTTATTATTAGGTTCACCTCGCTGAAGTGTCAGGAAATTCCATATGATAAAAAGAAATGTGTTCTAATTATATGAAGTATAAAATAATATTCTACTTATAGCTATTTATTTAATACAATATTAATACAATATTAATAATATATATAATATAGTAATATATATAATACAATATTAATTACACTGTAAATATAAGTTTTCAACAATTTTGTCTTTCCATACTCTCCAGAATTATAGTTTTACTCTCCCACAATTATAGTCTCCTACAATTATAGTTTTAAACGTGTTTTGTCTTTCCATACTCTCCAGGAGTCCCAGTGGGCTTAAAAGTATGATTCTTTACACACTTAAGACCCTATTACACGACAGTAATTTGCGACAACAAATCGTTCACAAAACAGCTTTGGGACGTTTGGACGTCACTCCACGCAGCACAGAACGAAAGTGTCGACACTCCAAATAGCAAATGGGGAAGCAGCTTTCCCATTTGCTGCTTGGAATGACGTCACAAACGTCATAAAGCTGTTTTGTGAACGGTTTGTTGTCCCAAATTGCTGTCGTGTAATAGGGACTTTATAATATCAACCACTATGTCGAACTCAATGATGCCGGATTTTCAATTTATCTCCCTGACGCTCAAGATGGGGGAAGCAATCAATGTCTTTCAGAACTCTCCCGAATGCTCTCCTTCTCTTGGACCTAAAAGACAGAAACTGGACCATGAGACAGAACCTAAATGGGTCAATTTTGAATTGCCGACTATTTTCAACTCAAAGCACCATACATTGTTATACAAAAACAAAACATATTCGAAAAAGTTATATCTTAAATGTATAATAGTGTTAGTTTTCCGGTTTTTGACAAGCTGAAATTTTAGTGTAATTTATAATACGTTCATTAGTTCTTGAGTTGAGAGCGCACTGTATATAGTACAAAGTGCGAAGTATTGTAGGTCTTAAAACGTGATTTTCTCTTAGAATGACGGTTTTCAATACATGTCACCACATTCAGCTGACGTCACAAATATTTTGCAGAACATTACTTTCCCTACAATATGAGAAGAAAATCTGATGTTGGCAGCACATGATTTTCCTTATACAATGCAATGAATTTACTAATTTTACAGTAGGAAAATAATGTATAAGATCTTCGAAGCTGAATGATAGATGAATTAATTGTACATTTGGCGATTTTCTGGATGACAACATGTAAATCTATTTCAAAATACTCAATTAACTTATACTTCACCCAACTCTAAATAAACAATCATCAATATTGATAGTATCCTCAATAAGCGAAAAAAAATAACCCATAAAAAATTACATAACAGTTCAAATATTAAAATACCTTCATAATTACGTCATCAATTAGGCGTACTTTTCATTAATTTAAGGTTATGTTTGCAATTTTGATGACAATTTTTGTTAATCTGGGGCGATATATTGCCAAGTTGGACATACTTTGCTAAATTATTGGCTATGTTTGCCAAATGCATCACTAAGTATTAGACAAACGGAGAGATGAGTATTGCTTATATACTAGAAGGTATGTCCGTCATATGACAGAAATCAGAATTTGAGAGACATTACTTCCCGTTTGGCGTCATTTTTATCAATTTGGCGATATTTTTGTCATTTTAGCAACATTTAAAATAGTCGCGAAGCTGGCAACGATTCGGTAAATTTCTCGCCAAACGTTACGGACAGACAGACGGAGAAATGTGCTATTCTTACAGTCTACGCTTATGTTCTTTCTAAGATATTGAACTGTCAAATTCTAGTCGTCATTTTCATTGATTTAGCGGTAGTTTTATTTATTTGGCGACATTTACGTTAATTTGGCAACATTTAAAAAGTCGCCAAGTTGGCGCCATTCCGCCAAAATCTCGCCAAGCGATATTGACGAAGAAATAAGTTATTCTTGTGATAAATAAATGACTATTAGCGTCCAAATATAAAGGTATTACCTAAAGTATCTTTTCTCATGAATGGAGCTAGCTATATCCACGATAATGATGTTACCAAATTTATCGCATGATATTACTTCTGTAAAGTGAACATATTTTACTATAGGTGATATTTTTTTTAATTTTATATGATTTTTTAATAATTTTTCTTTAAAATGTGTGATATCTCGAAAATGGTGCCTGCTAGCGTTCTAAAATATGTGTCAATCGTTTTTTAATGAAATATTACATAAGAAATTACCCTTTACGTAACTTTATTAAATGTTTTAATTTTTTGATGATTTTTTCCAAATTTCGCTCGAAAATTTAGGAGGGTTCTGGACATTCGATTGCGCATAAAAACAATAGGCTTCCAGTACTCATGGATCGTAATTTCTGTATCAAATTTCATTCGATTCGTTCCATTTGTTCGTCAGTTATCGTTTCCAGAGTGTCACATACACACACAGACATAATCTCATAAACGTCTGATTCTTACTCAGGGATGATTGAAACGTGCTCTCCTGTCGAAAATTCGAATTCAAATTTTCGACTCCATCACAATACTTTCCTTATACATTATATGTATATAAGGAAAGTAACAAGGATAATACGAATGGAAATTATCCTACTTCTCATTCTAAACCAACCGAAAACATAAACTTTGGAAATTTTTGAAAATCCGAAATGATATTATTTTAGTTGCACATCCTTTATCACAATATATGCATTATTTCAAAACTCATACAGCAACATCCTATCATGATAAACCAACCTATTAACTAAAATCTACCTTTTAACTAATCAACCCCCAGTTCTTTCTTAGCCAAATTTACGTAATTGCGCTCAAAATTAAAATCATTCTAATTACGTTTAACAACAATGCGTAAAACATTTAAAAATATCGTATTATTTAACTTTAAAGCAGTTCTCAGGTTCACGTAACTTCCACAAGTATGGGGAAAACTCGTAAATATTTTCATAGTTAGATGCATGTCTGTAAAACAAAATTTCTATTTGGGACACGGAAAGGAATGCTGTAAATTCCTGTCTTAGCGTCAGGGCTTATATATTTTTCTAAAACATTCGAAAAATGCGTACATGATGCGAAAAAGAACGTCTCAGTAAATATTTTAAAGAAAAAGTGTTTATAGTAGTATGTGGACCTGAAAAATAATTTTTGTTAATTAGTACTTAATCTACTTTAACATCTCATTCAGTCATTGAAATTCTGGAAGTCTTTTTTTGTTTATCGGGTCAAAGGTTTCACGTTAAAGGCTTATTTAATGTTAAAGGCTAACGTTAAAAACATTAAAGGCTTATTTTATTTCATGGAAATTGAAATATAATGGGCCCCTTTTAGATACCACTGTAATGATGGGATTTCAGTTTGATGCATTGATATGCAAAATAAGAATCAAATGTCAAATTTAAGAGAAAAATGCATACAATGCTATGACAGTTACTGATCGCCAGACAAGTAAAAAAATCTGATGTGGGCAACACCTGACTTTCCTTCTATAATGCAATGAATTTACTACTTTTACAGTAAAAAAAAATAGATTATTTTTATAGTAGATATTTATATTCTTTCCAAAATATTGAATTTTCGTCAATGACACGTCATTTTCATTGATTTAACGTCATTTTTATCCATTTGGCGAGTTTTTCGTTAATTTAGCAACATTTAAAATGTCGCCAAATTGGCGACATTCCACTAAATTCGTCGCCAAAAATCTCGCCACGCGTTATGGACGGAGAAATAAGTTATTCTTACTGCAGTTAAATGACTATTGGCGTTCAAATACAAAATAATTACTCAAAGTATCTTTTTCAGGAATGGAAACAGCTAGATGCACGAGAAGAATGCCACCAAATTCATCGCATGGTATTACATATGAAAAGTGAACATGTTTCTCAATAGGAAATATTTTTTTTATTTTATATGAATTTTTGATAATTTTTTTTTAAAATGTGCAATATCTCGAGAACAGTTCGTGTTAGCGTTCTAAAATTTATCTCAATCGTTTTCTAATGAAACATTACATAATGTCTATTTGCGTAACTATAATAGAGGTTTTTATTTTTTGACGATTTTTTCAAAATTTCACTCGAAAATTTAGGGGGTTCTGAACATTTGATTGCGTATAAAAACAATAGACCTTCAGTATTTACGGATTGTAAATTTTGTTCCAAATTTCGTTCAAGTCGGTTTATTCGTTCGTTAGTTATCGTCTGCACAGGCTCACTGACACACACACACACACACAGACTTCAAAAATGTTCGATTCGTGATCAGGGATGCTTGAAACGTGCTCTCCCGTCGAAAACTCGAATTCGAATTTTCGTCCCCTTTACAATACTTTCCTTATACATTATTGTATATAAGGAAAGTAATAAAAGTCATCCAATAATGTTAGTAGACTCTGTGTGTACGAACGTTAGATTAAATGTACTTAAATTTAATTATCAACTTTAGATTTTAGTCTATAATAGACTTAATAAATAAAGGCCACCTGCATCCAGAAAAATGACAAATTCAGTGATTGGTGACAGGCAGATGTCTCAGCCAATGAACTTGTGCAAAAAGTGACGTTCTACTCTTAGTCAATGGTTGGTTAGGCAAAGTGTAATACATCAAGTTCAAAAGAAAGGGCAAATCTTCGAAATGATATACGTCCCTGTAAAATAAAAGTACACAGATTTAGATGGAACACTTAGTATGTTAGTCAAATAAAAAATCGCTCTGACGACTTGAATATTTTAACCATGATTGATGATAAAATTATGTACTATGATGTGCACGATACGATTGCAAGCATCCATATAGTGCTATTTTGCAATAGACGGATAAATGGAAATAAGTTAATCAAGTGCAGATGGTATTGAGAATACATATTTATTTTGAGAATAGTTATAATTATGATTTTTATTTGTGCCAAAATTGAAAAATGAATTTTCACTTAAGGTCAGGTACTCTCTCAGTTACGCTAGTGTTTTTTAACACTTCACAACAAAGTAGAAAAGTGTTTATGACTTTGTTTATTCTGTTTGCCTGTCTGTCTGCCTGTCTGTCTGTCCGTTAGCACGATAACTGCGTTAAAAATGACTTAATCAAAATAAAATTTTAGTATATTGTTCAGACGGTCTGTAGGACCTATGGGAATATAAATGAATAATATCACTCAATTAGTTTTGGATTGAAACCGGATTGAAAAAATGAAATAAATTGAGCCCTATGGGACCTAATTTTTCAAACATTTTTTAAGCGGATTTGAAATTCACAAATTGCTTCGAAAACTTTAGGTAATACTCAAATTGTTCTATAAAATATATAAAAAATCAGCGAAATATATTCAGAAGTTTTTTAAATAAAAATTGAAATAATAGTAATATATTTTATATGAAGCGAGCACGTGACCATGATATGAAAAGATCACGTGACCCGCTTCAAAATTATATAAGACATCCATCTTGTCTCAAAATCGTAATTTTTAAAGTTCGTTTTAATTCATATTGAGTGCTGTATCCGTTCTAAAACCACTTTATTTTTGCTTAAATTCTGTGCATCTACATACTGAAACAACGCAATTACAATATATTTGAGTTTAAATACTCATCCAAATTTGATTATTTCTACAACGAAGCCTATTTTTCAGCTATGTAAAATGCAAACAGCAAAATATATAAAATGAGTTGTATTAGAATTGCTGTATTTCTTTAATACAAAATCATTTAGTTCATGGAGTCTGCATAGCTGATATGAATGAAATATTCATTAATTTTACAAAGAGAAGAACGATTTTTTTCGATGAAGTTTTACTCATGGAGTTTAATTACTTGTAGCTCCATGTTCTTAATTTTTAAATAAAATAAATTATTTAGTTTTGTGATGAATGACATGAATTGAAAATTATTTATGAATGAAATGTTGCTTTTACAGAGAGAGCCAGCATGTTATTTTTTCTATGACGTCATTTGAATGCATTTCAGTTGTTTTTGATGAAGTTTTCAAATATAATAAATTATCGTAGCATTATGATAATTCTAAAATTATTACCGAGGAATGTATCACATTTTAGAGATGTTTAAACCAGACAATTTATATTTCAATGCCGTCTTCTGAATAAAGTTAATTTTTTTGATGAAGGTTTAAGTTTTCAAATATAATAAATTAATGTAGTGTTGAGATAAGTTTTAAAATATTACTGAGGAATGTGTTGCATTTTAGACGTGTTTAAATAAAAATGCATTGAAGTTGGAAAGTGCTTCATAATCATTGCTTTAAGCATGATTGATCTTTCTTGTTTTTTTTTTATTTAAATAATCATCTGACTCCTTAATTATTGAATTTTTTTTTAGAAAAATATTCAATAACAAATTGTAAGCAATAATTGGTGGTAAATCAACTTAATTTTTTCAAAAGTAACTGCAATGCTTTAAAATAAAAAATATTTAATTTTAAAGCTGACTTATCTCTTGGTATTGTGTGTTCTAATACTCCTCTTTTCCAGTTAATTCCCAGAGTTACAAGGACGTTATTTTTGCTTTTAGAACGTGGAACATCGGGTGGATTTTGTGGATCCACACAATGTGATTTACATTTATTCTAAATTAAACTGTAGTATTTAATTTAAATTTCAACACTAAATATTTACCAAGCAATAATCAGCATCACAGCTCTAAATGTGCTAAAATAATTCCATTTGTTAATCTACAGGGCATTCTGCTGCTGCAGAAGATTAGTCTGAATGATCAGAAATATGCATTTATTTCCCTTTTGTATAAAAATTCTAGGAATGGTGCCGATCTCAATTTAAACTATAGGAGCAACGCAAAATATGGTAGACATATTCTAACTGGGAATAATAATACTATTAATCTATATAAATAAAAATGAAAATCTGTCTGTCTGTCTGTCTGTCTGTCTGTCTGTCACACCATCACGGAAGAACGGCTGAACCGAATTTGATGAAATTTTGTGGGTAGCCCAGAAATAGCCCCACTTAAAATTATATCCGTGTTTTGAGTTTCTACGACCAGTGGTTCTCGAGATATTAGTAAAAAACGAAATTTTCGTTTGTCCCATCATCACGGAAAAACGGCTAAACCGAATTTAATGAAATTTGGTGAATAGCCTTGAAATATCCTCCCATAAATTTTGTCCAAGTTTCGAGTTTCTAAGACCTGGGGTTGTCGAGATATTAATGAAAAACGGAACTTTTTCCTAGGAGTTCTACTCCCTAACTCCGTGGTTTATCCAAACGAAAAGCTTGAAAATCGTTTGAAAGGGAATTAAAATTTAATCTCTGAGTTTGATGGGAGATTTTTTGCGTTAATTAGTCACTTTCTGAAAACATGAATTGTTTGAAACATGATTTAAAGGGGAAATCTATCTCCATGGTTCATGGTTTATTTAAAACAAGCTTTTACGGAACAATGAGAAGTATAGAGAAATCAAAATCGTTATTTAATTTCGCAGTTTATGTTATAAGACATGACATATTTAACATGTTATAAGATTCTATCTTATACCATGTTACTCAGAAACGCAATTAAATTAAATCTGTCTGTTAATTTTAATAATTATTTTTTCGATTTGAATAATAAATAAATGGATATAAAAATATATTTTAGAAAAGAACGATTTGATTTTTCTTATAGCATTTTTGACTGGATAATATCAATTACGGTCTTCAGGTTTAAAAATTATTATTATTTATATATTCGGGGATTATTGATTCAAGGATTATTGATATTTTCAAGTTATTATGCAATTATTTTATTATGACAAAAATTGTGTAAACTCATATATTGTATGTTGTACGAATCTTCTACAAATACACGTGTATATCTTTTAATCTACGAGAATATAAGTAGTACAGGTACATTGACATATGTTTTGATATATATTGGCATATATTGGAATCAATTACGACCTTCTGGTATAAAGAGTACGGATATTATTGATGTTTTCAATTTATTACGTCATCTCTTTTATTTTGGCAAATATTTTTGAGACGCATATTGTAATACGGGTAATCTTCTACTAACACATTGGCATATTTTCTGATCTGCGACAATATAATTAGTACGGGGTTGCATATATTCATTCAATTCCTATTTTTTCTTCTGTAAATTTGCTTACAAAAGGGGGCAGGATATTTTATTCTTCAGATCTGATCGTGAAGATAATTTTGCATAGTGAGAACATATATTCTTAAACTTCTCTTTAGGAGCAATAAATTTAATATTTTAACAGAATTTGCACATGATTGCGAACTTTAAGTTTCTTTAAATTATACACTCCGTACGAATAACGGGTGTGCTGTTAGTGGTTAATAAATTTTAACATTTTAGGAGGATATATCATGTTGCTCGGCATCGCAATTAAATTAAATGTGTTTGTTAATGTTTTTATTATTTTTTTTCGATTTAAATAATAAATAAATGGATAAATGGATATAAAAGTATATCTTATGAATGGACGGTTTGATTTTTCTTTTAATTATATTAATTGCTGACTGCGCACATCAATTTCATTTATTTTGGCAAAGAGTTTTCAAGCTTATATCGCATTTAGCTACTAAACTCATATATTGTGCTTAGCCAATAAATTCATATAGCCGATTGTTGAAACAGAAAAAGAGTAGAGCGGGTATATCTTCTAATACAATTGTAGTGTTTTCGTTTAGTATATTGAAACGGGATAAGAATGTTTCATTCAGATCTGCAAATTCAAAGCTACGAATTTGGAGGGATATCGCTAATTTGACAACTTTTCTTAAACTTTGCCAAATTGACGGAAATGTCGCCAAATTGATATAAACGACACACAAACAGCTGCCATAAACCTTCGGGTTGGTCGTGTGGCTTGGGTCTTCTACATATCAATGAAATTTTTTTTTGTTTTGTTAGAAGAGAGTACTGAAATGATGTTCGGTTAGCATTTATCTGTCAGACCAACCATCCTACTTAGTAATACATTTAGCGAATTTTTAAAATGTCACCAAATTGATAAAAATGTTTTCAAATCTATAAAAATATCTTGAAATTGATAAAATTGCGCTACATAAATGATATTAATTGTTTTTTTGTTAGGGGATAGTATTGTGATGATATTTCGTCAATTTGTCGCAAAGTGGAACTGTCAGTTCTACAGTCCCACTTGGCGATAAATTTGGCGATTTTTTAAAATGTCGCTAATTTGACGAAACTGTCGCCAAATGTTCCATAGAAATATAACTATTTAGACGATATTTTTTCTGCCAATTTATTTGAAGCAAATGATATCATGTCGCTTAGCAACGGATTTAAATCCAATGTGTTTATGCGGCAGACGATTTTTATTAAATCCTTTCCGATTTGAATAATGAAGATATGTATATAAAATAAATTTCATTGCCATTTGATTTTGGACTGGATAATATCAATTATACTCTTCAGGTTTAAACATTATTATTATTGATATTTTCCGGAATTATTGATTCAGGGATTATTGATATTTTTAAGTTATTACGCCATTGTTTTATTGCGGCAAAAATTGCTGACACACGCATATTGTACGTTGTACGAGTAATCTTCTAGGAATGCACGGGTATATCTTCTAACCTACGAGAATATAAGTAGTACAGGTATATTGGCATATATATTGGAATCAAGTACAGTCTTCTGGTATGAAGATTAAGGGGATTAATTATATATTCAATTTATTACGTCGTCTGTTGTATTTTACCAAAAAACATTTGAGACTCATATTGCAAAACGGGTAATCTTCTACTAATAATCGGACATTATAAGTAGTACGTGTATATCTTCCCATATAATTTTAGCACTTTAATTTTGACATATATTGGAATAAATGACTGTCTTCAGATTTAAAGATTACGGGTTTATTGGTATTTTCAATTTATACATGTAATCTACTAATACAGGTTATATTTTCTAATATTCGCGTATATAATTAGTACGGGTCTCATACAATTTTAACGCTTTTATTTTGCATATATTGATTCAATTCCATATTTTTTTTTATATTTGCTTACATAAGGGGTCCAAGATGTTTTATTCTTCAGATATGTCCATGAAGATAATTTTATATAGCGAGAACAGAGATTCTTAAACTTCTTTTTAGGAGCATTATATTAAATATTTTAACAGAATATTTTGATTAAACATGTCATTTAGTATACTATAAGAATTTGGGCATGATTATGAATTTCAAGTTTCTTTATATTATATACTCCGTACGAAGAACGGGTATGCTGCTAGTCTATATAAATAAAAATGAAAATCTGTCTGTCTGTCTGTCTGTCTGTCTGTTTGTCACACCATCACGGGAGAACGGCTGAACCGAATTTGATGAAATTTTGTGGGTAGCCCAGAAATAGCCCCACTTAAAATTATATCCGTGTTTTGAGTTTCTATGGCCAGTGGTTCTCGAGATATTAGTAAAAAACGAAATTTTCGTTTGTCTCATCATCACGGAAAAACGGCTGAACCGAATTTAATGAAATTTGGTGAATAGCCTTGAAATATCCCCCCATAAATTTTGTCCAAGTTTCGAGTTTCTAAGACCTGGGATTGTCGAGATATTAATGAAAAACGGAACTTTTTCCTAGGAGTTCTACTCCCTAACTCCGTGGTTTATCCAAACGAAAAGCTTGAAAATCGTTTGAAAGTGAATTAAAATTTAATCTCTGAGTTTGATGGGAGATTTTTTGCGTTAATTAGTCACTTTCTGAAAACATGAATTGTTTGAAACATGATTTAAAGGGGAAATCTATCTCCATGGTTCATGGGTTATTTAAAACAAGCTTTTACGGAACAATGAGAAGTATAGAGAAATCAAAATCGTTATTTAATTTCGCAGTTTATGTTATAAGACATGACATATTTAACATGTTATAAGATTCTATCTTATATCATGTTACTCAGAAACGCAATTAAATTAAATCTGTCTGTTAATTTTAATAATTATTTTTTCGATTTGAATAATAAATAAATGGATATAAAAATATATTTTAGAAAAGAACGATTTGATTTTTCTTATAGCATTTTTGACTGGATAATATCAATTACGGTCTTCAGGTTTAAAAATTATTATTATTTATATTTTCGGGGATTATTGATTCAAGGATTATTGATATTTTCAAGTTATTATGCAATTATTTTATTATGACAAAAATTGTTTAAACTCATATATTGTATGTTGTACGAATCTTCTACAAATACACGTGTATATCTTTTAATCTACGAGAATATAAGTAGTACAGGTACATTGACATATGTTTTGATATATATTGGCATATATTGGAATCAATTACGACCTTCTGGTATAAAGAGTACGGATATTATTGATGTTTTCAATTTATTACGTCATCTCTTTTATTTTGGCAAATATTTTTGAGACGCATATTGTAATACGGGTAATCTTCTACTAACACATTGGCATATTTTCTGATCTGCGACAATATAATTAGTACGGGGTTGCATATATTCATTCAATTCCTATTTTTTCTTCTGTAAATTTGCTTACAAAAGGGGGCAGGATGTTTTATTCTTCAGATCTGATCGTGAAGATAATTTTGCATAGTGAGAACATATATTCTTAAACTTCTCTTTAGGAGCAATAAATTTAATATTTTAACAGAATTTGCACATGATTGCGAACTTTAAGTTTCTTTAAATTATACACTCCGTACGAATAACGGGTGTGCTGTTAGTGGTTAATAAATTTTAACATTTTAGGAGGATATATCATGTTGCTCGGCATCGCAATTAAATTAAATGTGTTTGTTAATGTTTTTATTATTTTTTTTTCCGATTTAAATAATAAATAAATGGATAAATGGATATAAAATTATATCTTATAAATAGACGGTTTGATTTTTCTTTTAATTATATTAATTGCTGACTGCGCACATCAATTTCATTTATTTTGGCAAAGAGTTTTCAAGCTTATATCGCATTTAGCTACTAAACTCATATATTGTGTTTAGCCAATAAATTCATATAGCCGATTGTTGAAACAGAAAAAGAGTAGAGCGGGTATATCTTCTAATACAATTGTAGTGTTTTCGTTTAGTATATTGAAACGGGATAAGAATGTTTCATTCAGATCTGCAAATTCAAAGCTACGAATTTGGAGGGATATCGCTAATTTGACAACTTTTCTTAAACTTTGCCAAATTGACGGAAATGTCGCCAAATTGATATAAACGACACACAAACAGCTGCCATAAACCTTCGGGTTGGTCGTGTGGCTTGGGTCTTCTACATATCAATGAATTTTTTTTTTGTTTTGTTAGAAGAGAGTACTGAAATGATGTTCGGTTAGCATTTATCTGTCAGACCAACCATCCTACTTAGTAATACATTTAGCGAATTTTTAAAATGTCACCAAATTGATAAAAATGTTTTCAAATCTATAAAAATATCTTGAAATTGATAAAATTGCGCTACATAAATGATATTAATTGTTTTTTTGTTAGGGGATAGTATTGTGATGATATTTCGTCAATTTGTCGCAAAGTGGAACTGTCAGTTCTACAGTCCCACTTGGCGATAAATTTGGCGATTTTTTAAAATGTCGCTAATTTGACGAAACTGTCGCCAAATGTTCCATAGAAATATAACTATTTAGACGATATTTTTTCTGCCAATTTATTTGAAGCAAATGATATCATGTCGCTTAGCAACGGATTTAAATCCAATGTGTTTATGCGGCAGACGATTTTTATTAAATCCTTTCCGATTTGAATAATGAAGATATGTATATAAAATAAATTTCATTGCCATTTGATTTTGGACTGGATAATATCAATTATACTCTTCAGGTTTAAACATTATTATTATTGATATTTTCCGGAATTATTGATTCAGGGATTATTGATATTTTTAAGTTATTACGCCATTGTTTTATTGCGGCAAAAATTGCTGACACACGCATATTGTACGTTGTACGAGTAATCTTCTAGGAATGCACGGGTATATCTTCTAACCTACGAGAATATAAGTAGTACAGGTATATTGGCATATATATTGGAATCAAGTACAGTCTTCTGGTATGAAGATTAAGGGGATTAATTATATATTCAATTTATTACGTCGTCTGTTGTATTTTACCAAAAAACATTTGAGACTCATATTGCAAAACGGGTAATCTTCTACTAATAATCGGACATTATAAGTAGTACGTGTATATCTTCCCATATAATTTTAGCACTTTAATTTTGACATATATTGGAATAAATGACTGTCTTCAGATTTAAAGATTACGGGTTTATTGGTATTTTCAATTTATACATGTAATCTACTAATACAGGTTATATTTTCTAATATTCGCGTATATAATTAGTACGGGTCTCATACAATTTTAACGCTTTTATTTTGCATATATTGATTCAATTCCATATTTTTTTTTATATTTGCTTACATAAGGGGTCCAAGATGTTTTATTCTTCAGATATGTCCATGAAGATAATTTTATATAGCGAGAACAGAGATTCTTAAACTTCTTTTTAGGAGCATTATATTAAATATTTTAACAGAATATTTTGATTAAACATGTCATTTAGTATACTATAAGAATTTGGGCATGATTATGAATTTCAAGTTTCTTTATATTATATACTCCGTACGAAGAACGGGTATGCTGCTAGTCTATATAAATAAAAATGAAAATCTGTCTGTCTGTCTGTCTGTCTGTCTGTTTGTCACACCATCACGGGAGAACGGCTGAACCGAATTTGATGAAATTTTGTGGGTAGCCCAGAAATAGCCCCACTTAAAATTATATCCGTGTTTTGAGTTTCTATGGCCAGTGGTTCTCGAGATATTAGTAAAAAACGAAATTTTCGTTTGTCTCATCATCACGGAAAAACGGCTGAACCGAATTTAATGAAATTTGGTGAATAGCCTTGAAATATCCCCCCATAAATTTTGTCCAAGTTTCGAGTTTCTAAGACCTGGGATTGTCGAGATATTAATGAAAAACGGAACTTTTTCCTAGGAGTTCTACTCCCTAACTCCGTGGTTTATCCAAACGAAAAGCTTGAAAATCGTTTGAAAGTGAATTAAAATTTAATCTCTGAGTTTGATGGGAGATTTTTTGCGTTAATTAGTCACTTTCTGAAAACATGAATTGTTTGAAACATGATTTAAAGGGGAAATCTATCTCCATGGTTCATGGGTTATTTAAAACAAGCTTTTACGGAACAATGAGAAGTATAGAGAAATCAAAATCGTTATTTAATTTCGCAGTTTATGTTATAAGACATGACATATTTAACATGTTATAAGATTCTATCTTATATCATGTTACTCAGAAACGCAATTAAATTAAATCTGTCTGTTAATTTTAATAATTATTTTTTCGATTTGAATAATAAATAAATGGATATAAAAATATATTTTAGAAAAGAACGATTTGATTTTTCTTATAGCATTTTTGACTGGATAATATCAATTACGGTCTTCAGGTTTAAAAATTATTATTATTTATATTTTCGGGGATTATTGATTCAAGGATTATTGATATTTTCAAGTTATTATGCAATTATTTTATTATGACAAAAATTGTTTAAACTCATATATTGTATGTTGTACGAATCTTCTACAAATACACGTGTATATCTTTTAATCTACGAGAATATAAGTAGTACAGGTACATTGACATATGTTTTGATATATATTGGCATATATTGGAATCAATTACGACCTTCTGGTATAAAGAGTACGGATATTATTGATGTTTTCAATTTATTACGTCATCTCTTTTATTTTGGCAAATATTTTTGAGACGCATATTGTAATACGGGTAATCTTCTACTAACACATTGGCATATTTTCTGATCTGCGACAATATAATTAGTACGGGGTTGCATATATTCATTCAATTCCTATTTTTTCTTCTGTAAATTTGCTTACAAAAGGGGGCAGGATGTTTTATTCTTCAGATCTGATCGTGAAGATAATTTTGCATAGTGAGAACATATATTCTTAAACTTCTCTTTAGGAGCAATAAATTTAATATTTTAACAGAATTTGCACATGATTGCGAACTTTAAGTTTCTTTAAATTATACACTCCGTACGAATAACGGGTGTGCTGTTAGTGGTTAATAAATTTTAACATTTTAGGAGGATATATCATGTTGCTCGGCATCGCAATTAAATTAAATGTGTTTGTTAATGTTTTTATTATTTTTTTTCGATTTAAATAATAAATAAATGGATAAATGGATATAAAAGTATATCTTATGAATGGACGGTTTGATTTTTCTTTTAATTATATTAATTGCTGACTGCGCACATCAATTTCATTTATTTTGGCAAAGAGTTTTCAAGCTTATATCGCATTTAGCTACTAAACTCATATATTGTGTTTAGCCAATAAATTCATATAGCCGATTGTTGAAACAGAAAAAGAGTAGAGCGGGTATATCTTCTAATACAATTGTAGTGTTTTCGTTTAGTATATTGAAACGGGATAAGAATGTTTCATTCAGATCTGCAAATTCAAAGCTACGAATTTGGAGGGATATCGCTAATTTGACAACTTTTCTTAAACTTTGCCAAATTGACGGAAATGTCGCCAAATTGATATAAACGACACACAAACAGCTGCCATAAACCTTCGGGTTGGTCGTGTGGCTTGGGTCTTCTACATATCAATGAAATTTTTTTTTGTTTTGTTAGGAGAGAGTACTGAAATGATGTTCGGTTAGCATTTATCTGTTAGACCAACCATCCTACTTAGTAATACATTTAGCGAATTTTTAAAATGTCACCAAATTGATAAAAATGTTTTCAAATCTATAAAAATATCTTGAAATTGATAAAATTGCGCTACATAAATGATATTAATTGTTTTTTTGTTAGGGGATAGTATTGTGATGATATTTCGTCAATTTGTCGCAAAGTGGAACTGTCAGTTCTACAGTCCCACTTGGCGATAAATTTGGCGATTTTTTAAAATGTCGCTAATTTGACGAAACTGTCGCCAAATGTTCCATAGAAATATAACTATTTAGACGATATTTTTTCTGCCAATTTATTTGAAGCAAATGATATCATGTCGCTTAGCAACGGATTTAAATCCAATGTGTTTATGCGGCAGACGATTTTTATTAAATCCTTTCCGATTTGAATAATGAAGATATGTATATAAAATAAATTTCATTGCCATTTGATTTTGGACTGGATAATATCAATTATACTCTTCAGGTTTAAACATTATTATTATTGATATTTTCCGGAATTATTGATTCAGGGATTATTGATATTTTTAAGTTATTACGCCATTGTTTTATTGCGGCAAAAATTGCTGACACACGCATATTGTACGTTGTACGAGTAATCTTCTAGGAATGCACGGGTATATCTTCTAACCTACGAGAATATAAGTAGTACAGGTATATTGGCATATATATTGGAATCAAGTACAGTCTTCTGGTATGAAGATTAAGGGGATTAATTATATATTCAATTTATTACGTCGTCTGTTGTATTTTACCAAAAAACATTTGAGACTCATATTGCAAAACGGGTAATCTTCTACTAATAATCGGACATTATAAGTAGTACGTGTATATCTTCCCATATAATTTTAGCACTTTAATTTTGACATATATTGGAATAAATGACTGTCTTCAGATTTAAAGATTACGGGTTTATTGGTATTTTCAATTTATACATGTAATCTACTAATACAGGTTATATTTTCTAATATTCGCGTATATAATTAGTACGGGTCTCATACAATTTTAACGCTTTTATTTTGCATATATTGATTCAATTCCATATTTTTTTTTATATTTGCTTACATAAGGGGTCCAAGATGTTTTATTCTTCAGATATGTCCATGAAGATAATTTTATATAGCGAGAACAGAGATTCTTAAACTTCTTTTTAGGAGCATTATATTAAATATTTTAACAGAATATTTTGATTAAACATGTCATTTAGTATACTATAAGAATTTGGGCATGATTATGAATTTCAAGTTTCTTTATATTATATACTCCGTACGAAGAACGGGTATGCTGCTAGTCTATATAAATAAAAATGAAAATCTGTCTGTCTGTCTGTCTGTCTGTCTGTTTGTCACACCATCACGGGAGAACGGCTGAACCGAATTTGATGAAATTTTGTGGGTAGCCCAGAAATAGCCCCACTTAAAATTATATCCGTGTTTTGAGTTTCTATGGCCAGTGGTTCTCGAGATATTAGTAAAAAACGAAATTTTCGTTTGTCTCATCATCACGGAAAAACGGCTGAACCGAATTTAATGAAATTTGGTGAATAGCCTTGAAATATCCCCCCATAAATTTTGTCCAAGTTTCGAGTTTCTAAGACCTGGGATTGTCGAGATATTAATGAAAAACGGAACTTTTTCCTAGGAGTTCTACTCCCTAACTCCGTGGTTTATCCAAACGAAAAGCTTGAAAATCGTTTGAAAGTGAATTAAAATTTAATCTCTGAGTTTGATGGGAGATTTTTTGCGTTAATTAGTCACTTTCTGAAAACATGAATTGTTTGAAACATGATTTAAAGGGGAAATCTATCTCCATGGTTCATGGGTTATTTAAAACAAGCTTTTACGGAACAATGAGAAGTATAGAGAAATCAAAATCGTTATTTAATTTCGCAGTTTATGTTATAAGACATGACATATTTAACATGTTATAAGATTCTATCTTATATCATGTTACTCAGAAACGCAATTAAATTAAATCTGTCTGTTAATTTTAATAATTATTTTTTCGATTTGAATAATAAATAAATGGATATAAAAATATATTTTAGAAAAGAACGATTTGATTTTTCTTATAGCATTTTTGACTGGATAATATCAATTACGGTCTTCAGGTTTAAAAATTATTATTATTTATATTTTCGGGGATTATTGATTCAAGGATTATTGATATTTTCAAGTTATTATGCAATTATTTTATTATGACAAAAATTGTTTAAACTCATATATTGTATGTTGTACGAATCTTCTACAAATACACGTGTATATCTTTTAATCTACGAGAATATAAGTAGTACAGGTACATTGACATATGTTTTGATATATATTGGCATATATTGGAATCAATTACGACCTTCTGGTATAAAGAGTACGGATATTATTGATGTTTTCAATTTATTACGTCATCTCTTTTATTTTGGCAAATATTTTTGAGACGCATATTGTAATACGGGTAATCTTCTACTAACACATTGGCATATTTTCTGATCTGCGACAATATAATTAGTACGGGGTTGCATATATTCATTCAATTCCTATTTTTTCTTCTGTAAATTTGCTTACAAAAGGGGGCAGGATGTTTTATTCTTCAGATCTGATCGTGAAGATAATTTTGCATAGTGAGAACATATATTCTTAAACTTCTCTTTAGGAGCAATAAATTTAATATTTTAACAGAATTTGCACATGATTGCGAACTTTAAGTTTCTTTAAATTATACACTCCGTACGAATAACGGGTGTGCTGTTAGTGGTTAATAAATTTTAACATTTTAGGAGGATATATCATGTTGCTCGGCATCGCAATTAAATTAAATGTGTTTGTTAATGTTTTTATTATTTTTTTTTCCGATTTAAATAATAAATAAATGGATAAATGGATATAAAATTATATCTTATAAATAGACGGTTTGATTTTTCTTTTAATTATATTAATTGCTGACTGCGCACATCAATTTCATTTATTTTGGCAAAGAGTTTTCAAGCTTATATCGCATTTAGCTACTAAACTCATATATTGTGTTTAGCCAATAAATTCATATAGCCGATTGTTGAAACAGAAAAAGAGTAGAGCGGGTATATCTTCTAATACAATTGTAGTGTTTTCGTTTAGTATATTGAAACGGGATAAGAATGTTTCATTCAGATCTGCAAATTCAAAGCTACGAATTTGGAGGGATATCGCTAATTTGACAACTTTTCTTAAACTTTGCCAAATTGACGGAAATGTCGCCAAATTGATATAAACGACACACAAACAGCTGCCATAAACCTTCGGGTTGGTCGTGTGGCTTGGGTCTTCTACATATCAATGAATTTTTTTTTTGTTTTGTTAGGAGAGAGTACTGAAATGATGTTCGGTTAGCATTTATCTGTCAGACCAACCATCCTACTTAGTAATACATTTAGCGAATTTTTAAAATGTCACCAAATTGATAAAAATGTTTTCAAATCTATAAAAATATCTTGAAATTGATAAAATTGCGCTACATAAATGATATTAATTGTTTTTTTGTTAGGGGATAGTATTGTGATGATATTTCGTCAATTTGTCGCAAAGTGGAACTGTCAGTTCTACAGTCCCACTTGGCGATAAATTTGGCGATTTTTTAAAATGTCGCTAATTTGACGAAACTGTCGCCAAATGTTCCATAGAAATATAACTATTTAGACGATATTTTTTCTGCCAATTTATTTGAAGCAAATGATATCATGTCGCTTAGCAACGGATTTAAATCCAATGTGTTTATGCGGCAGACGATTTTTATTAAATCCTTTCCGATTTGAATAATGAAGATATGTATATAAAATAAATTTCATTGCCATTTGATTTTGGACTGGATAATATCAATTATACTCTTCAGGTTTAAACATTATTATTATTGATATTTTCCGGAATTATTGATTCAGGGATTATTGATATTTTTAAGTTATTACGCCATTGTTTTATTGCGGCAAAAATTGCTGACACACGCATATTGTACGTTGTACGAGTAATCTTCTAGGAATGCACGGGTATATCTTCTAACCTACGAGAATATAAGTAGTACAGGTATATTGGCATATATATTGGAATCAAGTACAGTCTTCTGGTATGAAGATTAAGGGGATTAATTATATATTCAATTTATTACGTCGTCTGTTGTATTTTACCAAAAAACATTTGAGACTCATATTGCAAAACGGGTAATCTTCTACTAATAATCGGACATTATAAGTAGTACGTGTATATCTTCCCATATAATTTTAGCACTTTAATTTTGACATATATTGGAATAAATGACTGTCTTCAGATTTAAAGATTACGGGTTTATTGGTATTTTCAATTTATACATGTAATCTACTAATACAGGTTATATTTTCTAATATTCGCGTATATAATTAGTACGGGTCTCATACAATTTTAACGCTTTTATTTTGCATATATTGATTCAATTCCATATTTTTTTTTATATTTGCTTACATAAGGGGTCCAAGATGTTTTATTCTTCAGATATGTCCATGAAGATAATTTTATATAGCGAGAACAGAGATTCTTAAACTTCTTTTTAGGAGCATTATATTAAATATTTTAACAGAATATTTTGATTAAACATGTCATTTAGTATACTATAAGAATTTGGGCATGATTATGAATTTCAAGTTTCTTTATATTATATACTCCGTACGAAGAACGGGTATGCTGCTAGTCTATATAAATAAAAATGAAAATCTGTCTGTCTGTCTGTCTGTCTGTCTGTTTGTCACACCATCACGGGAGAACGGCTGAACCGAATTTGATGAAATTTTGTGGGTAGCCCAGAAATAGCCCCACTTAAAATTATATCCGTGTTTTGAGTTTCTATGGCCAGTGGTTCTCGAGATATTAGTAAAAAACGAAATTTTCGTTTGTCTCATCATCACGGAAAAACGGCTGAACCGAATTTAATGAAATTTGGTGAATAGCCTTGAAATATCCCCCCATAAATTTTGTCCAAGTTTCGAGTTTCTAAGACCTGGGATTGTCGAGATATTAATGAAAAACGGAACTTTTTCCTAGGAGTTCTACTCCCTAACTCCGTGGTTTATCCAAACGAAAAGCTTGAAAATCGTTTGAAAGTGAATTAAAATTTAATCTCTGAGTTTGATGGGAGATTTTTTGCGTTAATTAGTCACTTTCTGAAAACATGAATTGTTTGAAACATGATTTAAAGGGGAAATCTATCTCCATGGTTCATGGGTTATTTAAAACAAGCTTTTACGGAACAATGAGAAGTATAGAGAAATCAAAATCGTTATTTAATTTCGCAGTTTATGTTATAAGACATGACATATTTAACATGTTATAAGATTCTATCTTATATCATGTTACTCAGAAACGCAATTAAATTAAATCTGTCTGTTAATTTTAATAATTATTTTTTCGATTTGAATAATAAATAAATGGATATAAAAATATATTTTAGAAAAGAACGATTTGATTTTTCTTATAGCATTTTTGACTGGATAATATCAATTACGGTCTTCAGGTTTAAAAATTATTATTATTTATATTTTCGGGGATTATTGATTCAAGGATTATTGATATTTTCAAGTTATTATGCAATTATTTTATTATGACAAAAATTGTTTAAACTCATATATTGTATGTTGTACGAATCTTCTACAAATACACGTGTATATCTTTTAATCTACGAGAATATAAGTAGTACAGGTACATTGACATATGTTTTGATATATATTGGCATATATTGGAATCAATTACGACCTTCTGGTATAAAGAGTACGGATATTATTGATGTTTTCAATTTATTACGTCATCTCTTTTATTTTGGCA
The DNA here is from genome assembly GCA_951213105.1 of Amaurobius ferox. Lineage (NCBI taxonomy): Eukaryota > Metazoa > Arthropoda > Arachnida > Araneae > Amaurobiidae > Amaurobius > Amaurobius ferox. The sequence continues at coordinate 32,429,609 of OX578144.1, read as the reverse complement.
AATATTTTTGAGACGCATATTGTAATACGGGTAATCTTCTACTAACACATTGGCATATTTTCTGATCTGCGACAATATAATTAGTACGGGGTTGCATATATTCATTCAATTCCTATTTTTTCTTCTGTAAATTTGCTTACAAAAGGGGGCAGGATGTTTTATTCTTCAGATCTGATCGTGAAGATAATTTTGCATAGTGAGAACATATATTCTTAAACTTCTCTTTAGGAGCAATAAATTTAATATTTTAACAGAATTTGCACATGATTGCGAACTTTAAGTTTCTTTAAATTATACACTCCGTACGAATAACGGGTGTGCTGTTAGTGGTTAATAAATTTTAACATTTTAGGAGGATATATCATGTTGCTCGGCATCGCAATTAAATTAAATGTGTTTGTTAATGTTTTTATTATTTTTTTTCGATTTAAATAATAAATAAATGGATAAATGGATATAAAAGTATATCTTATGAATGGACGGTTTGATTTTTCTTTTAATTATATTAATTGCTGACTGCGCACATCAATTTCATTTATTTTGGCAAAGAGTTTTCAAGCTTATATCGCATTTAGCTACTAAACTCATATATTGTGTTTAGCCAATAAATTCATATAGCCGATTGTTGAAACAGAAAAAGAGTAGAGCGGGTATATCTTCTAATACAATTGTAGTGTTTTCGTTTAGTATATTGAAACGGGATAAGAATGTTTCATTCAGATCTGCAAATTCAAAGCTACGAATTTGGAGGGATATCGCTAATTTGACAACTTTTCTTAAACTTTGCCAAATTGACGGAAATGTCGCCAAATTGATATAAACGACACACAAACAGCTGCAATAAACCTTCGGGTTGGTCGTGTGGCTTGGGTCTTCTACATATCAATGAAATTTTTTTTTGTTTTGTTAGGAGAGAGTACTGAAATGATGTTCGGTTAGCATTTATCTGTTAGACCAACCATCCTACTTAGTAATACATTTAGCGAATTTTTAAAATGTCACCAAATTGATAAAAATGTTTTCAAATCTATAAAAATATCTTGAAATTGATAAAATTGCGCTACATAAATGATATTAATTGTTTTTTTGTTAGGGGATAGTATTGTGATGATATTTCGTCAATTTGTCGCAAAGTGGAACTGTCAGTTCTACAGTCCCACTTGGCGATAAATTTGGCGATTTTTTAAAATGTCGCTAATTTGACGAAACTGTCGCCAAATGTTCCATAGAAATATAACTATTTAGACGATATTTTTTCTGCCAATTTATTTGAAGCAAATGATATCATGTCGCTTAGCAACGGATTTAAATCCAATGTGTTTATGCGGCAGACGATTTTTATTAAATCCTTTCCGATTTGAATAATGAAGATATGTATATAAAATAAATTTCATTGCCATTTGATTTTGGACTGGATAATATCAATTATACTCTTCAGGTTTAAACATTATTATTATTGATATTTTCCGGAATTATTGATTCAGGGATTATTGATATTTTTAAGTTATTACGCCATTGTTTTATTGCGGCAAAAATTGCTGACACACGCATATTGTACGTTGTACGAGTAATCTTCTAGGAATGCACGGGTATATCTTCTAACCTACGAGAATATAAGTAGTACAGGTATATTGGCATATATATTGGAATCAAGTACAGTCTTCTGGTATGAAGATTAAGGGGATTAATTATATATTCAATTTATTACGTCGTCTGTTGTATTTTACCAAAAAACATTTGAGACTCATATTGCAAAACGGGTAATCTTCTACTAATAATCGGACATTATAAGTAGTACGTGTATATCTTCCCATATAATTTTAGCACTTTAATTTTGACATATATTGGAATAAATGACTGTCTTCAGATTTAAAGATTACGGGTTTATTGGTATTTTCAATTTATACATGTAATCTACTAATACAGGTTATATTTTCTAATATTCGCGTATATAATTAGTACGGGTCTCATACAATTTTAACGCTTTTATTTTGCATATATTGATTCAATTCCATATTTTTTTTTATATTTGCTTACATAAGGGGTCCAAGATGTTTTATTCTTCAGATATGTCCATGAAGATAATTTTATATAGCGAGAACAGAGATTCTTAAACTTCTTTTTAGGAGCATTATATTAAATATTTTAACAGAATATTTTGATTAAACATGTCATTTAGTATACTATAAGAATTTGGGCATGATTATGAATTTCAAGTTTCTTTATATTATATACTCCGTACGAAGAACGGGTATGCTGCTAGTCTATATAAATAAAAATGAAAATCTGTCTGTCTGTCTGTCTGTCTGTCTGTTTGTCACACCATCACGGGAGAACGGCTGAACCGAATTTGATGAAATTTTGTGGGTAGCCCAGAAATAGCCCCACTTAAAATTATATCCGTGTTTTGAGTTTCTATGGCCAGTGGTTCTCGAGATATTAGTAAAAAACGAAATTTTCGTTTGTCTCATCATCACGGAAAAACGGCTGAACCGAATTTAATGAAATTTGGTGAATAGCCTTGAAATATCCCCCCATAAATTTTGTCCAAGTTTCGAGTTTCTAAGACCTGGGATTGTCGAGATATTAATGAAAAACGGAACTTTTTCCTAGGAGTTCTACTCCCTAACTCCGTGGTTTATCCAAACGAAAAGCTTGAAAATCGTTTGAAAGTGAATTAAAATTTAATCTCTGAGTTTGATGGGAGATTTTTTGCGTTAATTAGTCACTTTCTGAAAACATGAATTGTTTGAAACATGATTTAAAGGGGAAATCTATCTCCATGGTTCATGGGTTATTTAAAACAAGCTTTTACGGAACAATGAGAAGTATAGAGAAATCAAAATCGTTATTTAATTTCGCAGTTTATGTTATAAGACATGACATATTTAACATGTTATAAGATTCTATCTTATATCATGTTACTCAGAAACGCAATTAAATTAAATCTGTCTGTTAATTTTAATAATTATTTTTTCGATTTGAATAATAAATAAATGGATATAAAAATATATTTTAGAAAAGAACGATTTGATTTTTCTTATAGCATTTTTGACTGGATAATATCAATTACGGTCTTCAGGTTTAAAAATTATTATTATTTATATTTTCGGGGATTATTGATTCAAGGATTATTGATATTTTCAAGTTATTATGCAATTATTTTATTATGACAAAAATTGTTTAAACTCATATATTGTATGTTGTACGAATCTTCTACAAATACACGTGTATATCTTTTAATCTACGAGAATATAAGTAGTACAGGTACATTGACATATGTTTTGATATATATTGGCATATATTGGAATCAATTACGACCTTCTGGTATAAAGAGTACGGATATTATTGATGTTTTCAATTTATTACGTCATCTCTTTTATTTTGGCAAATATTTTTGAGACGCATATTGTAATACGGGTAATCTTCTACTAACACATTGGCATATTTTCTGATCTGCGACAATATAATTAGTACGGGGTTGCATATATTCATTCAATTCCTATTTTTTCTTCTGTAAATTTGCTTACAAAAGGGGGCAGGATGTTTTATTCTTCAGATCTGATCGTGAAGATAATTTTGCATAGTGAGAACATATATTCTTAAACTTCTCTTTAGGAGCAATAAATTTAATATTTTAACAGAATTTGCACATGATTGCGAACTTTAAGTTTCTTTAAATTATACACTCCGTACGAATAACGGGTGTGCTGTTAGTGGTTAATAAATTTTAACATTTTAGGAGGATATATCATGTTGCTCGGCATCGCAATTAAATTAAATGTGTTTGTTAATGTTTTTATTATTTTTTTTCGATTTAAATAATAAATAAATGGATAAATGGATATAAAAGTATATCTTATGAATGGACGGTTTGATTTTTCTTTTAATTATATTAATTGCTGACTGCGCACATCAATTTCATTTATTTTGGCAAAGAGTTTTCAAGCTTATATCGCATTTAGCTACTAAACTCATATATTGTGTTTAGCCAATAAATTCATATAGCCGATTGTTGAAACAGAAAAAGAGTAGAGCGGGTATATCTTCTAATACAATTGTAGTGTTTTCGTTTAGTATATTGAAACGGGATAAGAATGTTTCATTCAGATCTGCAAATTCAAAGCTACGAATTTGGAGGGATATCGCTAATTTGACAACTTTTCTTAAACTTTGCCAAATTGACGGAAATGTCGCCAAATTGATATAAACGACACACAAACAGCTGCCATAAACCTTCGGGTTGGTCGTGTGGCTTGGGTCTTCTACATATCAATGAAATTTTTTTTTGTTTTGTTAGAAGAGAGTACTGAAATGATGTTCGGTTAGCATTTATCTGTCAGACCAACCATCCTACTTAGTAATACATTTAGCGAATTTTTAAAATGTCACCAAATTGATAAAAATGTTTTCAAATCTATAAAAATATCTTGAAATTGATAAAATTGCGCTACATAAATGATATTAATTGTTTTTTTGTTAGGGGATAGTATTGTGATGATATTTCGTCAATTTGTCGCAAAGTGGAACTGTCAGTTCTACAGTCCCACTTGGCGATAAATTTGGCGATTTTTTAAAATGTCGCTAATTTGACGAAACTGTCGCCAAATGTTCCATAGAAATATAACTATTTAGACGATATTTTTTCTGCCAATTTATTTGAAGCAAATGATATCATGTCGCTTAGCAACGGATTTAAATCCAATGTGTTTATGCGGCAGACGATTTTTATTAAATCCTTTCCGATTTGAATAATGAAGATATGTATATAAAATAAATTTCATTGCCATTTGATTTTGGACTGGATAATATCAATTATACTCTTCAGGTTTAAACATTATTATTATTGATATTTTCCGGAATTATTGATTCAGGGATTATTGATATTTTTAAGTTATTACGCCATTGTTTTATTGCGGCAAAAATTGCTGACACACGCATATTGTACGTTGTACGAGTAATCTTCTAGGAATGCACGGGTATATCTTCTAACCTACGAGAATATAAGTAGTACAGGTATATTGGCATATATATTGGAATCAAGTACAGTCTTCTGGTATGAAGATTAAGGGGATTAATTATATATTCAATTTATTACGTCGTCTGTTGTATTTTACCAAAAAACATTTGAGACTCATATTGCAAAACGGGTAATCTTCTACTAATAATCGGACATTATAAGTAGTACGTGTATATCTTCCCATATAATTTTAGCACTTTAATTTTGACATATATTGGAATAAATGACTGTCTTCAGATTTAAAGATTACGGGTTTATTGGTATTTTCAATTTATACATGTAATCTACTAATACAGGTTATATTTTCTAATATTCGCGTATATAATTAGTACGGGTCTCATACAATTTTAACGCTTTTATTTTGCATATATTGATTCAATTCCATATTTTTTTTTATATTTGCTTACATAAGGGGTCCAAGATGTTTTATTCTTCAGATATGTCCATGAAGATAATTTTATATAGCGAGAACAGAGATTCTTAAACTTCTTTTTAGGAGCATTATATTAAATATTTTAACAGAATATTTTGATTAAACATGTCATTTAGTATACTATAAGAATTTGGGCATGATTATGAATTTCAAGTTTCTTTATATTATATACTTCGTACGAAGAACGGGTATGCTGCTAGTCTATATAAATAAAAATGAAAATCTGTCTGTCTGTCTGTCTGTCTTTCTGTTTGTCACACCATCACGGGAGAACGGCTGAACCGAATTTGATGAAATTTTGTGGGTAGCCCAGAAATAGCCCCACTTAAAATTATATCCGTGTTTTGAGTTTCTATGACCAGTGGTTCTCGAGATATTAGTAAAAAACGAAATTTTCGTTTGTCTCATCATCACGGAAAAACGGCTGAACCGAATTTAATGAAATTTGGTGAATAGCCTTGAAATATCCCCCCATAAATTTTGTCCAAGTTTCGAGTTTCTAAGACCTGGGATTGTCGAGATATTAATGAAAAACATAACTTTTTCCTAGGAGTTCTACTCCCTAACTCCGTGGTTTATCCAAACGAAAAGCTTGAAAATCGTTTGAAAGTGAATTAAAATTTAATCTCTGAGTTTGATGGGAGATTTTTTGCGTTAATTAGTCACTTTCTGAAAACATGAATTGTTTGAAACATGATTTAAAGGGGAAATCTATCTCCATGGTTCATGGGTTATTTAAAACAAGCTTTTACGGAACAATGAGAAGTATAGAGAAATCAAAATCGTTATTTAATTTCGCAGTTTATGTTATAAGACATGACATATTTAACATGTTATAAGATTCTATCTTATATCATGTTACTCAGAAACGCAATTAAATTAAATCTGTCTGTTAATTTTAATAATTATTTTTTCGATTTGAATAATAAATAAATGGATATAAAAATATATTTTAGAAAAGAACGATTTGATTTTTCTTATAGCATTTTTGACTGGATAATATCAATTACGGTCTTCAGGTTTAAAAATTATTATTATTTATATTTTCGGGGATTATTGATTCAAGGATTATTGATATTTTCAAGTTATTATGCAATTATTTTATTATGACAAAAATTGTTTAAACTCATATATTGTATGTTGTACGAATCTTCTACAAATACAAGTGTATATCTTTTAATCTACGAGAATATAAGTAGTACAGGTATATTCACATATGTTTTGATATATATTGGCATATATTGGAATCAATTACGAGCTTCTGGTATAAAGAGTGCGGATATTATTGATGTTTTCAATTTATTACGTCATCTCTTTTATTTTGGCAAATATTTTTGAGACGCATATTGTAATACGGGTAATCTTCTACTAACACATTGGCATATTTTCTGATCTGCGACAATATAATTAGTACGGTGTTGCATATATTCATTCAATTTCTATTTTTTCTTCCGTAAATTTGCTTACAAAAGGGGGCAGGATGTTTTATTCTTCAGATCTGATCGTGAAGATAATTTTGCATAGTGAGAACATATATTCTTAAACTTCTCTTTAGGAGCAATAAATTTAATATTTTAACAGAATTTGCACATGATTGCGAACTTTAAGTTTCTTTAAATTATACACTCCGTACGAATAACGGGTGTGCTGTTAGTGGTTAATAAATTTTAACATTTTAGGAGGATATATCATGTTGCTCGGCATCGCAATTAAATTAAATGTGTTTGTTAATGTTTTTATTATTTTTTTTTCCGATTTAAATAATAAATAAATGGATAAATGGATATAAAATTATATCTTATAAATAGACGGTTTGATTTTTCTTTTAATTATATTAATTGCTGACTGCGTACATCAATTTCATTTATTTTGGCAAAGAGTTTTCAAGCTTATATCGTATTTAGCTACTAAACTCATATATTGTGTTTAGCCAATAAATTCATATAGCCGATTGTTGAAACAGAAAAAGAGTAGAGCGGGTATATCTTCTAATACAATTGTAGTGTTTTCATTTAGTATATTGAAACGGGATAAGAATGTTTCATTCAGATCTGCAAATTCAAAGCTACGAATTTGGAGGGATATCGCTAATTTGACAACTTTTCTTAAACTTTGCCAAATTGACGGAAATGTCGCCAAATTGATATAAACGACACACAAACAGCTGCCATAAACCTTCGGGTTGGTCGTGTGGCTTGGATCTTCTACATATCAATGAAATTTTTTTTTGTTTTGTTAGAAGAGAGTACTGAAATGATGTTCGGTTAGCATTTATCTGTCAGACCAACCATCCTACTTAGTAATACATTTAGCGAATTTTTAAAAAGTCACCAAATTGATAAAAATTGTTTTCAAATCTATAAAAATATCTTAAAATTGATAAAATTGCGCTACATAAATGATATTAATTGTTTTTTGTTAGGGGATAGTATTGTGATGATATTTCGTCAATTTGTTGCAAAGTGGAACTGTCAGTTCTATAGTCCCACTTGGCGATAAATTTGGCGATTTTTTAAAATGTCGCTAATTTGACGAAACTGTCGCCAAATGTTCAATAGAAATATAACTATTTAGACGATATTTTTTCTACCAATTTATTTGAAGCAAATGATATCATGTCGCTTAGCAACGGATTTAAATCCAATGTGTTTATGCGGCAGACGATTTTTATTAAATCCTTTCCGATTTGAATAATGAAGATATGTATATAAAATAAATGTCATTGCCATTTCATTTTGGACTGGATAATATCAATTATACTCTTCAGGATTAAACATTATTATTATTGATATTTTCCGGAGTTATTGATTCAGGGATTATTGATATTTTTAAGTTATTACGCCATTGTTTTATTGCGGCAAAAATTGCTGACACACGCATATTGTACGTTGTACCAGTAATCTTCTAGGAATGCACGGGTATATCTTCTAACCTACGAGAATATAAGTAGTACAGGTATATTGGCATATATTTTGACATATATTGGCATATATATTGGAATCAAGTACAGTCTTCTGGTATGAAGATTAAGGGGATTAATTATATATTCAATTTATTACGTCGTCTGTTGTATTTTACCAAAAAACATTTGTGACTCATATTGCAAAACGGGTAATCTTCTACTAATAATCGGACATTATAAGTAGTACGTGTATATCTCCCCATATAATTTTAGCACTTTAATTTTGACATATATTGGAATAAATGACTGTCTTCAGATTTAAAGATTACGGGTTTATTGGTATTTTCAATTTATACATGTAATCTACTAATACAGGTTATATTGTCTAATATTCGCGTATATAATTAGTACGGGTCCCATACAATTTTAACGCTTTTATTTTGCATATATTGATTCAATTCCATATTTTTTTTTTATTTTTGCTTACATAAGGGGTCCAAGATGTTTTATTCTTCAGATATGTCCATGAAGATAATTTTATATAGCGAGAACAGAGATTCTTAAACTTCTTTTTAGGAGCATTATATTAAATATTTTAACAGAATATATTGATTAAACATGTCATTTAGTATACTATAAGAATTTGGGCATGATTATGAATTTCAAGTTTCTTTATATTATATACTCCGTACGAAGAACGGGTATGCTGCTAGTATATCTATATAAATAAAAATGAAAATCTGTCTGTCTGTCTGTCTGTCTGTCTGTCTGTCTGTTTGTCCCATCATCACGAGAGAACGGCTGAACCGAATTTGATGAAATTTTGTGGGTAGCCTGGAAATAGTCCCACTTAAAATTTAGTCCATATATGGAGTTTCTACAGTCAGTGGTTCTCGAGATATTAGTAAAAAACGATATTTTCGTTTGTCTCATCATCACGAGAAAACGGCTGAATCGAATTTGATGAAATTTTGTGGATAGCCTTTAAATAGCCCCCCATAAATTTAGCCCAAATTTCGAGTATCTAAGACCAGGGGTTGTCGAGATATTAATGAAAAACCAAACTTTTTCTTAGGAGTTCTCCTCTCTAACTCCGTGGTTTATCCAAACGAAAAGCTTGAAAATCGTTTGAAAATGAATTAAAAGTGTATCTCAGAGTTTGGGGGGAGATTTTTTGCACTAATTAGTCACTTTCTGAAAGCATCAATTGTTTGAAACATGATTTAAATGGGAAATCTATCTCCTTGGTTTATATTATACAAGCTTTTACTGAAAAATGAAAAGTATAAAGAAATAAAAATGGCTATTAAATTTTGCATTTTATGAGGAAGATTCTATCTTATATCATGTTGCTCGGCAACGGAATGAAATTAAATGTGTTGTTAATATTTATTATTATTTTTTCTATTTGAATAATAAATAAATGGATGTAAATATATATTTTTAAATGAACGGTTTGATTGTTCTTTTAATTATATAAATTGCCGACCGCGTACATGACTTTCATTTATTTTAGCAAAGTGGTTTCCAGCTCATATATTGTGTTTAGCTAATAAACTCATATATTGTGTTTATCCAATAAATTCATTTAGCCGATTGTTGAAGCAGAAAAAGATTGGAACGGGTGTATCTTATAATACAGTTTTAGTGTTTTCATTTAGTATATGCAAACGGGATCAGGATATTTTATTCTTCAGATCTGCAAATTCAGAACTACGAATTAAGCGGAATATCTCTAAATAACTTGGTAACTTCTCTTAAACTTTACCAAATTAGCCGAAATGTTTCCAAATTTATAAGATTGGCGCAAATCAATGATTTGCTTTTTAGAATAGAGTACTGAAATGATGTTTTGGTAGCATTTGTCGATCAATCCATCCATCCTACGTAGTAACACATTTAACGAATTTTTTTAATATCACGAAATTGATAAAAGTATTTGTGAGTCTATAAAAATATCCTGGAATTGATAAAATCGCACTTAATAAATGAAAATAATTGTATTTTGTTAGGGGATAGTATTGTGATGATGTTTCGTCAATTTGTCGCAAAATGGGTCTATCTGTTCTATAGTCCCACTTGGTGATAAATTTGGCGATTTTTTAAGTTATCGCTAAATTGACTAAAATGTCGCCAAACCTTCCATGGAGATCGCATTATTCAGACGATATGATTTCCATCAATTTATTTGAAGCAAATGATAACATGTCGCTTAGCAACGGATCCAATGTGTTATGCCGCATACGATTTTATATTAAATCTTTTCCGATTTGAATAATAAAGATATGTATATAAAATAAATTTCATTGGCATTGCATTTTTGACTGGATAATATCAATTACGGTCCCCAGGTTTAGACATTATTATTATTGATATTTTCGGGGACAGTTGATTCAGGGATTATTGATATTTTCAAGTTATTATGCCATTGTTTTATTATGCCGAAAATTGTTGAAACTCATATATAGTACTTTGTACGAGTAATCTTCTACAAATGCATTATATCTTCTAATCTATGAGAATATAAGTATTACAGGTATATTGGCATATATTTTGTTATATATTGGCATATATTGGAATCAATTACGCCTTCTGGTATAAAGATGACGGGGATTATTGATATTTCCAATTTATTACGTCATCTCTTTTATTTTGGCAAATATTTTTGAGACTCATATTGTAATACGGGGAATCTTCTACTAGCACACTGGCATATTTTCTAATCTACGACAATATAAGTAGGACGGGGTTGCATATATTGATACAATTCCTTTTTTTTTTGTAAATTTGCTTACAAAAGGGGCCAGGATATTTTATTCTTCAGATCTGCCCATGAAGATAATTTTGCATAGTGAGAACAGATATTCTTAAACTTCTCTTTAGGAGCAATAAATTTAATATCTTAAGAGAATTTGCACATGATTGCGAATTATAAGTTTCTTTATATTATATATTCCGTACGAAGAACGGGTATGCTGCTAGTGTTTTTATAAGATCAAATTATAAGAAATCAGTAGTTTGCTATAATACATTCCTCAATACCTAAATTTGTTAATAGAGAAATTTATACGTTACACTTTTCTTGATTTCGATGAAGTAAGTCTGTATTAAAGGGGGTTCTGACACCTATATACAACAATGTTAACGTAAACCCCCTTTTTTCCGAAACTGAATGATATATTTTTGTTCTGTTTCCCCCTAGTAACTTTGGTTTTTGATGCACACTTCAACATATAAATGTTAAAAATTAAATTACGAAAATTTATTTCTTTTTTCTTCTACATTTTTTCTTGGAATATTATTTGAAAATTTCTTAAAATTGCACAAGTCACAATTTGTTATAAAGTTTGAATAAAAGTGTGTATCATAGTAAAATTTATTGGAAAAATAGAAAGTGAAAACAAATATCTAATCTGGTTTCTGAAAAAAGGGGCAAATTCTAGCATGGTGAGAGATAGACGTCTGTGTCCCCTTAAAACTGATTATTATATTTCACTCTACAGAAACAATTAATCTTATCACGAACATATTCTCACCAGATCATAATCAGCTGTTCACTTCTCACTACCCAACGATAATGCCTTACGCCTCGTGTATGCGGAAAGTCACTGAACTTTCCTATCTTAATGTACAACATACTCCAACTATGGTACCCCAACACACTTCAACGTACTCCAAATAGGACATTCCAAAATACTTCACATACTCCAACAATGGCAGTCTAACATACTTCAACATAATCGGAATATCACTCTCGCACATACTTTAACAATGACACATCCACATTTTTAACCATGCTTCAAATATGACGCTTCAATACACTCCATCTATGACATCCCAACCAACTCCAACTATGACACTCCAACATACTCCAACTATGGCACTCCAACGTACTTCATACTACAAATATGACACTCCACCATACTCCAACAATGACAGTCCAACATATTTCAGCATCCACCAACTATGATACTACCACATTTTTAAACGTACTCCAGCAATGACACTCCAATAAATTCCAACTCTGACACTCCAACATCTCCAACTATGGCACTTTAATATAATCCAACTATGACACTTCAATATAATCCAACTATTGCACTCAACACACTTCAACATACTCCAACTATGACAACCGTCTCAACAACAACAACTTTTCCGGGCGCGGTAGCCCATTGGTTAGCGCGCTGGAGTTGCACACGGTAGGCCCGGGTTCGATTCCAGCCGCTGCCAAAACTGCCGCCGTGTTCACGCGGAGTACGATCACGTTAAACATGTGGGTCCGTAAGTCCTTCCGAGAGGTTGGTGGTAGGGAAAGGAGTGTACGGTCCCTGTGGATGCCTCCCCCACTGGGTTCCGGTCTAAATTGGGTGGCACTTCCCGGCCGTCCAAACAGTTACCTTACACCTTTCTGGTAGGTCGGACGGTCCGCGTCTCAACAGCACCAACTTTTCCATCACCGAAGTCAAGCAGCATCGGGCGCGATTAGTACTTGGGTGGGTGACCACCTGGAAACACCGCGTGCTGTTGGCACATTTCAGGCGCGGTATCCCGGTGGCTTGCGCGCTGAATTTGCACACTGCCACAACTTCCGCCGTGTTCATGCGGAGTACGATCACGTTAAACATTTGAGTCCGTAAGTCCTTCCGAGAGGTTGGAGGTAGGGGAAGGAGGGTACGATCCCTGTGGATGCCTCCCCCACTGGGTTCCGGTCTAAATTGGGTGGCACTTCCCGGTCGTCCAAACGGTTCCTTACACCTTTCAGATAGGTCGGACATTCTGGGTCTCAACAGCAACTACACCACCAACTTTTCCAAATATTAAACTCCAACATACTCCAACTATTAAACTCCAACATGCTACACCGCACTATTACTATTCCTCTTACAATTACATTCTCTAATATATAATCTAGAAGCACCCCAAGACAATTAAATACTTTATAATTTTTACATATACACATCATCAAATACCTTCACACTATATACGTACAAACTTGCAAAATTCCTGCACAATAACCTTTTAATTGTTCGTAGAATTTATCTTGCCACCAGATAAAATACATTGTGCTGAAAACAATCTTCTTCTCCCCCACATCTTGTTTTATCCTGGTGTAATTTCACCTCATATTTCAGTCGCATGTGTGTTTGACGTTCCTTCATTTATGTTGATTAATGGTAATTGCCAGACATTGGATATCATTAAATAGATCTTATAAAAGCCCGAAATTTATTATGATGTTGCTTAAATTTTGTCTGAATTATTTTAAAACCGTGTAGTCTAAATTGAAATGGTTTTCATTGTTATTTCTTTACCGTTGGCGATTTAGGAAATATAATACATAATGCTTCGGATATATATAGTCTGCATTATAATTGTTTAACAGATAATTATACTTCGTAAACAATCCTGATTAGAACCGTTTGAAATAATAGTTATTTGGTGTGTAACGGTTTAAACAGTCGATTTAAAGTATCAAACGGTTTAAATGGTAAAAAAAAATTTCGTCAGTATAAGTAAGATAACGTAAACTACACAAAGATAGCATAATTTCTGTCAAGTTAATAATACTCATGTAATCCAAAACTGTCGGCGTTGTCAACCTGAAAAATATATTAACCAAACGAAAAAGCGAGGCTTTATAAAAAGCAACGAAACGATCAGCATAAAATTACAAAAGCATTACATCATTAACTAAATTCGATTATAAATGCATGAATAAATGAAATTTAGTAGTAGCTAACAAAATTGTTTGTATCCAATATTATATTCAAAATGTCCCTATTTTCAGTAGTGGCTGCCGTGTCTTATTTAACCTGAAGACACACATATATATATATATATATTAAAATAGTAAATCCAATGGTAGAATGGAAGAAGTAACTCATAATACACCATCTGAAAAATATTTTTAAGCCTACAGAATACAATGAAATAAAATGAAATTAAACAATATAGAAGAAATTATAATACATGTTACAGTTCAAAGAACTAAAGATAATCAACAAATTTCAATGGAGAGGAATCGAAAAAAGGAATACCAAAATAATGAAGCATTAAAGCTTGCATGTGGAAGAGCTCTAGGCTTAAAAATAGTTTGCCAAAGTGAGTAATAAAAACCGTACTGCGTAATGGCAGTAAAATGCGATATTCTACAGTAAAAGCTGCAAAATAGAAAGATGAAAAAATATTGTAATGTAAAAACAAGAGAATGTAGAAGTAAGGCTAAAATAAGATACTAAGGAGAGTTTATTAAGAATTTAGGCTAATCGAAATTTATTAACTATAGCATTTACTAAATATGCTGGATATTCATATAATTTACTGGTAATTATGAGGTTATTTAAGGGCAAAGCATGAAATTTTTTATCTGATAATTTATAAATTGTAAAAAGTTGATTAATTATAATATTTCTAAATAATTGAATCGAGTTACAGGAATTAAAAGGTAATATTTTATTAATATTGAATTAAAAAAAATATTTTTTATTATATAAATTAGAAACTATCCCATTAGTAGGTCCTATAATTAGATATAAATCCAAATAATTAATATTTTTACTAATAGTAGTTTCATTAGGTATTAATTCCAAATTATCCGAATAGAAATCTATATCTATGACATAATTATCAATAAATACTAAATAAATTAGATCATCTACGTATCTATAAATTTTATAATCTGCAGAAGTAAATAATTTTTCATAATGATATAGGCATAAATTAGCTAACATACTGCTACTACAGCCACCTTGTGGAACACCTGAGACTTGTAAGTATTATTTACTACCTTGAAAAATATAATTATTAAAAAGAACAAAATGGAAAATTGGTAAATTTAGGTTGGTGAGAATTAGTAATATAGGCATTATAAAAAGCTAATATGACATCATAAAGTTCAGTGATCATAAGATTATTAAATAGATCTTTAAAATCAAAAGTTTGAAATCCTCTTATTTTACCTACTGATGTTAATTTATTTTTTAATTCTTTACTATTATTTAGAATAATGTAGTTATCGCTAGAATCACGTAAATCACATTTTAGTACATTTAAATAATTCAGTAATAATTTACTAGCAGTAGTAGAGTATGAATTATGGCCACTAGTTACAGTTCTAAATTTAATAGGATTTTTATGAAATTTAGGAATAAGCACAATGTATGGAAATTTCAAAAATATATTATTAATATCTAAATCAATATGCATATTGATAATTTTCAATTTGATACTATTAACAGAGTGTGAATTAAGTTTAAATACACTATTATTTTTTAAATAATCTAACATATATTGTATATAGAATTTTTTACATATAATAGCATAATTACTAGAGGCTTTATCAACATAAGTAATAACAAAAGATTTATGTAAATCATTTATAGAGTGTTTTATATTATCCATATTATATATAGATCTGGAAAAATATATTTATACATATTTAAGTTTAATGTAATTTATTTTAAAAATTGGAATGACATTTTTAGGATGGAGACAAAGGATATTCTTTTTTAAAATAAAAATAATCTGATGTGGGCAACACATGACTTTCCTTATATAATGTAATGAATTTACTACTTTTACAGTAAAAAAATAGGTTTTTCTTATAGTAGATACTAATATTCTTTCAAAGATATTGAATTTTCGACAATTAGTCGTCATTTTCATTGATTTAGCATCATTTTTATCCATTTGGCGAGATTTTCATTAATTTGGCAACATTTCAAAAAAGTCGCCAAGTTGGCGACATTCCGCCAAATTCGTCGCCAAAATCTCGCCAAGCGTTATGCACTAAGAAAAAAGTTATTCTTACAGCAGATAAATGACTATTGGCGTTCAAATACAAAAGTATTATTCAAAGTATATTTTTTCATGAATGGAACGAGCTAGATCCACGAGAATGATGTCACTCAATTTATCGCATTGTATTACATATGAAAAGTGAACATGTTTCTTAATAGGAATTTTTTTTTATGTGACTTTTACATAATTTTTTTGAAAAATGTACAATATCTCGAGAACGGTTCATGTTAGCGTTCTAAATTTCATGCCAATCGTTTTCTAATGAAAAATTACATAAGAAATGTCTATTTGCGTAACTTTATAAGCGGTTTTGATATTTTGACGATTTTTTGAAAATTTCATTCGAAAATTTAGGGGGGTTCTGCACATTCGATTACGTATAAAAACTGCTTCCAGTGTTTACGGATTGCGATTTTTGTACCAAATTTGGTTCGAATCTGTCCATTCGTTCGTCAGTTATCGTCTCCACAGACTCAATGACACACACACACACACACACACACACACACATACTTTCACACACACACACACACACACACACACACATACTTTCACACACACACACACACACACAAACAGACACCACTTCAAAAATGTTTGATTCGTGATCAGGGATGCTTGAAACGTGCTCTCCCGTCGAAAACTCGAATTCGAATTTTCGACCCCGTCACAATACTTTCCTTATACATTATGTATATAAGGAAAGTAATAATTGCAAAATCAAAAATATGTATTATATAAAATATAATTTTCATTTTCATATGTTTTTTTTTTCTCGATAAAATCATAAGTTGCTCCATACATGGCGTCTTAAATGTTTTATTGATATAATTAATTCAGTTTGAGATTTTATTAATATTAATGACAAGATTCATAGTATACTTGCATACAAGGATTATTTAATTATTTTAGTTTATAATGGGGCAAATTAATATATTGTTTTAATTTAATTTTTTTTTATTTTTAACAACTTTTTTGTTTCTAAAATTTTTATTTTATAAGTTACACATATAAGTCTACTATGAGTCGACTAAATAATACATTTGGAATTTTTTCTTGCTACTAAACAAAAGTACGTGATTTTGACTAATTAGCATGCCCTAATTTCGAATATGAAATCCAATATGCTCCGTCCCTTAAAAATTATTTAGAAATTCAAAATTTATATGAAGTCGTAGTATATTAGGTGAATCTTGATTCATTTAACAGTACATTTCGCCCATATGCTTCAAAAGTGACCTAACTAAAAAAATGGAATGGTTTAGAATTTAAAGACAAATCATATATGAAATATTTAAATGTTGTTAAATGATAAGTTTCTCAATCTAATGAAAATTATCATTGAATTATTTTTAGAATAATATATTGTTAAAGAGATGCAAAATTCAAACAATTGTTTTCGCAAAAGTGTGCTCCATTTAATAAGTAAATTATTGTACTGAAATTATTTGCAGGAAAAGAATATTAGATAAACTTTCAAAGGTATTCTAAACACATAATATGTTAACCCGTATTGAGAAGTATATAGTTATCACGCTCTCTTACAGAAAATCATTATTAGAATATGAAAACTCATTTAATTTATTTTCCTCCTTTTAATTCCTTTTCGAGAAACAGCAAATTTTAACTTGATATATTTTTTTTCAATATGAAAATGTTTTTTCCAGAAATAGCAAGGAAAGTTGATTTTATGTATTATATATTTAAATATTATATTTTATTAAGTATTTAATATTTATATTAAGTTTGAATACACGTAGTTAAGTTGAACGTTTAGATATCAAATAAACGGCAGAAATCAAATGGTCGGAATGCAAGACATTTAAATTTAATATTCTGTTTTTTAGGGGGGAGGGAGAATGAGGGGTATATTTAAGTATTATATATTTTATTAAATATTTAATATTTATATTAAGTTTGAATACACATAGTTAAGTTAAACGTTTAGATATCAAATAAACGGCAGAAATCAAATGGTCGGAATGCAAGACATTTAAATTTAATATTCTGTTTTTAGGGGGGGGGGGGGGGAGAATGAGGGGTGCAGATTGTACACATTTTAAAATAATAAGTAGATGTAAAAAATATAAAAAATTTTATTTATATAACTTCATTTCTTAGTTGGAATAAAATATTTATTTTCTCAAAATATAAAATTTTAATTCCAAACAATGTCTTAATAATTGCTGCCTTCTACGTGCAACGCAAAATACCCGACTTTAAATTCTTTACGCACCCAGTTGCACCTAAAATATGCATTTTCCTTTAAACCTAAAATTCCACAGCTCTTTCTCAAATATATATGCCGCGATGTAAGTTACATTCCAGACATTCGACGATTGCTTTGTTCTAGGAAAGTTCGAGGTCTTAACGCTCTAGACCACAAAACAACAATAGATTCTTAAGGGATTTTCAGCCGCCTTAATCTCTTATTTAACGTCTTAGTAGTTTCCATCTTAGAACGCGTTGCGGCTATTTTAATTAAATTCCCTAAAAGTATCTAACACTGCTGTGATAACTATTTCCTTTTGTTACGTTCATGTTCGATAAATTAGTTTATTTTTCTTACAATACATATTAATGTATAGTGAAAGTGTTGAAATTGTTTCGGAATTCGGTTTTCCATGGATTTGCACATTTCGAGCACTCTAGAGCATTAAAAATGTAGTTTGACTTGACGTCTATGTATCTGTAAAATGAATGTATCTACTCTAACTCAAAAACTATTCGACCAAATTTCACGAAGTTTAGTGGGTTACTCTTTTTAGAGATATCCTGGTACTGATTATATTTTGATACAATTCAGAAAAAAGAACCTCTTTTATTTTTGTTTACGAAATGGCCCTCCTAAATCGTCAAAATATAAAATAAAAAACTAAATATGCTTAAATGTATTAATTAAATGCTTATTTTATACGTGTTTTTACGAAGAAAAGAACAAGGCCAGCCCTATTATCGTAATGCAAGGGCCATACTGAAATTTTAGAGACAGGACAGACTATATGCGTTAGAAAAAATTATTGGTTTGATATTTGAATTGTTTTATGTCGGCAGACGATAATACGTGGCAACAATTACAATTTAGCTCTAATAGAATACATTTTGAAAGAAAAGAAAATGGATTTGACGCGAGAGCATTATCGTGCTATGATTTTCTATGATTTTAAAGTGGGGCTAAATCAAGAAAAATGTCTTCAACGTCTACAATTAGCATATGAAAATGATGCTCTATCTCCTGCCACTGTATTCAGATGGTTTACAGAGTTTAGAAGAGGTCTAAATTCTCTCCTGGATGAATAACACAGAGAAGACCTTTGTCAGTTGTAGTCCCAGAAAATGTGTCGGCCATTCGAAAAATGTTATTCGACGATAATCGCTGTACCTTCCAAATGATGCAGAAGGAACATTGGATCTGCAGCTATACATACAATTATTCATGAAGAACTGCATATGAAAAAATTAGTTTGTCGTTGGGTACCCATAATTTACCAGAACACCAAAAAGCGGAGCGTGTCAGAATTAGTAACGAAATCCTAAAATTACTTAATGCTGGTGGACACTGCATTATTTCTAAAATCATAACTGGATGAAACGTACATACCGTTTTTAGACGTTTCAATACGTCAAGAATGTAAAGTATGGATCTTTGAAGCTGACTCCAAACCAACAATGGTAAAAAAAAAAACGAGCAATGAAAAAAGTAATGTATGCCGTGTTCCTTTTAAGTACAGGTCTGGTCAAAATCATAAAGCTATAGGAACAGAAGACAGTTATGGCTAACTGGTACACCACTAACTATTTTCCAGAAATTTCCCACGAAGTGAATGTTATGGGACTTATGCTTCACCATGACAATGCATCTTCTCATTCAGGAAAAATGACAGTCAAATTTTTTGAGCAAAAAACATCAAAGGCATAAAACATCCACCCAATTCTCCTGATCTTACTATGTGTGCCTTTTGGCTATTTTTAATCTAAGAAAATACGTGGGATTAGTTTTCGTTCCGAAGATGATATTGATGTGGCTATAGAAGCATATTTTTCATCGATTCCAGGAAATGGAAAGATTGAAGCATTTAATCTCTGGAAAATTCGCCTACAAAAGTGCATTGATGTTGGAGGAAAATACTTTGAACATTCCTAAGAGTTGGTAAGTTTCACTTTTACCACTTAACCATATCTAAAAAATTTCACTTTGATCCTTGTTTCGTTTTTTACCAATTTTTGCAACGCATTTAAAAATACGGTCAATCACCGAATGAAAACAAAAATTGAATTAACACTGCAAAAATGTGGTGTAAATTTACCTAAGTGTCCATATAATGTTGTGCATATAATACGGAAGGTCGTTCGCACTTTATGGAAACGATTTTGTATGTATGTTTCTCGTTAGCATTTTGAGATGAATATTTGACATTTTCAATATAATCGCCTGTTACTGTTTTGTTTTGATTGGAGTGTAGAATAAAATATTTATTTTGATAAATGGCTCCTGAAATTGATAAATGGCTCGAAGGTTACTTAAATGTGATCTTCGAGAAAAAATATTCGTATCAACAAATAGTAAAGCGGTGTAAAAATCGAGGTTATTGCATTTCAAAAAAATATATTTTTAATATATTAAAATTGAAAGGGAAAAAGCGTCTATCTGAAAGTAAAAATGAAAAAAATCGCATGCTAAGACTGTTTGAATGCAGGTAAATATCAATAATGTAACGTCTCTGATCCTAAAAGAAAATCCACCGACTCAAAGATCCATTGCATCGAAACTGGGAATGTCTTCTGGCACTGTAAGTAAAATCATGCATAAAGATTTGAAGTTAAAAAAGATGTTTAAATCTAAAGTTCATCTGCTTTTGCAAAAGCTTATTGCGGAAAGAAAAATGAATTGCAGAAAATTATATGAAAAACATCTAGCTGCTGATAAATGGAAATTTGTGGTAACTCTCAATGAGTCATGGGTGTATTTAAGTGACAGTAATAAAAAGAGGAATTTTATATTGCTCAGCTGACGAAAATGACCGTACGAAATGACTTCGTCAATGTACAGAAATTTCCCAAAGGGATTCATGATAGTTGCAGGATTTTGTTACAATAGTAAGTTAAAACTCAAAAAAGTCTCAAGTAAAGCTAAAATTAATTCACTCTACTCAGCAGAATATTTTAAAACAAATTTTTGAAGAAGAAATTCCAGCCTTATATGGAAAGGACATCAATAAAGCAGAGCTTCATATGGATAAAGCCTCTAGTCACACATCTAATTTAACTTCCACATATTTAGCAAAGAAAGAATCATAAACAGGAAAAAATGTATCCCATTTAATGAAATACCTGTAAAATCACCTAACGATTCTCCTATGGACTTTTGCGCTTTTGGTTTGTTAAAAGGAGCCATAGGAAAACGGCATTCAAGAACACTGAGCGAACTTTGGATAACGACCCAGGAGGAGTGGGATAAATTTGACACGACGGTGATAAGATAAAGTTTACTTTCATGGAAAATTCGAGCTAGAACTATAATCAAGAATCGAGGCTATCAGATAGAAGCAAATTGCCGCACGAAATACTCATTTAATGCATAAAAATCACTTATCAAAATGGTTTCCATAAAGTGCAAACGACCTCCTGTAGTCATTGTATTATGAAAGAAGGGGAAAAGAAATTTGTTTTTCTGGTAAAAGTCAAGTGCTGCTGTCATTAGATACTTTAAATTTCAATACGTGTAGATAAAATATGTGGCTTCGATTTGGTTATTTAGATTCAAATTAATATTCCAATAACAAAATATGATTCTAATGTAGGAACGGAGGTTGCTGGGTCCGAACCAGGGACACGGTGCTTACAAGACCGACATTATAAGATTAGAGTAAAAGCTAGCTTCAACTCCGAACTTATAATTCGGGTATCCTAGCATCTTCGATCGATGCCTTTGGCGGGAGCAGAGGAGTCTGCTGCCACACACTTACTCACTTGATGAGAAGGCCCCGGTCGAATTTCGGCGAGGAGGGGGGCCGCCCAGAAAATCCCAGCGCGTCCCCATCCGAAACTCAGCCGAGGGGCTAAATGGCCGGGAGGCGTGTCGTACCTCGGGCGTGACGTCTGTCGTAGTCAACTAGGAAGGGAGTGGTATGGCCTCTAGGTCCGTGTGGTGCTGCCATCTCGTGTTGAGATTGTGAGATCGTTGGAGAGAGAGGGTTGTGTGTTTCAAACGTCCAGTCATCATTGTAGGATTGAATTGTAGCCAGGCCCGAACCAGGGACCTGGTGCTTACAAGACCGACATTATAAGATTAGAGCAAAAGCTAGCTTCCTCTCCGAACTTATAAATCGGTGATCTTAGCATCTTCGATCGATGTCTTTGGCAGGAGCAGAGTCGTCTGCTGCCACACTAATTAGCAATTTGTAGAGATCATGAACTTCAAATTTAACTTATGACAATTTGAATTGATGATGTATATTTTCGAAGTATATCATGTAGATATACAATTCGCCATTAGATGGAATTTCCAAGAAATCGAATGATGTTCCAATATTAACATTTAAAAGTTGTGGGCCGATTTTGCTTCAGCAGGGAACATCTTCTCCAAATAGACATTAATGTAGCTTATACCGAACAGCTGATATGCAACGGCTTCGAAAAAAACATGTGAAGACAATAAGTCAGTAATACCATGAAGCTAAAATTAGATTTTAGGAACTTCGAATTTAAAGCGTACGAACATGTAAGGTAAGGTTCATCAACACAGCAGACTTATAAATGATTAGATACAAGGGCTGTGATGCTAGCCTGAAAATATTTTATTCACGTTTTAGTTAGCCTAACGTGCTCAATTCTATAAAAACTAAAATTCAAATGTTTGATCGCATTCCGATAATTTTCTTATAGGTAGTAAGGTAAGAAAAAAACAATCAAATCAAATTCAAATATACAGAACTATCCCGAATTTTAATGCTTATCTCTGGGTAACTTTTGGCGAAATTTTTAAATCGAAATTGGCGGAATATCGCCAACTTGGCGAGATATTTAAATGTTGTCAATTCGACGAAAATGTTGACAAATTGATAAAAATGTAGTCAAATTGATAAATATGACGACTATAATTGATGAAAATTCAATTTCTAGGGGAAAATAAAAGAATCTACTATAAGAATCTACTATAAGAACCTATTTCTCCGTCTGAGCTTGGTGAAATTCTGGTGACGAATTTTGGTGGCATATCGCCAACTGGGCGAGTATTTTTAAATTCTGCTAAATTGACCAAAATCTCACCAATTTTATAAAATTAACACTAAATCAATGAAATTAATGACTAATTGCTGAACATTGAATATCTGGGAAATAACATAACAAACGACTATAAGAATAGCCCATTTCTTCGCCTGTCCTTAATGCTTGGCGAAAAATTTGGCGGGATGTCGCAGAATTAGCGACTTTTTTTAAATATTCACAAATTGACGGAAATGTCGTCAAATTGATAAAAATAAATCTAAATGGGCGGCAATTCTGTTGTTGAGACCCAGACCGTCCGACCTACCAGAAAGGTGTAAGATAACTGTTTGGACGGCCGGGAAGTGCCACCCAATTTAGACCGGAACCCAGTGGGGGAGGCATCCACAGGGACCGTACCCTCCTTCCCCTAGCACCAACCTTTCGGAAGGACTTACGGACCCACATGTTTAACGTGATCGTACTCCGCATGAACACGACGTCTGTTGTGGCAGCGTGCAAATCCAGCGCGCAAACCACCGGGCGCCGCGCCCGAAATATGAAAACTGCACGCGGTGTTCCTAGGTGGTCACCCACCCAGGCGGCAATCCTGTGTAAATTTTTAATTCCGTGATACGACAGGTATACCTTCTAATTATAAATAGTACAATATAGAACGGCATACTTTTCACTTAAATTTTATTTACCAGCTATATAACTAAATAAAGCTATAAAGCTGCATTTCAGTTTCAGACCCTCATTAGAAACATTGTTTCTTCAAACTTTTCACATTACAACTTATTTGAAATTCTCTCACGGCTATTATAATTTTGTTTTGATGGAACAGCTATATTTTTTTTTGAAACAACAATTTCTTGTTTGAAATATAAATCGTACTTGATACAAACCTTAAAGTAATTTTATGATTAGATTATGTTTTTAAAGCGTTTAAATTCAAGTCTCTGAAATTTCATTTAAAATTGTAGTTAAACACAAATACCGCATAGAAATTGCAAACTTAATATTATTAGATTATTCTTGATGTATTGATCGCAAAATAAAATAAAACTGCAGCACGCACACACACGCAAACACACACACACTCACACATACATATAATATATATATATATATATATAGTACTGTGGCAATTAATTGAGAAATGTCATTTTTTTCGTTTTATCACACGTAAGCTTAGGAAGAAGCACTCGAAATTAGCTCAGAGTTCAAATGGCAGTTATTATCAAAGTAGCAGGTGTTTGTATGCACCTGGTAAGTAGCTGGTGTTCAAATTCCTCCGCCAGGTGGCAGGTGTTCCGCAGTGGTAGTTTCTCAGTTGTTGCGGGGGTCATTAGCGTCATGGATATCAGCGCGGAAACACGTGCTAAAGTTTTTGCGCTTAGAGAACACACTTCTAAGACGTTCGAGGAAATAGGTAAAATATGTGGAGTGAGTACAGAAAGTGTCGGGAGGATCTGGAAGCGGTTTCAGGAAACAGGAAATGCTGGAACCAACCGTTCTGGAAGATGGGGCCGAAAAGATCAACTTCGGCTCGTGACGACAAAACGATACATCGAATGAGTGTTAAAAATCCTCGATTAACCAGTCCAAGTCCATGGCGGCAGCTGATGTTGATATTGCACGTTTAACAGTGCGATACAGGCTGTTAGAACGCGGGCGGAGAGCACGTCGACTGTACAAGAAGCAGCTTCTGACGCTTCGCATGACGAACAAATGATTGGAATGGGCACGGAAATACAAAACATGGACTTTGAGAAGGTTCTCTTTTCTGACGAAACGCATTTTATGGTTCAGGGATTTAGATCCATGTTCGTGAGAAGGAGCCAAGGAGAACCTCTCAATCAGCACCACATCAATCAAGCACCCAAGTATCAGCCCAAAAAGATGTTTTGGGGTTGTGTCAGCGTTTTGGGGACAGAATCTCTTGTTCCCGCTGAGGGAATGATGGACAGTGCCAGTTACGAAGTCATATTCACCCGAAAAGTGTCTTCAACCATGGCTAAACTGTGGCCGAACGGAGATTGCGTTTTCCAACAAGACAGCGCGCCATGTCACACTTCGAAGCGAATCAAAAATTTCTGCTCAAAAAAATATTACCGTACTGGATTGGCTAGGGAATTCACCAGACTCGAATCCCATAGAAAATTTGTGGGCTATTGTCAAAAAACGGCTTCACAAATTTGACTGCACGACGATGGACAAGCTAATTTCGGCCGTTATTGACATATGGTTCAGAGACGTTGAAATTAAAACTACATGTGCTAGTCTAGTACATCCCATGCCTAAACGTGTCTGGGATTTTATAAAGTCTCGGGGAGGTCATATCACTTATTAATTTTAAATTTATCCATAGAAAGTTTGAATAAAACTAAATTTTATAAAAAAAACTTCATTTCTCAATTAATTGCCACAGTACTGTGTATAGGGTGGATAGAATTAAAGTATCCTCGGTGGTCGGAATTAAAGTATCGAAGCACTGTAGAGAAAAAACCAGTGGTCATAAGAACGACAAATCTGCTTGGTATGCATTTTAGAACATGGAGAAGCGAGTGACTAAAAAGACATTTTGTTCTAAAAATGAACGATAGGGTTCCAAAAATGAACGATAACATCATTCAATGGAACAGCTTGACAGTCGTGATGCGTATTAATTACGAATTGTAAGTGGCATAACCGACCATCAACTGTCATAAAACTTTAATATGAAATTTAGGTAAGCATTTTGCAAATGTTCCATACGGCATCAACAAAAGAAGAAGACGTCGCTTTATGCAAATTGTTTAGACACAACTTGCAATAAAAACCCATTCAAAGCTTTGTGAAAACATTCAACGATCGCTATGGGACTCTCATTGCCTGACCGTGCTTTAAGGCTGTTTTACAAGAATGGCATAAACGCTACTGGTACGCTTCGTGAGAACAAATATTTCAAATCGCTGCGTACAGGTTCTCTGACAGCATGTAGCGTCTGGAGAATATTTCAGCAATTCGATGATACTAGAAGCTGCTCTGTTTGACCAGGACGAAGCCGAAAACATGTGACAACGCAAGTGGCTGAAGAGGTTGCAACGGCTGTTGAGCAGACTAGTCACAATGAGGTCGGAACTAACTTCGTAACCCGAGAGGTAGATCGGGTCCGTACTACTGTTTCCTAGTCACAATGAGGCAGGAATCAGCAGTGCTCGAGATCTAACAAGACAACTAGATTTGCCCTACGCAATAGTACGGAAGTGTTTGTGAGAAACTTTAGAAAGTTTTCCGTATAAGATTCAGCATCACCAAGCGTTACAAGCATGGAGGTAAAAGTAAGGAGTTAAATCTTCATATTAATAAAACGCCAATATCGTTTGAGACAATGATTCAGGTGGCGCTGGGATAAGTTAAGTAGTCCTGTATTGTATGCATTTCTATGGCGAAAGACCTAAAATATTTATTTAAACTGTCAATTTTGTAAAAATTAATTATTAGTACAACGCAAAGAATAACTAAAGCCAAAAAGAATAGTCCTACGCATTCAAAATTATATTACTTTATAATTCATTTTTATCTCCACATATTCTGTACTCTATCCTACAACTATGAAAAAATACTGGTTAATTATACTCATAATTAAGGAATTAATAATGTAAAATTTAAAAATTATTTTAAAAATTACATATACTAAATATTACGCCTTTCTATAGTGTTAACTAACAATAGCAACTACTTTACAAACACTAACGAAACCTAGATATAATTCTCAAAGCATTATGGCATTTTCAAGCATTTCATCCATAGGAGTTTTATCTCCTCCTTTCTAACTCCATGGTTACAAGGTTCTGATACAGATATCCGTGAAACGTTTGCTTTACATTCTTTGCACGCATGGAGATAGACGCCAAAAGGGTCCTGAAATATCTTGTGGACTGATGGGGCACATTTTTCTCTGTGGGGAGCAGTAAACACCCAAAACACCTACATCTGGGAAATGGAAAAATCCTGCCAGTTTCAACAGATCTTATTTTATTCCCCAAAACTAACCGTTTGGATTGGGTTTACAGCAAAATTTCTGATTGATCCCTATTTTTTTTAAAAATCCATCTACAGGGACCAAAGACTTGTTCAGTTACTGCACTGCGTTATAGGGACATATTGCAGAACTTCGTTATTCCTCATCTCCAACAACGAGGATGCCTCAGCTCTACAATATTCCGACAAGATGGAGTAGATCCCCACATTGGTCGTCCTGTGCAACAGTTGTTGCGACAGCATTTTACAGAAAATCGAGTAATCAGTCACACCTTCCCATCTTTATGGCCACCCATTCACCAGATCTGAACCCTTGTGACTTTTAACTGTGGGGTTGAGTGAAAATCATGGTTTATTGGGAGATATTCCTAACCTTACAGATTTGAAGGACAGTGTCATCTTGCGCACGTGCAATATCACAACAGATCAGTTACGTTCAGCTGTCGAAAACGCTGTCACACGGTATCAGTCGTTGCTTCTTTAACACGGTTGACACATTGAACACCGCCAATGACTTGCCTTTCTACAACCTTATTCCCTTCTACGTTCCATGTGTAACATGTTTTACATGCATTCAATAAACTGACATTTCGGTGTTTATGACTATTGCCAGTATCTATCATACGCTTATACCACTTACAATTCGTAATTAATATGCATCGAACGACCGCGAAGCCATTTTATTGAATTATGATTTTACTAGGAACTATTCGCAGCGACATCTCGCCCCCTATCGGTCATTTTTGGAAATTTTTTTTTTTGCGTTATTCGTTTCCCCATGTTCTGAAATGCATGCCACGCAGATCTGGTGTTCTCATGACCATTGCGTTTTCCTCTACAGTGCTCTGAACAGGCATATTTTATTTCTAACCACCCGGTATATACTGAGGTGTAAAAAATATATGCTCCAATAAAAATGTGAACTACAGCCACGAAACTTGGCATGTAAATGTCGTTCTAAGAGTTATGCAAATGATCAAACTGTCAGTGACAATGATATTATAGAATTCAAGCAACGCGAATGAGAGCGACTCATAGTTATGTATTTAAAACCGACCGGTTTTCTCACTCACGGGCATTTGGAACTGGATTTTCTGCTTACATACTGAGAGTTGTGTGCAAAGATGCCTTTCAAACGTACTCGAGGACTGTGTGAAAAATTGTCGGATTTAATGAGATTTCTCTTCATGGTCCTTGGAGAGGCTGATTAGTCCAACAGACGTATTTGTCGCCATCTTGATCTGAGCGATTTCATACTTGCTCAGTATTAGTAACAGTGGATACAAGAAGGCACATGTAACCGTTTCAGAAGCTCAGAATGTCCCAGACATACAACTGCTTGAAAGGATTGTACAGTCATGAGAAAAGGGGCGTCCTCACCAATGGCGCCGCAATTAGCCATTCTAAGGCATTTGTCCCCCTACGTGCATCCTGTATCCAGATATACTATTCAAAGACGATTGGCAGAAGGTAAGATGGTATACACGCATTATATGAATTATTATATATCAAATAACACATTATATGAATCACATATTATATGAATTATTATTATCGTTATAATGAATTTTCAATTCCCAATATAATATTGCAATTGTTCCTTTGCATTGTTATCCCGAAATTGAATGTTTCATTTTTCTGTTGACCTTCCAGGTCAACGGAAAACAGCGACAGATTATCCCGAATGATATCCGTACCCCGTGTAATATTGGATTTTTAATTCTAATATAACATTACAATTTCTAAAGAGAAGGAGCAGTACCTATGTAGATGGTCAATCAAATTGGCATTCGATTTATGTAAGTTACCCTAAAAAACACCTGCAATGGATGTGCAAGGAAGCCAGAAAAGATGTGCTTATATTTCAAGGAGGCACTCACTGATGCCGTATGAACGAAAGGGCCTGCCCTTGAGGTCAAGCCATATTATATAGACCATGGGAAAGCGGTCATAGTGGTATTACAAACAAAACACATATTCGGATTCCACAATTCCAATCAAGGAAACCGAACCAATGATGATGCCTTAAGGAGTGTTAAAAATGTCTGTCCAGGTAGGCTTGGGGGCCTGTAGAAGGGGAAGAGAGAGAGAGAGCGCTAAGTTGAGATTTTTTAAAATGTGAAATCGGGGGGTTTATGAAATGTGCTGATCGAGACAGGATGGTCTGTATGAGCTAAGCTGACCCCGTCAACAAGGAAGTGGTTCCTGCAGCATAGATAGCAACGATTGTATGAAGGTATGCCAATTTAATACCTGTATATCTCTACGAGGGGTATCGTTGCACTCTCTCGCCCTTCTACTCATTTTTGCCTCAAAGATGGAGTCAATTTTAAGGCAAATATAGGGTTTTTAGAGTGTAGATTAAACTATGTGGAACTGAAGGTACAAGAATTGCCCATTGGGTATTTGGGAATTCTAGTATATTGTGACCTATGTCGTTAAGGCGTTTATTTGTAATCATGTGTAAATAATATTCAATAGCATAACCGTAATGCATGAAATATTTTAAATAAGTGTTTTTGGTATTTATCTGAATTACTTGTCCTCATATTGAGTCTTTACGTATAATTTGGTTATTTGACTTAAATTGTATTTTTGTATATATGTATGCCTATATATGCATTTGTGTATCATATATGTATACATATATATAGAGGTGGCGGAAAAAAGCACATAAGTCAAAAATTCCAATTTTTTTTATAACATATTTGATTAAAAAAAATATGATCTTTGTTGTGGGAAAAGACCATACGTCAGTTAGGCTTCTTATTAAATTTTGTACGGATAGAAGTAGGATGAAAAATCTAAATTAAAAAAGTTATTATATATTTAGCTCAGTGGTTCTCAAACTTTTGTAGGTGAAAACCCCCTATCGCCGTAAAATAACTTCGCTCCCCCCCCCCACACACACTGTACTCTTTATTAACTGTATTTGGTTTCAATATTTGAAGGCATTACTTCCCCCCCCCCAATAAATTAACATTAATATAATTTGCAATAACATTATCAATTCATCTGAGAGTTTCACGATAAATGGCACGACTAAATTGCACCTAAAGTCCGTATAAACTTCGAGACGCCCACCTCAATGGCATAAAGGTCATTACATCACTCAGTTTTTGAGTGCTGAAGATGACCCTGTCGGCACGTGGTTTATTGCTACCTTAGATGACGTCGTTCTCAGTAAATTGCAACAGTTATGGATAGGTATTTAAAAAGAAATCAACCCTCATGTTCAAGCGAAGCCAGTGAGAAAACTAAAAAGGTTAGAAAGTACGATGATTTGTACTTAAATTTCGGATTTACAGTGCTCGGAAATCGCCCACAGTGTGTATTATGCTCAGATGTTTTGTCTGCAGAAAGCATGAAGCCTTCAAAATTGACGCGCCATTTTGAAACAAAACACTCATCAGTGAAAGGTAAGCCGATTGAATTTTTTCGCCGGAAACTTTGTTTTACAAAATCAACAGATGAACATTACAAAAATAGGTAATGTAAGTGAAATGGCACTTCATGCATCTTATCTAGTGGCCTTAAGAATTGCGAAAAATTGAAAGCCTCATACCATTGCTGAAGATCTTATTCTTCCATGTGCAACAGATATGATGTCATGTATGATCAGTTCGGAGGATCCTGAAAAATTGACTGCAATACCATTATCGAATGATACTGTGGCAAGACGTATTTCTGAAATGACTGAAATTGTACGTGAACAACTTACTGAAAAAATAAAACGAAGCGAATATTTTTCCATTCAAATCGATGCGTCCACAGACGTGTCGAATTGTGCAGAATTTTTGTGTTTTATACGGTTTGAGGCAGATGGATATATACAAGAAGAAATTTTGTTTTGCAAATCTGTGCCTGACCACACAACTGGTGAATGTTTATTTGAATCATTTATGGAAGCTACGAAAAGGTTTAAAATAGATTGGGGAAAGTGCATAGCAATAGGCAGTGATGGTGCTAAATCATTAACAGGTGTTAAAAGTGGCTTAGTCCAAAGGTTAAGAACTATTATGCCAAGTGGGTGCACTGTTTTTTGCATCGATAAGCCCTTGCCACCAAGAAAATGCCTGCTGAACTTCAAGTCCTAAAGGAAACTGCAAAAATAGTGAATTTTATTAAAAGCAGACCTTTATGGTGTCGACTATTTGAAAAACTTTGCAATGAAATGGATGCAATACATAAAGTGCTGCTGTTACATACGGAAGTGCGATGGCTGTCCCGTGGGAAGGTTTTGAACAAGTTATTTGAGCTGCGATCTGAACTGCTGCTAATTTTACAAGATGCTAACCCACAACTAGCCGAATTTTTTAGCTCCCCAACCTGGTTATTTCAACTTGTATACTTAGCTCATTTAGGTGCATAAATATGTGTGCTAAATGCAGAGCTATTAGGTTGAAATATAACTATACTCAAAGCACAAGACAAAATCAATGAATTTTTGAAGCAACTGAATATTTATGCTGCTAGAGCCAAGAATTCTGATTTTGAAAACTTCCCTTTATGTTATGAATTTAAAAGTTCCGTAATAGATACAGAAGAGGACATTGACTACGATTCCCTGTCTGATTTGATATCAACGCATATAACTGAACTTAGAAACCAAATCATAAGCTACATTCCACTTGAAAAAAATGCGGGTTATCAGTGGATACTTAATCCTTTTAATGAAAGAGCAGTTGACAAAACAGAAATTCCATCGCAACTTCATAATAAGTTGATGGAACTGTCATCAGATAGCATTTTAAAATTGGAGTTTGCAAGTGAAGAAATTTATAAAGTTTGGTTATCGGGAAGGCTTGAATACCCTGGTTTGGTATCTGAAGTTTTAAGGAGTATCATACCCTTTGCCACGTCCTATCTTTGCGAACTTTGCTTCTCGACCATGTTAAGCATAAAAACTAAACCAAGAAATCGTTTAGACCTGGAA
Source organism: Amaurobius ferox (assembly GCA_951213105.1). Lineage (NCBI taxonomy): Eukaryota > Metazoa > Arthropoda > Arachnida > Araneae > Amaurobiidae > Amaurobius > Amaurobius ferox. The sequence goes on along the minus strand of OX578144.1, from coordinate 32,397,280 downwards.
AATGACTTGATTATGTGTATGACAGGAATAGAACCAGACATTAAAAAAATTGTTAAATCAAAACAATCACAAGTTTCTCATTAGCTTGTTGCAACGAAAACGTGCTAGTATTGAAATTATGTATTAACATTAAAAACATTGGAGCGTATATTAAACAAGTTATTAAGGACAATAACATATACTGTTTTTTTTTTCAATTCTAGTTGTAAAATTATTGTATAATACATTATTTATAAATTTTTTTGTATTTTTTAAACTTCTTGTGACCCCCCCTAGGATCCATTCGCGACCCCCTGGGGGGTGACGCGACCCACCGGTTGAGAACCACTGATTTAGCTCATAAATATATAACAAACTCCATTAAATTAAATTTGTATTCTGAAAACAAAAACATGAAATTAAAGTTGTCCTGAAAGCATCACAATTTTCTTTCCTCGATATTTAAAAAAAAATTATTTTTTTTTATTTATGTGCTTTTTCCCGCCATCTCTAAATATATAAACGGAATAATAACATTTCTTTAATTCAGCCAATAGTTAATTATATATTTCAACCGGTTGTAGAGGTAAAAAGATTCTTTTGCTTAGTAAAATGGCATTTCCATACAGAAAAATAATATTGAAAACGAAAACCAAGAAAATATATTTAATTACCACACGAAAGTGAGTTTGGTACTAAAAAGCAATTCCTTCATTTTTCCTTCCAATTTAATAATTAAATATTAGAAACCAAGGATATACAATACTTAGTGCTTCATTACATTATTTGATCATATCACATAATTTATTGACCATTTGCACTTGCGTCACAATGCGACGTCACTGTTTTTGCGTCGCCGGGTGGTGATACACTGATGTTGTGAGGAATGTAACCATGATATATAGTTATCAGATACTATAAAAGTTTAACACATAATATACACAAGCCTTCTATAAAGGTTTAATAAGAAATTATTTCGAATATTGGAAGCATTGTACCGCATAACAATTTATAACCATTGTATCCTTCCAAAAAAAAAATGCCCAATTGTACTTACAGAAACTTCTAACTTCTATGAAACATGCTTTTCCATGGAAAGGCAAAACAAATTTTCTTCCCGACATGTCTGGCAGGAAGTAGATTTATCGGTTGCGACGTCACATGCAAATGATCAGTAGACGCAGACATACATATAAAGCTATTATATATACCAAAACTTATTTAAATATTTTCATGCTTTTATTTCCACCAGAAAGTTTTAGAAGCATTTTCAAAAAACGAAAGCATTTTTTTCTTTTTATTCCTATGAAAAGTATATATAAATAAGAAGTAAGTGTCCCTAAGAATATAGGAGCCAAAATGTCGCTTTCTCAAATAAGACGTTAAAGCTTAGGGCGATATTTTACACAATACATACTACCTCGTAATACCTTCCATAATCTTAAGTTGAACCTTTTTGAAAAGAATGAAGTGGAACATATCCAATGCATTATTTTTGGCGTTGAAGAATGCTCCTAACTTGGATCTTGGCCAAAATCACTTCTTACGACTCATTTGGTGTGTAAATTCTTTCCTCTTATTTCTGTGACTAAAATATAAGCTATTTCTTTTAGAGAATGGTATTTCTATTTTGTGTGAAATCAATAAAAATCTGATGTAGGCAGCACATGACTTTCCCTGCAGACTCAAATTCAGTTATTCTTTATTTCTTCAAGAACTCATTAAATTGAGTTTAATTGCACAAAATGACACTAAATTTGCATTTTAATTCAATTTCTGCTCTTATTTGGTAATTGGACAAGTTTTCAAGGGCGGCTTAAAAGAATGCGAAAAATGTCAAATATCTCGAGAACGGTTAGTCCTAGAGTAATAAAGTTGTTCTTATTCTTTCTTTCGTCAAAAATTACTTATAAAACAAGCATTTAATTGATACATTTGAACATACGTAGTCTTTTTTTAGATATTGGCGATTATTGCGCGTCATTTCGCAAAAAGAGACGGGTTCTTTTTTTTTTCGAATTGTACCAAAAACGAATCAGCACCAGGGTCGCACCAAAGGGTCTTACCTACCAAATTTTATGAAATTCGGTTCATTGGTTTTTGAGTTAGAGTGGATGCATACGAGACAGACACACACACAGACTTCACGCTAAAAATAGTTTTTTCGTATTCTAGAGGTCTCGAAACGCGTAGACCCGACGAAATCTCAAGTTGCTATTTTCGGCATGATTCCAATACTTTCCCTATACATTACCAGGTATTGCAGGGAAAGTAATAAACATTTGGGGGGTCTTTATAGTTTAATTTCTTTGAAAAGTAACAGGCTATTTAAATTAAATCTTAATCATTCAGTCCTTACATAGATTACATCTAATGTAATGTAAGTAATATGCTTACTATCGCCAGAAAACTGTTGATAACTTTTGACCAATGATGTCACTGAAATTCTGGTTTTATACTCATGGCATTAACTTTTGTGAGAATACCATATATGTTTATTATTTTGTTTCGATATTGCAGCTTCATCAATTTACATCGAAATTTCGTAATATCTCCGTAAATGTGGGTATTTGTGTCATAAAATACATCATTTGTTAATATAAAATGGTTTATGTGAAATGATTATTCTTTTAAACATATTTCAAATATCTTTCAATTTTTTCTTATTAATTTTAGAAATAAAAATTTTTCCTGGTCATTTTTTAGTTCGATCTCAGTAACAATTGATATTCCATGTTAAGAAAATATAAAATGCTGCCATGGTAAGGGAATATAAAATTTCGAATACATTTTGAAATTTTCGCTCGAATTTAAAAAAAAAATCTATATAGTTACAGATTTTTCGAAAACAAAGCCGGATATAAACTTTTGTGAAAATTAATTAATATTTGTGGCAACTAACGTGTACATATGAAATCAACCACAGATAGTACTCTAAAAATAGTCAGAATGTGTTTAGGAGATCCTAAAACATATATTGGCATAAACATTTCTAAATCGAAAATTATCGTTTAAACAATATTTTCTTTATACTATATTCTATAGTACAAAAATATATGACACTGTTTGTCCATTAAATTGAATTCCCCTAAAAGGAGCATAGAGGTATATATTATTATAAAATTATCTTCTTTACAAGCACATCTGAAAGTACAATATACCTGCACAATTCTGTCCTGTTTCAAAAAAATCTGATGTGGGCAGCACATGACTTTCCTTATATAATGCAATGAATTTACTACTTTTACAGTAAAAAGATAGGTTATTCTTATAGTAGATACTTATATTATTTCCAAGATATTGAATTTTCGCCAATTAGTCGTCATTTTCATTGATTTAGCATCATTTTTATCCATTTGGCGAGATTTTCATTAATTGGGCAACATTTCAAAAAAGTCGCCAAGTTTTCGACATTCCGCCAAATTCGTCGCCAAAATCTCGTCAAGCGTTATGCACTAAGAAAAAAGTTATTCTTACAGCAGATAAATGACTATTGGCGTTCAAATACAAAAGTATTATTCAAAGTATATTTTTTCATGAATGGAACGAGCTAGATCCACGAGAATGATGTCACTCAATTTATCGCATGGTATTACATATAAAAAGTGAACATGTTTCTCAATAGGAATTTTTTTTTATGTGACTTTTTCATAATGTTTTTGAAAAATGCACAATATCTCGAGAACGGTTTATGTTAGCGTTCTAAAATTTATGCTAATCGTTTTCTAATGAAAAATTACATAAGAAATGTCTATTTGCGTAACTTTATTAGCGGTTTTGATTTTTTGACGATTTTTTTCAAAATTTCATTCGAAAATTTAGGGGTGTTCTGAACATTCGATTACGTATAAAAACAATAGGCTTCCAGTGTTTACGGATTGTGATTTTTGTACCAAATTTGGTTCGAATCGGTCCATTCGTTCGTCAGTTATCGTCTCCACAGACTCACTGACACACACACACACGCACACACACATATACACACACACAGACATCACTTCAAAAATGCTTGATTCGTGGTCAGGGATGCTTGAAACGTGCTCTCCCGTCGAAAAATCGAATTCGAATTTTCGACCCCGTCACAATACTTTCCTTATACATTATGTATATAAGGAAAGTAATATGTTAAACACAAAATTATGATGTTCAAAAATAGTTACAAAATAAAGTTGCGAAAGCGCAATATTTCCTTTGGCGCCTAATTTTTCGTCTGTTTCGAAGACCAGGCAAAGATATCATAGTCCATGACGCCAGCATGACGTGATCCTAGAGTTTCTAGGATTTCCGAGTGGAAAGGGGGTTTCCAGATTTGGCAATTTTTCGCCAATTTGGCGACATGTGACGACTTCCAAAATGTTCCAGAAGCTTCCCTATAGAACGATTATTTTTTTAGATATAGAGATTTCCAGAAGATTCTATGGAGATACTATAAATAGGAGTCAACACTACATCGGAGAGTTCAGTTAACGAGTTAACAATATACGAGCTACAGTGAAATGTGACTTTTGTCAATGTTTTGAAAATAGTAGAGGTTGTTTTGTGAAATTATTTTCGCCAGTTCTTAGAGAATAGTATCGCTTATTTTGTGCAATTAGTGCTTTAAGTGTTGTTTGATTGTATACTGTTTCTGATTATTTTGTACTTGTGAATAAACGTGAGTTATCCAGGAACTTGGACTCGTTCTTGTATCCTGAGTATACAACAGCATTGTTCTTGTACGGATTATTCTAATTTTATCGACAACCATCATGGTCACGTAATATCTGGAAATCTTGATCTCTTACAAGCATCATCTTTAAAACCTTTTTTTAAACTCGGCACAAAATTTCGTATGGCCGAATATCGCTCGATCGGAAGTACACTTGTACAAGGTATTGATGGATTCATCTACAGATGTGCAGTAAAATACAGTGTACCAACTTCCATATATAATGAGTGGTGATCAGCCGTTTTAGAGGCTTTTTTTTAAACATACAATAACGTGAGAGAAAAATATATTGTAAAACAATACAACAAGAATGATTTCATGACTTTACAAAATAATTTCGTAATTACATACGTTGACAAAGTTACAGCAAATTATGCATTTACATGTCAACGTCTTTACAATAAGTTACTGATTACATGTTACCAAGATCGTAATGTATAAAGCCTTTTACAACTATCACAGAATGAAATCGAAAACCGCATCAAGGCCATTTAGAAATCATTGGGTTACGCAATAAAATCTATTAAATTTCCATATATACTTTAATTCCTAAAAATCCATATTCATAAAAATCCTGTAAAATTCCGCCCTATTACTAATGGTTATAAAACTTATTTAACAACAGCAAATAAGAAACTTTGTTTAATCTTAAAGGACGTGATGATCAAAATTAAAAATAATGGTGTTTATTTTATAAGTAATAGTCTTAAAGTCATAGAAAAAATCAAAACCATTTCTAATGATTTACATTATAAAAGTTACGATTTTAACGATTTGTTCAGTAAGATTGATATTAATGATCTGTTTGCCATTATAATGGAAATTTACCAAAAACATAATATGCAAGCACAAATTACCAGATGTAAATTTAAATCTTTGGTCAAACTTGTACTGTTTGAAACAGTGTTGTACGATGGTACAAATTTCTATAAACAGCTCCATGGTATTCCTATGGGAGGAGGATGTTCCTATACACTAGCCGACATTTACCTCAACAAATATGAAGAGGGCACACACCTTTTGAACGAATTGTTGTACATCCGTTACGTTGACGACATCCTTTTTGCTTGCAATGACGAATATTTTTCACCGGATTTTGGAATTTATCCAAAATGTTTAACGTTAACAGAAACTCCGTACAACCAAGATAAAAGTCTCAATTTTCTAGATTTGTCTCTGTACAAACTACCTGATGGTTCCACTGGATTTCGACTCTGCGATAAACGTAGAGATTTAAAATTTGAAATAAATTACTTTGTTTCTTGGAATTCATGTTTACATCGGAATGTGTACAGAAACAACTTATACGAAGCAAAAGAATAAACAGTAACGTTAGTGATCTTTATAACAGCGATATTGGCTTCCTCCATGGTTCAATTACACAAGGATTTCCGAATCGTTTTCTGAGCAACATCATATGCAAATTTTATGGTTTAACCGTAACTGAAAGCTACCGTATATATTTAGATACAGAACCGGTAAAGAGTTGATCACGACTGAGTGTCCGTGCCTTCCTTACACAGGTTAATGCCGTGTATACTTTCCTATATGATAAATATAGACGTGTGGATAGATTGGTGCGTATTCGTCTTGCTGAATGAAGTATTTAGGTCATGGTACAGTATCTGAATATGTGTTTATAATCTATGCATTTTAATTTTTATTGCCATTTAAATTATGGAATTAAGACACTTTAATGCAGATTTTGGATTACATGTCTTGTGGGTTATTCCACGTTTTCATGTTCTGGTACCTCTTTTTACATCTTTTTAAATTTTTGATAATTCGGTATTCATTTCTTGTGCAATATATCGGCTACCGGGAGTGTTGTCTAGACGAAAAGCTTGCTTAACCGGCGATTGGGTGTCACAGCCCCTCCGGTCATTCTTTGGTATATTGCGTCCATTTACTTGTCTACTTTTCTGGTATGATATATATATATATATATATATATATATATATATATATATATATATATATATTTATAATAATTCGAATACATCGACTCGAATTCGACATTTTTCGAATACATCGACTTTCTGATCCTCAGTTTCACTTTCTCCACATCAATAAACTTAAACGCATTTGTCAAAACTACCTATATCCGGAAGTATTTGTAAATAATATTATTAATAATTTCAAATATACCACGTAATAATTTTACACATGCATTATTTATCTTTGATTGGTTAACTCATTTTTGAAAATTCACCCATTCTTATCACCTTACTTACCACTTGGCCTGAGTCTAATACTGTTTACTATTTTAGAATGTCTATTTTCCACTTGTCCTGAGTCCTATACTGTTTACTATTTTCGAAAGTCTCCATACTTATTATGTATCGTTCAATTGTATTCATTCCCACTCGCATTGACGAAGTGAGGTGAAATGCTCAGTTACTAGTTTATCTTACACGTGCTGCTATTATTTCACATTACAGTTCGTGGAGGTATTGTTTTTCAGCTTTTGTATAATTCAATTGATTTATTTTTCTAATTCCACTAGCCAGTAGACAGCTCCAATGGTGTCTATAGTTAAATACTATCGCCATTGTCAGAAACTGGCTATTCTATCGGTTTTAATTCGAATTGTATGGCTGTCCTGATGAGAATGCAATTTCGAACTGACCGCCATTTTTTGTGTGGTTTCGATTGATTGTTCTCTATTCTTGATCTCTTGTCTTGAGCTGATTATTATTGCCTATTCTCATTTTTGCAGAGTTTTATTTTTATTTACTTTTATATACTTTTAATTGTGATTTTTGAATCCTAATATTCTTCTCATCCCCCTTTCCAATGTAGTGATATGTAACCTTCTATCTTTATCCTTAGACTTGGCTTATAGTTACTCATTTGTAACAGATATGCTAGAGATGGGTTTTTTTGTACATACAGTAGTTTATGCAAAAAAATTTTCGATTAAAATCATTTAATTTATATATATATATATATATATATATATATATATATATATATATATATATGTATATATATATATATATATATATATATATATATATATTTGTATATATATATATATATATATATAAACTTAAGAATTAATTAAATTTAGAAGTTAGCAGTTTTATACAATTATAACTGGAATCCTATTACCATTAAAATTATTTGAATTTCGACAATGAGGTTACAAAATTTATAAAAACTGTAATAGCGTAAAAGAGGCAACAAAGATAGCTGAGAAGCATACATTCAAATTTCAAATTGTATCTTAAAAAAGGAAAAATACACAAGGAAAGGTAATTTATCCAAATATTTATTTTAAATATAAGTCATATAATTTTTTTTAAATATAAGTTAGATAAATAAAAAGTACATAAGCTTTCTTTATGTACTTTTCCTTATTACAGGGGAATAAAATATATAATATATTATTCAACAATATCTATAAAGAGATAAAAAAAATAATGGATAGAAAGCCAAAATTGTACAATATCGTCAGGAGGCGTATGCGTTGATATAATTCTTCAAAACCTTTTAAATTTAGTCAATAATTATAAACAAGTAATAATTTCCTCGAAAGAGTAGCATAATTTGCGTGTTACATAGTTTTTTCACAGGCAGCATTATATATTAAGATTATAACAGTATATTAAGCAATATCCAGGACCTTACCTTTGTTAAACGTACGATAGTATTTCCCATAATAGCAGAATATATATATAACAATGTGAGCAGTAGATTGAAGAATAAACAAGGTAATAGCTTACCAGAAACTTTTGCAGGCTTTGCCATATACTATAATCTGTTGAAGATGGCGTCAAGCGCATTTTATTGCTACCAGTGTAGTAAAGTGACATAAAGATAAATTTCAACAAGAAAGAAACCATTTTACTGATGCGGGTTGCTGCACAGGATATATAACTGCAAAATTAAAAAAAAATATATTTTAGGCGGGAGAGGGTGCATGTCTACGTTATAAAAATATATCATAAGTCTCCAAATAATAATACCGGGCAACAAATCAAACAGTTTCTTCATTACAATTCCCCTTAACCGATTTTTGAAAGATTATTCTAAACACAAACTTAAGTTTCTGCGAAATAGAAATACAAAATAACAGTAAGAGGAATAAATGTATACCTTTAGATATTTATGGGCTTTCTCAAATACGACTTTCAAACTCAGAACCATATTTTCAACACTACGTTTTACCACGTAATACCTTCCATAATCTTCTGTTGAACCCTTTTGAAAAGAATGACATGAAACGCATTCAACATATAAATTTATCACCGGAGAAATTCCTAGACTTGGAACTTGACCAAATGCCCATTTGGGATAAATTCACACCTTTAGTTACACGAAATAAGTGAAGAATACCAATTGTACGACTATTATTGAAATGGGGTAAAAGTACTGCTGTTTAAACTTGCAAGAATATTGAGTCATTGATGATTTTAATATATATTTCTATGTTCTGTTATTTTTATTAATGTTTGAAACTCAGGAGCTGATAATTACTGGTGTTAAACTGTACTTTTAGTGTTTTGGGAATGTTTGGTTATATTTGTACGTGATAATGTGGAATCTAAAAATACTCATAGGAATGGAACTCACAGATAGGGGCGTTATCGAAATCTGGAATTAAGATCCAGTCTACAACTAACACTGAGGTATTTATTTCGTAAATTTTAGCCATCTGTAGCGCTAAATCATCCATAACTGTGCTAGTAATACTAAGAAAGCTGTCGGCATTGAAGACAGTTCGAGAACCTTTCGAGACAAGTAATATACGCAAGTATTCTTCATGCTTAAGTGTATTTATAGTCTTTTAAATTCTAAAGAGCTAAAATATTCAAAACTAGTCAACCAAAAATTGTAGTATGATGTATTGAACAGTTATTTTAGAAGTATATTTCAATGGTCATTCGTCATTGCATAAGTTTTTATTTGAATAATTGTATAGACGGGAAGCATTTGATTAATTATACTGCATTGCAATTAATCAAAGGCGTCACGTACGTTTTAATGCTACTGTGGTGCACATAAAAAAGTATAATATTATTATTTAATATAATACTGCTAAATTGTTAAATTATACTTAAAATACATTGCCGTAAATTGTACATAGTGGAACTCATTATTATTTTATACATTGCGTCGTTTGCCGCTGATAACCCTCCAATTATTTATCTTTCGCTCTAGTTCTATAAAATAATATTAATTAATATAATACTAAATTGATTGCACTATTTTAACTTTAACAATAAAACATTTATTAACAACATAACATACTTATTAAATTCATTACACAATTATTCATATTATTTCGGCGGAGAGAGACAATATGGGACCATTATTAAAAATACCTAAAATTATTTAAGACCTGGTACATGTTTCATACCTTCACCTTTGGCTTTGGCCATAGACCACACTTCTTGCATCAGCAAATCGTACTGGCCGTAACTCTGCATATTTGGCTCGCATCTCGTACTGCTGATTGAACTGCAAATTGATATAGCTATTATTTTGGAATCTCTACGGAACACTCTGTAACACTTGAGTAACACTTCTCAACTGCATCTCTCTCGAAGTCATTTTTTGGGGTGGGGGGAGGGGAGGGTGTATATCTACGTTTTAAAACATATTAGGACTCTCTAAATAATATCACTGAGCAACAAATCAAACAGTTTCTTCATTACAATTCACCTTAACTAGTTTTTGAATGTTTTTTCTAAATACAAACTTAGGCTTTTGTGAAATAGAAATACAAAATAGCAGTAAGAGGAATAAATGTATATCTTTAGATATTTATGAGCTTTCTCAAATGCAACTTTCATACTCAGAGCTATATTTTCCACACTACGTTATACCACGTAATACCTTCCATAATCTTCTGTTGAACCCTTTTGAAAAGAATGACACGAAACGCATTCAACATATAAATTTCTCAGTGGAGAAATTTCTAGACTTGGAACTTGACCAAAAGCCCATTTGTGATAGATTCACACCTTTAATTGCATGAACTAAGTGTAGAATAGCAAATGCATTATTGAAATGTGATAGAAAATAATCCTGATTTAATTTGTAAGAATGTTGAGTCCATGATAAATTTAATATTTATTTCTATATTCGGGTATTTTTTATTAATGTTTGAAACTTAGGAAGTGATCATTATTGGTGTTAAACTGTACTTTGCTTTTTGGTAACGTTCGGTTATATTTGTGCGTGATCATATGGCGTCTAAAAGCGGACGGAATCTGTGGAACGGAACCCACAGATAGCGGTGTTGTTGAAATCTGGAATTATAATTCAGTCTACGGTTAACACTGAGGTATTTTTTTCGCAACTTTTAACCTTCTGTAGCGCTAAATCATCCGTAACTGCACTAGTAATAAAAAGAACAGTGTCGGCATTGAAGACAGTTTGGCAGCCTTTAGAGACATGCATTAGTAATATACGCATCTATTCTTGATACTTATGTATTTATTGTCTTTTAAATTTCTAAAGAACTAAATATTAAAAATTAGTCAAACGCAGATGGTGGCTGCACTTGTAGTGTCATTTTAGATGTATTTTTTTAACTAGCATTAGCATTTGTCCGCGTCATATATTTGAATAATTCAATAGACGGAGAACATTTGATTAATCTTACTGAATTACTTATACACCCATTATTGGCAGGACAGATAATTAATGCAGTCCAATAGACATTTTTAATTCTTGTCGTTTTTATGAACTTGTATTTTTTGTAGCTGTGACATTATTACATTATTATGCATCATCCAACTGATGTAAGGATGTATATGGTGTATATCGAAAAGAATTTGCCATAAAAATTTCGTTTATTTGTTTCATACAATACTTACTAAAAACTAATTTTTATAAAAATCCGGTTACTATATTTAGTAACCACAAACTTGTTATATAATAAGCAATCGATAAATATGATAAGGACATGAATAATTCTTTACTACAAATATCAAATTTTTCAATAAAACAAAGTTCTAATATTCCAATTAATTTTACATAGTATAATTGCATAAGGGAAGTATTGTGACGGGCGTCAAAAATTCGAATTCAAGTTTTCGACGGGAGAGCACTTTTCAAACATCCCTGAACACGAATCGAACGTTTTGTTTTTGAGGTAATGTCTGTGTGTATGTGTGTGTAAGACCCCCCTCCAAAAAAAAAATTTTTTTTTGAAAGGAAATTTTGAAAGTCATTAAAAAATCAAATAAAGTTACGTAATCAATAAATCTATAAAGTTATGTACGTACTTAATCCTTTCTTATTTAATTTTTCATTAGAAAACGATTGACAGAAACTTTCGAATACTAGCATGAACTTTTCTTGAGATATTGTTCATTTTTTGAAAAAAAAATTGTCAAAAAATCTCATAAAATTAAAAAAATATATATTAACCATTTTTAAATATGTTCACTTTTCTTATGTAATATTATGGGATAAATTTGTTATCATCATTTTTGTGGATCTAACACGTTCCACTAACGAGAGAAGATGCTTTGGGTAATAGTTTTGCACATGGACTCCATTAATTGTTTATCTACTATATGAATAACATATTTCTCCATCCGTAACACTTTGTTAAACTCTGGTAGCGAATTTTTGTGGAATATCGCCAACTTGGCGACTTTTTAAAATGTTGCTAAATTGATAAAAATTACGCTAAATCAATAAAATGGAAGATTAATTGATGAAATTTCAATATCATGGAAATAATATAAGAATATATTATAAGAATTACTCTTTTCTCCGTCCGTCCGTAATGTTTGGCGAAAAATTTGGCTCACTTTCAGATGTGTTTTGAATATATATATCATTTAAATACTATTTTAATTTTGTATAACATTTTCCTTGTATTTGCTTTGGATTTTTACCTTCGAAATTATTTTTTGAGCATTATTAATTTTATTTTCATTTTGATTATCATGCAGTATATTATTCTCATTTGAATTTTTAATATTTTGAAACTCATTATTTTACTCTTCATTTTGACTATCATTAAAATTATTATTTTCAATTCTATTTTGAATATTTTCAAAATCATTTTTACCCCTTCATTTTGAATCTCTTCGAAAATTTTGTTTTCATTTGCATTTTGAATTTTTTGAAAAACATTTTCGTTTTGCATATTTTTACTATCATTAATGACAATATCCTTATCTATTTTTTCTATTTTGCATATTTTCGATATCCGTATCTTCACTTCTGCGATGAATACTCTTATTCTCATTTTGAATATCTTCATTAATTTTATTTTCATTTGTTTCATTAATTTTATTTTCATTTGTATTTTGAATATTTTCAATAATGATTTTTATTTTCATTTTGAATATTTTCACTATTATTAATTTCATCGTCCCTATCTAATTTTCCATTTTGCACATTTTCGATACCATTATCTTCCTTCTATGCTGAATCCTCTTATTCTCATTTTGAACATTTTCAATATGTACATTTGTACAGTATGACATTTATTTGATTGACCCTTATATATTTCATTGCCCCTGTTATATTTTTTTCACTTTGTACCTTTTGTTCTATATGACCTTTATTGGCGTGAATTTCCTTTGTTTCATCATCCTTGTCATACTTTTTCTCACTTAGTACATTTTGTGCAATATAACATTTGGTAGCGTGGATTTCAATTGGCTCATCAATCATTCTATATATGTATTTCTAATAATCAAATTATTTTTCTCTCCAAGTTCTATTGCTCGGAAAGGTTCCTGATATCTATATTGTAGCATATTGGGTTTATAGTTCATCTTCAAAAATACGGAATCTCCGATTTGCATTTCTTTATTCGTAATTTTTTCGAAATTTTTAATCACTCCATAATATATTTATTCAGCGTAATTTTAACCTTATTTTGGTTTCTTATCACAATATTAATTTTGTTATTTTTGTTACAGTTTGAATTGATCCAAATGGAAAGATTGCTTTCGCGTGTTTTACAGGTAAAAATATCACCTCCTTATCCTGAAATTCCTGTTCAAGATTTAATTCCTCCACGGTCAAATGACCTTGTTGCAGAGAGCAAATCTGCCCGGGAAAATGACATAAACCTGGGCATCAACATTTGACTTTCTTTCATTTTCAGCAAAATTTGCATTATCGACCTGTGTCGACCATGCATCGACTGTATCGAGCTGTGTGTTGCTTATCCTTAACAAACTTTTTATTAAAATCAACTAGAACTGTCTCTTTATCTTGTGTGATAATTAGCTTTTTCGCACTAGTGAGAGATATAAAATCTCTTTCTGTATATTCAATATTTATATTATTTTTACCATTTTCAGAAGTATTAATCTTTATCTGGTCACAATCAAAAATGTATTTATCATACTTTTGCGTCAATTGAATACAAGTTTCCTTAATTTTAGTTCCATCATACTCTTTACTATCGATCTGAGTCGATTTTGGGGTTTTTTTTATTTATGCACTCATCATTTAAATTTAATTTCGAATTACGCACATAATTTTTATTTTTATTCAATTCTTCAACTTCTACCTTTTCATTATTTTTCATGATTTTATGTACCTTATTCTCTGCACATTTATTTATCTCAATATTCTTTTATTAAAATTTGCCTCGCATTTCAGTTTTTGGATAAAAATATCTGAATCTCTGCTTTCAATCGCGGAAACAGTTTTAACGCAGACCTTCGATCTGGGTAATTTTATTTTTTTATGTATTCCATTCTATTTTTATTTTGTCTGGCATTTGTATTTTTATTTGTAGAAACGTTTTTTAATCTGGCAGTGGGACCCAGACGTAGAGTACAAACCTCCCCTTCATAATTTCGGGCTTCATATATACGTATATTCATAAATTTTATTATCGTGCACGTAATTATATTTACCGTTGTCATTATTATAAAAATGGGACTTTGGTCTGTTTTAAAATTTTCACTGGGCCAAAGACCCCCTGTTAGTTTAAATTCCTGCGATTTTGACTGCAGCTGCGGTTCCTTTTTTGCCGCTTAAACCTTTCTGGCCAGCTATTTATATTACGTCCCTCTTTTCTTTCATTACTTCTTTCTCTAAACCCGTTACTTTGCCCATTTCTAAACCCGTTTCTTTTATTCTCGTACTTCTCCGTAAATTTTCTGTTCGTTTTGATTATACCATCAGGTTGCATAACAATGCCCGCTTTTATTGCATCCTATACAAAATTTAAAATTTTTATTCTCTTGTGGTATATTAATTCTAATTTGGTTACAAGGATTATACTCACATTTTTCCCAAATATGGTTAAGCATTCCGTACCATATACATTTGTTTATTTTAGTTTTTGGGCTCCCCCGCTTTTCATTTTTAATTGCTGAAGTTCAATTTTTAAATTCTCTAATTGTCTCCCCAATTGTCTATTATTTAGGTCCTCACCTATATTCTCATTTCGACGAATCGCATTAACCTCTGAACCTTAACAATTACCTTACACCTTTCTGGTAGGTCGGACGGTCTGGGTCTCAACAACAACAACCTCTGAACCATCTAAATCCCCCAAAATACTCTTCAAATGCTCTGCGTGATCCACCGCCTTTTCAAAATTCTGTATATTAGGTTTTTTAATTTCGAATGCCAAATCTTGTCTTATGGACTCCATAAATTTTGGAAACTTAATATTATTGCTTATTTCTTGAATTTTATTATTCGCAGCACTACTCCCTAAAAGCTCATTGGTCTTATTAGTAATTTCCAACAGTATCTCCGACACCTTCATCCCTAGCTTCATTTTAATTCGATTTAACTTTGTTTGATTTTGCTCGATTTAGTCAGATTCGATTTAAATTGTTTCAATAATAAATTTTTGATTTCTTCAACATTATCTACTTTTTGCAGTTCCGTTTTCTGTGTTAAAAACGCGTACACCTTTTCTTTTAGACTGGTTTTTAAAATTACAATTTTATTTTCCACTGACTTGCCATCTTTTCCACGCTCTCAAATTGCTTGAAAAAAATACGACCTTCTCGTCCTTAAACCCATTAAAAACTGGCAATAAATTTATAATTCCATAATTTTCCATTTTTACCCTTGGATTTTCAACAATACCTAATTGCGATCTTTTGTGGCGACTTTTGTCGTCTAGTACTATTTCTTGGTGTTATTTAAGAACAAAATTATCTCTTCCAAAATCCTAACTAAAATTAACTGCATAAAACATACAATTCAAAATATTACACATCAAACACTTTTAAAAGCAAATATTCTTAATTATTACTTCTCCTCACAAATTATTTTCAATTTTACTTCATAATACTCATATTACTTCATTATATATTTTGTGAAAGTGCATATTTAAAATGAGATAGTCAAAATATATATTTTTGCAAACTTAACCCAATTGTAAAAACACACTAAGGAAACATGACTACGAGAACATGAAGACCTCGATTTTTTATGGTATTTTTGCATCCGCTTATCCGCCTTTTCGTACGCAAATTTCATATTCGCGATTTCGTGTTGTATAAAAGCTCATGTACGTTATTTGATTAACATTGCCACTGATGATGGATGTTATGACGTCTAAAAGCGCTCTGGCACTCTAAAATTTAAATCATCGTGTACATCATTGGTGTTTTTAAATACAGTTTACTAAATTTATAAACTTTGCTAGAAAATATTTTATAATACACAAAAAACTTCAAATCCCAAATAATTAAATTATGACCCGAAATGCATCATTTTTGGTTTGGACCAGTGTATAGTATTCAAATAAACACCTACTCAATTATGAAGATGATATTGTCAGTCAAATTTTATATATCGCAATTTTAAAATTAATTACGTCTGCAAAACGTGAAAAGTAAATTTGTTTACAATTTCACGACAGTAATTTGTTTCTTGATAGCACAGATCCATTTCAAAGCTTATTGTGAAAACGAGTTCTTCGATCTTTCCGATGGTGTTAAGCTGGAAACTCTGCTATAATATATTCGATCACTCAAGAGGACCCATTTTATAAGAAAATCGCACAGAATGGCTCTTAAACATTTGATAACTCAAAAGCTAAATTGAATTTTGAGAAAATCTCGACTAGATGTTTTTGTTTCGGAAACCGAGTTACCATGCATACCAAATTTTATGGCTGTACTTCGATTTCTTCGATGGACGGCCAACATCTGTCTGTGTATCCGAAGCCATTTTATTGAATTATGATTTTACTAGGAACTATTCGCAGCGACATCTCGCCCCCTATCGGTCATTTTTGGAAATTTTTTTTTTTGCGTTATTCGTTTCCCCATGTTCTGAAATGCATGCCACGCAGATCTGGTGTTCTCATGACCATTGCGTTTTCCTCTACAGTGCTCTGAACAGGCATATTTTATTTCTAACCACCCGGTATATACTGAGGTGTAAAAAATATATGCTCCAATAAAAATGTGAACTACAGCCACGAAACTTGGCATGTAAATGTCGTTCTAAGAGTTATGCAAATGATCAAACTGTCAGTGACAATGATATTATAGAATTCAAGCAACGCGAATGAGAGCGACTCATAGTTATGTATTTAAAACCGACCGGTTTTCTCACTCACGGGCATTTGGAACTGGATTTTCTGCTTACATACTGAGAGTTGTGTGCAAAGATGCCTTTCAAACGTACTCGAGGACTGTGTGAAAAATTGTCGGATTTAATGAGATTTCTCTTCATGGTCCTTGGAGAGGCTGATTAGTCCAACAGACGTATTTGTCGCCATCTTGATCTGAGCGATTTCATACTTGCTCAGTATTAGTAACAGTGGATACAAGAAGGCACATGTAACCGTTTCAGAAGCTCAGAATGTCCCAGACATACAACTGCTTGAAAGGATTGTACAGTCATGAGAAAAGGGGCGTCCTCACCAATGGCGCCGCAATTAGCCATTCTAAGGCATTTGTCCCCCTACGTGCATCCTGTATCCAGATATACTATTCAAAGACGATTGGCAGAAGGTAAGATGGTATACACGCATTATATGAATTATTATATATCAAATAACACATTATATGAATCACATATTATATGAATTATTATTATCGTTATAATGAATTTTCAATTCCCAATATAATATTGCAATTGTTCCTTTGCATTGTTATCCCGAAATTGAATGTTTCATTTTTCTGTTGACCTTCCAGGTCAACGGAAAACAGCGACAGATTATCCCGAATGATATCCGTACCCCGTGTAATATTGGATTTTTAATTCTAATATAACATTACAATTTCTAAAGAGAAGGAGCAGTACCTATGTAGATGGTCAATCAAATTGGCATTCGATTTATGTAAGTTACCCTAAAAAACACCTGCAATGGATGTGCAAGGAAGCCAGAAAAGATGTGCTTATATTTCAAGGAGGCACTCACTGATGCCGTATGAACGAAAGGGCCTGCCCTTGAGGTCAAGCCATATTATATAGACCATGGGAAAGCGGTCATAGTGGTATTACAAACAAAACACATATTCGGATTCCACAATTCCAATCAAGGAAACCGAACCAATGATGATGCCTTAAGGAGTGTTAAAAATGTCTGTCCAGGTAGGCTTGGGGGCCTGTAGAAGGGGAAGAGAGAGAGAGAGCGCTAAGTTGAGATTTTTTAAAATGTGAAATCGGGGGGTTTATGAAATGTGCTGATCGAGACAGGATGGTCTGTATGAGCTAAGCTGACCCCGTCAACAAGGAAGTGGTTCCTGCAGCATAGATAGCAACGATTGTATGAAGGTATGCCAATTTAATACCTGTATATCTCTACGAGGGGTATCGTTGCACTCTCTCGCCCTTCTACTCATTTTTGCCTCAAAGATGGAGTCAATTTTAAGGCAAATATAGGGTTTTTAGAGTGTAGATTAAACTATGTGGAACTGAAGGTACAAGAATTGCCCATTGGGTATTTGGGAATTCTAGTATATTGTGACCTATGTCGTTAAGGCGTTTATTTGTAATCATGTGTAAATAATATTCAATAGCATAACCGTAATGCATGAAATATTTTAAATAAGTGTTTTTGGTATTTATCTGAATTACTTGTCCTCATATTGAGTCTTTACGTATAATTTGGTTATTTGACTTAAATTGTATTTTTGTATATATGTATGCCTATATATGCATTTGTGTATCATATATGTATACATATATATAGAGGTGGCGGAAAAAAGCACATAAGTCAAAAATTCCAATTTTTTTTATAACATATTTGATTAAAAAAAATATGATCTTTGTTGTGGGAAAAGACCATACGTCAGTTAGGCTTCTTATTAAATTTTGTACGGATAGAAGTAGGATGAAAAATCTAAATTAAAAAAGTTATTATATATTTAGCTCAGTGGTTCTCAAACTTTTGTAGGTGAAAACCCCCTATCGCCGTAAAATAACTTCGCTCCCCCCCCCCACACACACTGTACTCTTTATTAACTGTATTTGGTTTCAATATTTGAAGGCATTACTTCCCCCCCCCCAATAAATTAACATTAATATAATTTGCAATAACATTATCAATTCATCTGAGAGTTTCACGATAAATGGCACGACTAAATTGCACCTAAAGTCCGTATAAACTTCGAGACGCCCACCTCAATGGCATAAAGGTCATTACATCACTCAGTTTTTGAGTGCTGAAGATGACCCTGTCGGCACGTGGTTTATTGCTACCTTAGATGACGTCGTTCTCAGTAAATTGCAACAGTTATGGATAGGTATTTAAAAAGAAATCAACCCTCATGTTCAAGCGAAGCCAGTGAGAAAACTAAAAAGGTTAGAAAGTACGATGATTTGTACTTAAATTTCGGATTTACAGTGCTCGGAAATCGCCCACAGTGTGTATTATGCTCAGATGTTTTGTCTGCAGAAAGCATGAAGCCTTCAAAATTGACGCGCCATTTTGAAACAAAACACTCATCAGTGAAAGGTAAGCCGATTGAATTTTTTCGCCGGAAACTTTGTTTTACAAAATCAACAGATGAACATTACAAAAATAGGTAATGTAAGTGAAATGGCACTTCATGCATCTTATCTAGTGGCCTTAAGAATTGCGAAAAATTGAAAGCCTCATACCATTGCTGAAGATCTTATTCTTCCATGTGCAACAGATATGATGTCATGTATGATCAGTTCGGAGGATCCTGAAAAATTGACTGCAATACCATTATCGAATGATACTGTGGCAAGACGTATTTCTGAAATGACTGAAATTGTACGTGAACAACTTACTGAAAAAATAAAACGAAGCGAATATTTTTCCATTCAAATCGATGCGTCCACAGACGTGTCGAATTGTGCAGAATTTTTGTGTTTTATACGGTTTGAGGCAGATGGATATATACAAGAAGAAATTTTGTTTTGCAAATCTGTGCCTGACCACACAACTGGTGAATGTTTATTTGAATCATTTATGGAAGCTACGAAAAGGTTTAAAATAGATTGGGGAAAGTGCATAGCAATAGGCAGTGATGGTGCTAAATCATTAACAGGTGTTAAAAGTGGCTTAGTCCAAAGGTTAAGAACTATTATGCCAAGTGGGTGCACTGTTTTTTGCATCGATAAGCCCTTGCCACCAAGAAAATGCCTGCTGAACTTCAAGTCCTAAAGGAAACTGCAAAAATAGTGAATTTTATTAAAAGCAGACCTTTATGGTGTCGACTATTTGAAAAACTTTGCAATGAAATGGATGCAATACATAAAGTGCTGCTGTTACATACGGAAGTGCGATGGCTGTCCCGTGGGAAGGTTTTGAACAAGTTATTTGAGCTGCGATCTGAACTGCTGCTAATTTTACAAGATGCTAACCCACAACTAGCCGAATTTTTTAGCTCCCCAACCTGGTTATTTCAACTTGTATACTTAGCTCATTTAGGTGCATAAATATGTGTGCTAAATGCAGAGCTATTAGGTTGAAATATAACTATACTCAAAGCACAAGACAAAATCAATGAATTTTTGAAGCAACTGAATATTTATGCTGCTAGAGCCAAGAATTCTGATTTTGAAAACTTCCCTTTATGTTATGAATTTAAAAGTTCCGTAATAGATACAGAAGAGGACATTGACTACGATTCCCTGTCTGATTTGATATCAACGCATATAACTGAACTTAGAAACCAAATCATAAGCTACATTCCACTTGAAAAAAATGCGGGTTATCAGTGGATACTTAATCCTTTTAATGAAAGAGCAGTTGACAAAACAGAAATTCCA
Source organism: Amaurobius ferox (assembly GCA_951213105.1). Classification (NCBI taxonomy): domain Eukaryota; kingdom Metazoa; phylum Arthropoda; class Arachnida; order Araneae; family Amaurobiidae; genus Amaurobius; species Amaurobius ferox. The sequence goes on along the minus strand of OX578144.1, from coordinate 32,376,432 downwards.
TCGCAACTTCATAATAAGTTGATGGAACTGTCATCAGATAGCATTTTAAAATTGGAGTTTGCAAGTGAAGAAATTTATAAAGTTTGGTTATCGGGAAGGCTTGAATACCCTGGTTTGGTATCTGAAGTTTTAAGGAGTATCATACCCTTTGCCACGTCCTATCTTTGCGAACTTTGCTTCTCGACCATGTTAAGCATAAAAACTAAACCAAGAAATCGTTTAGACCTGGAAAATGACTTGATTATGTGTATGACAGGAATAGAACCAGACATTAAAAAAATTGTTAAATCAAAACAATCACAAGTTTCTCATTAGCTTGTTGCAACGAAAACGTGCTAGTATTGAAATTATGTATTAACATTAAAAACATTGGAGCGTATATTAAACAAGTTATTAAGGACAATAACATATACTGTTTTTTTTTTCAATTCTAGTTGTAAAATTATTGTATAATACATTATTTATAAATTTTTTTGTATTTTTTAAACTTCTTGTGACCCCCCCTAGGATCCATTCGCGACCCCCTGGGGGGTGACGCGACCCACCGGTTGAGAACCACTGATTTAGCTCATAAATATATAACAAACTCCATTAAATTAAATTTGTATTCTGAAAACAAAAACATGAAATTAAAGTTGTCCTGAAAGCATCACAATTTTCTTTCCTCGATATTTAAAAAAAAATTATTTTTTTTTATTTATGTGCTTTTTCCCGCCATCTCTAAATATATAAACGGAATAATAACATTTCTTTAATTCAGCCAATAGTTAATTATATATTTCAACCGGTTGTAGAGGTAAAAAGATTCTTTTGCTTAGTAAAATGGCATTTCCATACAGAAAAATAATATTGAAAACGAAAACCAAGAAAATATATTTAATTACCACACGAAAGTGAGTTTGGTACTAAAAAGCAATTCCTTCATTTTTCCTTCCAATTTAATAATTAAATATTAGAAACCAAGGATATACAATACTTAGTGCTTCATTACATTATTTGATCATATCACATAATTTATTGACCATTTGCACTTGCGTCACAATGCGACGTCACTGTTTTTGCGTCGCCGGGTGGTGATACACTGATGTTGTGAGGAATGTAACCATGATATATAGTTATCAGATACTATAAAAGTTTAACACATAATATACACAAGCCTTCTATAAAGGTTTAATAAGAAATTATTTCGAATATTGGAAGCATTGTACCGCATAACAATTTATAACCATTGTATCCTTCCAAAAAAAAAATGCCCAATTGTACTTACAGAAACTTCTAACTTCTATGAAACATGCTTTTCCATGGAAAGGCAAAACAAATTTTCTTCCCGACATGTCTGGCAGGAAGTAGATTTATCGGTTGCGACGTCACATGCAAATGATCAGTAGACGCAGACATACATATAAAGCTATTATATATACCAAAACTTATTTAAATATTTTCATGCTTTTATTTCCACCAGAAAGTTTTAGAAGCATTTTCAAAAAACGAAAGCATTTTTTTCTTTTTATTCCTATGAAAAGTATATATAAATAAGAAGTAAGTGTCCCTAAGAATATAGGAGCCAAAATGTCGCTTTCTCAAATAAGACGTTAAAGCTTAGGGCGATATTTTACACAATACATACTACCTCGTAATACCTTCCATAATCTTAAGTTGAACCTTTTTGAAAAGAATGAAGTGGAACATATCCAATGCATTATTTTTGGCGTTGAAGAATGCTCCTAACTTGGATCTTGGCCAAAATCACTTCTTACGACTCATTTGGTGTGTAAATTCTTTCCTCTTATTTCTGTGACTAAAATATAAGCTATTTCTTTTAGAGAATGGTATTTCTATTTTGTGTGAAATCAATAAAAATCTGATGTAGGCAGCACATGACTTTCCCTGCAGACTCAAATTCAGTTATTCTTTATTTCTTCAAGAACTCATTAAATTGAGTTTAATTGCACAAAATGACACTAAATTTGCATTTTAATTCAATTTCTGCTCTTATTTGGTAATTGGACAAGTTTTCAAGGGCGGCTTAAAAGAATGCGAAAAATGTCAAATATCTCGAGAACGGTTAGTCCTAGAGTAATAAAGTTGTTCTTATTCTTTCTTTCGTCAAAAATTACTTATAAAACAAGCATTTAATTGATACATTTGAACATACGTAGTCTTTTTTTAGATATTGGCGATTATTGCGCGTCATTTCGCAAAAAGAGACGGGTTCTTTTTTTTTTCGAATTGTACCAAAAACGAATCAGCACCAGGGTCGCACCAAAGGGTCTTACCTACCAAATTTTATGAAATTCGGTTCATTGGTTTTTGAGTTAGAGTGGATGCATACGAGACAGACACACACACAGACTTCACGCTAAAAATAGTTTTTTCGTATTCTAGAGGTCTCGAAACGCGTAGACCCGACGAAATCTCAAGTTGCTATTTTCGGCATGATTCCAATACTTTCCCTATACATTACCAGGTATTGCAGGGAAAGTAATAAACATTTGGGGGGTCTTTATAGTTTAATTTCTTTGAAAAGTAACAGGCTATTTAAATTAAATCTTAATCATTCAGTCCTTACATAGATTACATCTAATGTAATGTAAGTAATATGCTTACTATCGCCAGAAAACTGTTGATAACTTTTGACCAATGATGTCACTGAAATTCTGGTTTTATACTCATGGCATTAACTTTTGTGAGAATACCATATATGTTTATTATTTTGTTTCGATATTGCAGCTTCATCAATTTACATCGAAATTTCGTAATATCTCCGTAAATGTGGGTATTTGTGTCATAAAATACATCATTTGTTAATATAAAATGGTTTATGTGAAATGATTATTCTTTTAAACATATTTCAAATATCTTTCAATTTTTTCTTATTAATTTTAGAAATAAAAATTTTTCCTGGTCATTTTTTAGTTCGATCTCAGTAACAATTGATATTCCATGTTAAGAAAATATAAAATGCTGCCATGGTAAGGGAATATAAAATTTCGAATACATTTTGAAATTTTCGCTCGAATTTAAAAAAAAAATCTATATAGTTACAGATTTTTCGAAAACAAAGCCGGATATAAACTTTTGTGAAAATTAATTAATATTTGTGGCAACTAACGTGTACATATGAAATCAACCACAGATAGTACTCTAAAAATAGTCAGAATGTGTTTAGGAGATCCTAAAACATATATTGGCATAAACATTTCTAAATCGAAAATTATCGTTTAAACAATATTTTCTTTATACTATATTCTATAGTACAAAAATATATGACACTGTTTGTCCATTAAATTGAATTCCCCTAAAAGGAGCATAGAGGTATATATTATTATAAAATTATCTTCTTTACAAGCACATCTGAAAGTACAATATACCTGCACAATTCTGTCCTGTTTCAAAAAAATCTGATGTGGGCAGCACATGACTTTCCTTATATAATGCAATGAATTTACTACTTTTACAGTAAAAAGATAGGTTATTCTTATAGTAGATACTTATATTATTTCCAAGATATTGAATTTTCGCCAATTAGTCGTCATTTTCATTGATTTAGCATCATTTTTATCCATTTGGCGAGATTTTCATTAATTGGGCAACATTTCAAAAAAGTCGCCAAGTTTTCGACATTCCGCCAAATTCGTCGCCAAAATCTCGTCAAGCGTTATGCACTAAGAAAAAAGTTATTCTTACAGCAGATAAATGACTATTGGCGTTCAAATACAAAAGTATTATTCAAAGTATATTTTTTCATGAATGGAACGAGCTAGATCCACGAGAATGATGTCACTCAATTTATCGCATGGTATTACATATAAAAAGTGAACATGTTTCTCAATAGGAATTTTTTTTTATGTGACTTTTTCATAATGTTTTTGAAAAATGCACAATATCTCGAGAACGGTTTATGTTAGCGTTCTAAAATTTATGCTAATCGTTTTCTAATGAAAAATTACATAAGAAATGTCTATTTGCGTAACTTTATTAGCGGTTTTGATTTTTTGACGATTTTTTTCAAAATTTCATTCGAAAATTTAGGGGTGTTCTGAACATTCGATTACGTATAAAAACAATAGGCTTCCAGTGTTTACGGATTGTGATTTTTGTACCAAATTTGGTTCGAATCGGTCCATTCGTTCGTCAGTTATCGTCTCCACAGACTCACTGACACACACACACACGCACACACACATATACACACACACAGACATCACTTCAAAAATGCTTGATTCGTGGTCAGGGATGCTTGAAACGTGCTCTCCCGTCGAAAAATCGAATTCGAATTTTCGACCCCGTCACAATACTTTCCTTATACATTATGTATATAAGGAAAGTAATATGTTAAACACAAAATTATGATGTTCAAAAATAGTTACAAAATAAAGTTGCGAAAGCGCAATATTTCCTTTGGCGCCTAATTTTTCGTCTGTTTCGAAGACCAGGCAAAGATATCATAGTCCATGACGCCAGCATGACGTGATCCTAGAGTTTCTAGGATTTCCGAGTGGAAAGGGGGTTTCCAGATTTGGCAATTTTTCGCCAATTTGGCGACATGTGACGACTTCCAAAATGTTCCAGAAGCTTCCCTATAGAACGATTATTTTTTTAGATATAGAGATTTCCAGAAGATTCTATGGAGATACTATAAATAGGAGTCAACACTACATCGGAGAGTTCAGTTAACGAGTTAACAATATACGAGCTACAGTGAAATGTGACTTTTGTCAATGTTTTGAAAATAGTAGAGGTTGTTTTGTGAAATTATTTTCGCCAGTTCTTAGAGAATAGTATCGCTTATTTTGTGCAATTAGTGCTTTAAGTGTTGTTTGATTGTATACTGTTTCTGATTATTTTGTACTTGTGAATAAACGTGAGTTATCCAGGAACTTGGACTCGTTCTTGTATCCTGAGTATACAACAGCATTGTTCTTGTACGGATTATTCTAATTTTATCGACAACCATCATGGTCACGTAATATCTGGAAATCTTGATCTCTTACAAGCATCATCTTTAAAACCTTTTTTTAAACTCGGCACAAAATTTCGTATGGCCGAATATCGCTCGATCGGAAGTACACTTGTACAAGGTATTGATGGATTCATCTACAGATGTGCAGTAAAATACAGTGTACCAACTTCCATATATAATGAGTGGTGATCAGCCGTTTTAGAGGCTTTTTTTTAAACATACAATAACGTGAGAGAAAAATATATTGTAAAACAATACAACAAGAATGATTTCATGACTTTACAAAATAATTTCGTAATTACATACGTTGACAAAGTTACAGCAAATTATGCATTTACATGTCAACGTCTTTACAATAAGTTACTGATTACATGTTACCAAGATCGTAATGTATAAAGCCTTTTACAACTATCACAGAATGAAATCGAAAACCGCATCAAGGCCATTTAGAAATCATTGGGTTACGCAATAAAATCTATTAAATTTCCATATATACTTTAATTCCTAAAAATCCATATTCATAAAAATCCTGTAAAATTCCGCCCTATTACTAATGGTTATAAAACTTATTTAACAACAGCAAATAAGAAACTTTGTTTAATCTTAAAGGACGTGATGATCAAAATTAAAAATAATGGTGTTTATTTTATAAGTAATAGTCTTAAAGTCATAGAAAAAATCAAAACCATTTCTAATGATTTACATTATAAAAGTTACGATTTTAACGATTTGTTCAGTAAGATTGATATTAATGATCTGTTTGCCATTATAATGGAAATTTACCAAAAACATAATATGCAAGCACAAATTACCAGATGTAAATTTAAATCTTTGGTCAAACTTGTACTGTTTGAAACAGTGTTGTACGATGGTACAAATTTCTATAAACAGCTCCATGGTATTCCTATGGGAGGAGGATGTTCCTATACACTAGCCGACATTTACCTCAACAAATATGAAGAGGGCACACACCTTTTGAACGAATTGTTGTACATCCGTTACGTTGACGACATCCTTTTTGCTTGCAATGACGAATATTTTTCACCGGATTTTGGAATTTATCCAAAATGTTTAACGTTAACAGAAACTCCGTACAACCAAGATAAAAGTCTCAATTTTCTAGATTTGTCTCTGTACAAACTACCTGATGGTTCCACTGGATTTCGACTCTGCGATAAACGTAGAGATTTAAAATTTGAAATAAATTACTTTGTTTCTTGGAATTCATGTTTACATCGGAATGTGTACAGAAACAACTTATACGAAGCAAAAGAATAAACAGTAACGTTAGTGATCTTTATAACAGCGATATTGGCTTCCTCCATGGTTCAATTACACAAGGATTTCCGAATCGTTTTCTGAGCAACATCATATGCAAATTTTATGGTTTAACCGTAACTGAAAGCTACCGTATATATTTAGATACAGAACCGGTAAAGAGTTGATCACGACTGAGTGTCCGTGCCTTCCTTACACAGGTTAATGCCGTGTATACTTTCCTATATGATAAATATAGACGTGTGGATAGATTGGTGCGTATTCGTCTTGCTGAATGAAGTATTTAGGTCATGGTACAGTATCTGAATATGTGTTTATAATCTATGCATTTTAATTTTTATTGCCATTTAAATTATGGAATTAAGACACTTTAATGCAGATTTTGGATTACATGTCTTGTGGGTTATTCCACGTTTTCATGTTCTGGTACCTCTTTTTACATCTTTTTAAATTTTTGATAATTCGGTATTCATTTCTTGTGCAATATATCGGCTACCGGGAGTGTTGTCTAGACGAAAAGCTTGCTTAACCGGCGATTGGGTGTCACAGCCCCTCCGGTCATTCTTTGGTATATTGCGTCCATTTACTTGTCTACTTTTCTGGTATGATATATATATATATATATATATATATATATATATATATATATATATATATATTTATAATAATTCGAATACATCGACTCGAATTCGACATTTTTCGAATACATCGACTTTCTGATCCTCAGTTTCACTTTCTCCACATCAATAAACTTAAACGCATTTGTCAAAACTACCTATATCCGGAAGTATTTGTAAATAATATTATTAATAATTTCAAATATACCACGTAATAATTTTACACATGCATTATTTATCTTTGATTGGTTAACTCATTTTTGAAAATTCACCCATTCTTATCACCTTACTTACCACTTGGCCTGAGTCTAATACTGTTTACTATTTTAGAATGTCTATTTTCCACTTGTCCTGAGTCCTATACTGTTTACTATTTTCGAAAGTCTCCATACTTATTATGTATCGTTCAATTGTATTCATTCCCACTCGCATTGACGAAGTGAGGTGAAATGCTCAGTTACTAGTTTATCTTACACGTGCTGCTATTATTTCACATTACAGTTCGTGGAGGTATTGTTTTTCAGCTTTTGTATAATTCAATTGATTTATTTTTCTAATTCCACTAGCCAGTAGACAGCTCCAATGGTGTCTATAGTTAAATACTATCGCCATTGTCAGAAACTGGCTATTCTATCGGTTTTAATTCGAATTGTATGGCTGTCCTGATGAGAATGCAATTTCGAACTGACCGCCATTTTTTGTGTGGTTTCGATTGATTGTTCTCTATTCTTGATCTCTTGTCTTGAGCTGATTATTATTGCCTATTCTCATTTTTGCAGAGTTTTATTTTTATTTACTTTTATATACTTTTAATTGTGATTTTTGAATCCTAATATTCTTCTCATCCCCCTTTCCAATGTAGTGATATGTAACCTTCTATCTTTATCCTTAGACTTGGCTTATAGTTACTCATTTGTAACAGATATGCTAGAGATGGGTTTTTTTGTACATACAGTAGTTTATGCAAAAAAATTTTCGATTAAAATCATTTAATTTATATATATATATATATATATATATATATATATATATATATATATATATGTATATATATATATATATATATATATATATATATATATTTGTATATATATATATATATATATATAAACTTAAGAATTAATTAAATTTAGAAGTTAGCAGTTTTATACAATTATAACTGGAATCCTATTACCATTAAAATTATTTGAATTTCGACAATGAGGTTACAAAATTTATAAAAACTGTAATAGCGTAAAAGAGGCAACAAAGATAGCTGAGAAGCATACATTCAAATTTCAAATTGTATCTTAAAAAAGGAAAAATACACAAGGAAAGGTAATTTATCCAAATATTTATTTTAAATATAAGTCATATAATTTTTTTTAAATATAAGTTAGATAAATAAAAAGTACATAAGCTTTCTTTATGTACTTTTCCTTATTACAGGGGAATAAAATATATAATATATTATTCAACAATATCTATAAAGAGATAAAAAAAATAATGGATAGAAAGCCAAAATTGTACAATATCGTCAGGAGGCGTATGCGTTGATATAATTCTTCAAAACCTTTTAAATTTAGTCAATAATTATAAACAAGTAATAATTTCCTCGAAAGAGTAGCATAATTTGCGTGTTACATAGTTTTTTCACAGGCAGCATTATATATTAAGATTATAACAGTATATTAAGCAATATCCAGGACCTTACCTTTGTTAAACGTACGATAGTATTTCCCATAATAGCAGAATATATATATAACAATGTGAGCAGTAGATTGAAGAATAAACAAGGTAATAGCTTACCAGAAACTTTTGCAGGCTTTGCCATATACTATAATCTGTTGAAGATGGCGTCAAGCGCATTTTATTGCTACCAGTGTAGTAAAGTGACATAAAGATAAATTTCAACAAGAAAGAAACCATTTTACTGATGCGGGTTGCTGCACAGGATATATAACTGCAAAATTAAAAAAAAATATATTTTAGGCGGGAGAGGGTGCATGTCTACGTTATAAAAATATATCATAAGTCTCCAAATAATAATACCGGGCAACAAATCAAACAGTTTCTTCATTACAATTCCCCTTAACCGATTTTTGAAAGATTATTCTAAACACAAACTTAAGTTTCTGCGAAATAGAAATACAAAATAACAGTAAGAGGAATAAATGTATACCTTTAGATATTTATGGGCTTTCTCAAATACGACTTTCAAACTCAGAACCATATTTTCAACACTACGTTTTACCACGTAATACCTTCCATAATCTTCTGTTGAACCCTTTTGAAAAGAATGACATGAAACGCATTCAACATATAAATTTATCACCGGAGAAATTCCTAGACTTGGAACTTGACCAAATGCCCATTTGGGATAAATTCACACCTTTAGTTACACGAAATAAGTGAAGAATACCAATTGTACGACTATTATTGAAATGGGGTAAAAGTACTGCTGTTTAAACTTGCAAGAATATTGAGTCATTGATGATTTTAATATATATTTCTATGTTCTGTTATTTTTATTAATGTTTGAAACTCAGGAGCTGATAATTACTGGTGTTAAACTGTACTTTTAGTGTTTTGGGAATGTTTGGTTATATTTGTACGTGATAATGTGGAATCTAAAAATACTCATAGGAATGGAACTCACAGATAGGGGCGTTATCGAAATCTGGAATTAAGATCCAGTCTACAACTAACACTGAGGTATTTATTTCGTAAATTTTAGCCATCTGTAGCGCTAAATCATCCATAACTGTGCTAGTAATACTAAGAAAGCTGTCGGCATTGAAGACAGTTCGAGAACCTTTCGAGACAAGTAATATACGCAAGTATTCTTCATGCTTAAGTGTATTTATAGTCTTTTAAATTCTAAAGAGCTAAAATATTCAAAACTAGTCAACCAAAAATTGTAGTATGATGTATTGAACAGTTATTTTAGAAGTATATTTCAATGGTCATTCGTCATTGCATAAGTTTTTATTTGAATAATTGTATAGACGGGAAGCATTTGATTAATTATACTGCATTGCAATTAATCAAAGGCGTCACGTACGTTTTAATGCTACTGTGGTGCACATAAAAAAGTATAATATTATTATTTAATATAATACTGCTAAATTGTTAAATTATACTTAAAATACATTGCCGTAAATTGTACATAGTGGAACTCATTATTATTTTATACATTGCGTCGTTTGCCGCTGATAACCCTCCAATTATTTATCTTTCGCTCTAGTTCTATAAAATAATATTAATTAATATAATACTAAATTGATTGCACTATTTTAACTTTAACAATAAAACATTTATTAACAACATAACATACTTATTAAATTCATTACACAATTATTCATATTATTTCGGCGGAGAGAGACAATATGGGACCATTATTAAAAATACCTAAAATTATTTAAGACCTGGTACATGTTTCATACCTTCACCTTTGGCTTTGGCCATAGACCACACTTCTTGCATCAGCAAATCGTACTGGCCGTAACTCTGCATATTTGGCTCGCATCTCGTACTGCTGATTGAACTGCAAATTGATATAGCTATTATTTTGGAATCTCTACGGAACACTCTGTAACACTTGAGTAACACTTCTCAACTGCATCTCTCTCGAAGTCATTTTTTGGGGTGGGGGGAGGGGAGGGTGTATATCTACGTTTTAAAACATATTAGGACTCTCTAAATAATATCACTGAGCAACAAATCAAACAGTTTCTTCATTACAATTCACCTTAACTAGTTTTTGAATGTTTTTTCTAAATACAAACTTAGGCTTTTGTGAAATAGAAATACAAAATAGCAGTAAGAGGAATAAATGTATATCTTTAGATATTTATGAGCTTTCTCAAATGCAACTTTCATACTCAGAGCTATATTTTCCACACTACGTTATACCACGTAATACCTTCCATAATCTTCTGTTGAACCCTTTTGAAAAGAATGACACGAAACGCATTCAACATATAAATTTCTCAGTGGAGAAATTTCTAGACTTGGAACTTGACCAAAAGCCCATTTGTGATAGATTCACACCTTTAATTGCATGAACTAAGTGTAGAATAGCAAATGCATTATTGAAATGTGATAGAAAATAATCCTGATTTAATTTGTAAGAATGTTGAGTCCATGATAAATTTAATATTTATTTCTATATTCGGGTATTTTTTATTAATGTTTGAAACTTAGGAAGTGATCATTATTGGTGTTAAACTGTACTTTGCTTTTTGGTAACGTTCGGTTATATTTGTGCGTGATCATATGGCGTCTAAAAGCGGACGGAATCTGTGGAACGGAACCCACAGATAGCGGTGTTGTTGAAATCTGGAATTATAATTCAGTCTACGGTTAACACTGAGGTATTTTTTTCGCAACTTTTAACCTTCTGTAGCGCTAAATCATCCGTAACTGCACTAGTAATAAAAAGAACAGTGTCGGCATTGAAGACAGTTTGGCAGCCTTTAGAGACATGCATTAGTAATATACGCATCTATTCTTGATACTTATGTATTTATTGTCTTTTAAATTTCTAAAGAACTAAATATTAAAAATTAGTCAAACGCAGATGGTGGCTGCACTTGTAGTGTCATTTTAGATGTATTTTTTTAACTAGCATTAGCATTTGTCCGCGTCATATATTTGAATAATTCAATAGACGGAGAACATTTGATTAATCTTACTGAATTACTTATACACCCATTATTGGCAGGACAGATAATTAATGCAGTCCAATAGACATTTTTAATTCTTGTCGTTTTTATGAACTTGTATTTTTTGTAGCTGTGACATTATTACATTATTATGCATCATCCAACTGATGTAAGGATGTATATGGTGTATATCGAAAAGAATTTGCCATAAAAATTTCGTTTATTTGTTTCATACAATACTTACTAAAAACTAATTTTTATAAAAATCCGGTTACTATATTTAGTAACCACAAACTTGTTATATAATAAGCAATCGATAAATATGATAAGGACATGAATAATTCTTTACTACAAATATCAAATTTTTCAATAAAACAAAGTTCTAATATTCCAATTAATTTTACATAGTATAATTGCATAAGGGAAGTATTGTGACGGGCGTCAAAAATTCGAATTCAAGTTTTCGACGGGAGAGCACTTTTCAAACATCCCTGAACACGAATCGAACGTTTTGTTTTTGAGGTAATGTCTGTGTGTATGTGTGTGTAAGACCCCCCTCCAAAAAAAAAATTTTTTTTTGAAAGGAAATTTTGAAAGTCATTAAAAAATCAAATAAAGTTACGTAATCAATAAATCTATAAAGTTATGTACGTACTTAATCCTTTCTTATTTAATTTTTCATTAGAAAACGATTGACAGAAACTTTCGAATACTAGCATGAACTTTTCTTGAGATATTGTTCATTTTTTGAAAAAAAAATTGTCAAAAAATCTCATAAAATTAAAAAAATATATATTAACCATTTTTAAATATGTTCACTTTTCTTATGTAATATTATGGGATAAATTTGTTATCATCATTTTTGTGGATCTAACACGTTCCACTAACGAGAGAAGATGCTTTGGGTAATAGTTTTGCACATGGACTCCATTAATTGTTTATCTACTATATGAATAACATATTTCTCCATCCGTAACACTTTGTTAAACTCTGGTAGCGAATTTTTGTGGAATATCGCCAACTTGGCGACTTTTTAAAATGTTGCTAAATTGATAAAAATTACGCTAAATCAATAAAATGGAAGATTAATTGATGAAATTTCAATATCATGGAAATAATATAAGAATATATTATAAGAATTACTCTTTTCTCCGTCCGTCCGTAATGTTTGGCGAAAAATTTGGCTCACTTTCAGATGTGTTTTGAATATATATATCATTTAAATACTATTTTAATTTTGTATAACATTTTCCTTGTATTTGCTTTGGATTTTTACCTTCGAAATTATTTTTTGAGCATTATTAATTTTATTTTCATTTTGATTATCATGCAGTATATTATTCTCATTTGAATTTTTAATATTTTGAAACTCATTATTTTACTCTTCATTTTGACTATCATTAAAATTATTATTTTCAATTCTATTTTGAATATTTTCAAAATCATTTTTACCCCTTCATTTTGAATCTCTTCGAAAATTTTGTTTTCATTTGCATTTTGAATTTTTTGAAAAACATTTTCGTTTTGCATATTTTTACTATCATTAATGACAATATCCTTATCTATTTTTTCTATTTTGCATATTTTCGATATCCGTATCTTCACTTCTGCGATGAATACTCTTATTCTCATTTTGAATATCTTCATTAATTTTATTTTCATTTGTTTCATTAATTTTATTTTCATTTGTATTTTGAATATTTTCAATAATGATTTTTATTTTCATTTTGAATATTTTCACTATTATTAATTTCATCGTCCCTATCTAATTTTCCATTTTGCACATTTTCGATACCATTATCTTCCTTCTATGCTGAATCCTCTTATTCTCATTTTGAACATTTTCAATATGTACATTTGTACAGTATGACATTTATTTGATTGACCCTTATATATTTCATTGCCCCTGTTATATTTTTTTCACTTTGTACCTTTTGTTCTATATGACCTTTATTGGCGTGAATTTCCTTTGTTTCATCATCCTTGTCATACTTTTTCTCACTTAGTACATTTTGTGCAATATAACATTTGGTAGCGTGGATTTCAATTGGCTCATCAATCATTCTATATATGTATTTCTAATAATCAAATTATTTTTCTCTCCAAGTTCTATTGCTCGGAAAGGTTCCTGATATCTATATTGTAGCATATTGGGTTTATAGTTCATCTTCAAAAATACGGAATCTCCGATTTGCATTTCTTTATTCGTAATTTTTTCGAAATTTTTAATCACTCCATAATATATTTATTCAGCGTAATTTTAACCTTATTTTGGTTTCTTATCACAATATTAATTTTGTTATTTTTGTTACAGTTTGAATTGATCCAAATGGAAAGATTGCTTTCGCGTGTTTTACAGGTAAAAATATCACCTCCTTATCCTGAAATTCCTGTTCAAGATTTAATTCCTCCACGGTCAAATGACCTTGTTGCAGAGAGCAAATCTGCCCGGGAAAATGACATAAACCTGGGCATCAACATTTGACTTTCTTTCATTTTCAGCAAAATTTGCATTATCGACCTGTGTCGACCATGCATCGACTGTATCGAGCTGTGTGTTGCTTATCCTTAACAAACTTTTTATTAAAATCAACTAGAACTGTCTCTTTATCTTGTGTGATAATTAGCTTTTTCGCACTAGTGAGAGATATAAAATCTCTTTCTGTATATTCAATATTTATATTATTTTTACCATTTTCAGAAGTATTAATCTTTATCTGGTCACAATCAAAAATGTATTTATCATACTTTTGCGTCAATTGAATACAAGTTTCCTTAATTTTAGTTCCATCATACTCTTTACTATCGATCTGAGTCGATTTTGGGGTTTTTTTTATTTATGCACTCATCATTTAAATTTAATTTCGAATTACGCACATAATTTTTATTTTTATTCAATTCTTCAACTTCTACCTTTTCATTATTTTTCATGATTTTATGTACCTTATTCTCTGCACATTTATTTATCTCAATATTCTTTTATTAAAATTTGCCTCGCATTTCAGTTTTTGGATAAAAATATCTGAATCTCTGCTTTCAATCGCGGAAACAGTTTTAACGCAGACCTTCGATCTGGGTAATTTTATTTTTTTATGTATTCCATTCTATTTTTATTTTGTCTGGCATTTGTATTTTTATTTGTAGAAACGTTTTTTAATCTGGCAGTGGGACCCAGACGTAGAGTACAAACCTCCCCTTCATAATTTCGGGCTTCATATATACGTATATTCATAAATTTTATTATCGTGCACGTAATTATATTTACCGTTGTCATTATTATAAAAATGGGACTTTGGTCTGTTTTAAAATTTTCACTGGGCCAAAGACCCCCTGTTAGTTTAAATTCCTGCGATTTTGACTGCAGCTGCGGTTCCTTTTTTGCCGCTTAAACCTTTCTGGCCAGCTATTTATATTACGTCCCTCTTTTCTTTCATTACTTCTTTCTCTAAACCCGTTACTTTGCCCATTTCTAAACCCGTTTCTTTTATTCTCGTACTTCTCCGTAAATTTTCTGTTCGTTTTGATTATACCATCAGGTTGCATAACAATGCCCGCTTTTATTGCATCCTATACAAAATTTAAAATTTTTATTCTCTTGTGGTATATTAATTCTAATTTGGTTACAAGGATTATACTCACATTTTTCCCAAATATGGTTAAGCATTCCGTACCATATACATTTGTTTATTTTAGTTTTTGGGCTCCCCCGCTTTTCATTTTTAATTGCTGAAGTTCAATTTTTAAATTCTCTAATTGTCTCCCCAATTGTCTATTATTTAGGTCCTCACCTATATTCTCATTTCGACGAATCGCATTAACCTCTGAACCTTAACAATTACCTTACACCTTTCTGGTAGGTCGGACGGTCTGGGTCTCAACAACAACAACCTCTGAACCATCTAAATCCCCCAAAATACTCTTCAAATGCTCTGCGTGATCCACCGCCTTTTCAAAATTCTGTATATTAGGTTTTTTAATTTCGAATGCCAAATCTTGTCTTATGGACTCCATAAATTTTGGAAACTTAATATTATTGCTTATTTCTTGAATTTTATTATTCGCAGCACTACTCCCTAAAAGCTCATTGGTCTTATTAGTAATTTCCAACAGTATCTCCGACACCTTCATCCCTAGCTTCATTTTAATTCGATTTAACTTTGTTTGATTTTGCTCGATTTAGTCAGATTCGATTTAAATTGTTTCAATAATAAATTTTTGATTTCTTCAACATTATCTACTTTTTGCAGTTCCGTTTTCTGTGTTAAAAACGCGTACACCTTTTCTTTTAGACTGGTTTTTAAAATTACAATTTTATTTTCCACTGACTTGCCATCTTTTCCACGCTCTCAAATTGCTTGAAAAAAATACGACCTTCTCGTCCTTAAACCCATTAAAAACTGGCAATAAATTTATAATTCCATAATTTTCCATTTTTACCCTTGGATTTTCAACAATACCTAATTGCGATCTTTTGTGGCGACTTTTGTCGTCTAGTACTATTTCTTGGTGTTATTTAAGAACAAAATTATCTCTTCCAAAATCCTAACTAAAATTAACTGCATAAAACATACAATTCAAAATATTACACATCAAACACTTTTAAAAGCAAATATTCTTAATTATTACTTCTCCTCACAAATTATTTTCAATTTTACTTCATAATACTCATATTACTTCATTATATATTTTGTGAAAGTGCATATTTAAAATGAGATAGTCAAAATATATATTTTTGCAAACTTAACCCAATTGTAAAAACACACTAAGGAAACATGACTACGAGAACATGAAGACCTCGATTTTTTATGGTATTTTTGCATCCGCTTATCCGCCTTTTCGTACGCAAATTTCATATTCGCGATTTCGTGTTGTATAAAAGCTCATGTACGTTATTTGATTAACATTGCCACTGATGATGGATGTTATGACGTCTAAAAGCGCTCTGGCACTCTAAAATTTAAATCATCGTGTACATCATTGGTGTTTTTAAATACAGTTTACTAAATTTATAAACTTTGCTAGAAAATATTTTATAATACACAAAAAACTTCAAATCCCAAATAATTAAATTATGACCCGAAATGCATCATTTTTGGTTTGGACCAGTGTATAGTATTCAAATAAACACCTACTCAATTATGAAGATGATATTGTCAGTCAAATTTTATATATCGCAATTTTAAAATTAATTACGTCTGCAAAACGTGAAAAGTAAATTTGTTTACAATTTCACGACAGTAATTTGTTTCTTGATAGCACAGATCCATTTCAAAGCTTATTGTGAAAACGAGTTCTTCGATCTTTCCGATGGTGTTAAGCTGGAAACTCTGCTATAATATATTCGATCACTCAAGAGGACCCATTTTATAAGAAAATCGCACAGAATGGCTCTTAAACATTTGATAACTCAAAAGCTAAATTGAATTTTGAGAAAATCTCGACTAGATGTTTTTGTTTCGGAAACCGAGTTACCATGCATACCAAATTTTATGGCTGTACTTCGATTTCTTCGATGGACGGCCAACATCTGTCTGTGTATCTATGCAAAGGGCATAGACACACAAACAGATGCTGGCCGTCCATTGAAACTGCCCTACACCCTTTGTGTGAGCTGTACCGCCGGGGTAATAGATTTCAGAAGCAGGAATAAATCCTTGAAACAAAAAATTTTAAAAATCCTCAATTGCTCGACAGTGCTATAATTTTGATTATCGTTTTGTGTTTTCTTAAGCAAAGATCATACAAAATGCACGTAGATCTGTGAACTTGACTTTTTTGGAGCCTTTCATATCCTCAAAAATGATATCAATTTTGTTAATGTTTTATCTTTAATTAATGTACAGTACTCTATTTTTATCCTGGATCTGGTGGAATGCCCTGTACTTTTTACATTTCTTAGCATTTGTTAGTCTTATGTATCGTGTTTTTTTTGTATCTTATGTCTCATTTATTTTTACCCGGACTTGATTCGTCTTGTTGAGATATTCCTGTTGTGGTTTGGTTCCCGCCAAATTTGTGTGTTACTTCACGTTTCAGATTGTTTGGACTGTTTGTTTTTTATTCTGCTTTCTGAATGACTTTCTCATGTTGATTCTTAATCCAAGTGTTGGGTATATCAACTCCTATGTTTCTTCTATTTGCACCCATTTCGTCTTTTTGACTTTGGGCTTACTGAATATCTTTCACAGACGAAGAGGATCCAACGTGTCCTCGAAACAGCTCCATACTGCATTGTTATCCTTATTTGCTTTATCCTTAGGTTCAATACGTTGCTCAAGTTGAACTTATTATTAAGCTATAAGCAAGCATTACAGACCACCAGAAACATATATTTATCTCCCATTATTTCGCTCTTTGTATATAAAAAGATTAAATAGCAATATTCTGCGGACATAGCATTATTGCCTCAAAACAATTTTATCGAAACATACCAAGTTATTTAAATTATATTACATTTAATAATGTCTATCAAATTTTTATCTTTTCTATATTATATTATTTTATATTTTATTCATTTCAATACCTTACTAAATGCTTTAGAGATTAAAGTAATGGTATTAAAAATAAGTAATTAACATGAAATTTTAAAAGACTTTATAATTTAAAATGCAGTGAAAGAACAGTATATTCAAATAATATATATTTATTCAAATGAGCTCTAATTTCAGCAATGCTATTCAAATAGTAAATATTTGCCTGATATCACAGTATAATGTTACGCAGAAAAACTTAGAATAGAATAAAAAGAACTTGAAAAGCATTATTTTTGCAGTTGAAATATACTACGGCTTGGATCTTGGCCAAATGCCCTCATTTCCCTCTTTTAAAATAATTTTTTTACCTTCTAGCTACGTGCATAAGGTACAAAAAAATGCATTTTATTCATTTAACGTGGTAAATGCGTTTATCTAGCACATTCTACATTATCCAGGCTCTACATTTAGTATTTTCTTTCAAAATATTTGACACTCAAATTTAAATTTTTCTGTGATTAATATTACTTAGAAGTTCAAAATTTAAACTTATATAAAATATCCGATACTTGAAGGAGTTGAAAACGCACACGGCAGACCTGGGTTCCAGATTCGACGCCGTCCAAAACAAACTTCTTGTCTACGCGGAGTATGGAAACGTTAATTCTATAGGTCTAAAAGTCCATCTGATAATATAGGGAAAGGATAGTGCATTTCGTTGGTTGCCACTCCTATTGGGTCCCAGTTCTGATTGCTTATTTTACATCCATTACTTAAATTTTATATAAATATATATATATATATATATATAATTTAATTATCAGTTCTTTCTAGGGCTTATGTGTTTTGTTCTTGTAGAACATTATTCCGTACAGCTCTTTCAAATTTAATAACTTTACTCTTTACATAAAAGCAAAAAATCTGATGTGGGCAACACATGACTTTCCTTATATAATGTAATGAATTTACTACTTTTACAGTACAAAAATAGGTTTTTCTTATAGTAGATACTAATATTCTTTCCAAGATATTGAATTTTCGACAATTAGTCGTCATTTTCATTGATTTAGCATCATTTTTATCCATTTGGCGAGATTTTCATTAATTTGGCAACAATTAAAAAAAGTCGCCAAGTTGACGACATTCCGCCAAATTCGTCGCCAAATTCTCGCCAAGCGTTATGCACTAAGAAAAAAGTTATTCTTACAGCAGATAAATGACTATTGGCGTTCAAATACAAAAGTATTATGCAAAGTATATTTTTTCATGAATGGAACGAGCTAGATCCACGAGAATGATGTCACTCAATTTATCGCATGGTATTACATATGAAAAGTGAACATGTTTCTCAATAGGATTTTTTTTTTATGCGACTTTTTCATAATTTTTTTGAAAAATGTACAATATCTCGAGAACGGTTCATGTTAGCGTTCTAAAATTTATGCCAATCGTTTTCTAATGAAAAATTACATAAGAAATGTCTATTTGCGTAACTTTATTAGCGGTTTTGATTTTTTGACGATTTTTTCAAAATTTCATTCGAAAATTTAAGGGGGTTTTGAGCATTCGATTACGTCTAAAAACAATAGGCTTCCAGTGTTTACGGATTGTGATTTTTGTACCAAATTTAGTTCGAATCGGTCCATTCGTTCGTCAGTTATCGTCTCCACAGTCTCACTGACACACACACACACATACTTTCACACACACACACACACACACACAGACATCACTTCAAAAAGGTTTGATTCGTGATCAGGGATGCTTGAAACGTGCTCTCCCGTCGAAAACTCGAATTCGAATTTTCGACCCCGTCACAATACTTTCCTTATACATTATGTATATAAGGAAAGTAATATCTATATTAAAAAGAAAAGTAGTCGTCGCCGCCGCCGCTGATTGACAAATTTCGCATTCCTCGAGTTACTCTTATCTCAAAAACTATAACATACAAAAACATGTCCTGGAAAGGTTAAAAATAGCAAGACCACATACTTTAGCAGGCTTGTACCTATACATAGTTGATTTCTTGCGCGACGAAGTCTTATTAAATTTCGATGTAGTTTAAGTTACTCTGCATTTTATACAGTTCGGAAGTGAAAACGTTCTTCTGTATGTGCAAGTCCCTCGAGTTTATTTGCCTCGTATCGCAAAATCTGTAGCATATAAAAATACTAAATTTAGTAAATTTGTAGATAAATGGTGTAGAGGAATACGCTGAAATAAACCATTTTTATTTAAAATTTTAGTTTGTCTTGAAACAGCTCACAAAGCTAGTTCAGTGATCATCAGCGAGTTACGAGGATTGGCGAAGTGTAGCAAGTAAAGTTGAAGCCTCCTCTTTATAAAATAGAAATATTATACAATAGATGAGTTGACCCGACGTCACATTCACCGCCATACTCTTTGTAGACGCCGTCAGCCATCACTGTATTCTTTCAATGTTAAAGTGTTAGTTGTTAACATAGTGTAGCGATTTTTTCTTAATATAGATAGATTTTACAATATGAAATTATGTGATTACGTCGAGAAATTGCCTTTAGAAAGCCAACAGAGGTACAGAGAAAAATTAATTATTACTGGTTTATCTGACGATCCATATATTATTCCAGTACAAAGTTTTTCTCGATCGCCTGTTCTGATACCATCCGTCAAATGGTCTGATGTAACGCTATATTTTACAGTTACTCCAAGTCAGGCTACAAAACAAGAAGTCAAGGTACTTTTGATGTTAATTTATTTTAATGCAATAGTGTGTAAATCTTAATATAATAATTATAATTAAATAAACTAACTCATTTGCGAAATAATCAGTTCATATTATTCATTTGGTAGATAATAAAGCTAACTATTTGATGTTTAACACTGAAGATCTACAAAAAATTATATGCGTTTGGGTATGTTGATATTCTTGTCACCTTAAATTGTCCTAACTATTCTCTTTTATCTATTTCACAAGTAAAGTACATTTTAATTCCGTATGTTTCTATGTAATATATTATGAGGAAATAAATTTGTTAAGTAATATGAACGTTATCATTTTATTATGTAGCATAATGGTTATCTTAATCTCCCATTCTTCAATAGTACGGATAGACCGATGTTACAAAGAACATGGCTGCCGTGCAGTGGAATCGCGAACGTGACGTCACATGAAACTCATCTATTAAAGCAGCTGATACAAAGACACCATTTTTACCGAAAACAAATCTTTAAATACCCGAATGCTCTGTACAAAATATCATAATAATATGCATGGTGATATAACAAAACTATATATCATGACTGATATAAAACTATTATAAAACTATATATCATGTGATATATCATGACTGATTAGGTTATATACAAAAATTATGGAGCGATTTCACTGCTACTAGAATCTTGGTTTCGGTATCATTCAATCCAATTCTGCTGCAAGACCAAAGGCCAAATCCAAATATTCAAAAATTCGAATTAGAGCTGATGACGAGAAAAGATAATTAAAGCATTCAAATCTTAAAACCTTCAAACATTTCTTAATTATCGAAAATCTAAACTCCAGTTATAATATTGAATTCGGTTCATTCAAACCGAATTATCTTTTAGGTCAACGGAGAAATCTAATATTTCGAAAAACTTGAATTAGGAGTGACGTTGCAAAAGGAATAATAAAAAAAAACTAAAATATTCTACTTAATTATCGAGCACTTTCACTCTGGCTAGAATCTTGGTTTTGGTTTCACTCAATCCGTCTCTAATTCGAAATCAGTGGAAAAATCGAAAATTTTGAAAATTAATATTAGGAGTAACACGATATAAAGAAATTAAGAAAGCGTTCACTACTTTGTCTATGCGAAAATATTAATAACACAATTTTTTACCTCTTCGATGACAATCGGTAAAATTAAATAATTTAGTTATTACTTTCCTTATATACATAATGTATAAGGAAAGTATTGTGACGGGGTCGAAAATTCGAATTCGAGTTTTCGACGGGAGAGCACGTTTCAAGCATCCCTGATCACGAATTGAACATTTTTGAAGTGATGTCTGTGTGTGTGTGTGTGTGTGAGTCTGTGGAGACGATATCTCACAAACGAATGGAGCGATTCGAGTAAAATTTAGTATAAAAATCACAATCCATGGATACTGGAAGCCTATTGTTCTAAAACACAATCGAATGTTCAGAACCCTCCTGACTTTTCAAGTGACCTTTTGAAAAAATCATCAAAAAATCAAAACCTTTAATAAAGTTACGCAAATAGACATTTCTTATGTAATTTGTCCTTAAAAAACGATTGTCATAAATTTTAGAACGCTAGCATGAACCGTTCTCGAAATATTGCACATTTTTCAAATAAATTTATCAAAAAGTCCCATAAATTAAGAAAAATATTAACTGTTAAGAAACATGTTCATTTTTCATATGTAATATCATGCGGTAAATTTGGTGACATCATTCTTGTGGATCTAACTCATTCCATTCACGAGAAAAGATACTTTGAGTAATACTTTTGTATTTGAACGCCAATAGTCATTTATCTGCTGTAAGAATAACTTATTTCTCTGTCCATTAACGCTTTGCGAGATTTTGACGACGCATTTAGCGGAATGTCGCCACTTGGCGACATTTTTAGATGTTGTTAAATTAGCGAAAATCTCGCCAAATGGATAAAAATGACACAGAATCAATGAAAATGATGACTAATTCAAGAGAATTCAATATCTTTGAAAGAATATAAGTACCTACTATAAGAATAACATTTTTTTTTAAGTGTAAAATTAGTAAATTCATTGCATTATATAAGGAAATTCATGTGTTGTCCATATCAGATTTTTTTGTAGAGTGTATAAATAAGTTTCTTTTTGTCAATTTACCATGTTAGCAGAATCAATAAATGTGTGCCATTTTTATGCTCAAATCTCTGAAAGGGTTTCATCTTGAAAAGTTATCAGCAACTTTTATTATGTTGGTGTGACATTTAATGACCATTATCCATTCTCCAATTAGCAAAGTACGGTTGAGTAAATCAAAATGCCTTGATTATATAAATTGCGGAGGGTTCCCAAGATTTACTCCGAATGTGTTTACTATTTTTTTCAATATGTACCAGTTTGAAAGGCCGGTGAGCGGATAAAACAAACTATTTGCGATTCAAATAAAAAATTTTAAAGCACAATTAAAATCTGAGCTGTCACCATTCAATAGATTATTTTACTAGATGCTGTTTTTTTTTATATGTCCGTATGATAAGAATATGCCCAGATTATGTGTTTGGCAGCCAATTAAGAAAGTTTATAATGATTTACTACGCATAAATAAAATTTGAAAATATAATTTTTTGCTTGTTTAGATCGATGCCTTACAGGAAGATTCGATTTTTTAGAGATTTTAAAAGAGGTGCATGAATATTGAAAGTTAGGAAAAAATCTGTTGTGGAAAATTTTCTTTGTTCAGAATATATTATTTTATAGAGTGTAACATACTTTTCAATTTAAAGTGCAAAATATCTGCCAGGAGGTTCATTTATATTTTTATATCCCAACATTCCTTACTCATGGGCATAAAAATTGATGAAACAATTCTTCATTTTATTATTTTTTAAGTACATCAATTAGAAGCATTTTAAATGTATTTGTTACTTTCCTTATATACAATAATATTTAAGGAGAGTATTGAGACGGGGTCCAGAATTCGAATTCGAGTTTTCGACGGGAGAGCACGTTCCAAGAGCACGTTCTGATACCGAATCGAACATTTTTTATGAGATGTCTGTACGTGTGTGTGTGTGTGTGTGTGTGTGAAAGTGCGTGTGTGTGTGTGTGTGTGTGTGTGTGTGTGTGTGTGTGTGTGTGTGTGAAAGTATGTGTGTGTGTCAGTGAGTCTGTGGAGACGATATCTCACGAACGAATGGAGCGATTCGAATGAAATTTAATACAAAAATCACATCCCATGGATACAGGAAGTCTATTGCTTTAAAACACAATCGAATGTTCAGAACCCCTACATTTTCAAGTGAAATTTTGAAAAAATCATCCAAAAATCAAAACCTTTAATAAAGTTACGCAAATAGATATTTCTTATGTAATTTTTTCTTAGAAAACGATTGACATAAATTTTAAAACGCTATTATGAACCGTTCTCGAGATATTGCACATTTATCAAATATATTTTTCAAAAATTCCCATAAATTAAAAAAATATATTGACTGTTGAGAGACATAATTACTTTTCATATGTAATATCATGCCATAAATTAGATGACGTCATTCTCATGGATCTAACTCGCTAAGGATCTAAAGTTACTTTGAATAATAATTTTGCATTTGAACGTCAATAGTCATCTATCTGCTAGAAGAATAACTTATTTCTCCGTCCATAACGCTTGGCGAGATTTTGGCGATGAATTTGGCGGAATGTCGGCAACTTGGGGACTTTTTTAAATGTTGTCAAATTAACGAAAATCTCGCCAAATAGATAAAAATGACGCTAAATCAATTAAATGACGACTAATTAATGAAAATTCAATATCTTGGAAAAAATATAAGTATCTACTATAAGAATAACCTATTTTTTTACTGTAAAAGTAGTAAATTCATAGCATCATATAAGGAAAGTCATGTGCTGCTCACATCAGATTTTTTTATATTTATAATCCAATCTATCTTATGATTATAAACAAACAAAAATAATTATAACGAATGCTCTGAAGTAAACACTTTCGCGATTTTAATATTTAATTTCTTTTATTTGAGACTAATTTGTTACAAAACTACAGAAATCCTCTAAGAATGTAAAAGAGTGTTTAAGCGAATGTAAGTTTTACTATTTTTTGAATATTTATTCATAACTATCTAAAATTATGTTTTATGAAATTAGCACATTAAGCAAAAAGGGTGAAATAGATTTTAATCAATTTTTAAACTTAGTTCGTCAATTTACGCTATTCATATAAAAATATCACACTTTAATCGCACACCATTTTTAATCTGACATCCAATGACTTAAATAAATATAAAGATAATATTACACTCTATAATCGTAATGTCAAAGTTTAAAATTAAAATTTAAATAAGCACACTTAAGCCGAGTTCATGATTATTTCGAAATTATAATACTAACTATTCCTTAATATGATAAATTCAATTTAAGAGAAAAATGCACGGCATTCAAAAACTTGTGTTTAAATAATATGTATAGAAATTCAAATTGATATAATAATTTAAAAAAGGTACATATTTTGGCCATTTAAAATAACATATAGAAATATACACTATTCAAATCTACAGTTATATATGTATATATATATATATATATAATATAACAAAAATTATAAAAGTGGAAATTATTAAAGATATTTTAGTGATATAGCATTTATGCGGAAAGCAGCTACAAATACTATGCACGATATAAATATAAAATGTATAAAGAGAAAGTAAAAAATGGAAAAAAAGAAGGAAGGCTTAGTGAGTAGCTTACTTAAAGGCGGTAAGGGGTTGTGACCTTACACCCCAGTTGTCAACATGCATGTCATAAATGCCGCGGCTTTGTACTCCTGGACATCAGCACTTGCTGAAGCCAACCTCCGAAGTAACAATAACAATTATCACAAGACCTTTAGAGAAAGGAAAGTCCAATGAAAATACTGTCTATCACTTTATTGTATACAAGTCCGTCAGACGGCTTGTGGCTTCCTGTGACCTTCCTGGTTGCTGATGGATCGCATAAAATGAGTATGATTTATCTTAATAACCGGACCGCAGAACCATACCACGCAGGTATATTTAGGAAGCCACAAGCCGTCTGACGGACTTGTATACGATAAAGTGATAGACTAAGTATTTTCATTGGACTTTTCTTTCTCTAAAGGTCTTGTGATAATTATCATTGTCACTTCGGAGGTTGGCTTCTGCCAGTGCTGGCGTCCAGAAGTGCAATGCCGCGGCATTTATGACATGCGTGTTGACAAGTTGGGTGTAAGGTCACAACCCCTTACCGCCTTTAAGTAAGCTACCCGCTAAGCCTTCCATCTTTTTTCCATTTTTTACTTTCTCTTTATACATAATATATATATATATATATATATATATATAAATACGCATGTATATGTAATATATATACAGGGTGGCCATACTTAAACTGACAGTGCTCAGAGTGTTCTGTAGCGCGATCCAATTGCAAGAATGGCGCGAAATTTTGTAGGAAGATTAAACAAGATGGGGGACGAAGGAGTCCGCGAAAATAAAATTAGTTCCTAAAGTCACCGCTAGGGAAATATGTGGCGCTGTGTAATAGAAAAGAGTTTTAAAAAATGCAGAATAAATACTGGAATAAAATCAGCTTTTATTTAGCACATTCAAATCAGGTTCAATGTGGCCGCTGTTTTTGTGGACCACATATTGCATTCTGTGCACAGCATTCACAACAGCAGAAAGTAACAAGTCAGCAGGAAATTTGAATAAAGAACTTCTTCTGCTGCTGCTGCTTTCTTTGGGACTCAGTAAGTGAAATAGCAGATAAAGAGACTTTATCAGTGTTAATGTAAATGTTTCGCTTTTTTAAAATTGTTGCCATATTGAGCTTGAATTAAATTGTTAAATGTGCTAAATAAAAGCTAATTTTATTTCAGTATTTATTCTTCATTTTTAAAAACTCTCTTTTCTATTACACAGCGTCACATATTCACCTAGCGGTGACTTTTTGAACTGTTTTTTTTTCGCTGACTCCTTCGTCTCCCGTCTTGTTTAATCTTTTTATAAAATTTGGCGCCATTCTCGCAATTAGATCGCGCTACAGAACACTCTAAGCATTGTCAGTTTAATTATGGCCACCCTGTATATATATATATATATATATATATATTGTTACAATGTATCTTCTGAAATAGTGGGTGTACTCTCAAGAACAAGAATGAGTCCAAATCTTTGGATGACTAACGCTTTTATTTAAAAGTACTAAAATTTGTAACAGGAACAATATACAACGAATAGCTCTATAGCTATCTTACAAGGTTACTAAACAACTGCAGATACAATAGAACATCAATTAAATGTCCAACTAATTCACAAAAGAACGGATACTATTCTCAAAACATTGATATATCACACAATTTAATTTAGCTCATATCACGTAAACTATTTTCAAATGAAATTGACTCCCTTATATACTCTCCATAGAAAGTTCTAGAAAGCGATCAGTATAATCGAAACTAGTTGGTATTTTGCAATTTTTTCTAATGGATTCGAAAACTTACCAAAAGTCACCAAGTTGGCGATATTTCGCCAAATCAGGCAACACGCCCTCGAAACGTCTTCAAATTCTGACAACCCTACATTCACACAATAACAATAGTTAACTGTAGAAGTGTTTTTCCTTGCATGGGGCAATATAAGGCAAAGCGTTTTATGTATCGTTAGCACTATGAAATACTGTAGGTATGTATGTATGTATTACGTGTACAGTAGTTTTCTTTTCAGCTGATTCGAATTCCTCAAAATCGTGGTTGGTGTGTAATGAAAGCATTTATTCTATAGAAGAGCAGTAACTGGTTAGAATATGAAAAATAACAGATTTTTAATTATTTGCAGAAAAATACTGAAAAAATCGAGATTAAAATGTCTCGCTGAGAACAATTAAAGAATCAGTTTTATAGAAATGAATTCATTATTATAAGATATCTAATTATAATTCCAAAGATTCAAATACATAAGTCGACACTAAGTTATATACATAAGTGGGTCCATTTTTTAATTGCAAGAGAATGCTCCATGTGATTGAACGTTGTCCAAATATTAGAGCTAGTCTAAATAATGCCATAGAAAATAATGGCTCATATAAGAGACCAATATTAATTCAGCGTAGCTGGGTTTATATAACGTGAAAAGTAACCCACGTTAATTGCAATCATAGGGTTGCTAGATATTTTTTCCATCAACCAGTATATTTTACATAATGTAAATATATACAAATTAAAATCAAATAACGTAAACGTCGAAAGTACGTGCTGCACCATAATAAAAGATATACAAAGCGCATATATGAAATTTGAGTATATTGAATTGGTCGCAATAACCCACAATAAATTATTTGGGCGAGTTGCTAAAATATAATTATAAATTAACATACTACACAATTGAATTCCACACTTATAAATTTTAAAATAAATATTACTTATTAAACATCTTAAAATTACGATTAACTTATATTACTAATATACATTCTTAAGGAGAAACCCTGTACGTGTGAGATCAGATATACTCTATTTGCCCCAAACTATTTATTCGACCTTTTTATAAAAACAGATTGGCACGAAACCCTGTTTGGCATGGACTTTGAAACACTCAATTCTAATCTGTACATTCTGGAGTCAAATTGCCCAAGAACGCCTCTTCGACGGTCATTGCCTCAATTCTATGCAGCACAGTACTTTTCAAGTTGGACTACAATTCCAATCCCAACGCTATCAACACTCTCATTTGACTGTCACACCATCTCTCTGAATATTGACTATTGAATTCAGGGCATTCTTATTTCATTTTAAACCGCCTTCTTGGACCGCATCGCCTCACAAATTCTTAAAGTCGACTCTTACAACATCTCTCAATATCGAATGCATCTATGTAGTTGAGCTTTTTCTGCCTGCTGCCACATCATTTCGCCTGAGGTCCGGATATGACCACCATATCTCTCTGGTTGTCCTCAGGGCGATGCAGCAACGCTTCTTCATTGATCATTTTCTTAACCAATCAGCATGGTTTCAGTGTTGGTCTCCAAGGAGATCTCTGACTCAACCGCACCTGCAATTTGTGTGTAATGAATATATTGCTGTCATGACCTCCCGGGCCATGGCTGTCGTAAACTGGTGTCTACGAGTCGGCGCTTTTGGCTGGTTTGGTATATATCGTAAATCTTCGTATTATTAATACTGCCTAAACATCTCCTGGTCTCACAGTATGGATAATATAAAAATATCTAAATTATATTTTACGCCTCAAAATGAAGACGAGACCTTTTTTAATAAAATTTAAAATTTCCCGCAGTTTGTTAAATTGCGGGAAATTTTATTTGGAAATTCGAAAATAATAATCACGAATATTTCTGGATCTATCCAATTTAATTGATTTGACGCTATGCTATTGATTTGTCTCGCTGCATGTATAAATTTTTTGTAAATAAATAATAAAGCTTTCAATCAAAAGCATTAACACATGGATTTAATGATAGTGATCTTCTGGCAAGCCCAAGTGTATGAATGGTAAGGATTTTCATTTAATTTTACAACTTATATTTTATTTAATTTTAATATCCATCATTAGAAATAATGGATAAGTACTTTCATTTTATCTGTTGTGTATATGTATAGATCAATAAATTTGCCTTTTTACATTGAATTTAAATTCTTATTTTAAGACATGTGTTCTTATTTATTTAAAGTTAAGTTTAGATCAGAAATTATAAAACACATAAAACATGCACAGACATACATAGACAATTTACATAAATTTTCACAGTACAGTAAAATTAAATTTAGGAAAATGCCGAAATAGTGTCTTGAATGAATAAGTATCTTCAATTTCAATTAGGAAATAAATAGTAACTTAGGACCAAGTAAAAGCCAAATAAAATATTAAATGACTGATAAATCAATAAATAAAACCAACAGAAAAATACAAATAAAAAATATATAAAACAATATACATATAAAAGACAAAACAAAACAAAATAGTTGGAGCAATATAGACAGTCAAAAATATTGATAAGGAACTCAAGGACGGGGTTAGCGAAGTACCCAGGACAGGCAATAGCCTTCCTTTAAACTTCGGGCGAAAAGAAAAAAGTTCAGAAATTGGAAGAAAAATAGAATTTAGAACTAAAAGGAGCTTGGGGGGGGGGGGCAGTGACCGAAATCAAGCCTCCCTCCTTCCAAGTCTTCAGAGGTGAAAGAGCAGGGCTCCAGTGGGCTGTCTGCAGAGTAGATAAAAAGGGGGGGGGGGGAGATAGAGGTGCGCCCCTAGGGGTGCAGGGCCTTGAGCCTGAGTTAAACTAAACAAATTAAAATGAAAGTACTAGTCAACTACGCGAATTCCCAAAAGTTAGGGAGGGGTACAGAAATGGTTACAAGTATGCGAATTATAAAGGAGAGCAGATAAAACTAGTCTAGACGCCTCCGTTTACAACGGAGGTAAATATCCCTTACTGGTCTTCCAGGTAACGACCGAGGGCGCTTGCGCGCTCTCGTATTACGAGGATTATAGCGTGGAATACTGTCTAAAGTAGGATTATTGACGCTTCTCAGACCTCTGTGGAATTTGATAGCAAGAAATTTGACATGTGCCAAAAAGGGCCGAATCTTGAGGTCTTGGTGCAATACTTCTAACTGGACGTAGGACTTGGTGCAATACTTCTAACTGGACGTAGGACTTGGTGCAATACTTCTAACTGGACGTAGGACTTGGTGCAATACTTCTAACTGGACGTAGGTCTTGGTGCAATACTTCTAACTGGACGTAGGTCTTGGTGCAATACTTCTAACTGGACGTAGGTCTTGGTGCAATACTTCTAACTGGACGTAGGTCTTGGTGCAATACTTCTAACTGGACGTAGGTCTTGGTGCAATACTTCTAACTGGACGTAGGACTTGGTGCAATACTTCTAACTGGACGTAGGACTTGGTGCAATACTTCTAACTGGACGTAGGACTTGGTGCAATACTTCTAACTGGACGTAGGTCTTGGTGCAATACTTCTAACTGGACGTAGGTCTTGGTGCAATACTTCTAACTGGACGTAGGTCTTGGTGCAATACTTCTAACTGGACGTAGGACTTGGTGCAATACTTCTAACTGGACGTAGGACTTGGTGCAATACTTCTAACTGGACGTAGGACTTGGTGCAATACTTCTAACTGGACGTAGGTCTTGGTGCAATACTTCTAACTGGACGTAGGTCTTGGTGCAATACTTCTAACTGGACGTAGGTCTTGGTGCAATACTTCTAACTGGACGTAGGTCTTGGTGCAATACTTCTAACTGGACGTAGGTCTTGGTGCAATACTTCTAACTGGACGTAGGACTTGGTGCAATACTTCTAACTGGACGTAGGTCTTGGTGCAATACTTCTAACTGGACGTAGGTCTTGGTGCAATACTTCTAACTGGACGTAGGTCTTGGTGCAATACTTCTAACTGGACGTAGGTCTTGGTGCAATACTTCTAACTGGACGTAGGTCTTGGTGCAATACTTCTAACTGGACGTAGGTCTTGGTGCAATACTTCTAACTGGACGTAGGACTTGGTGCAATACTTCTAACTGGACGTAGGTCTTGGTGCAATACTTCTAACTGGACGTAGGTCTTGGTGCAATACTTCTAACTGGACGTAGGTCTTGGTGCAATACTTCTAACTGGACGTAGGTCTTGGTGCAATACTTCTAACTGGACGTAGGTCTTGGTGCAATACTTCTAACTGGACGTAGGACTTGGTGCAATACTTCTAACTGGACGTAGGTCTTGGTGCAATACTTCTAACTGGACGTAGGTCTTGGTGCAATACTTCTAACTGGACGTAGGCCTTGGTGCAATACTTCTAACTGGACGTAGGACTTGGTGCAATACTTCTAACTGGACGTAGGTCTTGGTGCAATACTTCTAACTGGACGTAGGACTTGGTGCAATACTTCTAACTGGACGTAGGTCTTGGTGCAATACTTCTAACTGGACGTAGGACTTGGTGCAATACTTCTAACTGGACGTAGGTCTTGGTGCAATACTTCTAACTGGACGTAGGACTTGGTGCAATACTTCTAACTGGACGTAGGTCTTGGTGCAATACTTCTAACTGGACGTAGGACTTGGTGCAATACTTCTAACTGGACGTAGGTCGGAAGATCTGCAAATGCACGCAGAGCGTTGTTCTGAATAACTTGAAGCTTCCTAAGGTCAACCTCCGCTGCGGCGCCCCAGATCGGGGCTCCGTACGTCATAATTGGACGTATGCAGGACTTGTATAGCAATAACTTATTTTGAATGGACAGGCGGCTATTTCTAGCCAAAAGGGGGTACAAACGGGCAAGTGAAGTCCTCGCCTTCTTACATGTTTCAGTAATGTGAGGTGTCCACGATAATTTTGAATCCAAGTACACGCCAAGGTACTTGTATCTAGATTGCCAGGGAATTGGCTCGTTGTTAAGAATTAAATTAGTGGAAGGGGTATGCTGGGGGGGGGGAAGTCACGGCGGCACACTTACCAACGTTGACTTTAATCCTCCACTTGGTTAACCATTGCGTCAGGATGTTTAAGTACTCTTGCAGTGTTTCGTGCACGACATATGTCTGTTTGTGATGTGCGATGAGGGCCGTGTCATCAGCATAAAGGCCAAGTGAGACACCGGGGGAACGTGGTAGGTCATTAACGTACAGGTTGAACAGTGTGGGCCCGACAAGGGAGCCCTGCGGGACCCCGCTGAGAATACTCCTGGGAGAGGAAAGAAGGTTAGATACTCGCACCACGAAACTACGCTCCGTTAGGTACGAGTGAAGAAGTTTGATGATATCAGGAGGGAAGGGGCGTTTGATAAGCTTGAATAACAACGAATTTTGATAAGAAAAGTTTCAAAAGCAGACGATATGCCATTTATTCATAGAAAACTACTTGACTTGGTTGACTGTAGTTGTGTTGTAGTTGTAACAGAAATCAGTTTTATAAGTGGAAATTCAGAATACATTGAAATAAAAATATATTGAACGATAAAATAAATTCTGGAATATTCTATTTCGTTTGTAGTATAATTCCCATTGCATTGTTAACTTTTATTTGTAAAATTGCCAATTTAAATATATATTATTTAAGTCAGCATAAGACATCGACATAGAAGTACAGCGTGGCCTATTTTACCCCAACGTCACATGAATTATTGTCTCAAATCATTTTGGTGTTTTACTAAAATGAACTTTTTTCAGTTTACCTTCATGGTGTCAACATATCCTGATTTATTAGCATTTATATGCATAGATAAGCCACTCCGGTATCCAAGAGGTTGAAAGCAACCGTTTTCTCCTGTGTCGTTGGATCGAGTCGCCCCTTTAAACAGGGATGGTTTCGTGTCCTAAAGGGTGTAATATGATAAGGCACCAATGGTGCACCGAGGCAACGTCATCTGACGTCAAAATGGTTCCCGATCCGACCGCTGTATGGGCGAATGCTTAGTTAATTAGCCTAACCATTAAAAACACAAACTGTTTTAATCATTTTCTATTGGAAAACTTTGATAATTTCATAAACGATGGTAGTAATATAGTCTATATCGAAACAATGTAATCTGTAACAACGCTATGGGTGTGTATGTATTGACAAAGTAAAACGAGTACACCCAACCCATCAACATAACCTGATCTTTTGCCATTATAAATACAATAAATAATTTTTAAGAAATATATATAACAGTTAAAAAAATGTAATGTTGGGAACAAATGCTCATAGACATTTTGTTTTCATTATGTTGCTCGTTAAGATAAATTTGGACCTCTGCAGTATGTAATATGCATGCATCAGAAAGCCGAATGGAGCCTCCCATTCCAGACATTTTTCTTCTGTTTCTTAATATTTAGTCAATTGTGATTAGTTAGTTATTTTTACTAGTTTAAAATACATTGCACAACTTTTAAACTTTAGTCAATCGTTTAACAAGAAATTAATCATTTTGATATCTTCTGAAACTTGCCCAATTTATATTAATCACAAAGACGCTTAAATACGTGAATAATGATATCTAAAGCAATCTATTTTTCTCTGCAAAATTAATCTTATTTACAGGCAAATCGTAAAAGTTTAAAAGACAAAAAAATATTTATTTTTGCTCATACTGCTTTTCCATGATTAATGTCATTTTAAATTCATTATTATCGTCACTGTTGGATTAAAAACGATGCTTCTGTACAGTTACAGAGATTAATGATTTAAATTGATACGTCTGGTGTTATCTAAGTGATGATTATGTTCATGTTGTTCTTGCAAGGTCGTGCAATTTATTAATATACTGTGACGTATTTGTAGGAAGGACATTTCATCATTGTGTTATATTTACTATGTTATAATAAGCAGATCATAAATAATTAATATGCTAAAGAATTTGAATAATAAATTTTATCTTTGAAAAATGTCATTTAAAAAATTAATATGTTCAATGCACTGTACAGTAAATGGCGATGAAACCTTCGGGTTTTTTAGTAATAAATATTTGTAAAGATTACTTTATTGTATTTCCTATTAAAACGTATACACGTTTATAAGGACCACAGCAGTTATGAAATGAAGGACCACATAAACCCATCATCACAGAATTCCAAAATGACTTTGAATAAAGCGATATCTCATTATATGTTTGTCTAGAGCTGAAGACCATCCCTTGTATTATAGACAATAATCTCTTATTGTTAAATACATAGTCAAACAAGCACAGAATTATGCTGTACTATTTTTTACAACAGTGGAAATACTTCTATTAAAATTAATCCATTGCGTTCTGATTTTCTAAATCCTAAGATTTGTTATTATAATAGCAAACACTTCATATATTACAAGAAAGAAATTACCCAATTGGATATCCGTTCACTTCCCGTGGATCCACTAGTTCCCGGTCGTTGCTAATTAGAATGAGGCTGGGGATAACATGATTACAGAAAACAAACAAAATATTAAATAGATCTTCTGGTAGAAGTATTTACTTCAAATTTAACAGCGATGCAATACATTATTTTAATATCTCCCACATTCGGCAACATTCTAAGCGCTCAGGATTACGGTATTGGGATTCTATCGTGTAATAAGTGTAATAAGGAGTTCCATGTAAGCAACCAAGTCTCAACTAGCCATGCGTTCTCTACCTGTTGTTACGGGTTGACTAGTTGAGAAATTTCTTTTCCGTATTCAACGGATAATTAGGTTGCTTCACCATACTGCCTTTCCGAAACTAATATGCAAAATTCATATTTTGATGAAGTACACATAAGAGATTAAAGATACATTTTTAGTTGCTAAGCAACACGATGTGTTTTGTTGAAATACAAGTTTTGGGAGATATCATCTACACAATATTATTTCTATAAAATCATATTAGTCTACTATATTCATATGAAATCATATTAGTCTACTATATTCATATAAAATCATACTACGAGTATATATCTACACACTATAATTTGTACCAATGAATGTGTCAAAAACTGTTGAACAGACAAATAAACGTACTTGCAATATGCATTTGAATCAAGTGATTTGACCGAATTTCATTTATCTCTATATTAAAAAAAAGTAGCTAGCGCCACAGCTACCAGAGCTGTTTAAACAAATTTCTCGTTTGTCAAATTTCTCTGCTTCATATCACAAAAATTATAGCATACACAAATATAACATTAGGTACAGTTATAGAAAGTGTTTGGAGAACATGCCGAAATGCCATGTTTTTTGATTAAAACTTTAGTTTAAGAGAGATTTAATGTCAAACTCAAAAGCAAAATATTCGAGCTGTGAGTTCGCGTCTTGGACAGACTAGCAATAGCAAGGCCACGAATTTTGGCAGGCATGTACCTACATAGTTGGATTTTTGCAGGACGGAGCTCTGTTTTGTTTAATTTAAATTTAGTTCACGAGTTATTTTACTTATTATGCACTTCTGAAATAAAAAATCTGATGTGGGCAGCACATGACTTTCTTTATATAATGCAATGAATTTACTACTTTTACAGTAAAAAAGAAATCTGATGTGGGCAACACATGACTTTCCTTATATAATGTAATTAATTTACTACTTTTACAGTAACAAAAAGCAGGTTTTTCTTATAGTAGATACCAATATTCTTTCCAAGATATTAAATTTTCGACAATTAGTCGTCATTTTTATCCATTTGGCGAGATTTTCGTTAATTTGGCAACATTTCAAAAAGTCACCAAGTTGGCGACATTCCGCCAAATTCGTCGCCAAAATCTCGCCAAGCGTTATGCACTAAAAATAAGTTATTCTTACAGCAGATAAATGACTATTGGCGTTCAAACACAAAAGTATTACTAAAAGTATATTTTTTCATGAATGGAATAAGCTAGTTCCACGAGAATGATGTAACCCAATTTATCGCCTGGTATTACATATGAAAAGTGAACATGTTTCTCAATAGGAATTTTTTATATGACTTTTTGATAATTTTTTTTTAAAAAATGACCAATATCTCGAGAACGGTTCATGTTAGCGTTCTAAAATTTATGTCAATCGTTTTCTAATGAAAAATTACATAAGAAATGTCTATTTGCTTAACTTTATTAGTGGTTTTGATTTTTTGACGATTTTTTCAAAATTTCATTCGAAAATTTAGGGGGGTTCTTAACATTCGATTGCATATAAAAGCAATAGGCTTCCAGTGTTTACGGATTGTGATTTTTGTACCAAATTTGGTTCGAATCGGTCCATTCGTTCGTCAGTTATCGTCTCCACAGTCTCACTGACACACACACACACATACTTTCACACACACACACATACACACACACAGACATCACTTCAAAAATGTTTGATTCGTGATCAGGGATGCTTGAAACGTGCTCTCCCGTCGAAAACTCGAATTCGAATTTTCGACCCCGTCACAATACTTTCCTTATACATTATGTATATAAGGAAAGTAATAGGTTATTCTTATAGTAGATTCTTATAGTAATATATTGTTTCCAACACATTAAATTTTCGCCAATTTGTCGTCATTTTCATTGATTTAGCGCCATTGTTTACCATTTGGTGAGATTTTCTTTAATTTGGCAACATTAAAAAAGTCACCAACTTGGCGACATTCTGCCAAATTCGTCCCAAAAATATCGCCGAGCGTTATGGACGGAGAAATAAGTTATTCTTATAGCCGATAAAGGACTATTGGCGTTCAAATACAAAAGTATTACTCAAAAGTATTACTACTTTGCTCGTGAATGGACCGAGCTAGATCCACAAGAATGATGTCACCCAATTTATCGCATGATATTGCATATAAAATGTGAACATGTTACTCAACAGTTAATATTTTGTTTAAATTTATGTGATTTTTGGATAAATGTATCTGAAAAATGTGCAATATCTCGAGAACGGTTCATGCTAGCGTTCTAAAATTTATGTCAATCGTTTTCTAAGGGAAACTTACATATAAAATGTCTATTTGAGTAACTTCATTAAAGGTTTTGATTTTTTAATAATTTTTCTAAAGTTTCACTCCAAAAAAAATTTTTTTTTTTTTTTTTTGGGGGGGGGGGGGGTCGTAACATTCGATTGTGTTTAAAAGCAATAGGCTTCCAATATTCACGGATTGTGCTTTTTGTATCAAATTTTATTCGAATCGCTCCATTCGTTCGTGAGATATCGTCTCCATAGACCCACTGACTCTCATCACACACACACACACACATACATACGCACACACACACAGACATCAACTCAAAAATGTTCGATTCGTGATCAGGGACACTTGAAACGTGCTCTCCCGTCGAAAAGTCGAGTTTGAATTTTCGACCTCGCCACAATACTTTCTTTAAACATTATACTATGTATATAAGGAAAGTAAAAATGTTCTTTCATATCGGCGAGTCCTCGAGATCTTCTGTCTCGTAATGCAAAAACTATAGCATACACCATAATGAAATTTGGTGCATCAGTACAGAAATAATAGAGGATAACTCTTACATAAGCCGTT
This sequence comes from Amaurobius ferox, assembly GCA_951213105.1. NCBI lineage: Eukaryota > Metazoa > Arthropoda > Arachnida > Araneae > Amaurobiidae > Amaurobius > Amaurobius ferox. The sequence continues at coordinate 32,338,758 of OX578144.1, read as the reverse complement.
TTACGATGTAAACTTTAGTTTGGCTTTAAATAGCTCGCGAGCGATGATCGGAGCGTGCTTCGTGTTTCTCTGCCTCGTACTGCAAAAACTATACAGTATACAAAAATAAAAAATCTTATGTGGGCAACACATGACTTTCCTTATATAATGTAATGAATTTATTACTTTTACAGTAAAATAAATAGGTTTCTCTTACAGTAGATACTAATATTCTTTCCAAGATATTGAATTTTCGACAATGAGTCGTCATTTTCATTGATTTAGTGTCATTTTTATCCTTTTGGGGAGATTTTCGTTAATTTGGCAACATTTCAAAAAGTCGCCAAGTTGCAAAATCTCGCCAAGCGTTATGGACGAAGAAATAAGTTATTCTTACAGCACATAAATTTCTATTGGCGTTCAAATACAAAAGTATTACTCAAAGTATCGTTTTTCATGAATGGAACGAGTTAAATCCGCGAGAATTATATCATCCAATTTATCACATGGTATATTACATATGAAAAGTGAACATGTTTCTCAATAGGAAATATATTTTTTTTTATTTTATATGACTTTCCGATATTTTTTTTAAAAATGTGTAATATCTCAAGAACGGTTCATGTTAGCGTTCTAAAATTTATATCAATCGTTTTCTAATGAAAAATTACATAAGAAATGTCTGTTTGCGTAACTTTATTAGTGGTTTTGATTTTTTGACGATTTTTTCAAAATTTCATTCGAAAATTTAGGGGGGTTCCGAACTTTCTATTGCGTATAAAAACAATAGGCTTCCAGTGTTTACGGATTGTGATAATTGTACCAAATTTGGTTCGAATCGGTCCATTCGTTTGTCAATTATCGTCTCCACAGACTCACTGACACACACACACATACTTTCACATCATCGTTTCAAAGGCTTCGTAACTCACAAAGAATTAAAAATATATTTTTTAATTTTTAAATGATCTATCATGCGACAGACATCGTCTCCACAGACTCACTGACACACACACACACACACACAGACATCACTTCAAAAATGTTTGATTCGTGATCAGGTATGTTTGAAACGTGCTCTCCCGTCGAAAACTGGAATTCGAATTTTCGACCCCGTCACAATACTTTCCTTATACATTATGTATATAAGGAAAGTAAAAATTGGTGCATTTGTAGAGAAATAATAGAAAAATATAGTAGAATAAACCTTGTTTGTGGATTAGAAAGTTGACTTGAAATAGTTTGCAAAGCGAGCTATGCGAGAGTAAGGGGCGAAGCCTCCATCCCCGCGAAGCTTGTTAAGGGGATTGGATAAAGTAACGAGCAAAGGACGGATCCATCTAATTGCATGCAAATATATGAAATTCAGTAAATTTCTAGAAAAATGACAGGGAAATACGCTGAAATAAACCGTTTTTCAATTAAATTTTAATTTGGCTGAAGAAGCTCGCAAAGCGACCTCAGCCAGCGCCGAGAATTAACATTCCCTGACTCGTACCGCGAAGCCTACAGCATACAAAAATATGAAGTTTGGTACATTTATAGAAAAATAATACGGAGACATGGTGAAATAGGCCGTTTTTCTATTTGAACATTAGTTTGGCTTAAAATAGCTCGCTAAGCAATCTCAGCGAGCGCCAGCAAGTGTGAGGAGAAGTCTCCCGACTAGCAAAATCAGTTTCGAGGATTGGCGAAGCGTAGCGAGCAGGGATTGGAATCCCCTATCATTTTAAAATTACATGAGAGTCACACTCATAATTCAATTATGTGAATTGTTACTTTCATTTAACTTAATAGATTATTTTTGTAGAAACCGCTTTCCTAAAATATTCACCCCTTTCTAAAACCAGATAAAATGACATTCTCAGTAAAAGCTTGAAAAACAAAGTGTCACACTTGAAACAGTCAATAACTAGTGCAAATTGAAGTCATAAAAGCGTAAATTAAATTATAATAAAAAAACCGAAAATTGGAACCAAAATGTTGTTTGCGAAATTGGGTACGTTGTCCAGTTGCTGACCCGTTGCCCAGTAAAAAGTTGAGGGTAAATCAAAAATCCAGCTCCGTTAGATTTTGTCTCGTGGGCGATGCAATATGTCCGCCAATCCGGTGGTCAAGCGGTCAGGGGCATGCGTTTCCGTCTGATCGCTGGATTGCCGGGTTGTGAGTTCGAATCCCGCTTTTGGCATGGATGTTGTCATGTCGAGGCCAAGTCAGACTTCCAAACTTCGGGGGGGCTCTATAAACGTGAAGCTGCAAATCTCCTCCCCTTCGCCATGGGACACCTTGGGGGATCTTATGAACGTGGTGCGTAGGCGCCCCTTCTGATCGCTGGAATGCCGGGTTGTGGGTTCGAATCCCGCTTCTGGCATGGATGTTGTCATGTCGAGGCCAAGTCAGACTTCCAACCTTCGAGGGGCCTCTATAAAAGTGAAGCTGCAAATCTCCTCCCCATCGCCATGGGACACCCTGGGTGATCTTATGGACGTGGTGCGTAGGCGCCCCTTCTGATCGCTGGATTGCCGGGTTGTGAGTTCGAATCCCGCTTCTGGCATGGATGTTGTCATGTCGAGGCCAAGTCAGACTTCCAACCTTCGGGGGGGCCTCTATAAAAGTGAAGCTGTAAATCTCCTCCCCTTCGCCATGGGACAACCTGGGTGATCTTATGGACGTGGTGCGTAGGCGCCCCTTCTGATCGCTGGATTGCCGGGTTGTGAGTTCGAATCCCGCTTCTGGCATGGATGTTGTCATGTCGAGGCCAAGTCAGACTTCCAACCTTCAGGGGAGCCTCTATAAAAGTGAAGCTGCAAATCTCCTCCCCTTCGCCATGGGACACCCTGGGTGATCTTATGGACGTGGTGCGTAGGCGCCCCTTCTGATCGCTGGATTGCCGGGTTGTGAGTTCGAATCCCGCTTCTGGCATGGATGTTGTCATGTCGAGGCCAAGTCAGCCTTCCAACCTTCGGGGGGGCCTCTATAAAAGTGAAGCTGCAAATCTCCTCCCCTTCGCCATGGGACAACCTGGGTGATCTTATGGACGTGGTGCGTAGGCGCCCCTTCTGATCGCTGGATTGCCGGGTTGTGAGTTCGAATCCCGCTTCTGGCATGGATGTTGTCATGTCGAGGCCAAGTCAGACTTCCAACCTTCGGGGGGGCCTCTATAAAAGTGAAGCTGTAAATCTCCTCCCCTTCGCCATGGGACAACCTGGGTGATCTTATGGACGTGGTGCGTAGGCGCCCCTTCTGATCGCTGGATTGCCGGGTTGTGAGTTCGAATCCCGCTTCTGGCATGGATGTTGTCATGTCGAGGCCAAGTCAGACTTCCAACCTTCAGGGGAACCTCTATAAAAGTGAAGCTGCAAATCTCCTCCCCTTCGCCATGGGACACCCTGGGTGATCTTATGGACGTGGTGCGTAGGCGCCCCTTCTGATCGCTGGATTGCCGGGTTGTGAGTTCGAATCCCGCTTCTGGCATGGATGTTGTCATGTCGAGGCCAAGTCAGACTTCCAACCTTCGGGGGGGCCTCTATAAAAGTGAAGCTGCAAATCTCCTCCCCTTCGCCATGGGACACCCTGGGTGATCTTATGGACGTGGTGCGTAGGCGCCCCTTCTGATCGCTGGATTGCCGGGTTGTGAGTTCGAATCCCGCTTCTGGCATGGATGTTGTCATGTCGAGGCCAAATCAGACTTCCAACCTTCGGGGGGGCCTCTATAAAAGTGAAGCTGCAAATTTCTTCCCCTTCGCCATGGGACACCCTGGGGGATCTTATGGACGTTGTGCGTAGGCGCCCCTTCTGATCGCTGGATTGCCGGGTTGTGGGTTCGAATCCCCACGGGGAACCACGGGGGAATTAATTCACACACACAATAAGTCCCCGGCCACACAAATAGCTACAGCAAGCCTTCGGGTCTGTCGTGTGGTCGGAGTTTTTCACACACGCAATAAGTCCGCAAATATACAGCTTGTTTGAACATCGATTAGCTTTTAGAGGTTCTGGAAAACCTTTATGTGAACCCCAATTTTCTGAAACCGGGGGGGGGGGGAAACATTCGACACTGTTATGTTCTGTCTCATGATCGATATGAAAGATGTGTAAAATTTTTGTCATCTTGTTCACAAAAGGTCTAGAAAGATAAAAGCGTGCTTTACAATCATTATATAAATACAAAATATATATTATTTAACTTTCTATAAGCAAAGTTTTGCAAACATTTTATGAGAAATGCTTAAATATAGAACGGAATTTAAGTATTAGGACGTAAGTGGCAGGTTGAAAAGTTAATATACTGCAATATGGCTTGTCATCCATTGTCCACTGTTTAATATTTCATCGCGAAGCTAATAAACTATTTTTTATTGTTTTCTGATAAAGACTGCAATTTTTTTCTTTCTTCGTATGAAGTATCAAGATACAAGTTGTCAGAATGATATATATTTTTAGAAACCTTAGCTTATATGAAATATAGCTTTTAGTTGGAAGATAAACGCACCCTTTCTGTTTTATTTGATATTATTTTGGGATATACAATATTTTACATTGTCAAATTATGCAAGTTTCAATGCGTGTTAATGGCTGTGCGCCTTATTTTAATTGAACGTTAAGTTAGAAAAATGCATCTACTCAGTCGTACATGTAACACTTGATTACATATATACATGCTTAAAATACATATTTTCTATTAGAAAATTGCATTTGTTCCACTGTAAATTGTTTTTTGTATATACTAAATCTTATTTTAAATAGTTCAATATTTTTTAGAAAAATTAATTGCTTTTGAGTTTTATGAAAATGGGAAATAATATTGCATTTAATTAATGTAATAAATATAATAGCTTAAATGAAACGTTTAGTGTGTGGTTCTATAACCCAGAAAGGAACAATAATGTATTATATTTATAAAGAGCGTTTATGCTTGTAGTTCTGCTGGAGGAAAAGTTATTAATGGTATATTTAGTTAATTTTACGTACACATACAAAGGAATTACACGACTGCCTACAAAGGGATTACACGACTGCCTACAAAGGAATTACACGACTGCCTACAAAGGAATTACACGACTGCGTACATACAGAGCAATGTCCATCTGTCTGTATGTCTCTGGTCAATTTCTTGTGTAAACAATAGTTGCCACAAATGGTAATAGATTTTCATAAAACTCTATATCCGATTTTGTCCGAAAAATGTTGAACTAGATAGACTTTTTTGAAATTCGAATGAAAACTTGGCTCAATGATCACAAAACTTAACAGCTCCAATCATTGTAGTGAACAATAACCACGATGCAATTTTCGTGTCCGGGGTGTCATTAGCACCCCTATGCGGGATAAATTACTACATTGTCAAACTCAGTATCAATTGAAAAACCTTCATCAAGCCCTTAAAAAATATGGATAACTTGCTATAATTGTGATCAGTTGGTTCCAACGATGCAGATTTTTTTAAATTTTCCTTGTAAAATGTGAATAAAGAAAAATCTACAATCTACTTAAAATTGAATTCGGCTCTGAGAAAGTTGAGTTGTGCCACAGCCAAGTTAATTTTTTTCGGATGAGAAGATATTCAACCGTATTCATGGAAAATATAGAAAACTCGTGAGCATTTCCAACTGGTTAGTGTATGAATTTAAAAACAAATTTTATTGGTAATGCTAGAAAAACACATTTTTTTTTAATCTTGATTAAATCTGGATTTAATCTCTCAATGTCTTAATTAAATCTTGATTAATCTTGATTTTTTTAATTTAAATTATTTTATTTACTCCAAGTCTCATTGAAGAGAACATTTTTTATCTTTTCAATGGTGTTTAGATGTAAACTCTGCGACTATATTTTCGATTCCAAAGAAACTGGATTGTCATCAGATCCCTCAAAATGGCTCTTCATACACAAACTCAAAAACTGATTCGAATAAAAAATTAGCTCCTAATGATCTCAAAGACCTAACCTGAACTATCATTGTACCAAATTTTGTAGTTTGGGGTAACTTAGATTTTCCACTACATAATTACTGCCTGCAATGAACATTTTTTATCGCCTTTAATTTATGTATAATCGCTTTTACTGTAAAGGAGATTCGAACAACAGTATTTTTACTACTGCCATTCTTCCTGATTAAAAAAAATATATATTACATGCATTCTATAGTAATCTCAATGAAATATTGAATAAAATTTTTGCATTTTTACTAAATTCTTGCTTCGTAAAAATGAGCTGAAATATTTATAAAAGTTTGGAATTTTACTAAATCTAACCTTCCGGTGCTCTTTTAAATCTATAAAGAACTTCTAACGAATTCTTTTATTAGTAACAACAATTTTACATGCTTCCTTATAGCATTCACTGCATGCAAAACTTACAAGTTTAAAAACTTTTTTCCCTTAGATTATTTACAGCAGATAAAGGCGTTCACAATAAAAAATGCATACATTGTTTGAATTCTTTCGGTAAACTATTTCTTCATGATTCACCGCAAAGATATTCTAAAGAAGAATTCTTTGATGATGCGAACAAAGGAAAAGTACTTCAAATAAGTTGAAACTGACGCACAGAAAAATATCTTTTCATACCTGATGAACTTAAGTATATTGGGTTCAGTTATGTCAATTACGTTAGCATTACATTTTTTAGAATTTTTTTAACAATCGCTACCCAATTATTAAACACTATTAGTTTAGTAGTGTTTTTTGAATTTAGTACGCTGGCGTGCAAAACTTAATGAACACTTTTATTTTTAAAGGTCACAACCTAAAATTAAACGAAATGAGCACTAGCGATTTACATAACGAGGGACATTCAGCAGGAATCTAGTATATATTAAAATTTTCGAATCGTTCGAGGGATAATATCATTGATGTGCAACGATAAAAGTAAGACCTACAGGCTGGCGCAGCAGCGCCATCTTGACACACAGTTAAAGCCATTGTAGTGCATGGCGAAAAGAAAGCTACTTCTTCGTCCTTTCTCTGGCTTTCGAGATAATCAAAACAGTCTAGATTACTTTCTTGAATGATTGGTACATTTTTTTGAAAAACATAAACACCTATTACTTTCCTTATATACATAATGTATAAGGAAAGTATTGTGACGGGGTCGAAAATTCGAATTTGAGTTTTCGACGGGAGAGCACATTTCAAGCATCCCTGATCACGAATCAAACATTTTTGAAGTGATGTCTGTGGTCTGTGTGTGTATATGTGTGTGTGTGTGTGTGTGTGTGTGTGTGTGTGTGTGAAAGTATGTATGTGTGTGTGTGTGTCAGTGAGTCTGTAGAGACGATAACTGACGAACGAATGGACCGATTCGAACGAAATTTGGTACAAAAATCACAATCAATAAACACTGGACGCCTATTGTTTTTATACGCAATCGAATGTTCAGAACCCCGCTGAAGTTTCGAGTGAAAAATCGTCAAAAAAACAAAACCACAAACAAAGTTACGCAAATAGACATTTCTTATGTAATTTTTCATTAGAAAACGATTGACATAAATTTTGGAACGCTAACATGAACCGTTCTCGAGATATTGCACATTTTTCAAAAACATTATCAAAAAGTTATATAATATAAAAAAATATATATTTCCTATTGAGAATCATGTTCACTTTTCATATGTAATAGCATGCGATAAATTGGGTGACATCATTCTCGTGGATCTAGCTCGTTCCATTCATGAAAAACATACTTTGAGTTATATTTTTGTATTTCAACGCCAATAGTCATTTATCTGCTGTAAGAATAACCTATTTCTCCCTCTATAACGCTTGGCGAGATTTTGGCGACGAGTTTGGAGGAATGTCGCCAACTTGGCGACATTTTTAATTGGTGCCAAATTAACAAACATCTCGCCAAATGGATAAAAATGACGCTAAATCAATGAAAATGACGACTAATTGAAGAAAATTCAATATCTTGGAAAGAATATAAGTATCTACTATAAAAATAACATTCTTTTAACTGCATTATATAAGGAAAGTCTTGTGTTGCCCACATCAGATTTTTTATAGCTAAATTGAGTATCAAATATCAGCCATGTAACATGCACGGGACATTGAAAACATTGAAATAGCACAGACAGACAATAACTGAGTGCTCGGTTGGAGTCAAAATGGGGATTGCGTCAGCCTGTGTATGTGGGAGTCTTAGATAAGAAGACACGGCAGTGTCTCCGCACATGTTGTACGGTGAGCACGGGTGTTGCAGAATTTCGGTCAGGTTTGAGAAAGATATGGCCACTAGGAACCATTTAAATGATTTTGCACTTGGTAAAGTCTTTGGAAAGCTGGAGGAAGAACGAAGTCTGAGGAGTGTAGCCTCTGGGTTCAATGTCAACTCTTATATCTTCCCGTGGGTGTGGATGGCGTTCTGAATGACAAGAACAGCTGCAGGTAAAGCTGTTGGTTGTGGGCTGTTAGAAACAATGTCGATCTTCGGTTCCTTAAGTTTTGTACACCAGAACAGTATGTCTATGTGTTCATTTATTCCTTTCTTATACTATTGAATTAGTATGGAGAGAGTATTGTTTTCATGAAAATCTTTAATTTCGGGATTTTAATGCCAGTATTAGGTTTTAGGACCTCCTGTACACGTTTTGACTATTTTAGAGTACAGTCTCATATGTGGTTGATTTCCTGTGTACACGTTAGCTACCATAATTATCAATGGGTTTTGGCAAAACTTTATATGCGACTCTGTTATAAAAAAATCCAAAACTAGATATCATTTTTTGAAATTCGATTGAAAATTTTCGAAAATTTATGTTTTCTTAACATGGCAGCATAGGGTAGAATTTGACATAATTGTGTTGTAAAAGAGGTTTTCATAGCACAAAAGTCGCGAAACTTAACATTTTCAACCATTGTAGTGAAAAATATTCTCAATATAAATTTTGTGTTCTTGACGTCATTAGCCCCCTCGGAAGGAAGGGAGCCATCGCGTTAACCCTCCCCCCCCCCACACACAGAGTACATTGTTAAACGTTGTATCAATCCAAATATTTTTTCAAGCCCTTTAAAATGCAAGGGCAGTAATGAAATAATCGTAATCATTTGGGCCAACGATACATATTTTTAAATGTTTTTCTTTTCGAAATTTGGGAAAAAAGTCATAAACTACTTTAAAGATTCTGATATAAGAAAGTCAATTCGAGCTACACTCTAGTTAAGGTTTCATTAATAAGTCATTGGCTGTTTAAGTCGCAAGAGATATTCATAATACTAGTATTTAATAATTACATATCCATTACATGCTAGTATTTAACCATTACATTCACCATTATCATAATACTAGTATTTTCCAATTACCATGCGAAAGATATGGAAACTAACACTAAAGTTGCAGCCTTTTTTTTTAAAGTTCAATTCTACATAAGAGTGTATAGCACTTAGAGTCGAAAATAGGATACTTAAGTGAAATCCGTCTCAATCTTGATCTATGGTCTAAACTACAAGTGTGCGAAGTTTCCACCTTGAAGGTCACTAAGAGGCTGGTTTGGAAAAAAAAATCCACATTTTCCCCCCTCCCCAGTGAGAAGAAGATCCCTACATCGTGAATTTTTTGTCATATTGTTGATTTTAAACGAGTATTCGACATTATTTAATTGTCATTCAATTTTCGGTATGTTTTATGATACGCAAAACATCGCTTCTTTGAAAGTTTAGAAATCATTTTCTATACAATGTCAAATACATTTTGTCTTTCTTTATATAAATTAACTTGAGATTTATTTGCTAAAGAGCACATGAAATAATACTGCTAAGAAATTGCATATCTATATAAATAAAATTGAAAATATGTTTGTCTATCTGTCTGTCTGCCTGTCAATATGTCTGTCCGTCTGTCTGTCTGCTTGTCCCATCATCACGGGAGCACGGCTGGACAGAATTTGATGAAATTTTGTGGGTAGCCTGGAAATAGCCCCACTTCAAATTTAGACCATGGTTGGACTTTCTACGACCAGTAGTTCTCGAGATAAGTGAAAACCAAAATTTTGTTTGTCTCATCATCACGGGAAAACGACTGAACCGAATTCAATGAAATTTTGTGGATAGCCTTGAAATAGCCCTCCATAAATTTAGCCTACGTTGACTTTCGAAGATCAGGGGTTGTTTAGATATTAATGAAAAACGAAACATTTTCCTAGGAGTTCTACTCTCTAACTCTGTGGTTTATCTATCCAAACGAAAAGGTTGAAAATCGTTTGAAAGTGAATTAAAATTTTATCTCTGAGTTTTGTGCGTGATTTTTTTCGCTAATTAGTCACTATCTGAAAACATGACTGAAACTGTCTGAAAATATGAATTGTTTGAAACATGAATTTAAATGGAAAATCTATCTCCATGGTTTATTTTCCACAAGCTTTTACTCAACAATGTAAAGAATAAAGAAATCAAAATAGTTATTTAATTTCGCAGTTTATGAGGAAGATTCTATTTTATATCATGCTGCCCAGAAACACAATTAAATTAAATATGTCTGTTAATTTTAGTTATTATTTTTTCGATTTGAATAGTATATAAATGGATATTAAAATATATTTCAGAAAAGAACGATTTGATTTGTCTTTTAATTATATTAATTGCGGACTGCGTACATCACTTTCATTTATTTTGGCAAAGCGATTTTAAGCTTATATATTGTGTTTAGCTAATAAACTCATATATTGTGTTTACCCAATAAATTAATTTATCCGATAGTTGAAAAAGAAAAAGTGTAGTAGAACGGGTATATCTTCTAATACAAATTTAGTTTTATCATTTAGTATATACAAACGGAATCAGGATGTTTTCTTTTTCAGATCTATAAACTCAGAGCTACGAATTTGGCGGAATATCGCTAACTTGGCAACTTTTCTTAAATTTTGCCAAATTGACAGAAATGTCGCTAAATCGATAAAAACGAGGCAAATCAATGAAATTAAATTTGTTTTTTAGAAGAGAGTACTGAAATGATGTTTCGGTAGCATTTGTCGGTCAGCCCATCCATCCTACTTAGTAACTTATTTAGCGAATTTTTAAAATGTCACCAAATTGACAAAAATGTTTGTAAATCCCTAAAAATATAATGACTTCGATAAAATTGAGAATAAGAAATAAAATTAATTGTGTTTTGTTAAGGGATAGTATTGTGATTATGTTTCGTCAATTTGTCGCAAAATGGGACTATTAGTTCTATAGCCCTACTTCGCGAAAAATTTGTCGATTTTTTAAATGATTACTAAATTGACGAAAATGTCAAACCTTCCATGGAGATAGCATTCAAACTCTATGATTTCCATCAATTTATTGGAAGCAAATGATATATATCATGTCGTTTAGCAACGGATGTATATCCCATGTGTTATTTTTTTAAAATCTTTTCGATTTTTTTAAAATCTTTTCCGACTTGAATAATATAGATATGTATTTAAAAACTATGATGTGCACAGCACATGAATTTCTTTATATAATGCAATGAATTTATTACTTTTACAGTAAAAGAATAGATTATTTTTATAGTAGATATTTGTATTCTTTCCAAGATATTGAATTTTCGTCAATGACTCTTCATTTTCCATGTCTTCATCATCAATGAGTCGTCATTGATTTAGAGTCATTTTTATCCATTTAGCGAGTTTTTCGTTAATTTAGCAGCAATTAAAAGGTCGCCAAGTTGGCGGCATTCCACCAAATTCGTCGCCAAAATCTCGCCAAGCGTTATGGACGAAGAAATAAGTTATTATTACAGCAGATAAATGACTATTAGCCTTCAAATACAAAAGCATTACTCAAAGTATATTTTTTCATGAATGGAATGAGCAAGATCCACGAGAATGATGTCACCCATTATCGCATGGTATTACATATAAAAAGTAAACATGTTTCTCAATAGGAAATATATATATTTTTATTTTATATGACTTTTTGATAATTTTCTTGAAAAATGTACAATATCTCGAGAACGGTTCATGTTAGCGTTCTAAAATTTATACCAAACGTTTTCTAATGAAAAATTACATAAGAAATGTCTATTATCGTACCTTTATTAGCGGTTTAGATTTTTTGACGATTTTTTCAAAATTTCACTCGAACATTTAGGGGAGTTTTGAACATTCGATTGCCTATAAAAACAATAGGCTTCCAGTGTCTACGGATTGTGATTTTTGTATCAAATTTCGTTTGAATCGGTCCATTCTTTCGTCAGTTATCGCCTCCACAGTCGCACAGAGACTCAGTTATTGTCTCCACACACACACACACACACACACAGACATCACTTCAAAAATGTTTGATTCATGATCAGGGATGCTTGAAACGTGCTCTCCTGTCGAAAACTCGAATCTGAGTTTTTTCGACCCCGTCACAGTACTTTCCTTATACATTATGTATATAAGGAAAGTAATAAATTTCATTGACATTGCATTTTTGACTGGATATTATCAATTACGATTTTAAGGTTTAAACATTATAATTGTTGATATTTTCGGGGATTATTTATTCAGGGATTATTGATATTTTCAAGTTATTATGCAATTGCGTTATTATGACAAAAAATGTTTAAACTCATTGTACGTTGTGCGAGTAATCGTCTACAAATGCACGGGTATATCTTCTAATCTACGAGAATATAAGTAGTACAGGTATATTGGCATATATTTTGATATACATTGACATATATTTTGATATACATAGACATATATTTTGATATACATTGGCATATATTGGAGTCAATTACGACCTTCTGGTATAAAGATTACGGTGATTATTGATATTTTCAATTTATTGCGCCATCTGTTTTATTTGGACAAAGGTTTTTGAGACTCATATTGTTATACGGGTAAACTTCTACTAACACACTGGCATATATTCTAATCTGCGACAATATAAGTAGTATGGGGATATATATATATATATATATATATATATATATATATATATATATATATATATATATATATATATATATATATATATATATAATATATATATATAATATATATATATATAATATATATATATATATATATATATATATAATATATATATATATATATATATATTAATGTCATATAAAAGATACGAATATAAGATTTAAAATTAACGAGACAAGTAGGCGCAATGCTGCTCTAAATTGTCTAGTATAATAAAGGAGAAAAATTCTACAAAGAAATCTCAAAAAGGGGGGGGGGTGGAGAAAAGCCAACAGGGAAATTTGAAAAGGCCTAGGGGGGTGGTGACCCCTAGTTCCCCGGTTAAAAGTCGACTTTTATTCCATAGGAAACACTCCCGGAGCCGAAAAATACCTGAGGCCAATCTCCGTACAAACGTCAAAGCAAAAGACGCACAAAACAGTCCGAACAAGGAACAAATGGACTCCATTACGAAGTTGTAAAAGCAAGGGTATACATACAAAGTCAGAATTCAGAGTGACAACACACCAGAAAAGTAAAACGGCCAACTGAAATCCCTCAGTCAAAAGAGAGAAGGGAGTAGAGTGTATATGACTAACACCATCGTTGCCATTTATAACCCAAAACTAAACGTTTGCCAAAATCATTTTCGAATGCGTTGACTGTTTTATTATGATAGGTATTATAAATATGTCTGAGGAATCCAAGGGGATAGTCTTGTTTGATAGCCTCCTTGATAAATATAACATCACTTTTTATACGGTCTTTTTTATAAGTATGCAAGCGGGCGTTCCGTATAAAGTGATTCATTACGATATTACGAAAAACTTTCTGACTTAAATTAGACCTCCAATTGATAATATAATTCACTTTAATCTTGAAATGTCGTCTTTTATCATAAAGTATCGTATATAAGGGTTCATCTTCAGCGAAGTGAATGATAATATCCAAGTAATTAATTTCATCGGCATAATCTGCAGGAGTTTCAATTAAATCCAATTGTGCAGGGTAAAAGTCGAAGTTAAATTTAATATTGGTTTTTTGATGTGCCACAAGTATATCATCCACAAAACGGAAATACGGCAATTCGTTTAATATATGTGTGCCTTTTTCATAGTGATGGAGGTATAGATCTGCCATCATCGAGGAGCAGCCTCCCCCCATAGGTATACCTTTTACTTGCCTATAATAATTCAAACCATTGAATAAGACATTTTCAAAAAGCACAATATCCAAGATAGCCTTGAATTTGTGTAAAGCTATGTATTTATGTAGGTGATATTGACTATGGATTTCTATCATAATATCATATAGATCTTTCAGATCTATGTTATTAAAGAGATCTTTAAAGTCATAAGACTTGTAAATCAGGTTTGTGGGATGTTTGTTCAAATACTTTATTATATCTCCACTATTTTTAATCATTACTGAACCACCTTGCATAATTTGAGTCATAATAGGTTTTAAAAGTGTAATAAGTTTCGTATTTGCTGTAGTAGTATAAGCTTTATAGGCTACCGTTACTGGTCGAAATTTTACCGGTGTTTTGTGTAGTTTTGGTATCAATACCAAGTACGGATATCGAATATGATTGATGTTGATACCTATGCGTTTATGTAAAGCCCTTATTTTATTTTCGATTTCCCTTCGTTTTGATTTCAACAAAACATACATGTCTTCGTTATTATAACTGATATGGAGTTGATCGATGTAATATTTCATACAAGTAAAGGTAAAATTCGATGTAACCTTATCGGTATACGTAATTGCGAATATTTTCCATACATTTTCCAGTATGTGTCTATTCATTGTGTGACGTTCATCTTGTCCACTAGAATGATGATAATACAAATAAAAATTCTCCATAGTGTGATCGCGCCATTCATTAAAAGATGATAAAGGCATGCTGTAACGTACTGCCATTTTATATATGAAATCACTCAATTCATGACTAAATTTCATGTCTATACCTTTAAAATCCTGCATACGAAATTTTGTTCCCAATTTCAATGCATCCTTAAGGTCATTATTGGTGATTATGTCCAAATTACCAGTTATAATATGACCGTGATCGTGATCAACAAAGAGGCTAGAAGCACATTGACAGGTCGGATTATCGTAAAGGTTCAGATTTTTACCAATATGATTATAGTTAAAAACTTTACGTCCTAAAGGAACAACATATCGATGAGTGATAGTGATCTTCGTATAAGAAATGGGAAAACAATGAGCCTGACCCTCAAATATTCGATTAAAAGGTATATCATCAAAATTCTTATTACTAAAGGTTGTAATAAAGAATTCCTTATTAACAGGTTTTTTCTCTTCATAACTCAAATTAATGTTAAATCGTGATGCTCTTAATTTAATCAAATCCAAAAATATAGCATATTTATTGGTTTTATTGTCAGATTGATTTTGCCTTGTATCTTCATAATGTTTAACACTATAGTGCGACCAGATACGTCTTACATATCGTTTACGAATGCCAAAAACGGCATTTTTAATCCAATTAGTACTTATTTCTTCCATATTGTAAATTTGTTCTATTAAAACATCTAATTTTTGGAGAGTATTAATGTTTTGTGCGTCTTTTGCTTTGACGTTTGTACGGAGATTGGCCTCAGGTATTTTTCGGCTCCGGGAGTGTTTCCTATGGAATAAAAGTCGACTTTTAACCGGGGAACTAGGGGTCACCACCCCCCTAGGCCTTTTCAAATTTCCCTGTTGGCTTTTCTCCACCCCCCCCCCTTTTTGAGATTTCTTTGTAGAATTTTTCTCCTTTATTATATATATATATATATATAATATATATATATATATATATATATATATATATATATTAAAAAAAAAAAAAAAAAAAAAAAAAAATCCTGCCAATGAGTCATCAATTGAAATAAGGCATTTTGGCGTACATGGTGTTGAAGCCATGCAGGTCGCTATTATGGATATAGTAGTAGACTTGAAAGATCGCCTTTGGTGGGAAAATTATTATATACAAAAACATAATACTATTTATCCATATGGATTAAATTCCATGTTATATAACGTGAAATACAACTTTGAATATATACAAAATCCTGTTTCTTCAGTTGTAATAGAGAATTATGACAATACAGTGAGAAATGGTATTTCTAGACGTCATAAAAGGGCTGGAAGAAAGATAAAGCTGAAACTTAATGATTCTATTCCTGAGCTCGTGACTTTTGTAAAAAATATTACAGAAATGAACGATGTTCCACATTCATGGATTAAAAACTTCACTTATGGTATTAGAAAACGTTATCTTGTGGATCTGTGGAAATACTGTTCAGAAGTTGATTTTAAACAACGTTTCGTGAATGATTCACCACTTCCTGCTATTTTTATTGATCTTATAAAATTACGTGCCAAAAGATTAAATATTTCTTTACAGGATAATTAAACTATTAAAGTAAATCAAGAATATCTAATAATTACATACAAAAATAAAAAATTCGATAATGTAAATTTTTCAAATATTTTAAGTAAAAATCAATTTAAATTACCATTCAATATTAATATAAAAATTGCATATAAATATGCTAAACCTCTTTGTAGAAGCCTTTTTAATTATAATACTGTATGCAGATGTATTAGAGATAACGTTATTGAATGTGATTGTCAGCGGTATACACCTTATGTTAACGAAAAATTTGGTCACGTAATCACAGGAGACTTGGAAATACTGTCCGGATCAATACTTAAACCGATATTTGAACTTGGTACTAAATACAGAATGCATGACTATCGATCGATAGACAAATCTTTTGAAACTAATATCAATGCATTTGTTTATAAAATGGCAGTGAAATACAGTATCCCTATTGAAACCTTCGAAGAATGGAGTTGTGCTATTCGGAAGGCATTTAAGTTAAAATATCATAGTACAGTAACCCCTACTATAATACATAGATATAGCAAAGATGCATTGTCATCTTTACACAAAAAATTTGTAATAACATACGTCGACAAGGTAACGACAAATTATGCATTTACTTGTGTTTTACTTTATAAACAGTTATTATACAAAAGTTATCACGATCCATGCGTATACCTACCTTTACAGCAATCTAAGTCAGAAATTGAGAATCGCATTAAATCAAAATACATTAAATTGGGATACAGAATGGGGCAAATCCGTTTTCCGTATATTACTTTAATACCTAAACTTCATAAAGATCCTGTTAAATTTCGTCCCATTACTAATGGTTTTCAATCATATTTGACAACAGCTAACAAAAAACTCTTATCTATTTTAAAAATAGTAATGATTAAGATTAAAAATAAAGGTGCATATTTTATTAGTAATAGTATAGAAGCTATTAAAAAAATAAATGTAATTAATCAAAATTTGTATTATAGAAGTTTTGATTTTAATGATTTGTTTTCAAATATAAACATCAAGGACTTATACCTTATTGTCATGGAGATATACGAAAAATACAATCTGCAGTCGATTATTGACAAATATAAATTTAAAACATTGGTGGAAATGGTTTTATTCGAAACTGTACTGTTTGATGGTACATCTTATTTTAAACAATTACATGGTATACCCATGGGGGGTGGTTGTTCATCAATACTTGCTGATATATATCTGAATAAATATGAAAATGGAACACATATATTAAACGAAATTCTGTACATTCGCTACGTTGATGACATTTTGGTAGCGTATCCATGTGAAGAATATCAGATGGATTTTACTTTCTATCCACAACATTTAAAGCTTACTGAAACTCCATATAATGTCAACAAAAGTCTTAATTTTCTAGATATAACGATATACAAGCAACCAGGAGGTTCTACTGGTTTCTGTTTGTACGATAAACGCAACGACTTCCACTTCAAAATCAATTATATCATAAACTGGAACTCGTGTATGCACAAAAATATTTTTAGAAATATTATACTGGGACAATTAATACGTAGTCAAAGAATAAACAGTAAAATGGAAGATCGATATTTATGCGATTATCGTTTCATACAAAACACCATCTCACAGGGTTTTCCCAGGAATTTTTTAAGTGACATTATCTACAAATTTTATAAAATAACTGTAACCGATAGTTACCGTTTATATTTAAATAAAACTGATGGCAATATACATACTGGATTGTCACAGGTAAAGCGTGTGATAGCTGATATGGGACCTCTTGAATAGGGTATAATGTATAATACGTTATGGAAAATTTGCATCGTCTTGTATGACACAATATTGGATGTACATCTGCATGTAATATGCTATTGTTTGTCATTAAGGTATATGGTTTTAGAAATAGACTTTGTTATTATTGTTATATTATGTGTCAATATTTAAAGTCTTCTTTAAGTAGAAGCTATGTAATTTTGATAATTTATATTTGTGAACATGTTTCAAACATTATTCATACACTTTTTAAACATATTTCAAACATTTACTGTAGATGAATTTCGATAGGGCTGGATCTTGACAATTATATCTTATATTTGTTTGTGTATGGTGTATATTTACATCTTACAATTTGATACATTCGTATTCCTTTTTGCAATATACCGGCTCTCCGGGAGTGTTGTCGCGACGCAAAGCATGCTTTAACCGGGGTGAGGGGGTCACAACTCCCCCCGGCCATCTTTTGGTATATTGTTTCCATCCATACCTCTTTTCTTTTTGAAAATATATATATATATATATATATATATATAATATATATATATATATATATATATATATATATATATATATATATATATATATATATATATATATATTCCCATATAATTTTAGTGCTTTCATTCTGGCATATATAGGAGTCAATTACGGGTTTATTGATCCTTTCAATTTATACAGGTAATGTACTAATACAGATTATATATTCGGGTATTCGCGTATATAAGTTGTACGGATCCCATGCAATTTTAATGTTTTCATTTTGCATATATTGTTTCAATTCCTTTTATTTATTTTTTTGTAAATTTGGTTTCAGAAGATGCCAGGATGTTTTATTCTTCAGATCTACCCGTAAAGATAATTTTGTATAGCGAGAATAGAGATTCGTAAACTTCTTTTTAGGAGCATTGTATTAAATTTTTAACAGAATATTTTGATTAAAAATGTCATTTAGTATACTACAGGAATTTGCAG
Organism: Amaurobius ferox; assembly: GCA_951213105.1. Taxonomy (NCBI): domain Eukaryota; kingdom Metazoa; phylum Arthropoda; class Arachnida; order Araneae; family Amaurobiidae; genus Amaurobius; species Amaurobius ferox. Next base: position 32,319,748 of record OX578144.1, on the reverse strand, counting down.
ATGATTGTGAATTTTATGTTTCTTTATATTATATACTCCGTACGAAGAACGGGTATGCTGCTAGTAACTTATAATTTCAAAATAATTTCGATTTTTTCTTTATTTATTTCATCTATTTATTTATTTTATTAATTATATATTTATTTATTTTTTGCGTTTTTGCGCATTTTGACATAACAATTTACCAAACTTTCACAATTCTAAAATATCTCGTTAATTATTTATCCTTACGTAATAGATGTAGTTAAATTTGCTAAATTCGTTTCATTATCAAAGATTATATATAAAATACGCTTTTACCTTATATATCTAAGCATTATTCTTTTATTTCAGTTCTACAATTTTGCTGATCATTTAGTAAAAGAGCAGTTCTTACTAAATCGTAACCAGGACCATGTTAACACGTGGTTTAACTGAAATATTTTCAAAATTCTGAGGGATATAGTTGAGTCAAACTGAATGCGTACAATGCATAGTAAAATGCATAGTACAATGCAGGTATATGCACCCATAGTCGACACGATAATAATAACTGATTCATATTTTATCGATATAAATTCGAAAAGTGTAAATCTATTGAAAATTTGAATATAAATTTTCTACTCCAGTCCAATATTTTTATACGTTACACTACGCATACAGAGAAAGTTAAAATATTCCAAAACTATTTCAATATGAGATTCACATACTTGTATCTTAAATCAAATGTGATTGAATACATAATGTTAAATATATGAAAGATAATTTCCAGGAATATTCATGGCCATTTCATGAAAATTTTCACGATTGTTATAATTGCACTACAATCGTTTAGTTCATGTTCCACAAATTCACCGTGTATTTAGTTGCATAACAATTCAGCACCCATAGATCTTCAATAGGTAATGGTTTAAGTATAATGGTGATTATACGTATAATGAGCAAATCTCTATTCCATTATTTAAATGTAGAAAGTCTTGGAATACGATAATGAATATTGAAATCCGTGTTACTCATATACTCTTGACAGATTGTATGTAAACATATTTTGAATTTATGAATGATTGTTCATATCTACGAAGCTTCGCGTTAGAATTAATTTTAATGTCAGTTAAGGTATGATAGAAGGCATACTTTAGAATACGTCTAAATATTGCAATGATATTTTAAGGCTATAATCTTATGTGATCTTCATGCATGTTACTCTCATGTTTTAAATGTTACATTCATATTAACTATAATTAACTCATCTGAATCACTTTTTTATTCAAATGCCATTATACAGTATCTTTGCAAAATTTGCGGGTTTTTTTTTTTCAGCACACAATTATTTTGACAAGTATAAGAAAAAATAGAGGAAGTTTATTTGGTTTGATATTCCCTTTATTGCTTTTACAAACATGTTTTAATCTTTACTTGATTTTTAAAATTCAGAAACTTTTCCTAATATGACTAGAATTCATAATATTTATCTCTACATCAATATTTCTCTACTAGAGCCTCATATATTATACATATATAAAATTACCATTTATAACCTAAAACTTTAACGCAAGTCTAACAGTTTTTGAATTACTGCTAATAATTTATTTTATTAATCTATATTATTAATCTATATATATATATATATATAAATTAAAAATTTTTTGTTTTACTTGTATTATATATACCTGAAATTGATCATTAATAGAAAACGTTCCATATAGCAAAAGTGAAAGTAAGATGGGCTGAAATGTAAAGGTGATATCAAAATACTATATGACAAGCCGTTGAATATTTTTAAAAACATGATAAGTAAACATTATAAATAAAACAGGTACTAAATTGGTATAAAATACATCTTTTTTTCTGTTCCATATATAAGTTAAGGTATGGAATAAGATATACATGTGGTAAAGAAGGATGAAAAAATATTTTTAACCACACATTTAGATGAAAGTATTTTTATAAATCATATATGTAATGCAGGTACTTGAAGTACTAATCCTCTTGTTCCTTGCATAAACATACATGGTGTAAATGCATGAATTGTTTGTAAGATGAAAAGTTGTAAAACAGAAACATTGCTTTGGACGATGAGCTAGCCCTTTTCTAGCTCCCAAAAATAATTTGAAAATGAATAAATTGAATAAAGTGAAAAGCATTTCCGAAACCATGTACGTTATCAAGGGCCATACATGTTTCGTTAATGCGGATTCTACGTTTCTGTATGCATTACTGTAAATTGTATTGCATAAATAATGCACATGACCCGACGTAGAAGAAAGTATAAATTGGATCAGATATATAAAAATCAAATATAATAATCAAATATACCAGAGTGTGGTTAAGCATTTATGGGAGAATACAATGTAATGAAAAGGTATAAGAATATAATAATATAAATGTATTTACCCCTTCTGCTGCTAAACTGTGTAGCTTACTAAGCATGACTAAGCATTTTACACACTTCTGACTAAATACCGGCCGTCCAAATAGTTGCTCTTAGTCCTCTGGACGAGTCGGACGGTCTGGGTCATCAACACTTCTGACTAAGCATTTTAACTCAAAACAGGTTACAGTTAATTCTATATACTAAGATTTCAACTGTTGGAAATGAAACATGGAGATGAAAAATTATTTAAAATTGTTTGAGAATGATCTGTTAATATGTTGCTGTAATTGAAGCAAGGTGTTGAATTTAAAATTAAAATGTGTTTCAGTAAAAGAAAAAATAAGGTTTGGCGGGGAGGTATTTTGGATAGTGGTGTTTATGAATTTGAAAAGATGTTCTTTGTAGTAACATGGTGTACTTTGCATTTTTATTCTTAATAACTGGTTATTAATATAATTTTTATATACTGATTTTTAAATATTGGATGAATAATGTTGAAATTTATTTACTGTGAAGTTATAAGTTTCAGTTTTATCGTATATTTTAAGTTTTAATGTGTCAGCATTTTGAATTTTTAAACTAACGTCTCTAGATAATTGATCTCGTTTTATGTATAAACATTTTTAATTAGTTGTAATTTATGTGGATAAAAAGTTTAATATAGGTGCTTCATTAGTAATTGCAATAATAATTAGATCACCAATAAATCTCTACATGATATGACTGTTGAAAGGGTACTGAATTTGTACAGGTGACTTGTACTTGTCAGCTCTTAAAGGATTCAAAAGGGTAGTGGTATTTACCTGAAATTATATATATATATTTATTTAGATCAATGTCAAAAGCTTGTATTATTTTCTCTTTATTATACAGTAGTGGTAGTCTGTATTTGAATCCATAGCTGAAAATTTTTTTGAGATTAGGTTCCTGAATTAAATTGAGATTTCCGGCGATTACATGTCCATGATGTATATGTATATACTATATATATGTAATTCAAAAAAATTTGAAATAAATTTGACAGTAATCGTATAAACGGATAAAAACAGGGTCACAACCCCTCCCCACCCTATTTTTGGTACTACTCACTTTTTTTTCTTTTTTCCATTTGGATTCTCTCTCTCTCTACAGGGTGTTGCCTTGAAGTGGCCACAAACTCAGAGGGATGATATTAGATATCAAGAAGAACAAAAATTGCCATAGAACATGGTATCGTAAATCACGTTTAGTCGGTGAAAATCGCAAAATAGACGTCGTCTAAACACCATTGTCCCCTCGAAAGTTCAACACAAGTTCAGTGTTAACATCTGGGCAGGGATTCTCTGCGATAATCTGTTGAGAGCGTACCTTCTGCCCGAAAGCTCAATGGCTCAACGAACCTTATTTTCCTGCAGCACGTCCTACCGGATTTGCTACAGGGTGTATCAGCCACAGTGCGGAAGAATATGTGGTTCATGCATGATGGTGCATCAGTACATTTTTCCATTGTGGTACGTAACCACCTCCATGCTACATATCCCGGGAGGTGGATTGGACCCGCCGGACCTGTTGCTTAGCCTTCACGCTCCCCGGACCTTAATCCCTTGGACTTCTTCTTTTGTGGACATTTTAAATCACTCGTGTATTAGACGCCTGTGGAGACACTGGAGGATCTCATAGCACGGATCGTCGTTGCTGCAGCGGACATCGCAAGCATACCCGGTACCTTTGGGCGCGTCTGACAATCGTTACTCCTTCGCTGACGGCTGTGCAATGGCCTTCACGGCCGCAACTTGTACAGCACAGGCTGTGTCGTAATCATGCTGTCAAGTAAATGATTTTTCTACTTATTATTGGTCTTTTTGTCCCACTCGACGTCACACTTTTCATAAGTATTTTTGTGATTTTCACAGACTAAACGTGGTTTGCGATACCATGTTCTATGACAATTTTTGTTCCTCTAGATGTCTAATATCACCCCTCTCAGTCTACTTCAAGGCAATACCCTGTATATATATATATATATATATATATATATATATATATATATATATATATATATATATGTATTTATATATGTATATATATATGTATTTATATATGTATATATATATGTATATTTATATATGTATATATATGAATATATATATATATATGTATATATATGAATATATATATATATATATATGTATATATATATGAATATATATATATATATGTATTTATATATGTATATATATATATATATATATATATATATATATATATATATATATATATACTCCGGGAGTGTTGTCGCGACGCAAAGCATGCTTAACCGGGGTGAGGGGGTCACAACTCCCCCCGGCCATCTTTTGGTATATTGTTTCCATCCATACCTCTTTTCTTTTTGAAAATATTTTTAATCCTCTTTTTAGTGCAGCTTAGCGCCTTTTAAGTATGATTTCTGATGATTTTATAAAATTATATTTCACGGTATTTTCATATTATATATATATATATATATATATATATATATGTATGTATATATATATATATATATGTATTTATATATGTATTTATATATGTATTTATATATATATATATATATATAAATACATACATATATATATATATATATATATATATATATATATATATATATATATATATATATATATATATATATATATATATATATATAATATATATATATATATATATATATATATATATATATATATATATATATATATGAAGAAATACAATCCCAAAAAGTATGAAATTCAAGAAAGAGAAAGGCGCAAATTGCCGCACAATCAGAGTCCTGAAATATAAGATTTAAAATGAAAAAAGAAAATATATAGGTGGAATGATTGTGTTTACAGGGTTGCAGAAAGGTCAAGGGGGATTGCGACCCCTATTTCCTGGTTAGAAGCTAGCTTTGACTTCATGAAAACGCTCCCAGAGGCTCTGCACGCCCGAAACAACAATCGATCATGCCCGTGGGGAAAAAATGGCCAACTCTTCCATGATTCTCATCTTGCTGGTTAGTAAAATTTCCAATTTTTGCTATTTTGATCATTTTTATGTTGTCTGGGATTCGACCATTTTTCCCCACGGGCATGATCGATTGTTGTTTCGGGCGTGCAGAGTCTCTGGGAGCGTTTTCATGAAGTCAAAGCTAGCTTCTAACCAGGAAATAGGGGTCGCAATCCCCCTTGACCTTTCTGCAACCCTGTAAACACAATCATTCCACCTATATATTTTCTTTTTTTATTTTAAATCTTATATATATATATATATATATATATATATATATATATATATATATATATATATATATATATATATATATATATATATATATATATATATATATATATATATATATATATATATATATATATATATATACATATATATATATAAAAAGTAGCTGTCGCCGCCGCCGCTGTTTGACAAATTTCTCGTTACTCGAGGTTCTTTGTTTCGTTGTGCAAAAACTATTGCATATAAAAATACGAAAATTGGTACACTTGTAGAAAAAGCTTTGGGGAATACGCTGACTCGTTTTTTGATATACTATATTGTAGTTTAAGAAATATTTAATGTCAAATTCAAAGACAAAATAGTTGAGCAGCGAGTTCGCGTCCTCGATAGACTAACAATAGCAAGACGACGAATTTTTGCAGGCAGGTACCTACATGGGAAAACTTTTGCAGGATATATCCCCTTTTTTTAATTTCTATGTAGTTTTGGAGATATTTTACTTTTTATGCACTTCTGAAGTGAACTTTTATTTTCTTATCAGTACGTCTGGCGATTTCTCTGTCTCGTACCGTAATACATATAGCATACAAAAATATGAAATTTGGTACATTTAAAGAGAAATAATAGGGCAACACGATGAAATAAACTGTTTATCGATTCAAACTTTAGTTTGATATGAAATAGCTCGGGAAGCGTATTCATGATCAAGGAATACAGATTTTGGATTCCCTGGGTTAAGAAAAATCCCTGCTTTTCCCTCCTGTGGAAAATAGGCAGGGATAGAAAAGAAATTTTCAATAGTAGAATATGTAGGAAAGATAGATATGAAGCGAGAGCAGTAAGTAGGAGGCGAAGCCTCCCGAAGGGCAGAGCCCCCAAGTATATATATATATATATATATATATATATATATATATATATATATATATAAGAAAATACTGCAATTTTTTGTCATTGCATTACGGAGAGATGGTTAAATGTACAGTTCTACAGTTTTACATTCTGACCAATATGAGCCCATAAATGTGCAAAACGAATTTAGACTATTTATTTAAACCTTAATTAATGAATATTAATTAATATTATTTCACATTGCCAATATCGAAGAAGCGAGCTGATTTCCAATGCAGGATGCATTCAGCAATATCACTAAAATGGCAGAGGATAGTTGTTCCTAGACTATATATTTATTTTGTACTTGTGACGATAATGTATACATCTATCTATCTATTATTATATATACTAATTGCCAAGTGTCCGTCTGTCTGTCTGTCTGTCTGTCCGTCTGTCTGTCACGCTTTTTTTAGGCACTTCCCGAATAGATAGAGACTTGCAATTTGGTACACGGCTCGGTCGTTCGATAAAACCCCCTGGAAAAATCGAATTTTTCGAAAACGTTCTATAGAAGGGGTGCCCCACACCAAAACGTTCGAAAAGTGAAATGACGGGAAAGCATGCTTTGCGATGAGATAGAGACTTCAAATTTGGTGTATTGGTAAATCGTTCGAAAGGAAGAAAGTGTGCAATTTCAGATTTCCAATATTTTCTACTTAAGGGGGGGGTGCAGCACACCAAAACGTTCGAAAAGTGAAATGATAGGAGAGCATGCTTTGCGATGAGGTAGAGACTTCAAATTTGGTGCATGGGTAAATCGTTCAAAAGGCAGAAAGTGTGCATTTTCAGATTTCCAATATTTTCTACTCAAGGGGGTGCCGCACACCAAAACGTTCGAAAAGTGAAATGATAGGAAAGCCTGCTTTGCGATAAGATAGGGACTTCAAATTTGGTATATAGGTAAACCGTTAGAAAGGAAGAAAGTGTGTAATTTCAGATTTCCAATATTTCCTACTTAAGGGGGTGTCGCACACAAAAATGTTCGATTTTCCGAATAAATGAGAAACGGCCCCTTTAAAATTTGATAGAGGCTCAAAATTTTAAATATAGACTAATCATTTGATGAAAACACCCAAAACGAAAATAATTTTTCACAAATGTTCGTTTAAGGGGGTTTTCCAGAGGAAAACGTTCGAAATGTGAATTGATAAAAAAAAGCATGCTTCGAGATAAGATACAGACTTCAAATTTGGTGTACAGGTAGATAGTTCGAAAGGAAGAACATGTGCAATTTCAGTTTTCCGATATTTTGAACTTTTGGGGGTGCCTCAAAACTAAATGTTCGATTTGTCGAATAAATAAGAAACGCGAATTATTAAAAAATTTACATTATTCAGGGGTTGCTTAATGTGGGGCCGTTGATTTTCAACGGGTATGCGGCTAGTATATACTAATTGCCAAGTGTCCGTCTGTCTGTCTGTCTGTCCGTCTGTCTGTCTGTCCGTCTGTCTGTCACGCCTTTTTTAGGCACTTCCCGAATAGATAGAGACTTGCAATTTGGTACACGGCTCGGTCGTTCGATAAACCCCCCTGGAAAAATCGAATTTTTCGAAAACGTTCTATAGAGGGGGTGCCCCACACCAAAACGTTCGAAAAGTGAAATGACGGGAAAGCATGCTTCGCGATGAGATAGAGACTTCGAATTTGGTATATGGGTAAATCACTCGAAAGGAAGAAAGTGTGCAATTTCAGATTTCCAATATTTTCTACTTAAGGGGGGGGGGGGTGCAGCACACCAAAACGTTCGAAAAGTGAAATGATAGGAGAGCATGCTTTGCGATGAGATAGAGACTTCAAATTTGGTGTATGGATAAATCGTTAGAAAGAAAGAAAGTGTGGAATTTCAGATTTTCAATCTTTTCTACTCAAGGGGGTGCCGCACACCAAAACGTTCGAAAAGTGAAATGACGGGAAAGCATGCTTTGCGATGAGATAGAGACTTCAAATTTGGTATATGGGTAAATCACTCGAAAGGAAGAAAGTGTGCAATTTCAGATTTCCAATATTTTCTACTTAAGGGGGGGTGCAGCACACCAAAACGTTCGAAAAGTGAAATGATAGGAGAGCATGCTTTGCGATGAGATAGAGACTTCAAGTTTGGTGTATGGGTAATCTATCTATCATAAATTTACATATAAATCTGTCTACATGATTCCTGGTCCCATAATTAACACACCCCAGTCTATTATTATACATTATCTGCATTATGTGCAAATGTACAGTAACAAATCTGGTATACATTCGTATAAATAATTAATATCTACCAGAAAAGTCTTAATAGATAAAATATGTCATATTCCAGGTGACATTGATCATTGTTAACATTTAGAGATGTAGAAATTTTCTGATTAGAAGGGAAAATTCCAATTGAAGTTTATTACTTGGATTATTAGTCATTTGAATCCTAAACTGTCCAAACTTCTAATCTATTATTATTATTATCTGTATATACTAATTGCCAAGTGTCTGTCTGTCACGCTTTTTTCAGGCACTTCCCGAATAGATAGAGACTTGCAATTTGGTGCACGGCTCGGTCGTTCGATAAAAACCCCTGGAAAAATCGAATTTTCCGAAAACGTTCTATAGAGGGGGTGCCCTACACCAAAACGTTCGAAAAGTGAAAAGTTGAGAAAGCATACTTTGCGATGAGATAGAGACTTCAAATTTGGTGTATAGGTAAATCATTCCAAAGGAAGAAAGTGTGCAATTTCAGATTTCCAGTATTTTCTACATAAGGGGGTGCCGCACACCAAAACGTTCGAAAAGTGAAATGATCGGAAAGCATGCTTTGCGATGAGACAGAGACTTCAAATTCGGTGTATGGGTAAATCGTTCGAAAGGAAGAAAGTGTGCAATTTCAGATTTCCATTTTTTTTTACTTAAGGGGGTGCCGCACACTAAAACGTTCGAAAAGTGAAATGATAGGAATGCATGCTTTGCAATGAGATAGAGACTTCAAATTCGGTGTATGGGTAAATTGTTAGAAAAGAAGAAAATGTACAATTTCAGATTTCCAATATTTTCTTCTTAAGGGGGTGTCGCACACCAAAACGTTCGATTTACCGAATAAATGAGAAAAAGCGCCTTTAGCATTTGATAGAGGCATAAAATTTGGTATATGGGCTAATAATTTGACGAAAACTCCCAAGACGAATACAGTTTTTCAAAAATGTTCGTTTAAGGGTGTGCTCCAGAGTAAAACGTTCGAAAAGTTAATTGATAAAAAATCCATGCATTGGAATAAGATAGAGATATTAAATTTGGTGTAAGGGTAGATAGTTTGAAAGGAAGAAAGTTACAATTTCAGTTTACCAATATTTTCTACTTTAGGAGGTGCCGCACACCAAAATGTTCGATTTTCGGAATAAAGGAGAAACGCTCCTTTTAAAACGTGATAGAGGCTTTATATTTGGTATATGGGCGAATCATATCATAGAAATCACAAAAAGAATAGAGTTTTTCAAAAATGTATGGCAAAGGGGGTGCGTACTCCACACAAAAGCATTCGAAAGATGAAATACTAGAAAAACATGCTTCAGGATGAGATAGAGACTTCAAATTTTGGTGTACGGGTAAAAAGTTGGAAAGGAAGAAAGTGTGCAATTTCAGGCTTCCAACATTTGCTATTGTAGGGGGTGCCTCTCACTAAAATGTTCGATTTGCCGAGCAAATGAAAAACTCCTCCTATACAATGTAATAGAAGCTTGAAATTTAGTATATGGGCTAACCATTTGACAAAAAAAACCAAACATGAATACAGTTTGACAAAAATGTTCATTAACGGGATGCTACACAGAAAAACGTTCGAAAGGTGAAGTGATAGAAAAAACATGCTTTTCGATAGAATAGAGACTTCAAATTTGGTGTACGGGTAGATAGTTTGAAAGGAAGAAAGCGTGAAATTTCAGATTTCCAATATTTGCTACATTAAGGGGTGCCGCACACTAATATGTTCGATTTTTCGAATAAATGAGGCAAGCTTCTTTTTAAATGTGATAGAGGCTTGATATTCGGTATATGAGCCAATCATCTGATAAAAAACCCAAGACAAAGAGAGTTTTTCAAAAATGTTCATTTATGGCTGTGCTTCACAGAAAAAAGTTCCAAAGGAGAAATACTAATATAGGGGTGCCTCGGGATGAGATAGACTTTAATGTGGTGTACCGGTAAATAATTCGTAAGGAAGAAATGCGGAAATTTAGTTTCAAAATATTTTCTTCTTTAGGGGGTTCTGCACACCAACATATTCGATTTGTCGAATAAATGTGAAACGCGAATTATTAAAAAATTTACATTATTCGGGGTTGCTTATTGCGAGACCGTTGATTTTCAACGGGTATTCGGCTAGTATATACTAATTGCCAAGTGTCCGTCTGTCTGTCTGTCTCTCTGTCCGTCTGTCTGTCTGTCACGCCTTTTTTAGGCACTTCCCGAATAGATAGAGACTTGCAATTTGGTACGCGGCTCGGTCGTTCGATAAAACCCCCTGGAAAAATCGAATTTTTCGAAAACGTTCTATAGAGGGGGTGCCCCACACCAAAACGTTCGAAAAGTGAAATGACGGGAAAGCATGCTTTGCGATGAGATAGAGACTTCAAATTTGGTATATGGGTAAATCACTCGAAAGGTAGAAAGTGTGCAATTTCAGATTTCCAATATTTTCTACTTAAGGGGGGGTGCAGCACACCAAAACGTTCGAAAAGCGAAATGATAGGAGAGCATGCTTTGCGATGAGGTAGAGACTTCAAATTTGGTGTATGGCTAAATTGTTCGAAAGGAGGAAAGTGTGCAATTTCCGATTTCCAATATTTTCTACTTAAGGGGGTGCCGCACACTAAAACGTTCGAAAAGTGAAATGATAGGAAATCATGCTTTGCGATGAGATAGAGACTTCAGATTTGGTGTATTGGTAAATCGTTCGAAAGGAAGAAAGCGTGCAATTTCAGATTTCCAATATTTTCTACTTAAGGGGGTGCCGCACACCAAAATATTCGATTTGCAGAATAAATGAGAAAACGATCCTTTAAAATTTGATAGAGGCTTGAAATTCGGTATATGGACTAATCATTTGATGGAAACACCCAAGACAAATATAGTTTTTCAAAAATGTTCGTTTAAGGGGGTGCTCCAGAGTAAAACGTTCGAAAAGTGAATTGATAAAAAACCATAATTCGGAATGAGATAGAGATATCAAATTTGGTGTAAGGGTAGATAGTGTGGAAGGAAGAAAATGTATATTTTCAGTTTACCAAAATTTTCTAATTTAGGGGGTGTCGCACACTAAAATGTTCGATTTTCGAAATAAAGGAGAAACGCCCCTTTCAAAAGGTGATAGAGGCTTAATATTTGGTATATGGGCGAATCATCTCATAGAAATCAGAAAAAGAATAGAGTTTTTCAAAAATGTATAGTTAAGGGGGTGGGTACTCCACACAAAAGCATTCGAAAGATGAAATGCTAGAAATGCATACTTCACGATGAGATAGAGACTTCAAATTTGGTGTACGGGTAAATAGTTGGAAAGAAGGAAAGTGTGCAATTTCAGTTTTCAAACTTTTATTGTAGGGTGTGCCGCTCACTAAAATTTTCGATTTGCCGAACAAATGAAAAACGCCTTCTTTACAATGTGATAGAAGCTTGAAATTTAGTATATGGGCTAACTATTTGACAAAAACACCAAACATGAATACAGTTTGACAAAAATGTTCATTAACGGGGTGCTACACAGAAAAACGTTCGAAAAGTGAAGTGATTGAAAAAACTGCTTCTCGATAGGATAGAGACTTCAAATTTGGTGTACGGGTAGATAGTTTGAAAAGAAAAAGCGTGAAATTTCAGCTTTCCAATATTTGCTACTTTAAGGGATGCCGCACACTAATATGTTCGATTTTCGGAATAAATGAGGCACGCTTCCTTTTAAATGTGACAGAGGCTTGATATTAGGTATATGGGCCAATTATCTGATAAAAAACCCAAGACAAAGAGAGTTTTTCAAAAATGTTCATTTATGGGTGTGCTTCACAGAAAAAAGTTCCAAAGGAGAAATAATAATATAGGGGTGTCTCGGGATGAGATAGAATTTAATGTAGTGTACGGGTAAATAATTCGAAAGGAAGAAAGGCGCAAATTTAGTTTCCCAATATTTTCTTCTTTAGGGGGTTCTGCACACCAAAATATTCGATTTGTCGAAAAAGCGATTTATTAAAAAATTTACATTATTCAGGGGTTGCTTATTGCGATACCGTTGATTTTCAACGGGTATTCGGCTAGTATATCACTATATGTCTTAGACATTTCCTGTCATCACACTCTATTTTTATAATTAAATTTAATGCCACCAAAAGATGTTTTAATAAAAAAGCCTTTAGCACACTTAACTGAGTCTAATTTACTTCCATCAGAATAAATTCAAAAAATATGGCCAGAAATTCTTTTAATAACCTCTGAATCAGAATTATAACCTTACATACAGTTATAAGTGTGATACATTGGTTTCCGTTTATATTCTCCTTTATTATAACTACGTATCAAGTGTCAGAGAAACAATACATATATAGTGCTGAACTTTAATTTAATATATATTTAAGTGAAAGCATGATTATTCACATCATGATCAGCCAATCAATCTTCCGATACTAAAATGTGGTAAGTGGTTGGATGCGTTAATGGATATTAAAATATTTGTCGTATCTACTCTTAATATAGCAGGTTACGTGAACTACATTTTTAGTTTATGATTGAGTGTTAAAATTTTCAAAGCACCTTATTAACAGAGTTTAAATGTTATTGAAGATGTTACGTGCTCTCCATTTAAACACCATTTATTATAGTGCCCTTTAAAATAGGAAATCTTAAGTTATGTCACTCATGACATTTACTATCTTCATCCTTTAGCTTTTATGGTTCTGTGTCCGTATATCCTTGAGTTTGAAGATCAAATCAGATAACGTAAGAAACCCTAACATGACTGTTCACGTTAATTATGTCATTATTGCACTAATAATACCATGTATGGGCAACATATAATAAATATTGCGAACTCGCAATGTTCTTTTTGGCGCCTCCTTTTTCTTCAGTCTCGAAGGTCAGGTGAAGAAAATACAGTCCATGTTTACGTCCGCATGACGTAAAATGAGCCCAAAGTTTCCAGAATTACTCAGTTAGAAGAAGGGTTGACAGATTTGGAGATTTATCGCCAATTTGGCGATAATTGTCGATTTCCGGAATGTTCCAGAAAATTCTCGATAGAACGATTATTCTTTGAGATATAAAGATTTCCAGAAGTTTCTATGGCGAGGCTATAAAAAGGTCTCACCCTCTGTAGGAGTGGGGTTGACGAATGGACGCAACACGAGCTACACTGAAATGTGATTTTTGTCAATCTTTCGAGAATAGTAGCGACTGTTTTGTGAAATGACTTTCGTCAATATTTTGAGAATAATATCGCTTATTCTGTGAAATTAGTGGACCATTTAAGTGCTGTTTGATTGTATATTGTTCCTGTTTACTTTGTGCTTGTGAATAAACCCAAGTTATCTATAAACTAGGACTCGTTTTGTATCCTGCGTATACATCCACGATTTTATAGGATACGTTCGTAACAGTACTTACGAATCTTCTGGCTCCGAAATAGAGACTATATAACGAGACAAAATTTGTGACTAATCGAAATTAGTGTTAATTTAGTTGATTCTGTAAGCGGTAGCAGGATGCATGAAAGCGAATTCGATGATTTAGAAGACCATAGAATATTGAAAATTATAATGAAATTTAATTAATTAATGCTACATACGATACTAATTATAATTAATACGTCATTAAAACTTCCATATAATTTTGATATGGACTAGCGGATTTTAGCAATTTTTCTTACAGCTCTTAATTGCCAAATTATATTTGGCGAAATATAAGTTAATTGGGTTCTTCGAAATTGTTTTACATGATGTTATCTAGAAAAGCGTATAAGTTTAATTAGGAATTTAAAGCCCGAAAGAGTGTCCCATGGTTCTTTTACATCATTGTTTAGCTGTGAACGAAGTAAACCCATTGCGTTATACAGGAAAAGCCCTGTGCTGTCCACACCAAATTTTTCTATTTATAATAGATAAAAAACGGCAATGGAAAAATCTATATATATAAGAAATTAAAAACATGTTTATCTGTTCTGAATACGAATTCATAGATACTGATTTTTTTTTTCAAATTTGTTATGATTTTCTACATTGAAACTATGTGGGTAACACCATCTTTGGTTTGAGTTTTTAGAATAAGGGGCTATTGAGATATAAGGGGGGGGGTGGTACCCAAATTGCTGAAATCTACAATTGTGAAGTTATAGATGTAATTTTTTGTATTCGGATTGATTTTAAGTATAGTAAACGAAATGTGATATTCAAAATTTTAAAAATTAAAACACATTTTTTTTATATTAAAATTTCAAAAATTTGACAAGTTTTCTTTTTGATATAAGTAGAAAAATACTTTTTCTAAAATTTTAATTTGAACATTTTTTAACATAAAAATATGTGAGAAATAAATTGTCATCACAGTTTTTGTAAATATGAATCAGAAACAATTTAATAAAAAGTAATGTAGAAAAACATGATTTTACACCACAAATATTGTTTTCGAAAACCATAATAAAAAAACAAACACATATTTCAACAATTGCTGAAGTCAACTCTAAGAAAAGTATATATATAATAATTGTTCCAAATTTCATTCAGATCCGTGCAGTAGAATTTTACTTATATCAATTTAAATTTATAAAAATGTCGAAAATCACATCTTTGAGAAAAAAAACATTAAAGTTTAAAGTGGCTGGTGACAACTTTAGTAGTTCAATTTTTAACATTGCAATATAATCGGTTCTATTTAACGTAGCAAGATAAATTTGATGTCACTGGAATCAGAAAATTATGAGTTTTCTTTCAAACAGTGAAAAAAATTTGAGATTTTTCGGGATTTTTTGGGTACCATACCCCCCTTAATTAAAACACTTTCCATAAAAAAACGCAGTGCAGGCGATATAGACAGATTCTAGTTGATTTTTAAACCCTATTATCAGACATTTTATAATGAATTTTTAAAGTATGTTACAAAAAATGTTTATATAGATATTATACATTTAAGCAAGAATATAATTTATTATAGTCTCCAGATTAAGTTACTCTCGCAAGATCTCATAAAATTATATGTTCAGAAATGTTTAAGCCTTGTTGCTATAACTTAAGGATATTACTTTTCCGTTATCTTCAGGAAGTCTTGTCGTTGAGTTCTAACGAAGTAATTTCAAAGATTAAGTCACTTTTGCGAAAACTCTCATCATTAAAGGAGAAACATTAGTGTAAGATCGATTACAGCCTCCGAATGTTCTTGTCCAGATGGGAAGTGATTATGTTGCTATCTAATTCTAATCCATGTCCATTTCTAGTATTGGGATTTGTTATAGATCCACTTTCTTCTGCAATAATTTTTGTAAGTAGTTTAAATGATTCTGTGTTTGTTGCTGGATTAAACACATAAGCACATAGCAGCTTAGAAAGCATCCCTTGAAACACATACACCCATGTACATTTTTTAAAATGACATATTTTTATCTGAATATCTTCAAAACATATTTATTCGTAAAAATGTAATATTGATTAGAGCTTTCAATTGACTGCTTTTTGAAACCAATCGCAATTTTTTCGCGGTTTAAAATAAGTATACAGAATTCCATGTAGATCAATATGATTTATTTCGTTATATATACAATCTATGTAGCAAAGTACATTTAATAATAAATATATCTGTGCCAAATAAGTCCAGTCAAACACTTTCTGATATATTATACTTGCTGATATTTACTGATAATACACTTGCTAATATTTTATTTCATCCAGACATACTGTCTATGAAATAAAAATCTGTAAACAAGTACAAACATGATTCAGTGTTTCATTGCAGGTTATGTTACTAAATGGAATGTTACTAAAATTTTATAACTTACACAGTATAACCATAATAAAAAGAGTTACACATCATTATTAGTAACCCATGTCCTAATCATACCCCGTCTGATACACTTATGAGGTATTTTTATAAAAGACAGATTCAAAGAACAAAACATTTATTACGGTGAACTTAAGAATGTTATAAAGTTGTACAAATTATTATATAAGGTAGCGACAATAAAATGTGATTTAAAATATTATTAAAAATCAAGATACAGGTAAAATGGGAAATTTATTCACTCAAAAACGAAATAAGAACTTTTAAAGTTGATTCTGATTTTTAATAAGAAATTCAATTTTCAAGTAAATTTAAAACAGTTACCATTCCTAAATTGGCTTAAATTCTTAATAATCCGAAATATTTGTCAAAATTGTAGATATCAGATGAAAAATAACTTCCCAAAACTCGTAAAAAGAATCCAAGTTAGCAATATTTTGCAATAAGTTGAATGATCTGGACTTCAGTGTAAAAACAGTTGATTCCTGTTAATGCTGTACTCCAGTTTGAAGGGTTTGAAGATACAGAAAGTATTTCCAGTAACAGCAGCAATATTTATTTAATTACTTGCAGTATACCCCTTCTTCGTAAAGAATATATATAATACAGAAACTTAAAATTCGTAATTGTGTTGAAATTCCTACATTCTTATTCAAATCAACATATTAAAATATTCAATTTATTTCTCTTAAACAAAAGGTATAAGAAGCTCTGTTCTTGCTATACATAATTATCCTCACAGGCAGATCTACAAAATAAAACATCCGGTCTGCTCTGTATAAAAATGTTCAAATAACATGAAATTGGATCACTGCATACCAAAATAAAATCACTAAAATTGTAATAGAAGATATACCTGTACCATTTTTATTCTGTTTTGACTAAGCACTATTATACTAGTTTATAAGTTTAAAATATATTTGTTAAACTAAAACAGACGATGTAAGAAATTGAAAATATCAATAATTTCTGTAATTTTGAATATCAAAACTCATAAAATGCGATACAGTTCATTTATAAAATTTATTTTTATATCCATTTCTATATTTAAATCCGAAAAAAATCAATAAAAATCGTCTGCCGTAATTGTGATGTACGTGATGTAATTTAGTTCAAATAAATTTGCGAAAAAAATATCGTCTGCTTATTGCTATCTCCATGATGGGAACATTTTTATTAATATCTAAACAATTCATAGTTCTAGAAACTCCAAACTATGGACAAAATTTTAAGTGGGGCTTTTTCTAAGTTGCCCACAAAATTAAAAAAATTCGGTGCAGTTCTACTCCCGTGATGAAGAGACAAACAAGCAAACACACACACACACACACACATACATACAGAGTTTTAATGGTATGTATATAGATTTTTATTATAAGTTTAAAATCAGATAGTACATCGAGAACGCCATTTGTAATCGTTTTGTGAATTGTTCCATTACCTTCTATATACAAAATACATATAATATGGCTATTTATGAAACACATTTTCACAGAAAAGTAAATTAATTTTCGATTTCTGAAAATGTTTTCAAAAGTAGACTATTTTCCGCTGGGTTCTCTGAAAATAAATATACTGCTCACGTTTATTTATTGAAAAAATTCTACAAAATTACGTATATTCTTACGTATATTTGACATGCTTAATTCGTTCGAGAGAAAGCTCTATATAAAAAGCAGACTGTACAATATTTTGAATATTCGAGATAACATTTAATCAGAGGTTTGGTGTCCATTTAATGTAATATAAATTCATTTTTCTGTTACAGATATTACAAGTATGAACCGATATTTCAGTTGCACCATAAAAAAAAAAAACGCAAAATAATATTCTGACTGCTAGACCGTTCACAATTTAGGATATAATTTTTCTATTATGTTTGAAATATCTTGCCGTTGGGACCTAATAAAAAATAATTTCAATTATTATATCACTTTTTCTAAAACTCTTATCATTAAAAAAGAAACATTATTGAAAGATCGATTTCTTGCTGCACTTGTCAAGATAGAGAGTAATTATCTTGCTATATATGTCTAACATGAGTCAATGTCTTATATTAGGATGATTTGTGGAACTTTTAAGTTCAGTTTAAGTGATTATTACCTTTTGGATAATAGTTAAGTGTCCATTTTCACAAATAAGTTCCATTAATTTAAAAATAAGTCAATTATTTATCTATTTCTTCTTTAAAATTAATTTATTTGTTTAATCTTATAAATGATGATAATAATTAAAGCAATATAAAATATAATTGGGTTAGAAATTTATTTTTATGATTTAAAGCATTTACAATGAAATTGGCGTTTCTTAGAATACTTACACAGTATTGCATTTTATTTCAGCCACTGAAAAATAAACGGCCGGATACCTGGATTGGTATCAAATCTTACTGTTTACTCCAGACGAACTACCATCTACATCTCAATGGCCATGCAAGTAATTACAATAATTCCCATACACTTTCGACTGATAAATCCATATAAATGAATTTGAAAATCTGTCTATCTGTCTGTCTCACCATCGCGGGTGAACGACTGAACCGAATTTAAAGAAATTCGGTGGATAGCCTTGAAATCGCCCGACTTAAATTTTGTAAGCCGATTTTCGAATCCAATTTTCGAGTTTCTAAGACTGGGAGTTCTCGAGATATTAATGAAAAATGAAACTTTCGTTTGTCTCATCATCACGAGAGAACGGTTAAACCGAATATAATGGACTTTTGAGGGTAGCCTATTCGGAACATAAATTTAAATGGAAAAAAATGTTCGAAACATGAATTTAAATGGAAAATCTATCACCATAGTTTATTTTTCACAAGCTTCTACTTAACAATAAAAGATATTAAGAAATCAAAATGGTTATTTAATTAGTAGAATTTCATGAGGAAGATTCTATCTTATATCATTCTGCTCAGCAAAACAATAAAATTAAATATGTTTATTAATTTATATTATTATTTTTTCGATTTGAATAATAAATAAATTGATATAAAAATATATCTTATAAATGAACGGTTTGACTTTCCTTTTAATTATATTAATTGCGGACTGCGTACATCTATTTCATTTATTTTGGTATAGAGTTTTCAAGCTTATATATTAAGTTTAGCTAATAGACTCATATATTTTGTTTAGCCAATAAACTCATTTAGCCGATTGGTGAAATAAAAATCTAGGTAGAATGGGTATATCTTCTATTACAATTTCAGTGTTTTAATTTAGTATATACAAACGGGTTCAGGATGTTTTATTCTTCAGTTCTGTAAATTCAGAGCTACAAATTTGGCGGGATATCGCTAAATTGGCAACTTTTCTTAAACGTTGCCAAAGTGCCGAAAATGTCGCCAAATTGATAAAAACGACGCAAATCAATGAAATTGAATTTGGTTTTTTAGAAAAGAGTACTCAATTGATGTTTCGATAGCAATTGTCTGTTAGTTCAACCGTCCAACTTGGAAACACATTTAGCGAATTCTTAAATTGTCTCCAAATTGATAAAAACATTTGTAAATCCATAAAAATATCTTAAAATTGATAAAATTACGCTAAATCAATGAAATTAATTATGTCCAGGATCCACTGCTCCTTTAATCGCCCAGGACCCACCGCTGTATGCATCGTATGACTGCGACATTACGCGAATCAAGATGGCAGCTGATCTTTAAAGGTTTAGACCGTACACAGCATATAAGAAGAGAAACGGAAAGAGAGGCCGGACACGGAAACATTTCTGTCGATCCACATATATGCAGCAAAGATCTCTTATTTAAGCATTATGCAAATGTTCGAAATTCCTGTAAGGACCTGGAAGGAAACTGTGGATAATAATCATATGAATAGTTTGCAGGTTTGTTTCCATTGCTAATGTGATCCTGAGACTCAAATATGCAGCGTAACCTATTTTCTTTACAGAAAGGTATAAAATGATTATTAAGTGAGGTGATATTCTCCAACACGTTGAAGAAAAAATTGCTAC
Source organism: Amaurobius ferox (assembly GCA_951213105.1). Lineage (NCBI taxonomy): Eukaryota > Metazoa > Arthropoda > Arachnida > Araneae > Amaurobiidae > Amaurobius > Amaurobius ferox. The sequence continues at coordinate 32,299,302 of OX578144.1, read as the reverse complement.
AATTAACTGTATTTATTGTCTTCAATGGATTTTCAATTAGCTGTTTATGTTGTAATATATTTCATGGTTGACTGTTTTTCTACCAGGAAATCTGTGGGGAGGAACAACTAGTCAGATAAGCCGTTAAAGGATACTGATTTATTTGTAGTAGAGTATACAAGTAATAGAACGTATAAGAAGTAGAGTGAGTAGAGTACCTGTTATCAATTGAAAAACAAAAAAATCCTGTATAGAAAAAAAAGCACATTTCTACTCTCTCAAATTCAACTATGAAGTTTAAATCATATTTCACCACTGCATGAAATAGCACTAGATCAAGCAATACACAAAAACAATATTTTTTTTATTTTCCAAATTATCAAAATTTAGTTATGCTATGGTCGTCCAGGTTTAAACTTAATAAATGTTTTAGTTCAATGCATTACTGGCTAAATTACACACTTGTTTCCTTGCTCGCTATATCAATCAAGCTCACGGGAAAGATAATTAATGAAGCGTGGCTTAAGTTTTGCGCCAAAAGTGGTGTTGATATCAATATTCATGAGTTGTTATAGGAAGTTTGTGAAGTTTCATCTATATACAGGGTATGAGATATAGCACGAGGCAAAAGCTTTCAGACTAAGCAATGCGAAATATAATATTTGCATATGAATAATATTTCTCCAATAATGAGATTTAAGCAGACATAAATGCATATCAAGTTAATAAAATCAGTCTTTGAACTTGTCCGTAATCATTAACTAATGAACTGTAATTTCTAACAAATAATATTTTGAAGGTTTACATTTATTCACAAATCTTAAGACAGTTTTAAATATAGCAATGACACTGAACTTTCTGTTTTTTTTTAATTTTATTTGATTATTTATTTATTTATTTTTCATTTATTAATTTCTTTCATTTAACCTTTTTTACTTTCCTTATATACATAATGTATAAGGAAAGTATTGTGACGGGGTCGAAAATTCGAATTCGAGTTTTCGACGGTAAAACACGTTTCAAGCATCGCTGATCACGAATCGAACACTTTTGAGGTGATGTCTGCCTGTGTGTGTGTGTGTGTGTGTGTGTGTGTCAGTGAGACTGTGGAGACGATATCTCACGAACAAATGGAGCGATTCGAATGAAATTTGGTACAAAAATCACAATCCATGAATACTGGAAGCCTATTGTTTTTAAACGTAATCGAATGTTCAGAACCCTCCTAAATTTTCGAATGAAATTTGAAAAAATCATAAAAAATTAAAATATTTAATAAAGTTACGTAAATAAGCATGTCTTATGTAATTTTCCCTTAGAAAACGATTGACATAAACTTTAGAATGCTAGCGTAAACCGTTCTCGAGATATTGCACTTTTTTCAAATAAATTTATCAAAAAGTTCCATAAATTAAAAAAATATATTAACTGTTGAGAAACATATTCACTTTTCATATGTAATATAATGCAATAAATTTGGTGACACCACTCTCGTAGATCTAGCTCGCTCCATTCAAGGGAAAAGATACTTTGAGTAATACTTTTGTATTTGAACGCCAATAGTCATTTATCTACTATATGAATAACTTATTTCTCCATCCATAACGCTTGGCGAGATTTTAGCGACGAATTTGGAGGAATGCCGCCAATTTGGAGACATTTTGAAATGTTGCAACATTAACGAAAATCTCGCTAAATGGATAAAAATGACTCTAAATCAATGAAAATGACGAATAATTGTCGAAAATTCAATATCTTGGAAAGAATATAAATATCTACTATAAGAAAAACCTATTTTTTTACTGTAAAAGTAATAAATTATTTGCAATGTATAAGGAATGTCATGTGTTGCCCACATCAGATTTTTTTTGTATAATAACCTTACGTATTTAAGTTTGCTGTATTTGGGTTCAATTATGAGTAAAAAAAATAGAATTTCTGAGACAAGGTAATTTAAACGGTCTTGTAAATACATAAAATGTAAGAATTTTGGTTTACTTGTATGGCATAAGGATCGTCTTCGAATGTCTGTTTATTCACCAGAAATTTTTAACTATTTAAGTTCTGAAGATAATTCTGTCCCATAATGTTTCTAAACGAAGATCTTGACTTGCAAATTTGTCCAAATATTTTGTCTAACGTGTTCAAATTTACAGTATGTCCATTTATTGAATCCATATATCTATCCCTAATAAGTTGTTTTAGTCTACGCATTATCTTGTAGTCAACTTTCATGAACTTTTTATTATAAAATTGTGTCAACAAGCAGACAAACCTAAAATCCTTGCCACAGAAAACCAAGAACACATTCAGATTTTAATTTTGAATATTTATTGGATCTATCGGACTCCAGCATTCTCTAGAAATTTACGAGACTGATTTTCATAGTTTTAGTTCCAAAAGAGTAAAGTAGAACTATATGTTTACCAGAGCTTATATTTAGTCATTGACTGTCGCATGATAGACCATTTAAAAATTAAAAAGTATATTTTTAATTCTTTTGGAGTTACGAAGACTTTGAAACGAGTTTATCTTTTACATATATAAAAGTTGAGGTATTTCTTGTATATTTATTCATTTAAAATACTGCGTCTCGCAGTGTTCACACGTTTAAACGAATTTCTTTCTGGGCACATGGAAGGACTAAAATTGACAACTTGCATAGAAGCTCGCAAAATCTGTGGCTTATAGCAAGTTTCTTACAGCTATTGCAGATATCTGTTATTCCATGCTGACGAGTGCATAAGGGCAAAACTGGTCCATGGATGTTGGTATCTACATTGTAGGTGTCTTCTATATTCATTTCTTTTATTCCTCCATTGCTTTAACTTATTTAATTTCTTCCAAAATACATTTTTCCCGGTAGATTAACAAAATACTATCTTCCCGTGTTTGTAAAAACATCTCAAATCTTAATTCAAGAGATGCAAAACGATTTAAAACAGAAAAATACGTTGACTGCGTTTTTCGGTATCTTGATAGAAAAAAAAATCCGTTTTTGATGAGATTTTTAATACATTGTGTTAATTTGCTATAGGAAGTACAGCAATTTTCGTTATCGAACGTTTAATTTTTACCCACCCTTAATTCAATACTTTAAGATAATATTTTGATAATATATTTTAAGAATTTATTATTATTTTAATTTTGATAATATATTACATATTTTAAGATAATATTTTAATTCCTTAACATTAGATTTGTAATATACTGTAATTGAGAAATAGTTTTCAAAATTGTAAATCCAAAATAAAATATAATAATAATTAAATTCTGAAGTATGCTATTGTATGAATGTTTTATTCAAATAAAAAAATTATATATTTTAGTGAACGAAATCGGCGTAATTCATTAAGTTGACACATGTAGGAGATCTGTAAACACAAAGCCAGTTTATTACTTTCCTTATATACACAGTATAATGTATAAGTAAAGGTCGAAAATTCGAATTCAATTTTATGACAGAAGAACACGTTTCAAGTATCGTTACACTCGAATTGAACGTTTTTGAGCTGATGTCTGTGTATATGTGTCCGTGAGTCTGTGCATGTGATAATTCTCAAACGAATGAAGAGATTTGAATGTAATTTGATACGATTATTACAAGCCGTTGACTATTGATTTTAAAGACGATCGAATGTTCGGAACCCCCCATCCGAAAATTTCTGAATGAATTCTTGAAAAAATCATGAAAAAAATCAGAGCATTCAGTAATGTTGAATAAATAATCATTTTACACGTAGTTTTTATCCTAAAACGAATGAAATACATTTTAGAAGGCTAACTTGAACCATTCTCGGGATATTAAACGTTTATCAAATAAATGTTTATAGAGAATTACATAAAAATGAACACTAGTACGTATCATGAAATTTGTAGCATTTGCCGACAAATTTAGTGACTGATTTGTCAACAGTTCCCAAATTAATTTATGACTTCTTTCATATACTATCTCTAGAAATTTCTAGAAGGGGGCCGTTATTTGCAGAATATTTGTTATTTCAATTGAGTTCTCGAACATTCGAAATGTCCCCAAAAGTCGCCAAATTGCCAACAAATCTGATAAATCTCCAAATCGGGCAACGCTGAACCGACAGTTCTGAAATTGCAGCCTTAAATATACGTCATAGCAAAGTCTATATGCACTGGTGTTTTATCCATCTAGTTTTCAATAGAGACTCCAGTGAGAGACTACATTACACGTTCGTAACAGTACGGCTTAAACATTAATAAAAAATGGGTGTAGTGTTCTTGTCCATCATTATTTTGCATTGAAGAAAGTAAAATACTTTTAATATGTAGCAAAAGACATATGCTGCGCACATCCGATTTTTAAAATACAAAAAATATTTATTTGAACTAAATTTGTTCCTAAAACTTTTGTAAATACACTACTTTGTTGACTATGAGACTGTCACAAAAATACTTTGTAAAATTTGCTATATGTTTTACTATTTATAACTGATTTTTACAAAATCCGCCAAAAGGTAAAATATAGTAACACGAAAAAAGTAAAATATCTAAAAAAAATAGTTTCCAAAAAAAAAAGTGATGCTGCGCTTTTTAAGGATAAAATGGGTATTTCTTGTGACGGGAACATATGCTAGGAAAGCAGAAATTCATTTTTCCATTACATGGATAGTCTTCGATTCTCTTCTGGCCTTATTATCTGGCCATATTCTGGCCTTTCTAATCTGTTTTGTTCACTTTTTGTTTAGTTACATTTCTACTTATTTTTGAAGGGATTAATAAAAGTTCCTTGCGTTTATTAAAATAACTTAATGCCGGAAATATCCCGAGTTATAAAGGAAGAAATATGAAACTCAAAAACAATAGAGGCAATAGATATATCTTTACTTTGACAAGAAAAATGTCTCGAAAATTTCTTCTCTCTGTGATTGCAAATAAATTATATTTTTCAGCGGAAAATATATTTTGCGTTACTGGAAACTTACTTATTAACTGCACTTTGAGTTTTTCTCGGTTAAAAATTAAGGGAAGTTTAAACATAGTAATAATGCACAAATAAATATACATTGCAACCAGTAGTTGTTTCGGAAATACATTTGATGGTCTTCTTCAGTGCAAAACAAAACATTAAACCAGAAATCTAAAAGAAAAATAGTTTTTAAGAAGGAGAACCTACATATCCTCTTAGCATTGTGTATATGCAAGAAATTACGTTGTTTAAGCTTTCTTTATTTTTGTACAATGCACTTATCCTTATCGGATGTTCAAAATAGATTCATTTTTAGGTTCCAATATTAATAACCAATCCTTTGGAATCGTGGGTGTACAATAAGTATCTAACAAGATCAATTGTCATAAACAATAAAAAATAATTAAATGCTCGGATAATTCACAAATTAGCGGATATTATTATCAAAACACTGAGGTATATCCAAATTCACTTTAACCCGTATCACGTGAATTGCTCTCCAACAGAAATATGACTGTCAGTGATTCAAATACTCTGTAAAGAACCTTTCTGGCTTAATCAAGAACCGAACCCTTGGTCTTCGAACAGACAGCCGACTCTCTACCGTTGAAGTACTGGAACGAAATTGCAAGCTCTTATCGTGGCAGTGGACTCTGCATTCTTCAGTCTCTAATGTCAGATTGCAGTGCAACTCATAGTCTGACATACCATTTCCTGATATTTTTACCTCAGAGAAGCCACCTGATGCTATTTTGATCTTCCAGGTCAGCTTCCTGCTTTGTCGTTTTCCTCTCGATTTAAAAGCGGTGCTCAATATCCCGCAGTTCATTGAATCTGTGCTAGTTATACTTGGATCACTTTCAGACCTCTGACATCTTTGCACTAACCTATTGGGTTGATTTGTTCAAGCGCCCTTGTAAAGAATCTTGCTGCCCGAACCGGGAATCGAACCCTGGATCTCCGAGCTGCACAACCGATGCTTTACATTTGATCAACTGGGACTAAATTGTAAGATCTTATTATGGAAGTGGACTCTGCATTCTCCAGCCTCCAATCTGATTGACCACCTCCTGTTATTTTTACCTCAGGTTAACGTCCTGCTACTACTATTTTACCCAGATTTATAAAATTCGTGGTCGTTATCCTTTCAATTTGAAATCGGCGGTCCATATACCTGAGTCCACTGATTCCGTACTAGACGTACTAGGGTCACTCTCAGACCTCGAACATCTTTGTACTAACCTACAGGGTTGACATGCTCGGAGGGCATTATAAAGAAGCTTGCTGTCCTAACCGCGAATTGAGCCCTGTATCTCCGAAATGGATAGCCAACACCCTACCGTTGAGCTACTGGGACTAAATTGCAAGCTCTTACGGTCGAAGCGGACTCTGTAACTCTCCAGAGGACTCTGTAACTCTCCAGCGGACTCTGTAACTCTCCAGTAGAAATTTCCAGAATCGGCTCGTATCTTCCAAAATATTCGTTATTCCGAGAAAGTTCTAGTACATTAGATAACAATTATCCATTTTTGTTGACGTTATTTATTATAGCTTGAATAGATGTTATGTGCAAATCGTACGTCTTTCCATGATAAATATTTAACACTATACAACTTTGGGGAGAACATTTTTTGTCTAACTTCGTTTTCGAGATAGCTTCTGTATTAACTTCTTTAATTTGCCTCTAGAAAACTTTCTGAATTGATAGCGCACAGTCGCTTCCTGAAAATTTTGAAAACTTTCTAAAAAAACTGTTTCTGAAAAAAATACTGAAAACTCTGTAAATTGATAGCGCACAGTCCTTTCCTTATTAGTATATCCTGCTTCTGCAGCTCTCGAAAACTTAAATTGTAAATTAAAGACCTGCATACTAACTTGAAGATCCCCCGTCTAGGCGGCTGAAGACAATTTTACTAACGTTATATAATATGTGTTAAAATAAATTAAAACATTAAGAAGTTGGAAACAATTTTATATTTTTACCATTGTTTCTAATGAGAGATAATCTCTAATGAACCAAATGTTAATAAACCAGTCTTTGCATTTCATGTTTTGATACGTGAAATATAGTTTTTGTGGTGCACATTTAAAAATATTATTTTTTGTAGTTAATTAATTACTGAGTTGATACCTTGTTAATACCGTAATTACCCACCATATGTATCTTTAGTAAGAGTTCCTGGAATATAATATAACAACAGAATACTACTCACAATTAACTGCACTCATTTTAACTTTAAAATAACATTATTAAGAACATTCTATTCATTATTAAAAAATTTACAACATTAATTAGCACATATATTTAAGGAGGAGGTTGGACATGTGAGACCAGGTAACGTTATATACTGTCTACGTGTCTACTGTCTACTAAATTGTCTACGTGATATTATTATCAAAATGGTTATGTCCTTCTATAAGCTGACTTGTACATACCTTCTGGTTGTCTTTAGACGTTTGGCATGCATTTGACTGAAAATCGAAGAGTGTTTTTTTACCATCTTTGTGAAGATGGCCTGTTATTGATGCATATCCGCATCTCGCCTGTTGCACCTGCCGTTTTTCTCTGTAGAACTTTTTGCATGGCTACTATCGACTCTGGTTGCTATCTCCAACTGTATCTTACATCTCTGAATATATTATTCGTAATATTACTTATCTGTCACAGTATTTTTTACATATCTTAATATGTAGAGCTTCTATCTCTGTTTTGGTACTCTATATGAATCTGTAGAACCTTCTTTTAGTTGCCCCCTCTTTTTGCCTGAGATCTAATACGCCTCTTCGGCTAACATTGGTTGACATCAGAGTGACGTGGTTGCACTTCCGTATTGGTTAATCTTTTAATCAATCCCATGGTTTTTTGTTTAGCCTCCAGTAACTGCTGATTCGTCCCAAACTGTATTTGAAGTACCTTTATTTATGACGCTTGCTGACCTCTCGGGTAAGGGCTGCAATACATTGGCGTCTTGCAGTCTGATGCCATTGTTTGGTCTGCTAGATATCATAAATCCGCATATAAAACTGTCTACGTGATTCCCGGTCTCACTGTTTTTAGTTATTTTTAATTATTTTTAAAACTAGAAAATTTTTAACGATAGGACTCTGAAAATAACAATTTAATTAACTCTAAGTTTTAAATTCCTTCTTTATTCCTCTAAGTTTTACATTCCTTCTGAGAATTATTCCAATATTTTCTGTAGCCCATCGAAATCTATCAGCTTCATTTCTCATTCAATAGTTTCAAAAACAGCTTCTTTACATATGCAATTTCATTCATAATTATATATAGAAGCGATGTTAGAAATTGGACTATTTTTAACTATCTTACAACGATGGTTATTATACCTCTTTTGCGTTGTTACGTTTAAAAATCGTTTCTTTTATGTGTATACTATATTGCGGCTACAAGCGCAGGGGAAAAAATATCTTCCGTATTGTACTTTCTCATACGAGGTGTTGGGAAAGTATTGTTTTCACGATAATTTTTGATTTCGAGATTTTGATATCAATACTTGTTTAAAGACCTCCTGAACACTTTTTGGCTATTTTTGGAGTCCTGTTCATCTGTCTGTCTGTCTGATGTCTGTCAATTTGATATCTGTGGTCTATTTCTTGCAGCCACGAATATTAATGGATTTTCACGAATCTTTATACGATTTCCACGAAATTTTATTTTTTCGAAACCTGCTTTCTATAAAAAAAAATGTAAAACTCGACAGAATTTTCTTTAAATTCGAGCTGAAACTCGAAATAAAACTTCGAATTTTATTTGAAATTTTATATTTTTTTACATGACAGCATAGGCCAAAATTTGACATAATCATGCATAAAGGGGTTTATTTATGGCTCACTGACCACGACATTTAATAGTTTCATTCATTGTTATGAAAAATAGATAATCACAATACACATTTTGTTTGTTCGTGACGTCATTAGCCTCTTTTGGTGGTATGTTACCTCTCGGAGGATACAGTGTCAAGTATGGTATCAATCGAAATATTTTTTCAAGCCCTTTAAAACGAAGGGTAACACCCTACACTTGTAATCATTTAGACCCACAAAACCAATTTTTAATTATTTTCTTATAAAGTTAAAAAAAAAAAATTCTGATTTGAGAATACCGACTGTACTCCAGTTAAATAAATTTATAATCACAACTCGCCCAAAAGGACGTCCCCCCAAATTTGAAAGACACTCCCATTGTAGATCCTAGCATCCATGGATCGGTTTCCACTTATTAGTGACTCGTCAGCATGAAATAGCTGAAATTTGCAATGGGAGCAAGAAACTTGCAAAAGCAAAACTACAGGTTTTGTGATCTTCTATGGGAATTGATAATTCTAGTACTTCCAGTATCAAATTCATAAGCAATTTAGTTAAAGCTACACGAATCTGCAAAGGCAAAGTTTATCATACAAAACCCACTTGTAAGGGGCATTCCTAATTATTTAGGATACAAACACATTTCAGATACCTGCATCCATGGACTGGTTTGACGCTCATTACTGCCTGCTATCATGGACTGATAATTAACGCGAAACCGGTCCATGGATGACGGTACCTTCAATGAGAGAGCTTTCCAAATAATAAATTTATATCACTATTACTTTATTTGTAATTTAAATCCGATAAATTTAATCTAAATCGTTTGTGGTATAAACTCAATTGACTTTTTTTACAAAGAAAGCAATTTCATTTCGATGGTGAACAACATATTTTTTACCAATAATGTTTCAGAAAAAAGTCGTCTACATGATGAAAACGTTAAATTTGAAAGGTTATCTATGAAAAGTCTGTCCTTCTTTCTTTGGGGGTAATTACTTGACCGATAACACCTGGACCTATATAGACAAAATATGGACGGGGGTGTTACCTGCATTAAAGAATAAAGAAAATGAAAATCATACTAAATTTAATACAAATACCGTAAAATATGTGAATTTATGTACGAGACAGACAAAACAGACATTTTATTAAAATGTTGAGTATATATATATATATATATATATATATATATATATATATAAGATATTAAAATCGTAAATCCAATGGTAGAATAGAAGAAGTAACTCATAATACGCTATCTTAAAAATTTTATGCCTACAGAATACAATGAAATAAAATGAAATTCAACAATGAAGATGAAATTATAATACATATTATAGTTCAGAAAGCTAAAGATAATCAACAAATGTCAATGTAGAGGAATTGAAAAAAGGAATACCAAAGTAATCAAGCATTAAAGCTTGCACGTGGAAGAGCTCTAGGCTTAAGAATAGTTCATTTCGAAAAAATGCTTTATCAAGCCCTAATATTTTAAACGAAATGAACACAAAATTGCTTGGTCCTGAAACACAAGATGGATTTTATCTATAAACATATGTTATTAGGACGACAAGCATAAAGAGTGAAAAAATAGAAAGGAAACATTAATACCTTAAAATACACATCAAATGTACAATCGTGACGAGCAAAAAATGACTAGACCAATGTTGCCATTCGATAAAAGGTAAAGAAGTGATTTACAGTTTATATACATATATATATATATATATATATATATATATATATATATATATATATATATACGTAGCATAGTTTACTAGTTTGAAACTACGATTTGAGCGCCCTTATAATGGTGAATAGCGGCAATCTTGTTTGTCCATTTCTCTCTATGGTTCACTTGTTTAGTAAGAATTTTCATCTTTGCTTCACGTTTATATTCTGAATTGCTTATACGGGTAATTGTCCTGTCTCCTGACCTGACTCACTGGACGGATCTGGGAGTGTAGCTGTGAACGTTCGTACTGCCTCCCTGGTTGTATCTCTATTTGTTCATCCCGGTGCTTCTAGATAATTTAAGCTGTTGAGGTTGATCGCGTATACACGTGCTGAAAGAAGAAAGGTTCCTCCCACAAGGAAATCCAAATTTTCCTAATGTTTATTATCTCCATTTTAAAATCTTTTGATGCCTGTAGTCTGAGTTTGAGCATTTATAGTAATTCACTATTGCTCAATCTGAAACAGTCTTATGTTTGGGTTAATTAGAATTAAATACTCAGACCTGAAGATGAATTTAATTCTGATTAATCATCGAGTTTGGGCCGCTGCTGTTCTTTTCTCTTATCGGAATTTATAGTGAGAAAGTGAGAAAGATATTTCACCTCGTGCAAGTTAAGAACGAGCTGAGAACAATTTATATGAAATTTTGAACCGGTTATGTGGTATGAAAATATTGCATGTAGTCTCCATTGAAGTTCGCAAATTGTCGACTATTCTATGATGACAAAATACATAAGATAATCGAAACTGGTCCATGGATGCTGTTTTCTGCAATGAAAACACAATTCGAACCTTTGTAACAATCTCTAAATGTGGTATTTGTATGAGATTAGTCGTTACCGCCTTGTGCTGAATATATTGTAGCGAACGCTCATAAAGCAGTATTAAATGACCGGAGCTGAAGACGTCTTTAGCTCAACGCTATGAGTCTGGACTACCATGCTTTGGCCCGTGAATCAAACTCCGGCACCGCCATGTTGGTGATTTCATAATCTCACTACATTGGTGACCTTGCACACGAGCACGAAGCATCCTTCGCTTAATTATTTCCAGTTATTTTGCTTCCCGAGAATTATATATGCATTTCATAAACGTACTTTCTGTACTCCCCATGAGATGGCGCCACCACACCCTCTTGAGCTTTCGTTATTCTCTCGCCGACTTACCTTATTCTCTCATCGAGCTGTCGTCGACTCATTGTACATCATCAAACCTCGTGACTCACTACGAGACCGCTTATAACAGCTCCTTCACTTCAACTTGGACCTTGCCTCCTCAATTGCAACTCAGGGACAATTTCTTTCCGTTTCGATGAAAACTCACTGTGGGGAGTACTGAAGCGAACGCTCATAAGGCAGTATTAAATACATTGAGCTGAAGACGTCTTTAGCTCAATAATATGATGCTATCCTACCACGTTTTGGCCCCGGAATCAAACTCCGGCACCGACAAATTGGTGATTTCATAGTCTCTCAACAATATAAAATTTTAACTTATAATGCTATACTTTAATTAATTATAATTTAAATTACAATTGTATTAATTATAATATTAGTGATTTATTTTAAAGTGCTATTATTTTAGATTAGCATTATTAGAGATTTATCTTAGTGAAAAATTATATTTTAATAATAAATCTGCAATAACAAATATTTCTAAAAGTAATTTACCTGTGTATATTACTGAAGAGAATGACGCACTTGAAAGTAAATGAATTAGTTTTATTGAACAAAAATGTAATATATCTGTTCTAATAAATTTTTCTCTTGTCACGAATGAAATAGAACTAAGTTTTTATGATCAAATGTTTCTTGTCTTCTGACGCGAACAAATGATAAAAACAGCTAAACTATTTCCCTCCAAACTGCGATATTTCAACGCATTTTATTTTATCCCCAATATTTTTAGTCTAGTGCATTTCTGCAAAAATACTTTTATCTCAGCAGATTAATGAAACACTGCCATGTCCTTGTTCATTAAAATAACTTAAAATCAGACATATACGTTTTTAGTAGAAGACATATGAAACGTCTGAAACTGAAAAGTAATAGCGAACATGTTTTTCTGTACCTTGGCCATAAAAAGATAACGATAAATTCCCATCTTTTGTGATCAAAAAAGCAATTATTTTATACTGAAACATATTTGATATTTTCTATATCAGAAATTGCAAATTTTTCTTCGACTGAATGAAATGTTTTGCATATTGCATGAATTTAACTTTTCATATATTATGTTTAATAAAATATAAATGGAAGTCTATTGCGATTTTTTTACTTTCCTTATATACTTAATGTTTGAGGAAAGTATTGTGACGGGGTCGAAGATTCCAATTCGAGTTTTCGACGGGAGAGCACGTTTCAAGCATCCCTGATCACGAATCGAGCATTTTTGAGGTGATGTATGTGTGTGTGTGAGTCTGTGAAAATGATATCTCACGAACGAATGGAGAGATTCGAATAAACTTTTAAACAACAATGATAATCCGTGAATACTGGAAGTCTATTGTTTTTAAGCACAATCGAAGGTTCAGAACCCTCCTCTAATTTTCGAGTGACATTTTGAAAAAATCATAAAAAAATCAAAATCTTTAATAAAGTTACGCAAATAAACATTTATTATGTAATTTTTCCTTAGAAAACGATTGACATAAACTTTAGAACACTAGCATGAACCGTTCTCGATATATAGCACATTTTTAATAAATTTATCAAAAAATCCCATAAATTAAAAAAATATATTAACTGTTAAGAAACATGTTTACTTTTCATATGTATAAATTCATATGAACATCATGCTATAAATTTGGTGACATCGTTCTCGTGGATCTAGCTCGTTCCATTCATGAGAAAAAATACTTTCATTTATACTTTTAAATTTGAACTCCGTTAGTCATTTATCTGCTATAAGAATAACTATTTTCTCCGTTCATAACGCTTGGCGAGATTCTGCCAACTCGGCTATTTTTTAAATTTTGCAAAATTAACGAAAATCTCGCCAAATGTATTAAAATGACTCTAAATCAAAGAAAATGACGACTAATTGACAAAGATCTAATATCTTGGAAAGAATATAAGTACCTACTATAAGAATAACCTATTTTATTTATTTTTTACAGTAAAAGTTGTAAATTCATTACATTATATAAGGAAAGGTGTTCACATCAGACTTTTTTCTTACTTATATAGATCATTTTTTTCTTATTTATCCCAATATATTCTAATGCTTAAAAGTTAATCAATATATTAAAATAGTTACGTACTCGGTACATTGCTGTACTGTGACTTCCTTTGGATTTTTACGACTGTATAAACAAAAAGAAAAATAGTTTTAAATGTGCTGTTTGACGACATATCCCCAACTTATCGAAACTCTCAAATACTTAAAAGCATTTTTAAAATACTGTCAGATTGACGAAAATTCAATATTTCGAGAAATTACTTTCAGTTTCTTTGATAATCCCTGTCGTTTTGTGTAAATTATTAATTGGATGTTAATGATTCAAAATGTACTCTTACACTGTTTGTGAGGCTGGTGCCTTTTGTTAAGGGTTCAGAGCGGGGAGAAGATTATCCAGGATAGGGACAAGAGGGTGGTCTGTGACGAGAGTAATCTCTGAAAATTCCAGAGGGGCCTAGCACTGGGTGGTTCTGGAATTGGAAAGTGGAATATATATGCGAAAAGGACGCGCATTCGAGAGACGCATGCCGATTTTCGACGAGTTAGGTCGCACGTATCGGGCTCTCCAATCGACGTAGCGAAGGGAACTCACATGCCTAAACCATCAGAGGAATTTGTGTTGTACAATAATATGTAACGTTATGATTGAATAAAGTTTGTGTTCTTTTAACCAAACTTTGCGTAGTTATTCAAGCCTTGAGAAATCATTCACTTTAGCACTATTTAACGGATTCGACTACTCATGAACTTCGGGGAAGAAACGGTCACATATTATACCTGTGCATTCTTATCGATACACACAAAGGGACCAAACGCTACGGAATAATATCAGCGATGATGCAGAAAGGAGGTCAAAATCAACGAGTTCATAACACTATCTATGTACATAGAATTGAAAATCTATCTGTATATGTGTTTGTATGTGTGTTTTTCTCATCATTACGGAAGAACAGGATCACTGAATATCATGAAATTTTGCGTATAGCCGTGAAATAGCCCCAATAAAATTTAGTCAATTTTTCCAGTTTCTGGGAACAAGAGTTATTGATATATTAATGAAAATGCACTATTAAACCTCCCAATGAGATATCATTATTCAAACTATATTTCTTCAGCAAAGTTCTTTGAAAAGTAAGTCATCATGCTATTTAGCCACGAAATTAAACCTAATGAGTTTATGCATTAGATTTATTCGACAACCAGAAAGATCAATCATGCATAAAGCATTGTTTATGAAACACTTTCCATCTGCAATGCAATTTCATTTAAACATCTTTTAAGGTGATGCATTCAGCGGTGATATTTTTTAAATTATAACAGTACTACAATAATTTATAACACTTGAAAACTTCATCGAAAACAAATGAACTTTATTCAAATAACGTCAACGAAATATAAATCGCCTGGCTCTCTATATAAAAGCAGCGCTTTTTTCATTCATTTACTTTTTTCCATTCCATTCATTCAGCGGTGATATTTTTTAAATTATCACAATACTACAACAATTTATTTTACTTAAACACTTAAAACCATGAAGGAAATATTCTAACTCCTTGTTTAAAATTTCATCGGAAAAGGCAATAATATACATACGTATGATTCTCCATGTAAAATCAATTAATGTTTCATTCGTATCAGCTATATTGCAGACTCTAGAGCTAAATAATTTTGCGTTAAAGTAATTAAGAAATTCTTATATAACTCATCTTACAGCTTGATGTGTTTATATTCTCCATACGTGAAAAGTAGGCTTCGCAGTAAAAATAATCAAAGTTTGATGATCATTTAAACTAAAAAATATTGTATTTGCGTTGGTGCAGTATATACATGCACAGAAGAAGATAGAGCGGTTTTAGGACGGATTTAACACTAAATATAGATTGAAAAGAAATTTGAAAATCACGATTTTGACACAAGATGGACGCCATATTTTATTTTAAAGTGGATCACGTGATCACTTCATATAATATGGGTGCAATTGTTATTTTAATTTTTATTAAAAAACTATCGAACATGTTTTGCTGATATTTTTTTATATATTTTATGGGATAATTTTAATATTTCCAAAAGTTTTCAAAGCTATTTGTAAATTTCAAATTCGCTTAAAAGGTGTTTGAAAAATTAGTTCTCATACGGTTCAATGTATTTCAGTTTTTCAACCCGGGTTCAGTCCAAAACAAATTGGGTGATATTATTCATTTATATTCCCATAGGTCCTACAGATCGTCTGAAAAGTATACTAGAATTTCATTTTGATTAAGTCATTTCTACGGCAGTTATCGTGCTAGCTGACAAACAGACAGACTTAATGAACAAAGTTATAAACACATTTCAACTTTGTTGGAAAGTGTTAAAAATGATATCATGTTGCTAAGCAACACAATTAAACCCAATAAATTTATACAGCAGACGATTTTTAACAGTTTACAACAAAGTTGAAACGTGTTTATGACTTTGTTCATTCTGTCTGTCCGTTAGCACGATAACTGCCGTAAAATTGACTTAATCAAAATGAAATCTTATTATGCTGTTCAGATGGTTTGTAGGACCTATGAGAATATAAATAAATAATATCACCCAATTAGTTTTGGATTGAACCCGGGTTGAAAAAATGAAATGCATTGAGCCCTATGGGACCTAATTTTTCAAACATTTTTTAAGCGGATTTAAAATTCTCAAATTGCCTCGAAAATGTTAGGTAATATTCAAATTGTTCCATAATATATATATAAAAAATTAGCGAAATATATTCAGTAGTTTTTTAAATAAAAATTATAATAATAACACCTCTTATATGAAGCGATCACGTGATCATGATATGAAAGATCACGTGACCCGCTTCAAAATGATATATGGCATCCATCTTGTCTCAAAATCGTGATTTTAAAAGTTCTGTTTAATTCATATTGAGTGTTGTATCCGTCTTAAAACCACTTTATTTATGCATAGATTCTGTGAATCTACATACTGAAACAAGGTAATTACAATACATTTGAGTTTAAATGTTCATCCAAATTTGATTATTTCTACAACGAAGCCTATTTTTCACCTATGTAAAATGTAAACAGCAAAATATATAGAATGAGTTGTATTAGAATTGCTGTATTTCTTTAACACAAAATTATTTAGCTCATGGAGTCTGCATAGCTGATATGAATGAAATATTCATTGATTTTACAAAGAGAAGGACGATTTTTTTCGAAGAAGTTTTAAGCATAGAGTTTAATTACGTGTAGCTCCATGGTCTTAATTTTTAAATAAAATATATTATTGTAATATTCTGATGAATGACATGAATGGGGAATTATTTATGAATGAAATGTTGCTTTTATAGAGAGAGCCAAGCGTGTTATTTTTTTCATGACGCCATTTGAATGAATTTCAGTTGTTTTCGATGAAGTTTTCGCATATAATAAATTATCGTAGTATTATGATAGTTTTAGAAATATTTCCGAGGAACGTATCACATTTTAGAGATGTTTAAACCAGGCAATTTATATTTCAATGCCGTCATTTCAATGAAGTTCATATTTTTCAATGACGGTTTAAGTTTTCAAATATAATAAATTAATATAGTATTGTGATAAGTTTTAAAATATTACCGATTAATGTATTGCATTTTAGACTTGTTTAAATAAAATTGCATTGAATTTGGAAAGTGTTTCATAATCAATACTTTAAGCATGATTGATCTTTCTTGTTATTATATATTTTTTTGATTTAAATAATAAATAATTGCCTATAAATAAATTTTATCGGAATTTCATTTTTGACAGGATTATACTCCTTATGACCGTTGAGTTTAAAGATCATTGGGATTATTAATAATTTCAGTTTCTTACGTCATTAGTTTTATCTTGGTGAAATATTTTTCAAATTCATATATTGTAGTACCTGTATTTTTTCCAATACTATTTTAGCTCTTTCCTTTTGGCATATATTGATTCAATTTCATATATTCTGCAAATTTGTATACAAATGGGATCATGATGTTTTATCCTTAAGATCTGTCTGTGAAGACGATTTTGTATAGTGAGATCAAAGATTTTCAAACTTCTTTTTGGGAGCATTAATTATGTAAATATTTTAATAGAATGATTTGAATAACAATATCATTTTTAATACTACAGGAATTTGCACATGATTGTGCATTTTAAGTTTCTTTATATTGTATATCGTATTGGGGGTATTGTATATTATATAACGGTTATACTGCTAGTAAATTATAATATTGAGTGGAACATATTGTCCGGAGATATTTGAATCGTAAGTTCTGCATTGGGTGGTGGATCAGAGCAAATATTTTGCATATCTCTATTCAGACCTTGATATGGCGGGCTTAACACCTACTTAACTCATAAAAGTCTACAGCATGTACAACAAATAATTGTACAAATATAAGAGCTTTAACCACATTTAAACCTCGCGTACAGTTAGAGATATATTGCATCAAATTATTTACATATATCATCAGATCTTGCGGCCAGGTTATAACTATTAGATGATTCATTCCATGCATATAATAGCTTCCACATATTTCAATAGATGTCCATCGTCTTCTTCCGCGATCCATCATAGGAATACAATGCATAATTAACCTCCGTAATCTCCCCGGCACGCCGAAGATGCTACTCTATCAGTATCCATTTGCGATGTGTAAACGCCGAGGTTTAGCATTTATGTCGGTGTTGAGTCTATAAATGATGTTATTAATAGAGTTTGTTATGGAATATTTGTTAAAAGAAGGTTTTCTTGTCGGTTTGTTATTTGAGATATTATTTTATTAAAATATTATGCAGAGTCCACTTACAGAGACGGAATTACAAGTTCTTATCGTTAAAATGATGAGCTTGTAATTCTCGACGGAAAAGCGCGACTGAACTGTAAGAAGATCCGTGGTTCAATTCCCGGTTGGGGCAGGAAGGTTCTTTACAATTATTCCTCAATGAAATCAATATATATTTTTTTATTTTACTTTTCATGTTATATTTTATATCCAGGCGCCTCATTTTGTTTTTATTTTGCGTAGCATTCAATTAGAATCGGATGTCAACAAGAATTTAAATTCTATTTATCTGATATTTTAAATAAAGCAAATATTTGCATAAGGCTTTTATACATAAAGATAGGAAATATTATATAACATAATTTTTTTAATATGTATGTATATTTCTTCGTTTGTTTATCTGTTCCGTAGATAATTTACAGTATTGTGACAGATATTTTCACTCTCCTTATATACATAATATGTAAGTAAAGTATTATGACGGGGTCGAAAATTCGCATTCGAGTTTTCGACGGGAGAGCACGTTTCAAGCATCCCTGATCACGAATCAAACATTTTTGAGGTGATGTCTGTGTATGCGTGTGTGTGTGTGTGTGTGTGTGTGTGTGTGTGTGTGAAAGTATGTGTGTGTGTATGTGGGAAAGTATGTGTGTATGTGAAAGTATGTGTGTGTGCGTGTGTCAGTGAGACTGTGGAGATGATAACTGACGAACAAAAGGACCGAATCAAACAAAATTTGGTACAAAAATTAGAATCCGTAAATACTGGAAGCCCATTGTTTTTATACGCAATCGAATGCTCAGAACCCTCCTAAATTTTCGAGTGAAATTTTGAAAAAATCACCAAAAAATCAAAACTTCCAATAAATTTGCGCAAATAAACATTTCTTATGTGATTTTCATTAAAAAACGATTGACAAACTTTTTAGAACGCTGGCATGAACCTCTCTCGAGATATTGCACATTTAAAAAAAAAATTATTAAAAAATAATGTAAAAAAAATGTCTTATTGAGAAACATGTTCACTTTTCATATGTAATAGCATGCGATAAATTGGGTGACATCATTCTCGTGGATCTAGCCCGTTCCATTCAGGAAAAAAGATACTTTGAGTAACACTTTTGTATTTGAACGCCAATAGTCATTTATCTGCTGGAAGAACAACTTATTTCTCCATCCATAACGCTTGGTGAGATTTTAGCGACGAATTTGGTGGAATGTCGCCAACTTAATGAATTTGGCGGAATGTCGCCAACTTGGCAACTTTATTAAATGTTGCTAAATTAACAAAAAACTTGCCAAATGGACAAAAATAAAGCTAAATGAATGAAAATGACGACTTATTGACGAAAATCCAATACCTTGTAAAGAATATAAATATCTACTATAAGAATAATCTATTTTTTTTACTGTAAAAGTAGTAAATTCATTGCATTATATAAGGAAAATCATGTGTTACCCACATCAGATTTTTTTAATGTAGCATTGCTATGTTATTATTTACTATACTACGGATAATCACGTCCATATTTCGAGTTTGTAGGCACAGGGGTTGTCGAAATTTTAATACAAATACATTTTGCATAGAAATATCAAAGTATAGACGATAATTTTATGTACTTTTATCCCTAGTAGCAATTCAAAATTCATCCATAATTAACAGTCTATACTGAAAATATTGGAACAATATGAAAAATCTGATGTGGGCAGCACATGAGTTTCCCTGCAGACTTATACTCACGTTCTTTTTAGTTTAATTAAATTTAATTCACTTTTAATTCAATTTTCGTTCTCATTTGATAACTGGACTTATTTTCAAACGAAGTGTAGAGAAAATACGAAAAAACTAAAACATCTGAAGAACAGCTTGTCCTAGTGTAATGGGGTTGATCTTATTCATTTCTTCGTTAAAAATACGTATTCAACAAGCATTTAATGGATATATTTGAACATACGTAGTTTTTTATTTTAGATTTTGACGATTTTTACGGGCCATTTTGCAAAAACAGGCAGCTTATTTTTTTTCTAAATCATACCAAAATCTAATCAGCACCAGGGTAACCCGCAAGTGATTTATATACCGAATTTTGTGAAATTCGGTCCATTAGTTCTTCAGCTAGAGTGGATCCAAGCTTTTTTGGACCATTTTGCAAAAAAAGCGGGTTCTTTCATCTCAAATCATACCCAAAACTAATCAGCACCAGATTCGCCCACAAGTGACTTACCTACCAAATTTTATGAAATTCAGTCTATTAGTTTTTTAGTTAGATTGGATACACAAACTGCACAAACAGACAGACAGACACACAGACACACACACAGACGTCACGCTGAAAATGGTTTTTTCGTATTCTAGAGGTTTCGAAACGTGTAGATCCGTCGAAAACTCGAGTTGCGATTTTCGACATGTTTGCAATACTTTCCCTATACATTACCATGTATTGCAGGGAAAGTAAAATATGGACGAAATTGGCCCAATATTGGCTTAAAACATTGGGCCAATTAACGGTAACATTAACATTGGGTAACTATAATATTGGGTAACATTAGCATTGGGTAACATTAACATTGGGGAACATTAACATTGGATAACATTGACATAACTTTGGGTAACATTGGCATAACATTGGGTAACATTGACATAACATTGGGTAACATTGACTTAACATTCGGTAATATTAACATTGGGTAACATTGGGTAATTAAGTGTAACATTAAACATTGGGCCAATTAACAACTTCAGATATTGGGAAAATATTACTCCAAAATTGGCGTTTCATTGGAAATATTTCCAATGTAGCACCGATATTGGCGTAATACTGTAATGTGAATATTTATCCAAAATTTGAGGCCACTGTAACCCCAATATTTGCCCAATTTTGAGATTACATAGGAAATATTTCCAATGTAATGCCTAGATATACAGCATTGGTCCAAATATTAGAACAATATTAAACGCTACTCGGGGCATTCGTTAAAAAGAAATATCAACCATGTATAAAGCATTAATTATGAAACACTTTCCAACTGCAATGAAATTTCATTTAAACATCTCTAAAATGCGATACATTCCTCGGTAATATTTTAAAAATTATCGAAATACTACAGTAATTTATTATATTTGAAAACTTAAACCTTCACCGAAATAAATGAACTTCATTCAAATGACGTCAATTAAATATAAATTGTCTGGCTCCTCGGTAATGTTTTTAACATTATCATAATACTGCAATAATTTATATTTGAAAACCTCATCAAAAACAACTGAAATTCATTCAAATGACGCCATCGAAATATAACACGCATGTTTCTCTCTATAAAAGCAACATTCCATTCATAACATTTTCCCATTCATTTCATTCATCACAATACTATAATATATAATTTATTTTATTTAAAAACTTAAGACCATGGAGGAACAAGTAATTAAACTCTATGCTCAAAACTTCATTGAAAAAAATCGTCCTTCTCTCTGTAAAATCAATGAATATTTCATTCATATCAGCTATGCAGACCCCATGAGCTAAATACTTTTGCGTTAAAGAAATGCAGCAATTCTTATACAACTCATTCTGCATCTTTTGGTGTTTACATTCTCTATAAGTAAAATTAGGCTTCGTTGTAGAAATAATCAAGGTTTGATGATCATTTAAACTCAAATATATTGTAATTGCGTGGTTTCAGTATGTAGATGCACAGAATTTAAGCAAAAATAAAGCGGTTTTAGGACGGATACAACACTCAATATGAATTAAAAAGAACTTTAAAAATCACGATTTTGATACAAGATGAATGCCATATTTCATATTGAAGTGGATGACGTGATCTTTTCATATCATGGTTACGTGATCGCTTCATATAAGAGGTGTAATTACTATTTTATTTTTTGTTTATAAAAATACTGAATATATTTTGCTGAAATTTTTTTTATATATTTTATGGGATAATTTGAATATTACCTAAAATTTTCGAAGCAATTTGTGAATCCGCTTAAAAAATGTTTGAAAAATTTGGTCCCATGGTTCAATGTATTTCATTTTTTCAACCCGGGTTCAATCCAAATTTACGTGGGTGATATTATTCATTTATATTCCCATAGGTCCCACAGACCGTCTGAACGACATACTAAAATTTCATTTTGATTAAGTCATTTTTACGGCAGTTATCGTGCTAACGGACAGACAGACAGACAGAAGGAAGATAGTCATAAACACTTTTCAACTTTGTTGTAAAGTGTTAAAAATGATATCATGTTGATTACCCAATATATTAATTCAAATATGTTTTCAATATACAAACGATATTCATTCAATATATCTAATTTAAATAATAAAGAAATGCATATAAAACTAAATTTTCTTTAAAACTGAATTACAATTTTTATAGGGTTTTTGAGATAAAGAACCCGGGGAATAACTTATATTTTCGATTTAAGTCATTTATTTTTTCCAGGCAAATAGTTTTCAAGTCTATATACTTTCTATTGTGATTAATCAATTGTTGCAACAGAAACAAAATCTGATGTGGGCAGTACATGGTTTTCATTATATAATGCAATGGATTTACTAGTATTACAATACAAAAAAAATCTGATGTGGGCAGCACATGATTTTCCTTATATAATGCAATGAATTTACTACTTTTACAGTAAAAAAAATTGATTATTTTTATAGTAGATATTTATATTCTTTACAAGATTTTGAATTCTTGTCAATGAGTCGTCATTTTCATCGATTTAGCGTCATTTTTATCCATTTGGCGAGTTTTTCGTTAATTTAGCAACATTTAAAAAGTCGCCAGGTTGGCGACTTTCCACAAATTCGTCATCAAAATCTCACCAAGCGTTATCGACGAAGAAATAAGTTATTCTTACAGCAGATAAATGATTCTTGGCGTTCAAATACAAATTTATTACTCAAAATATCTTTTTTCATGAATGGAACGAGCTAGATCCACGAGAATGATATCATTCACCCAATTTATTGCATGGTATTATGCACATATGAAAAGTGAACATGTTTCTCAATAGGAAATATATATATTTTTTTATTTTATATGATTTCTTGATAATTTTTTTTGAAAAATGTACAGTATCTCGAGAACGGTTCATGTTATCGTTCAAAAATTTATGTCAATCGTTTTCAAATGAAAAATTACATAAGAACTGTCTATTTGCGTAACTTTATTAGAGGTTTTGATTGTTTGACGATTTTCTCAAAATTTCATTCGAATATTTAGGGGGATTCTGAACATTTCATGGCGTATAAAAACAATAGGCTTCCAGCGTTTACGGATTGTAATTTTTGTACCAAATTTCGTTCGATTCGGTCCATTCGTTCGTCAGTTATCGTCTCCACAGGCTCACTGACACACACACACAGACATCACTTCAAAAATGTTCGATTCGTAATCAGGGATGCTTGAGACGTGCAATCCCGTCGAAAACTCGAATTCGAATTTTCGACCCCGTCACAATACTTTCCTTATATATTATTGTATACAAGGAAAGTAATAATGTATAAGATCCAAGGCGCTGTGTTTTTATCGTTGATTTGTACATTGGCCGATTTTCAGGATGACAACATGTAAAACTATTTCAAAATACTCAATTAAGTTATACTTCGAGTAACTCTAAACAAACATCAATAATGATGGCATCCTCAATAAGTGATATAGTCCATATATTAAAATACTTTAATAATTGCGTCATCATCTAGTCGTCATTTTCATTGATTTAGCGACATTTTTATCAAATTGTCGACATTTTCGTTACTTTGGCAACATTTAAAAAAGCCGCCAAGTTGGCGACATTCCATTAAAATTTCAACAAGCTTTATGGAGGTTAAATAAATTATTCTTGTAACAGATAACTGACTATTGGCGTCCAAAAACAAAAATATTACCTAAAGTATATTTTTTCATGAATGGAACTAGCTAGATCCACGAGAATGATGTGGTCCAATTTATCACATGATATTTCTTATGAAAAGTGAACATATTTCAACAATAGGTAATATTTTCTTTTAATTTTATATAAGTTTTTGATAATTTTTTTTTTTTTGTAAAATGCACAAATGCACGTTCTAAAATTTATTTTAATCTTTTTATATTGAAAAATTACCTACGAAATGGTTATTTTCTTTATTCATTAAAGGTTTTCATTTTTTGAGGATTTTTTCAAAATTTCACTCGAAAATTTAGTGGGATTCTGAACATGCGATTGCGTATAAAGAAATGGGTTTCCAGTATTCAGGCATTGTAATTTTTGTACCAAATTTTGTACCATTCATTCGTTATTTATCGTCTGCACAGAATCGCTGACACTCACACACACACACACACACACACACACATACACACACACACACACACACACACCATCTTAAAAAAGTCTAATTCGTGTTCAGGGACGTTTGAAACTTCCTCTCCCGTCGAAAACTCGAATTCGAATTTTCGACCCCGTCACAATACTTTCCTTGTACATTATATGTATATAAGGAAAGTAGAAAGTCGCTTTACTACCAATTTAGAGTTTTAAATTGAGATTATACGTATATTGACCAATCTTTCAGTTTGTTGTAAGTTAGTATACAGACTGTACCAAGATGGCTAAATCTTCAGATTTGCCAGAGCAAATAATTGTGTATTTCAGGATTAGGGATTATTATTCCTTATTTTTAAGGTTAGCTAAATTAAAAAATAAATGTTTTAATAAAACATAATGAAGAACAATGTCAATTAGAATATTATAAATATTTGCATATTTTTATTATGAGCAACGCCGAATATAACTGTTAGTATAGATTCAGAATTCGTGTGAGGAAATACAATGAATTCTCACACCTTAACTAGTTTGATTTGAAATAAAAAAAATCTGATGTGCGCAACACATAAATTTCCTTATATAATGTAATGAATTTACTGCTTTTACAGTAAAAAAAATAGGTTTTTCTTATAGTAGATACTAATATTCTTTCCAAGGTATTGAATTTTCAACAATGAGTCGTCATTTTCACTGATTTAGAGTTATTTTTATCCATTTGGCGAGATTTTCGTTAATTTGGCAACATTACAAAAAGTCGCCAAGTTGGCAACATTCCGCCAAATTTGTCGCCAAAATTTTGCTAAGCGTTATGCACTAAGAAATAAGTTATTCTTACAGCAGATAAATGACTATTAGCGTTCAAATACAAAAGTATTACGCAAAGTATCTTTTTTCTTGAATGGAACGAGCTAGATCGACGAGAATGATGTCACCCAATTTATCGCATGGGATTATATATGAAAAGTGAACATGTTTCTCAATAGGAAATATTTTTTCTTTTATTTTATATGACTTTTGATAATTTTTTTGAAAACTGTACAATATCTCGAGAACGGATCTTGTTAGCGTTCTAAAATTTATGTCAATCGTTTTCTAAAAAAAAATTACATAAGAAACGTCTATTTGCGCAACTTTGTTAGTGGTTTTGATTTTTTGACGATTTTTTCAAAATCTCATTCGAAAATTTAGGGAGGTTCTGAACATTCGATAGCGTATAAAAACAATAGGCTTCCAGTGTTTATGGATTGTTATTTTTGTACCAAATTTAGTTCAAATCGGTCCATTCGTTCGTCAGTTATCGTGTCTGCAGGCTCACTGACACACACACACACATACACACACACACATACACACACACACATACACACACACACATACACACACACACACATACACATACTTTCACACACGCACACACACACACAGACATCACTTCAAAAATGTTTGATTCGTGATCAGGGATGCTTGAAACGTGCTCTCACGTCAAAAACTCTAATTCGAATTTTCGACCCCGTCACAATACTTTCCTTATACATTATGTATATAAGGAAAGTAACAACACTAACCGTTAAACAACTCTAACTTCGTGTCAACCTAATATATAATTATATATATTGGGTATCAAATCTTGCTATGTATGCCGTCGTATATAAAAATGGAATACCAAACCGCAATTACACAATTTACATCGAAGAACAAAACGTAAGATATCAGTCGATAGAGCATCATTTGATTGATGTCTTCTACAAATATCAATATTCAGAGTTTGCTTGATGGTCTGTATTCATAGTTAATTTGGCACTGATTCCAAATTCTTTAAGGGCAATCCCGAGTGAGTATTACATATTCAGATTCGTATTGAAAATGTCAATCGAATTAAAAAGTAATTATCATTTTTAAAGGATTTTTCATTTATTCGAAAGTGTTTGAAATCCGCTGATCCTAATGCTAAATGGGTTTTCCAAATTTTGGCATATATATCGCCGATAAATCAATTTTCCAAGAAAAATATTTTGCATGCTTTTCTACTAATTAACCTGACAAAATTTTAGAAATTTTAATGTTTAAACACATTTGAAATATTTATTATTACTTATTAAATAATTATTTATAAAACTGTTGATTAGAAACAGTTGGTACTTTTGACACCATTCCATGCAGCTGCGTTAAAAACATTGGTATACAAAACTTTAGCCTAATAAGCGAAATATTGTGTGTGACTCAAAATTCGATTATTATTACGCTTATCGGTTACCATTCCCAAAGTTATTGGAAGAACACCTCGAATGTTTTTTGAAAATCATCTATGATTAAAAGCATTGAACACTGCAGCTAACTCATCAAACTTTCAAAAGCAACAACTATTTATGTATGACATTAAAACAAACGCAGATGACGGGTACAG
The DNA here is from genome assembly GCA_951213105.1 of Amaurobius ferox. Classification (NCBI taxonomy): domain Eukaryota; kingdom Metazoa; phylum Arthropoda; class Arachnida; order Araneae; family Amaurobiidae; genus Amaurobius; species Amaurobius ferox. The sequence goes on along the minus strand of OX578144.1, from coordinate 32,272,125 downwards.
AACATTACATACTGACGGAACCAGGCTATCAGATCCGAATTTGCCTTTTCTGCTGCTGATTTCAATTTCTAGACAACTCCCTTAACGATTTTTATAGATTTTCTCGGTCAATTTTGGATTTTGTTTTCAATCTGAATGAAAACTGTCGGTGATACCTAATACATAATGATCATATGACGATTAATGGGGATGCACAAGAAAATTTCTGTTTGAGTTAGTGCCAATATAAATTTTTAGATGTCACCTTATGCAAATTTCAAATATTGATATTTGTATTGCATTAAATGATATCTATGACATCTTCCATTTTGTTTTATTTACTGATTTAGTATTAGCATTTCATATTTACTTGACCTAAAGATTTTACTTAATCATTTAAAAAGTATATATTTTATATAATATTTCACACGCAATTCAATTACAGCGATTACAGCGATACTTGCGAATTTCTTAAAATGTCTATAATTCTATTATCTAAAACACAATGACCCACATTTTTGTAATAAATTATTCTACAAATACGTAAGCTTCTTTCTAATATAGTTATTTAATATTATCCGTACAATACAACGCACTTGTTTGACTATATTGTGAAGCAATAACCTAATGCTTCAGACTAAGTAATCGTGTTTAATGCTATGGGGATTTATTCTGCTTGGATCTCTAGTGAAGTAGCTTACTAGATAAATCCGAGATTAGTACCTCCCCGTAAACATTAATTAAACCACAAGAAGTCCTGAGTAAGTTTTGTGATAATCTCTTTTTTAAATTGCTTACAGTAAATAGTTTTATATGCGTTTATCTCGCTAAACTATTCCAGAAATCTCGCGAAATTTATTCAGCATTATAACATATTAAATTAAAGTCTTACGAATTTCTTAAAATGTCTATAATTCTATTATCTAAAACACAATGACCCACATTTTTGTAATAAATTATTCTACAAATACGTAAGCTTCTTTCTAATATAGTTATTTAATATTATCCGTACAATACAACGCACTTGTTTGACTATATTGTGAAGCAATAACCTAATGCTTCAGACTAAGTAATCGTGTTTAATGCTATGGGGATTTATTCTGCTTGGATCTCTAGTGAAGTAGCTTACTAGATAAATCCGAGATTAGTACCTCCCCGTAAACATTAATTAAACCACAAGAAGTCCTGAGTAAGTTTTGTGATAATCTCTTTTTTAAATTGCTTACAGTAAATAGTTTTATATGCGTTTATCTCGCTAAACTATTCCAGAAATCTCGCGAAATTTATTCAGCATTATAACATATTAAATTAAAGTCTTACGAATTTCTTAAAATGTCTATAATTCTATTATTCTAAAGCATAAAGTCCCACATTTTTGTAATAAATTATTCTGCAAATACCTAAGCTTCTTTCCAAAATAGTTATTTAAAATTATCCGTACAATACAACGCACTTGTTTGACTATATTGTGAAGCAATAACCTAATACTTCAGACTAAGTAATCGTGTTTAATGCTGTGGGGATTTATTCTGCTTGGATCTCTAGTGAAATAGCTTACAAGATAATTCCGAGATTAGTACCTCCCCGTAAACATTAATTAAACCACAAGAAGTCTCCTGATTATGTTTTGTGATAATCTCCTTTTTAAATTGCTTACATTAAATAGTTTTATATGCGTTTATCTCGCTAAACTATTCCAGAAATCTAGCGAAATTTATGTAGCATTATAATATACTAAATTAAAGTCTTACGAATTTCTTAAAATGTCTATAATTCTATTATTCTAAAGCATAAAGGCCCACATTTCTGCAATAAATTATTCTACAAATACGTAAGCTTCTTTCTAATACAATTATTTAAAATTATCCGTACAATATAACGCACTTGTTTGACTATATTGTGAAATAATAACCTAATGCTTCAGACTAAGTAATCGTGTCTAATGCTATGGAGATTTATTCTGCTTGGATCTCGAGTGAAGTAGCTTACTAGTTAATTCCAAGATTAGTACCGTCCCGTAATCATTAATTAAACCACAAGAAATCCTGAGTAAGTTTTGTGATAATCTCCTTTTTAAATTGCTTACAGTAAATAGTTCTATATGCGTTTATCTCGCTAAACTATTACAGAAATCTAACGAAATTTATTTGGCATTATTAGATACAAATAAAGTCCCACTTCTTTATAATAAATTTTTCTATACATACGTAAGCTTCTTTCTGATATAGTTGCATAATCTATCGATAGAATACAAAGCACTTGTTTGGCTATAGTGTGAAGTGGTCACCTAATGCTTCAAACCATGTAATCGCGTTTTATTCTGTGGAGATTTATTATGTCTGGATCTCTGCTAAAATAGCTTACTAGTTAATACCTTTATTAGCATCGCTGAGTAAGCATTAATTATACCGCAAGAAGTCTCGAGCTCAGTTTTGTGATAATCTCATTTTTAAATTACTTACAGCAATTGGTTTGATATTCTATGTGCATTTATCTCACCAAACTATTCCAGAAATCTAGCGATTTTTATTTAGCATTATAACATGAGAAATTTAAAATTATTCAAAAAATTCAGTGGATTTCTATGGCATGTGTGGAGTCCATGTCATACGTAAATATATATAATTTAATATTATATAATAATCTATATTATATATACGTAAAGCTATTGTCTAACATGTTCTTTAACCCTTCAGAAGCCCTCCGGCGACTTAAAAGACTAAGTCTTTTCACAACCATCAACCAAAAAACAGAACCTAGCAGAGTCAGATTTTCGAATCCCCCCCCCCCGAGTATGGAGATATTGGGTTTTTATTTTAAGTATATCCATACCCTCCAGAATTTCCCAACAGATTTATAAAGCTGAATCTTTTTACTCTTATAGTATCAACCACGCGACAGAACTAACAGAGCCAGATTCATCAGCATCCTCCCCATGATAAATTCTAGAATAGAAATATTGGGATTTTTGAAAAGTATTTCCATGTCCTCTCAAAATCGGAGTTAACTTTAACCGCCTCAATAATGGAACCGGATTTTTTATTTCTATGTAGGGGACATAGAAAATGAGCGTAAGGGACACCAAACAAATAATTCCAGGACCTCTGGAGGACCTCCTAGTGGCCTAAAAAGCTAAATTGTACATTTCCCTCACAGGAAAGATCGTCACATGTGTGACAGTGACATTGTAGTCACTTGACACCTCGGTTACAATGTGTCATCATATTTGTGACTTCTATGCGACGTTACGTATTAGTAACTCTGTAACTTCATTGTGACTATATTCTGTGACGTTTCCACAATTTTATTAACACGTAACAATGTGACGACATTACAATGGCAATTACAATGTGACGTCACAAACAAGTTAATATGCGACGTCACAAACGACCATGAAAATGACCAAAATGCCTTTGCTGTGACCTCAATATAACCTTGCCGAGACGTACTGCGACGTCCCAAAGTTACAGTGTGACGTAAATCTTACGTCACTGTGAAAAAAAATGCTGTTAGGGTTATTAAATCGACTACTGAACATAACCTGATGGAGCATTTTTAATTAAATATTAGTTAATCTGGGAAATTAAATAAAAACATGCCCATATTTACTGATAAATAAGAGTATTCTAATCAAAAAAGTTATGACCATTGCAATACTAAAATTATGTACGTTTTTCAGTATAAAATCATAACATGGAATGCTTTTATTGCGATCATCTAATTTTAATACATTCTCATCCTATGTAATATAGTATATAGGAAGCATTGTTTTCATGAAAATTTTCGAATTCGGAATTTCGATGCAATTTATGTTTTAAGATCTCCTGAATACGTTTTGGCTACTTTTAAGTGATATCAGTGTGTTTGTCTGTATGTGTGTCGTCGATTTCTTCTGTACATAACAGCGGCTACAAATATTAATGGATTTTCATGAAACTTTACATCCGGTTTTGCTATCGAAAAATCTAGAACTAGAGAGAAGTTTTTTTTAAATTCTAGTGAATGAATTTGAGTGAATATTAAAGTTTTCATGAAATAACTTCAATAAAAATCTTCTCAATCCAATTTGCATCATCAGGCTAACCGCATTCCTTTCTATATCGCATTTATATTTTTCTTGTTTTAGGAGTGTACATTGCTATGGAAAGCATATTTTTAAACTTCACATCTGAATGTTTTAGCCTCAAACCGGCCACGAAATGAATAAAATTCTTGTGTTCCAGAATTTAGCGGTATGTTATTAAATTTTACGGACGTAGAACTGTATTCATTACTCTCAATTCAGAATAACGTTATCACTATATCTAAAATTCGAATAAATTACTCATATATTGCATTACAATAATTCGTGATGGTGTTTGCGAGTCTTTTCTTGTTTGACTATTTCTTGAATTGCACAAAACTGAAATGACCTCCTTAATAATATTTCACGTCAGAATAAATGTTAATATACAATACCCCATCTCCGTCCGTGGACGGCACTGCATACTTGGTTTTATTTCTAACTACCATATTTAAATGCTCTATTTGATCAAACTACGTATAATCTTTGCAACTATGAGTATATTTACCAACGCGGTATCTGTAGTGTGAGAACAGAAATAGATCTCACATTTGTTTTGGTGAGACTGTTTTATGCCAGTAATTTATGTGTCTGAAACATCGGACAATACCTCCAGTCTGAATGACGCCAGGTTTACAGCACGTGAACCCAAAGGTCAGATAAAACGTTAAATTTAGGGGTGTCAAGACAGAAGAGGGGTCGAACCCTTAAGAAAATGTGAAGTAACGACATTGGACGGAAAGGCTATCTATAGAGAAAGTGCTTGTAGCGTCACACTAAACGCCGCAAATGAAAGCAAAGGGGGAGTGTCAGTTCTGAGGCAAAAGAGCCACAACCTGTGACATACAGAACGATGATGATACTCAGTGAAGGATGACTTGGATGACTTGGATATTGGTAAAAATGACGGATGACTTGGTAAAAAACTGTCGTACAGCACGACACTTAAGGTGCGAGTGTTCACGCCAGCAGTATAATATGATCGTCGATATTACGTGTCAGTGAATAATACTTCGAGTTAATTCAAGTAATCGGCGAAGTACATGGCGGTGACCAAGTCAAGACAGCCTTGAAGGTAAGTGTTTCTCAAATATGATATATGGTTCTAACTACATTTTTGGCAATTTAAGTGGTCTCACATGGTCTCCGCTAGAGTAAATAGTAATAAGAATAATTGTTGTAATTGAGTATGTTATGTTGTTAATAAATGTTTCATTGTTAAAGTTAAAATGGTGCTGTCAATATTTAGTATTATATTAATTAATATTATTTTACTGAACTCACGCGAAAGATAAATAATCGGAGGGTTAATAGCGGCACATAATGCGCGCGCAATGTACTACAATAATAATAATGAGTTCCACGAATACGAGCAATTTACGGCCATGTTAATATAGATATTATTATGTTAATAATAATTAAGCTTTAGTATCTAACTTTAAATTACCTTTCCCACATTTGATCCTGGTCACGGCACCAAATGTGGGAAAGGAAATTCTGCACAACTCTGATCGCGGTTATTACTTAAGTAGATGGTACCTGTCTCCTCCCACCTTTTCGTGGGATGGCCGCGTTAATTTTTATATTTTAAATACTCGCATCGAAGCCGTCTTCGAAGCGATTATTTTTCAAATTCTATATTTTATTGAAATACATTAAAGCTCATGTTAAAATGTTCATTTGATATTTAAAAGTACTATTTATTCGGCTCAATTAATGTCATGTTTTCAAATACTGCATACATACCGGAGGTTGAAGCATTCAAGCTGGGTATTCCTCTGACACAGGAATACCCAGATTGCTACCATCTGTAAGATGATGCGTCAGATTGATATCGCCATTTCTAGAAATCATGAAGATTGTGGATTAAGTTCCTATATCTACATTTTTAATGCAACCTTGTAGATTTACATTTAGGAACCTGAATTTAGATGGTGGCACCAGCATCAAGCAAAAGGAGTAATACATGGTGGTCCGTAAGCGACACTGTTCTTTTCAATGAAAACACATCAACAAAAAAACTAATTCGAATTATAAAAAATCTTGCCAAGGCGTATTGTCCCGTGTGCTGATGTACTTTCGTACCTAATTTTATACCCGTACGACAGTTACATTTTCCGCTATAGTCGACACACATAAGCAGGCATACTTTTTATTATTATTAGTAGAGATGTGTGCTTTCCAATAAAATTTAAAATGAAAAATTTTTCGCAGTGGGAAATGTTTAAATGTGTTTAAATGAAAAATTAAAATGGTAAAAAATATGTTTAAATTTAGAAATATATAAAAATATTCTATGAACAAAAATTTCTAACACATACATATTGAAGTCAGTAGCTGCAATTTAATATTTTCATTGAGTACCTGTGCTTTTGAAAAGTTATAAAATAATTATATTTTATTTATAACAATAGGAAAAAAATATTTTTGTATATCATAAATTTTAAACAATTCACAAACTAAATAATAAATTAAAAACAAATAAATTTTGCTGAACCCATTCTGAATCAAAAATAATTTACTCTTTATAACAGGTGTAAGAAATAAATTTTTAAATATATGACTTCCATGCGCTTTCTTTACTTAAAGAAAGATTTGAAAATATTATTCTCACAACAGCAGTTTTATTTCTGAAGTTTGTTCTGAAAGACTCCTGTTTACACCCTATAGTATATAAGTTAACCCAACATGAGCCCTGAATCTACCACTTTCTTGAATATCTACTACTATTGCTATTGAATAATTAATATTTATAATAAGAAAAAAAAAGTTGTGCAGTTTATTAAAGACATAAGAAATATATTATGGTATATAAAATATTGAAAAAATATTTATAATTAAACATTATTAAAAGTAAATCCTATATATAATATTCAAATATTTAAAAATATTTGCTTATAATTGAATGGGTAAGTACCACAAGATAAAAAATCTGATGTGGGCAGCACATGACTTTCCCTGCAGTCAAAAATTCATTTTTTCTTTATTTCTTTAATAATTCATTAAATTGAGTTTAATTGCACAAAATAGCGTTAAATTTGCACTTTTAATTCAATTTCTGTTTTTATTTGGTAATTGGACATTTTTCCAAAAGTGGCATTACTAAATGAGAAAAATCTCAAATATCTCGAGAACGGTTAGTCCTAGAGAAATAGAGTTGTTCTTATTATTTTCCTCATCAAAAATTATGTATAAAATAAGCATTTAATTGATATATTTGCACATACGTAGATTTTTTTCAGATTTTGGCGATTTTTGAGGGTCATTTCGTAAAAAGAGACATGTTGTTCTTTTGCGAATAATGCTAAAATCTAATCAGCACCAGAGTATCGTACAGGTAACTTATCTACCAAATTTTATGAAATTTAGTCAATTAGTATTTTAGCTAGAGTGGATACATGAAAATTTTCCGGCCATTTCGCAAAGAAAGGCGGGTTGTGTTTTTACGAATCGTACCAAAATCTAATAAGCACCAGGGTCATACCCAAGTGACTTACCCACCAAATTTTATGAAATTCGGTCCTCAAGTTTTTGAGTTATTGTGGATAAATACATTGCACAGACACACAGACAGACAGACGCCACGCGAAAAATAGTTTTTTCGTATTCTAAAGGTCTCGAAACGTATAGATCCGTCGAAAACTCGAGTTGTGATTTTCGTCATGATTCCAATATTTCCCCTGTACATTACCATGTATTGCAGGGAAAGTAAAAAGGCAATTCGTTTGGCTTTGAGTTAAGCATATATTTAGTGCTGTTTCTAAAGGCTTCTAAAAATATTACCAGCTGTTTTATTAGAATGAATAAAATGCCACTTGTACCCTTCTAGTTTTTGCCTATACCTTTTTCTAAATAATAAAGCATGATTCCATGTCCTCGTTAAAATTAGAAAACTAAAAAATCAAAGAATTCTTGTAAAGTTACCTACATTTCAAAAAGCAGTCTGAAGAGAATATTACTTTTCATTTTCAAATGAATTAGGGAAAAAATTAAAAACGGAAATTTTTCCGGAAAAGGATAGCGGAAAAAAATTTCCGAAAATTTTCCATTTCCGGGAAATTTTTCAGATCCACATCTCTTATTCCTCATCGAATAATTACTCTGAATTTGCTCTATGCCTAATGTCACAATAACGATGGGTGGTTCATTTCTTTCCCTAGGATGCACATTAATCCAGTAAATTATTGTAAATAAATATTCAATCGGAATATTTGTATCTAATTTATGGTTGTGCCTTAGTCCATTTCCGTATATATTAATTTGTAGCTATCTCAATTTTTCTACCGGACTAGTACAACTTTACACTTTATTGCAACATACTTATTTTCCCCTCATTTCCAGTATTCACAAAAGGCTATACTTATGAATGCGTATTAAAATTCTCATTCTCATCAAATGTTTTTATTCTAATTATCTTTTTTGCTCATTTACACTGTTCATTTGTATTTTATTAAACCCAAATCATAAGCTAATTACGAATTAATGCAATATTGTCATTATGTACTGCTAATAACATAAAACTTTTTATTAACTTTATTAGAAATTATTAAATGCTTATCATGATGTTTCTACAACTGAAGTTCTTATTTTGGGCATTATGTTTTTTTTTTCAAATGCTTCTTGATTTTGTATCAAATTCGGTTTCACACTATTAATTTATATGCCCTTTATTAGAATATTACATTTATTTTTTAAGCATACATATAATTAAAAATATTAGTATCTAAATTAATAATGAAGCATCTATTATTTTCTAAAGCCAAAGAGAGAACTGCATAATTTATTATTTCTAATTGGATTATTATTAATAGTTAAATAACATCTCTCGTCAGATAATTTTTACGTAGATACAGAGCATTAATGTTAAAGGCCATTTAATCATAAATAAAAATCTCATTTTTCGCTTTTGCTTGAGTAGTAATCTGAATTAGATTATTTTACCGTGCATTAACGTACATTAGAGAATTTTTGGTATTATATTTGCAAGCCGTGTGCATTATAATACATATCAATATTTTAAGTTTGAAAACAAAATTTAGCTTTGTAAGATCCCCATCCGTCGACTTCGAAGATCCTGGAAACGTCTATGTGAGTATGTATAACGTTATCTCTCTTTGTAGGTATTTATGGGTGTAAATGTGTTATTACTTTCCCTGCAATACATGGTAATGTATAGGGAAAGAACTGGAATCATGCCGAAAATCGCAACTCGAGTTTTCGACAGATCTACACGCTTCGAGACCTCTAGAATACGAAACACTATTTTTAGCGTGACGTCTGTGTGTGTGTCTGTGTTGTCTGTCTGTCTGTCTGTGCATATTTTGTATCCACTCTAACTAAAAAACTAATTGACCGAATTTCATAAAATTTGGTAGGTAAGTCACTTGTGGACGAATCTGGTGCTGATTAGTTTTGGGTACGATTCGGGATAAAAGACCCGCTATTTTTTTGCGAAATGGCCCGCAAAAGACTGTATCCACTCTATCTGAAAAACTAATGGACTGAATTTCACAAAATTCGATAGATAAGTCCCTTGTGGGTCACATTGGTACTGATAAGATTTTGGTACAATTAAAAAAAATAACCCACCTTTTTTTGAAAAATGGCCCGCAAAAATCGTCAAAATCTAAAAGAAAAACTACGTATGCTAAAATATATCCATTAAATGCTTGTTTAATACGTAATTTTTAACGAAGAAAAGAATAAGCCAACCCCATTACACTAGGACTAGTCGTTCTCGAGATATTTTAGCTTTTTCGTGTTTTCTCTACGCCATCTTTGAAAATAAGTCCAGTTACCAAATGAGAACGAAAATTGAATTAAAAGTTTAATAAATTTAATTAAAATAAAGAGAACGTGGATATAAGTCTGCAGGGAAAGTCATGTGCTGTCCACATCAGATTTTTTTCGTCATTTTGACTGTGAATCATGCGAAATTTTTAACAAATGCAAAACCCTTAATACTTAGCAATATTAAATTCTTAAGAAATACTTAAGCAACTTGATATTTAAGCTACATTTAATACTGGCATATAGCTATGGACTTTGTAAATTAAATTATGTAACTGGCGCTTGGATTCCCGCAGCCAGACTATAACGATTATATATGATGTATTTCACGTATCTAATAGCTTACAGCCATTTCAATAGATGCTCATGATCGTCAGCGATTCATCATGGAAGTACAATGCATGATTAATCACTGCATTCACTAAAACATACCGAGCATGCCACTGTATCCGTAGCCATTAACATTCTGTGATACTTCTGGTTTCACATGTATGACTGTAAGGTATCAGCTAATATAAGTAGTAGTTATACTATTTATTATGAAATAGAAAAACTAGTGTATCGCGATTCGGATATTTCGTCAAAACTGTCAATTATTTTTATAACGTTCAGAGTCACTAATGTGTCACTATTTGTGTCACTATTATCATACCCATTAAATTGCAGTTAAGTCAAATTTGAAATATAAATTTTATCACTAAAGTAAAAAATCTGATGTGGCCAACACATGATTTTTCTTATATAATGCAAAGAATTTACTATTTCCACAATAAAAAATAGGTTTTTCTTTTAGTAGATACTTATATTATTTACAAGATATTGAATTTTCGACAATTAGTCGTCATTTGAAGAGTCGTCATTGATTTAGCGTCATTTTTAATATTTGGCGAAATTTTAGTTAATTTGGCAACATTTAAAAAAGTCGCCAAGTAGCCGTACTTCCGCCAAATTCGTCGCCAAAATCTCGCCAAACGTTATGGACGAATAAATAAGTTATTCTTATAGTAGATAAACGGCTATTGGCGTGCAAATACAAAAGCATTACTCAAAGTATTTTTTCTTATTAATGGAACGAGTTAGATCCACGAGAATTATGTCACCAAATTTATCGTTTGTTATTACATATGAAAAGTGAACATGTTTCTCAACAGTTAATATTTTTTAATTTATGGTATTTTTTGATAAATTTATTTGAAAAGATTGCAATATCTCGTGAACGGCTCATGCTAGTGTTCTGAAGATTATGTCAATCGTTTTCTAAGGAAAAATTACATAAGAAATGACTGTCTGCGTAACTTTTTTAAAGGTTTTGATATTTTGATGATTTTTTCAAAATTTCACTTGAAAATTCGGGGGGAGAGGGGGTTCTGAACATTCGATTACGTTTAAAAACAATATGCTTCCAGTATTCACGGATTGTGATTTTTATACCAAATGTCATTTGAATCGCTTCATGCGTTCGTGAGATATCGTCTCCACAGACACACACACACACACACACACACACACACACACACACACACATACGCACACACAGACATCACCTCAAAAATGTTTGATTCGTAATCAGGGTGCTTGAAACGTGCTCTCCCGATGAAAACTTGAATTCGAATTTCGACCCCGTCACAATATTTTCCTTATACATTATGTATATAAGGAAAGTAATAAGGTAAAATGCTCTTTAATTAAAAAGACATCCGTCCTCCAACTTATTCCTAAATAATTTTATAAGCACATTTTAGATCACAACAAAAGCTGCAAAATAACTCTCAGAGCTGCGATTTTAAGAGTGACGATTTTTTTTATCTGCGTGTAACAGTGGAACCGCAGAGACCTGGGAAAGGCAATAAACAAAGATGATATGACAACAGCATCGAAATATTTTTATATATTTAATGAGTGTTGCAATGATTTTTAGTTCACAAGTGGCATGCGTAGCGCTTAATCGGAATCAATAATATTGTATGAAACACTTAAATTAGGAACAGAGAGAGAGAACCTCAAAAAATGACAGAATAGCTGTTATAACAAGGTGATATGTATGGTGTTACACAATCCTAATACTTTAGGGAGATCAACTCCAGATACGGATGTCGGTTAAACATATTTGGATTCAGGGAAACGGTTGTATACACACACACACACCCGCGGAAAAGCGCGATCCCCCGATTTTACCAGGGTGGAGGTATGGAATTCCAAAATAAGAACTAGGTATTGTTGAAGCATGTGCTTGTAGCTCCATAATTGATTGTGTGTCATTGTGTCCTTGAAAGCATTCAGCATAACTCGAGGCAATTGCCTTAGCGGAGAGTTTCACTTTAAAGCACATCTCTTCTTGTAAATCAGTAGATTGTAAAGGATATTACATTTGTGCAAACATGCATCATTACTTAAGGTAAACTTTTTTAATTTTGTGTATAATAAAGTTAATTTTTTTCTACAGGATTGTCCAAGTTTCGGTAGTTTTCAGACGACAGTTAAATGCTAAACACTGATTTTCAGGCATTCTTTCCATCATCTTGGAGTTGACGTCATTTGTTGTTGCTTGTTGACAAGATAGGCCCTTTACTCTGAAAAATGCTGTCAGACCTCTTAAAATCGGGTGTTCTTATAGCACCATAGGTGTTTCCTATATAGCTGCTTAAAATTATACGATTACATTAATAATTCACAATTCTAATGGAAAGGACCTTGACAGCCTGTATAAAGTACGAGGAAGTAATCATTGTACGGTTAATCACGAGTTTGTTCTTTAATTTTCAATATGTATTACTTCTTCATAAACAAACATACATACACAGAGAGATGAATAAGATATAGAACATTTTATCACTCCTAATGGGATAAAATACGAACACCAACTTATCTCGTATTAAAAAAAATCTGATGTGAGCAGCACATGACTTTCCTTATATAATGCAATGAATTTACTACTTCTACAGCAAAAAAAAAGGTTATTCTTATAAAAGATAGTTATATTCTTTCCAAGATACTGAATTTTCGTCAATGAGCCGTCATTTTCATTGATTTAGCGGCATTTTTATTCGTTTGGCGAGATTTTCTTTGATTTGGTAACATTTTAAAAAATCGCCAAGTTGGCGACATTCCGCCAAATTCATCGCCAAAATCTCGCCAAGCATTATCGCCGAAGAAATAAGTTATTCTTATAACAGATAAATGACTACTGGTGTTCAAATACAAAAGTATTACTCAAAGTGTCTTTTCATACATGAATGGAACGAGCTAGATCCACGAGAATGATGTCACCCAATTTATCGCATGATATCACATATGAAAAGTGAACATGTTTATCAACGGTTAATATATTTTTTTGTTATTTATAGGATTTTTTGATAAATTTATTTCAAAAATGTGCAATATCTCGAGAAAAGTTCATGCTAGCGTTCTAAAATTTATGTCAATCGTTTTTTAAGGAAAAATTACATAAGGAATGTCTATTTGCGTAACTTTATTAAAGAATTTGATTTTTTCATGATTTTTTCAAAATTTCACTCGAAAATTTAGAGGGTTCTAGACATTCGATTGCGTTTAAAAACAATAGGCTTCCAATATTGACGGAGATTGTGCTTTTTGTACCAAATTTCATTCGAATTGCTCCACTCATTCGTGAGATATCGTCTCCACAGACTCACTCACACACACACAAACATCACCTCAAAAATATTTGATTCGTGATCAGGGATGCTTGAAACGTGCTGTCCCGTCGAAAACTCGAATTCGAATTTTCGACCCCGTTACAATACTTTCCTTATACATCATGTATATAAGGAAAGTGGAAATTTGGAGCATAATAGTTTCTCTATGAGAAAAGAAGATTGGATCCAGTCCGATTGATCCGAAATTGATTTGCTTAAATAAAATTTTATAAAATGAAAACCGCAGTAAAATTCAATATATTTTTTCTAATTTTTAGACTCAACTGTTTCATTTACAGGCTTTCAAAGCACTACAAGTTACTTGCTAACCTTTATAGTTGGCTAGCACTTTCAGTTTTCGCTCCGATTTCATCTGGAAATTCTGTTCATGATCTTCATCTCAAAATATACAATTATCGTACTCACTTGCTTTACAATTAATATAAATTAAACTTATACAGTATATCTGGTGAGATTTACATTCAAGTTAAATTATAAACTTGCATGTCGACACATAAATAGGTACCTGAATCCGTATATTTCCATCTATTCTGTACAAACCTGACCCATCTTTAAACATCTTTAGAATCCCCAAGTTCATTTAATTTCCTAATTACTTTCAAAACGAAACAAGATATATCGTGCTTGTGTACTAACATTTCACCAAGGAATACATAAACAATTTGAGCTGCAATGATAGTGGCATTTTTAATATTATAGCTTTCCCACCAGTTAGAAAACCCATGTTAAAATTCTGAAATATCGAAGTTATATTCACTTACTTCGAAAACTAAGTGCTTGATCTAAAATCCAATTACACTTGAAGAATTTTTAAAGAGCTAAAAATTATTGCTTTGATGAAATTAAGAATGAAATTAAGAAAATAAAATAAAAATTAAATTTGCTCGATCAAGAATCCAATTATATACACTTGTCGGACATTTAAAGAGCTATAATTTCTTACTTATTATTTAGAGTGATCAGTATTTTCAGTTTTTGAGATATAAGTCTTACAAACTTGAAAAACTGAAAATTTTCAATCTTCTTCAACATAACAAGACTATTACTGCAAAAGTATCAGTCTTTTGTAAAAAATAAATATAAGTCTAGATACTAAATTTCGTAATATATATCTTTGTCACTTACTATGTAAATTTATCCTTTATAGTTTCGAAGATATTTCGAGTGAAAGTAAGAAAAAGAAACAAAATGAAAAAACACTCGCTCGAATAAACACATTTTTAATTGCAAAATACTAAAATATTGAAATTATTTTTATTTTTTCATAATCTGGACACCATTTCCAAAGAAATGAAAAACATTATTTCCATTTTTATTTTCCTTATATACATACCGCATAAGGAAATTATTGTGACGGTGTCGAAAATTCGAATTCGAGTTTTCGACGGGAGAGCACGTTTCAAACATCCCTGATCACGAATCGAACATTTTTGAAGTGATGTCTCTGTGTGGGTGTGTGTATGTGAAAGTATGTGTGAGTGTTGTGTGTGAAAGTATGTGTGAGTGTGTGTGTGAAAGTATGTGTGAGTGTGTGTGTGAAAGTATGTGTGTGTGTGAAAGTAAGTGTGTGTGTGTGTGAAAGTAAGTGTGTGTGTGTGAAAGTAAGTGCGTGTGTGTGTGTGTGTGTGTGTGTGTCAGTGAGTCTGTGGAGACGATAACTGACGAACGAATGGGCCGATTTGAACGAAATTTGGTACAAAAATCACAATCCGTAAACACTGGAAGCCTATTGTTTTTATACGCAATCGAATGTCCAGAACCCGCCTAAATTTTCGAGTGAAATTTTGAAAAAATCGTCAAAAAATCAAAACCGCTAATAAAGTTAAGCAAATAGAATTTCTTATGTAATTTTTCAATAGAAAACGATTGACATAAATTTTAGAATGCTAACATGAACCGTTCTCGAGATATTGCACATTTTTCAAAAAAATTATCAAAAAGTTATATAAAATAAAAAATATATATTTCCTATTGATAAACATGTTCACTTTTCATATGGAATACCATGCGATAAATTGGGTGACATTATTCTCGTGGATCTAGCTAGTTCAGTTCTTGAAAAAAGATACTTTGAGTAATACTTTTGTATTTGAACGCCAATAGTCATTTATCTGCTTTAAGAATAAATTATTTCTCCGTCCATAATGCTTGGCGAGATTTTGGCGACGAATTTGGCGGAATATCGCCAACTTAGCGACATTTTTAATTGCTGCCAAATTAACAAAAATCTCGCCAAATTGATAAAAATGACGCTAAATCAATGAAAATGACGACTCATTGACGAAAAGTCAATATCTTGGAAAGAATATAAGTATCTACTATAAGAATAACATTTTGTTAACTGTAAAAGTAGTAAATTCATTCCATTATATAAGGAAAGTCATGTGTTGCCCACATCAGATTTTTATCTATTAGGTTTCGGGGTATAAGTGTCCAAAGGGTTTACACTTTTCATAGCGCCCTGTTTCCGTCACAGAAACACTAAGCATATAAGGTAAGTGACGCAAATATGGGCTCCCCTAAGCATTTTAATTATTATAATGTTTTTTTAGCAGATAAAATATGAAAATTGGTAGATGTATTCTCCTTGCAGGGGATAACAGGTAAAAAATGATAATTGAGTAAAAAACATCAGATAGGTGCTAATAATGGACAGTGTCCATGTTGGGAACCTATGCCCATATTTGGAACCTTTGCACCTAATATGCGCACCCTTAAAAATTATGCTAAAAAAACCTTAAATCAACGTAAAACTTTAATCAGAGTCGGCACAAGATGGACATACAAAAATATAAAAATTTTCCTTACTTGTAAGGCCACAAAACTCTTCATGTACCCAAATCGGCACGTATTACACTGTATCATGTCTAATTGTTTTTCTTGACGACACACTACAGAATAGCAGGACTCTTTTGAGCTGGATACACCACTGCAAGACGGCTGAGCTGCAACAGTTGATATTACATTTGTCTTGGGTTTAGGCTTGGATGCTGGTTTCGGCTAAGCTGCTCGTTTGGACTTGCCAGCTGCTTTATGCTTGGGTACCTTTTTTTCTGGAAAAAGCGATTTTACCAGTCTTACAGATCAATATATTAAAGCCTTCTTTTCTGTTGGTCTTTTTAAAATATCGGAGATAGATAATTGATGAATATCTGTGTTTCTTTTACAGCAGTGCCCATATTAAGTGTAGTGCCCATATTTGGGTCACTTACCCTATGTTATTCACGCTATAAAAATGAGGCTTATTTTTTTTTATTATAAATCGAAATCCATGCACTAAGTTATCAAACAGGCATCGGAAATCTGTATCACATAGATTGGGAGGGGGGGATATACGTTTATCCCACCTCATCATTGAATTTCATCAATTTTCTCCACCATATTATGATGCAGGCATAATTTATTTTACGCATCTAATAGCAGACATCTATTTGAATAGATGTTAATAGTCTTCGGCAATTCATCATAGGATCACAATACATAATTAACCTCCGCAATCCAGCAAGCATGCCTAACATGCCAATGCATTTGCAACCATTTACTGCAGAATGCGAAGACCGTTGTTACCATAGACGTGGTAGCTGTTAGATTATGTTGATGAACAAAGCGAGAAAAGTTATTATCAGTACAGTTTAAAAGTGCATATTAAAATAGTGGTAAACAAAATTTTATAAGGAATTGATTAAAAAATGTACAGTTCTTTTAGATGAAATTTGAAATCATAAATATTGTTTATGCTTGTCATTTCACAACTATATTAAAGTCAGAATTTGAATTCGTTTATATTTATGTTTTTTTCTTCAAAATGACTCCATAATCGTAAAAATAATAATAATAATATATATATATATATATAACTATATATATATAACTGTATAATAAATAAATATAAGTCCTCAATTTTTATCACATTGTTTTGATGAAAAAAATTTAAATGTTTATACTGCGATATAAAAAAATGTTCTCATTTTGATGGAGGGGGGAGAAGGGGCAACAGAACATCAGTTTTAAATGCTGCAAGTCAAAATAATTTAGAAATTTTAAATCTTATGTGATTACAAAATAAATAATTTCATATTTATTATGTGCAAACAGCCCAGTGATTTTGGTAGAAGGATCCTACACGTTCGATCCCCCACACAACCTAAAAATATTCTAGAGCATACGTGAAGCATTCACAAGATTAATATGTAGGTCCAACAGCCCATAAGGGATGTGGTGGGTTAAGGGAAGGATGGTACAGTCTCTAAGGATATATCCCTCATTATGAGTTCTGGTCACAATTGATTGGCTCGAGAGAGTGTGTCTCTCTAATCCTCTCTCTATGGTACACCAGAACTATATGTTCTCACTGCAAAATGATTCACGTTTCAGCCGCTAAATATACGAACGGTTGAATAATAAAATGAATTATTATTTTGGATAAAGATTATTAACTGAATATAAATAATAAAAAATAGTAAAAATGAAATTGTGTGAAGTTGTAAAAAAATGCGTGTGCACAACACTTTTACATGGTCGGTCCGGATCTCCGGATCTTTTATTACATGGGAACACAACTTCATAACGAAGTTGTGCTGCAACACTCACTGATAAAGGTGTATCCTTGAAGCATCTTCTATGAGCGGTTGTGCGACTTAATGTTATATTACGACCTTGTGAAATCCAATATTCTGGGGACTGTTGGCTAAGAACATGTTATCGGTTGACATTTATACAGACATAGTCATGGACGTATTTTGAGGGGGCCAGGGAGTGCCAAAACACCCCCCCCCCTGAAAAATTGTCAATTTAATTAAAAGCCAATATGAGAGAAAAAAAAATAAGAAACATGCTTTTTGGATTTATAACATTCAACCACAACTGTGTGTTTTCTCCCACGTGTATAAAAAATTTAAACTTATACAGAAATATTAAACTTAGGTTTATTGCATTTGGTATGTTTATAAATGTCCAATTTGTTAGTCTAATTGTTCTGTCTCTAGGATGGTTAGAATTCTGTTATGAAAAGGGGGATATTTGTTAAAGGTGGTACACACTAATTTTAAAAATTGGTGCATACTAAATTTTAAAAATGCTATACACATTAATTACTTTCCTTATATACATAATGTATAAGGAAAGTATTGTAACGGACTCGAAAATTCGAATTCGAGTTTTCGAAGGGAGAGCACATTTCAGGCATCCCTGATCACGAATCAAACATTTTCGAGGTGATGTCTGTGTGTGTGTGTGTGTGTGTGTGTGTGTGGAGACGATATCTCCCGAACAAATGGAGTGATTCGAATGAAATTTGGTACAAAAATCACAATCCGTGAATACTGGAAGTCTATCGTTTTTAAACGCAAACGAATGTTCAGAACTTCCCTAAATTTTCAAGTGAAATTTTGAAAAAATCATCAAAAAATCAAAACCTTTATTAAAGTTACGAAAATAGAGATGATTTCTTATGTAATTTTTCCTTAGAAAACGATTGAAATAAACTTTAGAACGCTAGCATTCACCATTCTCGATATATTGCACATTTTTTAAATAAATGTATAAAAAAAACTCTAAATTTAAAAAATATATATATTAGCTTTTGAGAAACATGTTCACTTTTCATATGCAATATTATGTGATACATTTGGTACCATCATTGTCGTGGATCTAGCTCGTTCCATTCATGAGAAAAGATACTTTGAATAATACTTTTCTATCTCAACACCAGTAGTCATTTATCTGTTATAATTATAACTTATTTCCCCGTCCATAACGATTGCCGAGATTTTGGCGTTGAATTTGGCGGAATGTCGCCAACTTGGCGACATTTTTAAATGTTGCTAAATTCAGGAAAATCTCGCCAAATGGATAAACATGGCGCTAAATGAATGAAAATGACGACTAATTGTCGAAAATTAAGTATCTTGGAGAGAATATAAATATCTACTATAAGAATAACCTATTTTTCACTGTAAAAGTAGTAAATGTATAGCATTATATAAGGAATGTCATGTACTGCCCACATCAGATTTTTTTTAAATGTAATGCTCATACCATCTATTCAAATTTACTCTGTATCAATACATATTTCAAGGTTCATAGTGATTTCTAAATTTTGAATGCAATCAATTTAAGAACCCTCCATACGCCCATGGACATAGCCCCTACAAATATTAGTGCAATTTTGACGACATGCGCTTGTGCTGTTTACCAACCTCTAGATATTCATAACTAAAGAGAAAATGGCCTGCCAATTATGATGCAAGGAACTTTCAGTATGCAATGTTTTTTCATTCAAATCCAGCAATTTCTGTATGTGACGTCATCGTCTACGTATACGGGGTTTCATTACTATGTGTTAATTTTAATTTGCCCGTTTGGTTATATGTGTTTAATTGAAATATGATGAAAATATGGAAACAAACCACCACGGATTTTATCTCGGATCATTTTACATGACGTCAACAAGTGGAATGTGGTATACTTCGGAGAGAATTCTGCACCAATCTATGAAATTTGGCCTCTTAATTTCTTTGTTACATTCCAGAAAACTGTACGATGGGAAAAATTTGTCCATTTAAGAAATCTCCTCAATGTGTAACAAAAGTTATTCAAAATTTAAATAGCATAATAATTTTCTATTTTCATTCATTGAAAAATAAACAGCTCTAAAGTTTGATATTTTTGAAACTTAAATATGGGATATTAAAATTTAAATTGTCGAAAAATAAATAAATGTGAATTTACACTATTATTTTAATTTTGCACTATTATTATTTAGAAAATTATTTTTTTTTAAATATTTCTTTAATTTAAACTATCAAAAATGAAATAAAAGTTGTTGAAAGTTTAAACATCTGAATTGTAAACAAATTATTTTTAAAAAGGCAAGGTTGCTAAAAAAATACATATTTTATTTAAATTATCTAAAAAACTAGTAAAAAGGTCTTTTTATTGAAATAATTTAGAAATTTGCAAAATATTTTTGAAATTTTAATTATTGAAAAGCAAACAAAGCATTTTTGAATAAAACGTGTCTCGAAATGAACTTTCTCTGTCGTAAGCATTCAGTGTACTTATTAAATTTGAGAATACGGAAACTGAATCTGACATCTAAATGTTTGCGTCCGAACAATGTTTGTGATAATGGCGTTCCTTTAAGCATGTCTGATTTGCCACTTCCACCCGCGCTTTGCGCGATCTAAATGGCTACGGGTCATTAAATATGAGATCTACACACTTTATAAAAGTTGTTGATAACGTTTCTGAATATCAAAAAAGTATGGCAAAATTAGTTGCTTGTTTAATTTTTCCCGATAGGCAGTAAAAGGATATAAAATAATGTTTTTATTGCTGATGAATATTTAGAATATAATTTCCAAACTTAACAGTGTAATTACTGTGAAACGCTTCTTAACAATATTAAAAATTTTAGCACGTTATATTTATAAAGTTATTTCTTTGTTCTACATTTAATTGTTGAGAGCGAAAAGATTTCAAATTGTGATTTTATTATTTCTGAGAGGAAATTTGGTGTAAGTATTTTGAAAATCCATCCCCGTACCGACACTCTAAATTCGAAATTTAGAGATTTTTATTAACACTTTACAACAAAGTTGAAAAGTGTTTATGACTTTGTTCATTCTGTCTGTCTGTCTGTCTGTCTGTCTGTCCGTTAGCACGATAACTGCCGTAAAAATGACTTAATCAAAATGAAATTTTAGTATGTTGTTCAGACGGTCTATAGGACCTATGGGAATATAAATGAATAATATCACCCAATTAGTTTTGGATTGAACCCGGGTTGAAAAAATGGAATACATTGAGCCCTATGGGACCTAATTTTTCAAGCATTTTTTAAGCGGATTTAAAATTCACAAATTGCTTCGAAAATTTTAGGCAATATTCAAATTGTTCCATAAAATATATAAAAAAAAATTCAGCGAAATATATTCAGTTGTTTTTTAAATAAAAATTAAAATAATAATAACACCTCTTATATTAAGCGATCACGTGTCCATGATATGAAACGATCACATGACCCACTTCAAAATGATATATGGCATCCATCTTGTGTCAAAATCGTGATTTTTAAAGTTCTTTTTAATTCATATTGAGTGTTGTATCCGTCCTAAAATTACTTTATTTTTGCCTAAATTCTGTGCATCTACATACTGAAACAACGCAATAATAATATATTTCAGTTTAAATGCTCTTCCAAATTTGATTATTTCTACTATTAAGCCTATTTTTCACCTATGTAAAATGTAAACAGCAAAATATGTAGAATGAGTTGTATTAGAATCGCTGTAATTCTTTAACACAAAATCATTTAGTCCATGGAGTCTGCATGGCTGATATGAATGAAATATTCATTGATTTTAGAAAGAGAAGGACGATATTTTTCGATGAAGTTTTACGCATAGAGTTTACTTACTTGCAGCTCAATGGTCTTAATTTTTAAATAAAATAAATTATTATAGTATTGTGATGAATGACATGAATGGGGGAATTATTTATGAATGAAATGTTGCTTTTATAGAGAGAGCCAGGCGTGTTATTTTTTTATGACGTCATTTGAATGGATTTCAGTTGTTTTCGATGATGTTTTCAAATATAATAAATTATCGTAGTATTATGATAATTCTAAAATTATTTCCGAGGAATGTATAACATTTTAGAGATGTTTAAACCAGGCAATTTATACTTTAATGCCGTCATTTCAATGAAGTTAATTTTTTTCGATGAAGGTTTAAGGTTTCAAATATAATAAATTAATGTAGTATTGTGATAAGTTTTAAAATATTACCGAGGAATGTATTGCATTTTAGACATGTTTAAATAAAATTGCATTGAAGTTGGAAAGTGTTTCATAATCAATGCTTTAAGCATGATTGATCTTTCTTGTTAATTATTCCATTTATCTGAAAGCTGAATCGAATGAGGTCAAGTATTAAGATGCCAAGCCCAAGTGAGGTCAGTATTTCAAAAATCCCTTCGTGTATCATCACCCCCAATTTAAATTTTTAGTTCTTCCCTTACTTTGGAACCTCGATAGAATAAGACCGAAACCAAGATTTTAACTAGAGTGGAAGTAATCGATAATTAAGCAAACCGGTTTGAGTTTTAGATTGTTCCTTTGCATTGTTACTCCGAAATCGGATCATTTTTCTGTTGATCTGGAAGTTCAAAGAAAACAGAAATATTTCCTGAATGAGACCCGTGCCCCGTGCAATATTGAATTTTTAATTCTAATATAACATTTCAATTTCTAAAGAGAAGGAGCAGCACCTATGAAGATGATCCCTAAAATAGACATGCAATTTATTAAGTTACCCTCAAGAGCACCTGCAACGGATGTGCATAGAATGTCCGAAAGAATGCGATTGCATTCCAAGGACAGTGCATTTCAAGTGAGATTGTATTGCAAGGAGATTGCATTGCAAGGAGATTTTATTGCAAGGAGATTTCATTGCAAGGAGATTGAAGGAGAAACGACATCGATACAGGACGAGCGAAAGGTATGACCCTCGAGGTAAGTCATATCATGTAGATCGTGAGGAAACGGTCATAGCGGTATTACAAGCAGAACGAAACTTGTATGAAACAGGTTTCCACAATTCTAATCAAGAAAACCGAACCAATGGACATGCCGTAAAGCGTGTTTAAAATGTCTGCCGAGCCAATGGCAGGCTAGGACACCTGGAGAGGTGGCAGAGAGAGAGAGAGAGAGAGAAAGCTAAATTAAGTTTTAAAAAATGTGTAATCGAAGAGTTGATGAAATGTGCTGCTGGAGAAGAAATGCTGTAGATGAACTCTTCAAACATGACAGCCGTTCCTGAAGCCTCGACAGCAATGGTCATATGGAAGTAGGCCAATTTAATACATTGTATCTCTGCAAAGATTATTGTAGCACTCTCTAGCCCGTATTCTCATTTTTGCCTCATATCAAAGAGAAAGCCAATTTAAAAGGATATCAGAAATTTGTAGATTGAAATATGTTGAACTGAAGGTACCAACATTATCTTATAGTATATTATAAACTATGCCGTTAAGGAATATAATTCAAATTGTGTGTAAATATTATTGATGAATATCACCGTAATGCATTAAGTGTTTGAAATAAATGTTATTGTTATCTATTTTAAATACATGCCCTCATTTCGAGTGTTTGAGTATAATTTGGTTATTTGATTTTAATTGTATTATTTACAATCAAGGCTATCCTTTACGTCCTGAACGGACGTGTGGTTTTCCACGCAGCACCCCGAAATCGAATGAGACAAGATCCGAGATACTGATTCGACGGGAAGTGCATTATAATTTTGAAAATAATTTTAATGTTTCGATTATCTCTTCGGATCGACATCCCTAATTAAAATTTTCGAAATTTTATGTTTTTACCTTTTTACTTTCCTTGTATACATAATGTATAAGGAAAGTATTGTGACGGGGTCGAAAATTCGAATTCGAGTTTTCGACGGGAGAGCACGTTTCAAACATCCCTGATCACGAATCAAACACTTTTGAAGTGATGTCTGTGTGTGTGTGTCAATGAGCCTGTGGAGACGACAACTAACGAACGAAAGGACCAACTCGAACGACATTTGGTACAAAAATCACAATCCGTAAACACTGGAAGTCTATCGATTTTATACGCAATCGAATGTTCTGAACCCCCCTAAATTTTCGAGTGAAATTTCGAAAAAATCGTCAAAAAATCAAAACCGCCAATAAAGTTATGCAAACAGACATTTCTTGTGTAATTTTTCATTAAAAAACGATTGACATAAATTTTAGAACACTAACATGAACCGTTCTCGACATATTGCACATTTTTCAAAAAATTATCAAAAAGTTATATAAAATAAAAAATATATGTTTCCTATTGAGAAGCATGTTAAATTTTCATATGTAATACCACGCGATGAATTGGGTGACATTATTCTCTTGGATCTAGTTCGTTCCATTCATGAATAAAGATACTTTGAGTAATATTTTTGTATTTGAACGCCAATAGTCATTTATCTGCTGTAAGAATAACTTATTTCTTCGTCCATAACGCTTGGCGAGATTTTGGCGATGAATTTAACGGAATGTCGCCAACTTTGCGACAATTTTAATTGTTGGCAAATTAATAAAACCGAAGATTAACGAAAATCTTGCCAAATTGATAAAAATGACGCTAAATCAGTGAAAAGAAAAAAAAAGAACATTGAAGAAAATTCAATATCTTGGAAAGAATATAAGTATCTACTATAAAAATAACGTTTTTTTAACTGTAAAAGTAATAAATTCATTGCATTATATAAGGAAAGTCATGTGTTGCCCCCATCAGATTTTTTACATTGGTTTTGAAGCTGAGTCGTATCGAATAATGCGAAAACCAAGATTCTATCTATAGTGGACGGTATCTATAAATTTTACGTGTCACCAAATCAAAGTTCAGCATTTGAGGTAGGATCGCACACTTGGTTCAAGCTTGGTAAAATGTTGCTATCGTCAAGGGGGATATAAAAACTGAATGGGGAAAAACCAATGAGTCAGAACAACTAGAAAGCAACATACAAACAGCAAAATAGAAAATTCAAATATGAAGGAAACGACTCGTTCCGGAGGCTGTACGAGCTAACTTCGTCAAATTTTATGTGACGACGGGGGCCCGTTAGGCATTTATAAATCAACGATTTTAACCTTTTGGACCAAAAATGTGTTAATTAGTAATTTACTTCTATGAAAATACGAAGTTATATACAGGGTGTCCCAAAAAGATTAAAACCCGTTTTAATTCTTTATCTGTTGGAGATAAGTGGGCAATGTAAATTGCAAAAATGTTGAAAGTAAGGTAGGAAATAAGACTACGCTAATGAAATAGTCATCCCATTAATTTTCAAAAAGCTACACCTTTTAAATTTTTATACGACCCCCTTAGACAAATTTGGTCAATCAGAATTTTTTTATTTTTAATGCAACAAGATCATTAAAAGCAACCGCATATCTTTAAAATCAACTGTATTACGACAAAGGAAAAAATCTGAGTAATGCCACTTTTCCGTACCATGTGAAAGGTTGTTTCATCAGTGAAAGTAGGGATCATAAACAAATTGACGATGGAAATTGTTTAGATAAAAAAGTACTCAAAAGTACTTAATTATTGGAAAAGTACTTAGTTATTAAAAAGCACTTCAGAATCCTTGATTACATCGTGAGCCTGCGAGGAATTCACAGAAATGTCTCCTATGTATTATCACCCAGTTTTATATTTTTTGTGATATGTCACAAATTTACATTTCTAAGTTGATATATGGTCCCCATTCATAATGTTCAACTTTCAATTAAATATTATTCGCTCAATTTTAAAGATATATATATGCGGTATTTTAGTGATCTTTTTGCATTAAAAGTAAAAATTTTCTGATTGACCCAATTTGTCTAAGGGGGTCGTATAAAAATTTAAAAAGTTTAACTTTTTGAAAATTAATGGGAGGGCTATTTCATTAACGTAGTTATATTTCCTGCCTTATTTTCAATATTTTTGCAAGTTACATTGCCCACTTATCTCCAGCAGGTAAATAATTAAAGAGCGTTTCTATCATTTTGGGACACTCTGTATGTATATATATATATATATATATATATATATATATATATATGTATATATATGTATATATATATATATATATGTATATATATATATATATATATATATATATATATATATATATATATATATATAATGTGTATGTGTGTGTGTGACGCCAATAGCTCAAACTCTTAGCGCTTTAATCATGAAGCCATAGTTGACGCAATTTTATATTTTGTCAGAAATGGAGTTCTTTATATAAATAGCTCCAATTTCCAACAACTTTATACGAGTAAAACTTAAAATATTGACCTCCTGATTATAAAGCTCAAAACAATTCTCAATGCATTATTTCTTTAATATGTTGTAATAAGTAAAAAGAAATTCTCACAGAGCACAATAATAGTATATTCCGTACAAAATCTTAAAATACAAATAAGATTTTTAATATTTAAAACTGTGGCGAATGTTGGTGTTATGCCGCAGACGGACCAAATTTATGACAAAAACCCTCCCCTAGTTAATATATATAACACAATAGCAGTAACACTTATATTCTGTTTCATTTTATAATTTAAGTCACTCTGTTTTTCTCTCTTCTTGCAACTTGCTAACATTTCATTTATCCCTTTATAAACAGCTATTCAAAAAATTATATATTTATTTATAAGTAATAAAGTTCTCCACTCATTAAATATATTTAATCTAATGACCTTTTTTTTGCTCATTTACACAATAATTTCGTATTCAAAAACGCAAAAGTTAATTGCTGATTAATGCAAGGTAGTCATTATCAGCCGCTAATCTCATGAGGATTTTTCCTATCACAACTTTATTTGAACATAATAAGCACTCATTATGTGTTTTTTTTGCAAATGAAGACTTTATTTTCTGCGTTATATTTTTACTCATTTACTCTTGTGGTTTTGAATCGAATTTGTTATCCAACTATCAGAATATCATTTCATTTTTTAGACGTTAAATTTGCTTATGAATCAAAAAGTAATTAAAATTGTTAACCGCTGAAATTTTCGAAAGTACAATATAATGGCATAATTAATCGTTTTCTATAAACTCTTAAAGAATTATAAATAATATTGGATGACAGTTTTTACTTAGACTTGCATCTGTGTTAAGCTTTTTGCGCGGAGGATGAAAAACGTTAATTTTTTCCTTCCTTTCAATCAGTAATTTGAGTTTAATGATTCCTCATGTGCATTAATTTATTGACTTTAATTGAATTTCACGTACATTAGTCACGTCGATTATTTTTGTCAAAAATGTCAATTTGTTATTATGTATTTACTTTCACCGTTATATACAATTTCGTAAATGCCACAAAATTTAATAATTTGATATATTTACATTAACGTTTTGCAGTATTGGGAACACGTTTTATTGCAAATTTTTGTTTCTATAATTCTTTTTCGTACTTCCTTATTTTTACTTTCCTTATGTACATAATGTGTAAGAAATGTATTGTGACGGTGTCGAAAATTCGAATTCGAGTTATCGATGGGAGAACACGTTTCAAGCATCCCTGCTCATGAATCGAACATTTTTGAGGTGATGTCTGTGTGTGTGTGTGTGTGTGTGTGTGTGTGTGTGTGTGGACACGATATCTCACGAATAAATAGAGCGATGCGAATGAAATTTGGTGTACAAAAATTACAATCCGTGGATACTGGAAGCTTATTGTTTTTAAACACAATCAGAACGCCCTAAATTTTCGAATGAAATTTTGAAAAATTCATCAAAAATCAAAATCTTTAATAAAGTTACGCAAATAGACATTTCTTATGGAATTTTTCCTTGGAAAACGATTGACATAAACTTTAGAACGCTAGCCTGAACCGTTCTCGAGATATTTCACATGTTTTAAATAAATTCATAAAAAAATCCCATAAATTAAAAAAAAATATTAACTGTTGAGAAACATGTTCACTTTTCAAATGTAATATCATACCATACATTTGGTAACATCATTCTCGTGAATCTAGCTAGTTCCATTCACGAGAAAAAATATTTTGAGTAATACTTTTGTAATTGTACTGCAATCTGCTATAAGAATAACTTATTTCTCCATCCATAACGCTTGGCAAGATTTTGACGACGAGTTTGGCGGAATGTCGCCAACTTGGCGACTTTTTAAATGTTACCAAATTAACGAAAATCTCACCAAATGGATAAAAATCACGCTAAATCAATGAAAAGGACAACAAATTGACGAAATGTCAATATCTTGGAAATAATATAAGTATCCATAATAAGAAGAATAACCTATTTTCTTTTACTGTAAAAGTAGTAAATTCCTTGCATTATATTACGAAAGTTAAGTGCTGCCCACATCAGATTTTTTTATTCTATATGCTTTGGATTAGCAGCGTCTATTTCCTGAGTCATGTGGACATCTCTCTGTTAACGTGTATTTTCTTGTCTTTCATGGAGTAAATAGCCTGTTCCATTTTGCCTCCAAAATCTATTGATATCCCTAACGCGCTTCGTTCTTTTAAAATGGCTAGTGGGCATTAAATTTTCACACATTTTGTAGGTGGTGTAAATTGTTTGAAAATCCCTTTGCATCATCACTACTAATGCAATGTTTTGAAATTTTCGATTTTTTTTTGTTGATAATTTGGAAACTGATGCGAATCAAATGTCACCAAAATCAAGATTTTGGCGAGAACGGAAATATTGAATGATTTTGATATTTTTTTAACTTGCTTTTGAATCCCGCCCTATTTAGAATTTTAAAAATATTAAATTTTTCCATTGATTTCAAAATCATATGTTATAGCTCAATTACATACAATTATCGGCATTTTTTCCCAGCCCTCACATCGACATAATAAATGAAACTTGTTACAAACATTTGATGCGAATCGCTTTAGTGGCTTTGAGATTACATTTTGACAGGACGAATGATTTAAAATCCAGCCACAAACTCACAAACGCATTAGGAAAAACAAAAGGATTTTCTGGTATCTAAGGGCGTCACTGATGTATTTACCAGGACAGATCATCTACTTGTGATAAACTTATAATCAGCAAACTTTTCTGAATCTACACCAGTTCCAGTAACAGTTACATTACAACAGCAGTTACTGAATCTAATGCCAAAATCATATTTGTGATATCGGGTTTTTAAAAGGTGATGGTTTTTATTAATTAACTAAGGGGCTCCGCCCTCTGCTAGCTATACACTCGCCAACCCCTGTAACTCGCTTCGCGAGCACTTTCGTGTCACTTACTACACACACATAATATGAAAATGGCTACTATCTTTGTTATATGGCATTTATCAGCTCTAGAGTTTGCTTCTATAACTGTTCAAATTTGGACAGTGCATACAACCATTTTTGTGTCCCATTATCGGCGACGTTTGCAGAATCCCAGGGCTCCGAACTCCATTGGCTGCCACTTATTAATCCCGTAACTCGAATCACAAGTAAGGAAGCTGCGCCTCCTAATGGCTGCCGCTCACAAAACCCTGGAGATCAATCCTCTATTGGCTTCCGCTCATTCACCCCCGTAACCGGATTCGCGAGTCAGGAGGCTTAGCTTCCTACTCGCTTACGCTCGCTAAGTTTGCTTCGTGAGCATTTTTCTACCGCCTGCTACGCAATCGCATTGCATCCGTTGGGGAGTGTCCCTTGTTAACTGACATTCACCAGTCCTAAAGTACGCTTATCGAGCTCTTTCAACTCGGACGGCGCATACGATCATCCACGTATTCTATGGTAGTTAAAGTTTGCAAAATCCCGGAACTCCGCCCTCCATTGGCTTCCAATCATTAAGCCCCCGTGGGGGCTTCGACTCAATATTAGCTGACGCTCACCAACTCCCTTAACTTCGCTAATAATTTCAACAGACTCAGTCCCCAAATCACTACGTTCACCAACTCCGAATATCGCTTCGTGATTTATGAAGCTTCGTCTTCTATTTCCTGGCACTCGCTGAGTCTGTATCGCGAATCCTTTCATGCCGCCTGCTTTTACGAACGATAGCTTACTGCATTAGGAAGAACCAACAAAATTTAATAACTGTAAGTTTTGTTGTAACTTGTTAACTCACATTCACCAATCCTAGAGTACGCTCCGCGAACCTGCATCACGAATCCTTTCATGCTGCTTGCTATTAAAAACGATAATTTAAGGTATTGGAAAGAAACGATAACATTTCATAACTGTCGTTTTGCTGCTTGTTTATATTGCATTTTCATAATACGTGTTACGCTTTCAGTATGGAAAATATTTACAAAACAATAAAACATTTAAATGTTGTGCAATATAACAGTGAAATCCTGATGTTTATGACAACAATAGTTGCGAAACGTGCTGATTGTTTGTCAAAATAAGTAGTAAGTCATATGATTGTCAACATTTCACATTTTCCCAACTGCACAACTAACGTTGTAGTCATGTTTAGAAACAAATACATATACTTTTGAAGTTTTTAATGCTTCAATAACTCAGTTCTCTCCCATTTTGTAATGTTTCTACCAGAAAACAATCAGAAAGAAGCTAGAAATCGTCTAGACCAATTAAGGGGACGGTGGACGTTGAAAATTTTTTATTTATTTATTGACTTAGAAACGTGAAAATTTGTCTAAATATTCCTCTTAACATTACTATATATAATGCTATTCAATTTTTTTCCAACTATGTTATAATTTTGTATTTTTTTTAATTTAATTTTTTTTAACGAAAATTTGAAAATGCTCTTTGCGTGCCATTTGTTCACGTTTTTGATTCATTTTACATTATGATCACTCAAAAACATATTATGAACAAATTTGGGTATTCATTTTTAAATCCCTCAGAAAGTTAATTTAAAAAAAATATTTTTCTGCATTGAAACTTAATTTTCATCATTTTATTAGGTTCTTATTCACTTTTAATTACCCCAATAAAGTCCAATTATAAAATGCATACCCAGTTTCATTAAAATGTATGAGAGGTGTCTTCTTTCTAAATTTCATGCATTTTAGGCAAAAATTAAGACGCATGGAGCATTTTAAAAATGTAAAACCTTTGAAAATTCCGTTTCGAAAAAAATGCATTCAACCTTTTGCTTACGGGTGGGACAGCGTCCATCTCAAACGAAGAACCTCCCAAAAAGACAGGTATTTGACATACCCTGTCCCAAACAGTTCGATCCCCCTTTGCAGGCATTGGCGTCCATGGAAATCGCTGACAGAAACATTGCACCTGCTCCAATGCCTGTAAAGAGGAATCAAACTGTTTGGGATAGGGTATGTCAAATACCTGTCTTTTTGGGAGGTTCTGCGTTTGAGATGGACGCTGTCCCATCCGTAAGCAAATGCTAAATGTGTAAAATAATGTTATATATTAAAACTTTTTAGTCGATTTTTGCTCATTTCAACGTCTACCGTCCCCTTAAATCTTCCAACGTAGAAAAGAAAAATTTTCACTTCAGAATTGCATAAAAAAACTGAATAACTTATTAACTAAATAGAAAATTTAAAACAATGACTCCGTCCTGCAAACATTCAAATATGTAAGGTACATGTCAGCAAAAATTGGAGGTCTTCCTATTGCTAGTCTATCCAGGACGTGAACTCGCAGCTCAAAACTTATCTTTTGACTTTAACATTAAATATTTCCTAAACTAAATTTTAAAGCGAAAAACTGTTTATATCATCCTGATTTTCTAATATTTCTCTACAAATGTACCAACTTTCATATTTTTAAATGCTCTAGATTTTGCGGTACGTGACACAGAAACATGAGAAAGTCGATATTTGTCAAACAGCGGCGGTGGCAATTATTTTCTTTAATATAGAGAGATACCAAGTCAAGAAATAGACGACAACGAGGTGCCAGACTTGATGTTATGGGCGTACAAAAATTTATGTTACGGACAATGATTTAGGACATCAGGTCATATGATGTAGGTGAACCCGATGCGGTGAGGGTAACCGACCGATGAGGAGTTGATTCCAAGGACAGTTATGTTGTTCATAGAGATTCTCCAATGGAAGCCTGGACCAAGTCTGTCACAGATGCCTATGGTCAGCCAGGGCGAAGTTATCAATACACCTTACGTAAGAGATGGAATGAGGAGAAGACATTGTGACACAGAAGTTGTTAGAAGTTGGTCAATGAATATATAGACATATAGTAGATAATTTTGATAAAAGCGACAACTTCCGTAGCAGTATCAAAATGAAGTTGAGTAGTTAAGAATAAAATCATTAAATGGAATGGAAAGTTCTACAGTGAAATATTGCCTGTAAGACCCCAACGCCTAATGATCAATGGCAAGTGCAATGATAAACCTGTTATATATATAACTGACTTTAAGTCACACTTACAGGTAACCTCGTATCACACTTTTTAGACCTCAGAAATACTGTGTTAATTAATAAAAAATTAAATATAAATACGATGTATAATATTAATGTGAAATATAATAATAAGAGTAATTACAATTTGAATATAAATTATAATAAAAATTAAATTGAAGTGATAAAATTATCTACTCTTTGCCTTGCTATTTATTTTAATGTATGTCTATTATTCTATTCATTTTCATATAACACCGGATAACTTAAGATAATGGTGAGTTATCATAACGACTATGTACTATTTTAAATTCACGATCATTTTATTCAGGCCCCATGTAATAATAATTAAACCTCACATTTTGGCGCATAATGGCCACCATCTAAAAGTTATTTACTTTTAAACACCATAATTTTTATTAAGAAAAAGTTGTGCAAGTTACAAAGAATAATATCATAATTTCCTCTAGATCAGGGCCAAACAAGTAACAAAATTCTAAATACTTCATCGTTATTTTGAACAATTTTCTCACAAATCGAGTTCTTAACAATCGTAAATATTATTGCCGAGTTTCCAACTTGACACCATATGAAAGTTCGAAAAACGCCCTTTTAACGCTTTTTTTTTGATAAAAAAATAAATAAATAAAATAATCATCGAAATGTGTAAAGTTTATGAAATTACATATACACTTTTTGCATCCAAAAATTAAAGAGTCGATTAATTCTAAATTTTTCATTAATAAATCGTGATATCTTCTCATTCTAATAAGCAACATTTTGTAATCACTGTGGTGTATAAAATTAATAATTGAATTAATTAATTATTGAGTGGTCTCTAATCGTAAATGTTTGTACATTGCCGAAGTGATTACCCACAATAGTCAATTGTGTCGGTCGGTGTTCCTGAAAACCAAATTGATCAATAGACATACAATATAAATTACATAAGTGACGAGATGCAATGTTGGTAAATGAAATTTAAGACATTCTTATTATTAGTCCACTGAATTCGCTCAATATCAACTTTAAATATTATATACAAAATTTATCAGTTATTAACATAATTTCAAGTAAGTATTTTACCTAGAGCTGGTTCTTTTGTTATACAGTGAGCTAATATTATTAATTTAGTAAACTAGCTACTAACTGAAAGTCAGCCTTTAAAATATTTCCTTACATATTTATATGAATTGTTACCTTGATGCACCTCGTTGAGGCTGTACTCTTTATCCAGTCATATTGTCACTTTCTACTGATACTCTGCACACAGCATTTTTGAAGAGTATTTGCTATCAAAGATTAACGATACGGCATTTTAAACAACACGAGCAAACATCGATTTATTAAAGTCATGAAGCATAAAACGTACTGCAAGTCATAGTAGCATATATTCCAAATTCGATAACTGGAATTTTTTCAAAATTGATCGCAGCAACTTTATCTGCAACATCAACGCATACTTCGTAATCACGTAATTGCCTTTTCACAAACTGCAAGGGGGGCGTGGTAGCCCAGTGGTTAGCGCGCGGTAATTGCACTCGGTGGGTCCGAGTTCGATTACCTCCGCTGCCAAAACTGCCGCCGTGTTCACGCGGAGTGCGATCACGTTAAACATGTGGGTCCGTAAGTTCTTCCGAGAGGTTGCTGGTAGGGGAAGGTGGGTACAGTCCCTGTGGATGCCTCCCCACTGGGTTCCGGTCTAAATTGGGTGGCACTTCCCGGCCGTCCAAACTGTTAACTTACACCTTTCTGGTAGGTCGGACAGTCTGGGTCTCAACAACAACAAACTGCACGGGATACTATGTGTTTTTCCTCATTTGTCTGATTGGCTTTGGCGACACGTTCTCCATTGGTTCCCATTCCTGTGAGTGGAGCTTATGTTAAGCTTCATTGGATCATGTTCTTTTGCCTTGGAGCCTTGTTTGCGTCATGAAGCACACGTGTTACGTGGTCCTAAATTAATAGCTTGGGCAGAAAATTACTGTCCGTCCCATCATAAAAACTGGCGTCTCATGTCTTGGTCTTGGTGTCAGCCTGTTCTGTAGAGAAATATAAGATTTCTATTCGTAATGTCTTTAATTCGTAATGACTTTTATTCGCACTGTATCACCATCACACTATTCCTGATTTTTCTATGAATTTTAATGTGAAGCCTTTCCTTCTTTCCAAAGCTACTGGTCCGGAATACAATCTTTCCTCTGAGTAGTAAACTGGCTTTCTTCTTCGCTTCGTATCGGTAATGTAGAAGAATAGGCTTCGTTTTCGAGAATTCGCGACTAGTTCTGCTGTAATTTCAATCAGACGACAAACCGACTAATTAGCAAACGAATATACTATCACAGAGTTTGCAAGTGCTTTCATTCAGAAAACATAATTACTTTTGAACAACTGCAACTTGAATGAGTCTTACGCACTTACTTAAGGCTTATCAAACTAAAGGCTTATCAAATTAACTTACGCACTTACTTAAGGCTTACAAGGGAGATTATCAAACTGATTTAGGGTGTCGAAGACCCAGGCCACCCGACTCACCCTAGGGTATAAGCCTGATTTAGGGTGTTGCTGTTGTTGAGACCCAGACCGTCCCACCTACCAGAAAGGTGTAAGGTAACTGTTTGAACGGCCAGGAAGAGACACCGAATTTAGACCGGAACCCAGTTAGAGAGGCATCCACAGGGGCTGTACCCTCCTTCCCTACCACCAACCTCACTGAAGGACTTACGGACCCACATGTTTAACGTAATCGTACTCCGCGTGAACACGGCGGTAGTTTTGGCAGCGGAGAGGGAATCGAAACCGGGCCTACCGAGTGCAACTCCCGCACGCTAACCACTGGGCTACCGCGCTCTAGCCTGATTTAGGGTGTTGTTGTTGTTGTTGAGACCAGACCGTCCGACCTACCAGAAAGGTGTAAGGTAACCGTTTGGACGGCCGGGAAGTGCCACCCAATTTAGACCGGAACCTAATGGGGGAGGCATCCATAGGGACCGTACTCTCCTTCCCCTACCACCAACCTCTCCGAAGGACTTAATAAAATACTATCCTCCCTTGTCTATGAAAACATATCAAATCTTAATTGACTGCGTTTTTCGGTATCTTGATAGAAAAAAAATCCGTTTTTGATACGATTTTTAATATATTGTGTTAATTTGCTATAGTAACTACAACAATTTTCGTTATCGAACGTTTAATTTTTACCCACGCTTAATGCAATGCTTCATATTTTAAGATAATATTTCGATTCTTCAACATTAGATTTGTAGCATACTGTAATAATTGTTGTTGAGATCCAGACCGTCCGACCTACATGAAATGTGTAAGGTAACCGTTCGGACGGCCGGGAAGTGCCACCCAATTTAGACCGGGACCGACCGCTGCTTTCAAGGTGTTCAGTCGAAGTTTTTCGCGCTCTGCTTATTTATGCCGTGGTGGCGTGATTTCATATGATCTGTATATAGTGTGTGCACTTTTATTGATGTCCCCCACCGTGGCTTTCATTTGATACCGGTGGTTTGCCAATACGTCATCCCTTTGGTGAGATATCGCAATTTTAAATTTATAAATATTCCAAAGCTAACAACATGCAATTGTAATGGAGTTTTCATACTAAACGGTCCAAATGGGATCGTTTATCCATCTGTAAATTTATATATTATACTTATATTTTGATAATTTAATGTTGATATTCATGTTATTTAATGTTTTAACTTTGCTAAATGAAAAAACTTCAGAACCAGGGAGCATTTTTACATTGTATATAATGTGTTTTAAAAGTTCATGTTTTCATGTTTTGCACTTCTGATTTCGATTTCCCCCCCCCTTCTCTGCATTATGCTGGCTCAAAATAATGTTAGTTTGTTGTTTTGAAACAACATTTTTACATATCAAAAACCCACTAAATCTTAAAATTAATTGTGATATAATGTATTTTGAACCCTTGTTATTGTTTATTGAAATATTTTTTTACCTTGGGAACAGTCTATATATATATTATTTGTATTTTTAAAATGTATCTTTCATACCTATTATTGCCTATATTTAGTTTCCCGTTGGGCCTGTCCCTGCTGTTGGCATATTCCACTTTCCACTTCTCCCCCCCTTGTTTTCGTTTGGTACTGGCCCATCGCCTTTACCATTTGCTCTAACTTCTTCTTCCCTTGTCACTTATATTCATGTTCATATTCATTTTTAAAAATTTTTATTAAAATAATGATATTGCTTATTCCTTCGACCCTTGGAGTCAATTCGTCATTGTGTACATATATGTTTAATCTCACTTGTCTGGACCCCTATGCTTCGAAGTTTTTAGTGGCAACACTAAAGTTTTGTTTTACATTCACACAGCTTATCGCTTCGGCACCCAGAGTTTGTTCGTTCTGTAATATATGGAATATTTTTTCTAAGGTCTGGCCTTACCGGTTCTAATTTTCTTTAGTGGCAACGTTGAAGTTACTTTAGCCCTATCCATGCTGCTCTTTAGGTCCACACTTTTCTTTCCCGTTTTTTTCCCTTCCCCTTCATTATTTTTTATCCAATTTTTTTCCCTTGGTGCTTAGAATTTTTTCACCTTTTCAAATTTAATATGCTCGTTGATGTTCACCACTTTCTTTTTTAAAAAATTTTTTTACTCGCCTTTTTCAACTTGATTTTTGTATTTTGCCCACCTCATGTATTTTTTCATATGTATTTGGTATTTTTCATATGTATTACTATATAATTACTGTGTTTAGCATTATTTAACCTGCATCATGGACTTGAATAAATCTCTGCCTATCATCCCATCATTTGACTCTATCAACAACTTTCCCTTCCTTCCGACTCGGTCACCTAATTATGATACTCCCCCTCCTGTGTATGCCATAGCAACAGATTCAGCTGGAGTTTCAACTACATGCTCTTCGTCAAATATGATCTCTTCTAGTGCTCCTCAAACAACTACTCATAACTCAACAAATCTTTCCCAAAATTTACAACCAGTGCTCAAATTGGTCCACCTCAACTCTGCCAGTGCTACTCAATCTCAACTTTACTCTAACGCAATTCGCACCTCCCCAGTTTACTTTCACCCTCTTCTTCATCGCTCATCCTTCTCCACTCCTCGGCCGCAGTTTCATGTACTCTCAAAGCCTCCTCGTCTAACTGATCGTCTTCAAAGGTTCCCAACTATTACTTCTCCGCCTGACTCTCGGCCTTCCTCTCCTCCTACGCTGCCTGTTCCTGTTTCTACTCCGGGTTCTGCTTCTGCGGCTGCTTCGGTGCCCCTGTCTTCTTCGTCTACTGCTGCTGCCGTTCCGGATTCCTCTGCTGCTCCGGTTTCTTCCTCGGTCTCCAGTCCTACTATAGTCACTGATGCACCTGTCTCCGTCTCCGTCAGTGTCCCCGTCAACGATGTCTCTGTCTCCGTCGTCAATGTTGTCCCTGTCTCTGTCCCTGTCTCTGTCCCTGTCAATGATTTTTTGCCAGCTTTCATCAATTCTGTTAATCCTTCAAACCTCTGCACTGATGATACTATCTCCAATTCTGATACTCTAGAATCTTTCGATTTTAGCAATGCTGACAATTCTGAACTTATATCTCATCTCATCTTAAATGTCACCAGATTACAGAATTATATTTCAAAAAATGTTAGAACGAACCAAGTTCAGAGGAATTACCTCGATGAAAAATTCAGCAGAATAAATAACTTTTGTACTACGATTGAATCCAACACCCAAAATCATCCTATGGCCTCTCCTCACCCTTGCAATTGTCGGGAAGAGATTTCTAACCTCCGGGATTCCTTCTCACGTGAACTCCAGGAACACAGGGTTGCCTCTGATGCCATGTTAAAGGAAATCAAGACTTCAATCATCGACAACTTACCTGAACTTATCAACAACACCATCAAAAAAGCTATTCCTTCCACGGTTCAAATTTCTTCAACCTCAGTGAGTGCGTCTTCTTCCTCTGCTGTTCCTGCCCCTTCTTACTCCAACATCTTGCTCCAGGGAAGGGACAGACGAAAAGAC
This sequence comes from Amaurobius ferox, assembly GCA_951213105.1. Classification (NCBI taxonomy): domain Eukaryota; kingdom Metazoa; phylum Arthropoda; class Arachnida; order Araneae; family Amaurobiidae; genus Amaurobius; species Amaurobius ferox. The sequence continues at coordinate 32,233,733 of OX578144.1, read as the reverse complement.
AATGCCCAACTCAAGAAAGACCTCTTTGCCCTGCCTCGTCCAAAAGGCTTGGACGTCAGAAACATTACTGCCCTCCCAAATGGGACAATTAAACTCTCTTGCAACAATCCTTCGGGCACAGATCTGCTGCCCATCATTGAAAAATCGGCAATAACACAAAAATTTCATTTCAAAATGGAACCTCCTCGTAAAGAGGCCTTGATAATTTTCAATATCCCTCACTCAGACAAGGAGGAAAATATCAAAAATCTGATCACCTCAAACTGTCCTTCCATCTCAGCCTCAGACATCTCCATAATCAAAAACTTTCAAAACCTACGCGGTTCTTACAACTGGGTGATACTGGTGGAGGTGGCGATGGCAAAGTTGCTGAAGGATAAGAAAAAACTTTTTCATAATTTCAATTACTTTTTTATCAAAAAATATGTCAACATCCGAATTTGCTTTAACTGCCAAGATTACGGCCATGTTGCCAACCACTGCACATTTCAATCCGGTAACTGTAGCCGTTGTGCCAGTAAGAGGCACGACTATCGGTCCTGTAAGGCACTAATACCAAAATGTGTCAACTGTAGCACCGCTATCGTTACTGTTGCGGAGGAGGGAGTTACATTGAATTGGAACTATCATCATGTAGCCCATGACAAAAACAATTGTAATTCCTATAAAAAAGAGATTGAAAGAATCAGACTTTTACAAAAAGAACAATAGTCCTCTTTGGTTTTCATGTTCCATTATATTGCCATTTTTGTAAATAGTGTATATAGTTTTTTCTTTTTTTTTTATTGTTATTATATGTTTCCCCCACTCTCTGCCCTGTCTTGAGGTCACTTCCTTATGGTTCTAAAAGTTATACAATTCAACTCTAACCACTCACTCGTGGCCCACAGTAACCTAATCCAATTTTCTCTAGAAAACTCGGTGGACTTGGTCTGCCTCCAGGAACCATACGCCACCAAAGATGGCATTCTTCGGCCACCCTCCTCTTTCTCCCAATTCTCTTCCCTCTCCTCGAAGGCAGTAATCATTGTCTTCAACTCTTCCCTTTCGGCAAACCTTAAATTCCAGTCACTCTCTGTGGTTGTCATTGAAATAGTACTACCTAATAATTTAATCATTAACGTTGCTTCCCTTTATTTTCCCCCCCATGCTGAGATTAATGAATTAATTTCTGAGTTTTCCAACCTAGATCTTTTTAACACCAATTTTTTAATTCTCGGTGACTTCAATGCCAGAGCTCAGATGTGGGGGTATGACTTCACTGATCGCAGGGGAACGTGTACTATGGACTTTTGCCTTGAAAACAATATGATTGTCATCAACGATCCAAAGAGAGGTCCAACATTCGTCTCTCATTCAGGCAGGGGTTTCCCTGACCTTTCTTTAGTATCTTTTAAACTTTACGATCTAATTCATGACTGGGAGGTCCTCTCGTGCGACTCGCTTAGCGACCATAAATTCATCCAGATCATTCTCGACACCTCATCTGCTCCAGACACTTCTTTTTTTCTCAAAACCAACTATAGCTTGGGCAAATTTTTATTTAATTTTAAATTACTTCTTAAAGACTTCCATGCTTCTCTGGACTTGGTTCACGACTCTTCCACACTTGACGTTTTTATTAAAGAATTTATTCAAATGACACAAAATTGCGCTCAAAAATTTATAAGAAAGAAAAAATCATCTAAAAAATTTAATCTTAGCTGGTGGAGCCGTGATCTTGCCAGGTTCAGAAATTATGTTACTGCCCTCTTCAAAAGAATCAAGTCGCTCGAGAGGAATTCCGCTCCCTCCGAAATTCTTTCCCAGGCCAAAATTAAATACAGACAAAACAGAGCAAAATACAAACTTCTAATTATTAAAGCTAAATCAAATGCCTGGAAATCTCATTGTAGTAACTGCTCTGGAAAATTTGGCTCTTTATTCAAATATACATTTCAAAAACATAATAAATTCAACAAAATTAACTTAATTTTTCAAGATAATCCCAACTTAAATCAAAATGAAAAAATTCAGCGTCTTTTGGATCACTGCTTTTCGGATGACATAACCTTTACCTCCTTTCCTCCCCTGGACCTTCCGCCAGAAGGTCTGGGTTCGGTCTCGGATGTCGAGTTGTCTCTCGTCTTTAATCACCTAAAATCTGGCAAAGCACCCGGCCTAGATAATTTAGACTATAACATCTGGAAAAATCTGTTTAAAAATTATCCTTCTTTCTTTTCAAAAATAATTAACTTAATTTTCAAATTTTGCATATTCCCTTCTTCCCTTAAAAACGCCAAAGTACTTTTTCTACTAAAACCTGGTAAGGATCCTACCTCTTGTGCCTCTTACAGGCCCATATGCCTCCTGCCTACATTCGGTAAAATCATCGAAAAAATTTTTGTCAACAAATTAAACCTCTGGCTGAAGACGAGTGATTCTCTTCATCCGCTCCAATTTGGTTTCAGGGAGATGTACAGTTGTGAGGATGCTGCTCACGCGTTGGTCTCTCGTATCAAATCGCTTCGCCCTTCGTGTCTCGTTTCCCTTGCCACGGTCGACATCAGCGGGGCCTTTGACAATCTCAATTGGAATGCCCTTCCTTCTACCCTGGATAAAATTTGTCTTCCTCCTTCATACAAATCATTCATCTATTCATACTTGCAATCTAGAACTATTACTTTCTCATGTAACAACTTTTCGCTATCCAAAGCAATTACTAAGGGAGCCCCTCAGGGCTCAGTAATCTCACCCATACTATGGAATATTTATTTCAACAATATTTTAAATTTAAATAATGACCTTTTTTATCTCCAGGCCTTCGCTGATGACTTGGCCGTGGTCTCCTCCGGTTCAAATATCAAATCTGTCGTCAATAACACCACTTCTAATCTTTCCCTAGTGGAAATCGCCCTTTCTTCGTTAAACCTTTCGGCATCTTTAGAGAAATCATCTTGTATCATTTTTAATAGATCCCTCAAAAAACGTAAATATTACCCACGTATTAAATTTCTCGGAAAAACTTTAAAAATTTCAAGGTCCCTTAAATTTTTGGGTGTTATCATTGATGACAATCTGAGATGGAGCCCCCATATACTTTACTTAAAAGAGAAATGTTTCAAGCTCTATTCTACCTTTGGAAAGATTTCAGGAAATAACTGGGGTGTTAATAAAGTTTTTTTAAAAACGTGGTATCTATCAGTCATCGAAAAAATTGTTATTTACGGTTCGGGTCTTTGGGGTGGGAACCTTACTGGGGATCAGGTATCTAAACTTTCTTCTTTACAGAGAATCTTTCTTTTAAAAATTTCATCCGGTTTTAGAACATCTTCGAACATTTCTCTTTATTCAATTACCGGGATTCCCCCCTTACACTGTGTTATTAAATCTCAATACCTTAAATACCATTTTTGGAAACATAAAAACAACCTTTTCCCCGATCCCTCTTTTCCCTCCCCCTCCCTTTTTGACTCGAACATTGCTCTCTCCGGCCTTTCCCCTAGCTATCGTTCTCAAAATTTCTCTCCTTGTGACCCCTTATCTACCAATTTTAACATTTATACTGACGGCTCTAAGCTCGAAGATAAAGTAGGCTCGGCAGTTTGCATTTTTGAGGGAGACTCGTTGGTCGAGACGCTTTCATACAAACTTGGCAACGGAAACACAGTCTTTCAGGCTGAATTGGCTGCCTTGAGTGCGGCCTTTTCCTGGGCCATTTCTAAAAATTCTAAGGTTAACATTCATACGGACAGCCTTTCAGCCATTTTGGCCCTTAACTCTCCCCTTATTAAATCGAAATATCTTAATGACATTAAATCTAAAATCACCCCTTATAACTACTTATTTAATCTTTCCTGGGTCAAAGCCCATGCTGACATTCGTGGTAACGAGGTCGCCGACTCTCATGCTAAATTGGCCACTTCTGATGGTTCTCCCCTCGTGGTCCCCCTTCCCTATTCTTATTTAAAAAACCTTTGTAAAAACTATCTCCTCAATATTTGGCAATCACTTCTTAACAATTATATTTCTCCCCGTACCCATGACCCCTCTAGAATTTTGACATATCTCCCTAAAGTTAACTCAAATTTACAAATATATAATAAATATCTCATTTATTTCCTTACTGGTCATGGGCCCTTCCTGGACTACCTTTTTCACTTTAAACTTAAGCGCACTTCCTGCTGCACCTGCGGAGCCTTCGGTGATGTGGACCACTATGTCTTTTCTTGTCCACACACCTCCGCATTTCATCTTGTCAAACCTTCACCTGCCTTGTCTGCGACCTGGTTCTCCGGTGTCAGCAAAAACCCAATTCTTTTAAATAAACTCAAAAACTGTGTTCTCGTTGCCAGAGAGATTTCAAACAAAATTTCTTAACCCTCTCGTGAGCATCACCCTCCTTTTTCCGATCAGTGAAGTTCTCCACTGCTCCCCTGGTTCTTTGGTTGTGCAGACTTTTTACTGTTCCCTTGGTCCCCCCCCCTTTTTTTTTATTTATATATTGTTATGCTGTGTTCACATTCATTGCTGTACAGTTTGTTTTTGCTGTGCTTTCGGCCCTCATGTTCTCGGGCCTGTGCTGTTGCGTGATTGTCTGTGTGACTGTCTGTTTTTCAATGTTGTTTGCTTCACGGCCATTATACAGATATATTTTAAAATCCTTATGACACTCATGTTAATCATCTACCTCAAGAGGAAACATTGTAAATAATTCTACTATCTATGTTAAATCAACCAAACTCAGACACTGTCAAAAAAGCTGAAGTTCTGTTACCCCTCCTGCTTAGATGTAACCTCCCTATTTTGATTTTTAAATAAACTGAGACCTCTGATTGGTGTTGGTGGCCCCAGGCTTGGGTCTGGGGTCTTGGTGGTCGGTCTCCGCTCTAAATTTTTCTCCCGGCCACACATTTTGTTGCCATAAACCTTTGGGTTGGCCGTGTGGTCTGGGCTTTCGACCCAATTTAGACCGGAAACCAGTGGACGAGGCATCCACAGGGACCGTACCCTCCTACCTCTACCACCAATCTCTCGGAAGGACTTTCGGACCCACATGTTTAACGTGATCGTACTCCGCATGAACGCGGCGGCAGTTGTGGCAGCGTGCAAATCCAGCGCGCAAACCACCGGGATACCGCGCCTGAAATGTGCCAACAGCACGCGGTGTTCCCAGGTGGTCACCCACCCAAGTAACCGCGCCCGATGTTGCTTGACGTCGGTGATCTAAGGAGAATCGGTGTTTTCTGCACGGTAGGGCCGTTGGCTCCTGATTTAGGGTGCGTCGAAGGAGATTATTTCCGACGTATCAGAAGAGCTTGTTTAAGCCGATTTAGACCAGCGCAGGGGGGTGCGCATAGTGGTTTTATGACGTTCCAATGAAGCTTATTAATATCGTATAAAAAAAAACTTATATATGCCGTATCTAAAAAGCCTATTTATAGCGTATCTAAAAATCTTATTTATGGCATATCATAGGAGTTTATTTAGGACGTATAAAATTATCTTCTTTTCGACGTATCAAAATATCTTATTTCGGGCGTATCAAAATATATTATATAGGGCGTATTACGGCCGTTCTAGGGACGAAAGACGTATTTAGGCGGCAATACGCTGTCGTGATAGACAGTAGCGCTCGATGTACACTGAACAGGGCCCAAATCGCATTAGTCACCCGCTGAGCGGACTAAGGCATGCTTAGGTGCTTATTTAAGTCGTATTACGGTGATGCTTACGTATTAGCGAACAGGATGCAGCAATGTTTCTGCTTTCACGATGGCCAGTAACGCTTGAAAAACTTAATAAATTAAATCATTTAATCTCTGCTTTAAATCCCGGGCAAAGTCAGGTACATATTTTAGTGCACAATGGAATGTTCTAATAATGTTATCTATTTTTAAAATAATGAAATTTTTTATTCACTTGCACAACAAGGGCAAAATCGGTAATTGTGCAACTAATTAATGCAAGGCGGTCATCATCAACCGCTACTCCTTTGAGACTTTTTCATATAACGATTTCGTTATTTTGAACTTATTAATTGCTCCTTAGAATATTTTTTCTGAAATCAAGTCTCTATTTTCTGCATTATATTTTGCCTCAATTACTCTTGTGATTTGGAATCAAATTTAGTTTCCGTGTACCTACCTGCTTATCTGCATTTTTAAAGAATAAATTTTCTTTTGAAGTCTAAAGGAAAGAAAAATGTTAATATCTGTAACCATGTTAATATCTGTAAAAAAATTGCATTACTTATCCTTTTCACCAGCACATTAATATAATTTAAATAATTTAGACTGGAGATTTATAGGTAGCTACTTTGATTTGCTTAAGTGTTTTCGATTAAAACATAAAAATATGTTTCTTTTTGATTTCTATTCGTTCATAACCTTGAATTTGTTTTTGATTTTATCCTTAAAAAGCTTGTAGAATTATTTTATTAAATTTGCACAATGAATATATAGTGGTAATTAATGTATAATTCCTTATAAACTAAAATTAATTTTTATTGTATTTTTATTAAAATAAAAACAAAACAGAAATTTTTAATGATTCGATTTCGCTAAATATAAATCTTATGTCAAAACACTTAATTTTTTCAAATTGTGTATCAGAAACCAGCATTGTGCATAACGCCGTACCACATTGCAATAATTAATTACAACGCGATTTTCAATGTAATTCATTATTCGCAATGCATTTCATTCTTTCAAGGGCATGTGCAAGCTCCACAAAAAATTGTTTTAACGTTGAATTGTACTTATATTTGGCGTTTTTCTGGATAAACGCATACAATATGATCTTAAAATACTGTATTAACATATATTTCGTGCAATTCTAACCAGACACTTATCAATATTAATAGCAAACGCAATGAGCAATGTTGCCCATATATTAAAATATTTAATAACTAGAAGGTATGCCCGTCATATGAAGGAATTAAAAATTAGAAAAACATTACTTCCCATTTAGGATTATGTTTATTAATTTGGTGATAATTTTATCAATTTGGCAGCATTTTTGTCAATTTTGCAATTTTTAAAAAAGTCGCCAAGTTTGCGACATTCCGGCAACTTTTTCGCCAAGCATTATGGACGGACGAATAAACGGATTATTCATATAGTCATTTGTTATGTTATTTCCAAGATATTTAATTTTCATTAATTAGTCGTCATTTTCTTTGATTTACCGTAAATTTTATCAATTTAACGACATTTCCATCAATTTAAGAGAATTTAAAAAGACTCGACAAGTTGGCGAAATACCGTGAAACTTCGTCCCCAGCATTTCGCCAAGCGTTACAGAAGAAGAAATAGGTTATTCTGATAGTAGATTCTTATATTTTTTCCAAGATATTAAATTTTCATCAATTACTCGGCATGATTACCAATTTGGCTGCATTTTTATCAATTTGGCAACTTCTTCCTGAACTTGGCAACATTTAAAAAATCTCGCCAAGTTGGCGGTATTACGCTAATTTCGACACAAAATTTCGCCAACCGTTACCCAGAGATAGATAAATGAACAGACATATAAATCAATGAGTTTATATTATAAATTAATTCATCAATTTAGTATTTTTATTTTTGTAATTTTAACCATATTTTCGCCAATTTTGCACCATTAAAAAATTTCACCAAATTGGCGATACCGCGCTAAATTAACCAATAAAATCGCCAAATTTATCGCCAAGCACTACAGACAGGCAGAGAAAAGGCATCCCTTTATATAAAAAATCTGTTGTGGGCAACACATGACTTTCCTTATATAATGCAATGAATTTACTACTTTTACAGTAAAAAAATAGGTTTTTCTTATAGTAGATACTTATAGTAGTTCTTACTTATAGTAGTTCTTAGTTTGATGATACTTATAGTACTTATATAGTTTTTTTTATAGTAGTATGTTCTTTCCAAGATATGGAATTTTCGTCAATTAATCGTCCTTTTTTTTTATTTAGCGTCATTTTTATCCATTTGGCGAGATTTTCGTTAATATGGAAACATTTAAAAAGTCGCCAAGTTGCCTACATTCCGCCAAATTGGTCGCAAAAATCTCGCCGAGCGTTATAAATGAAGAAATAAGTTATTCTTTTAGCAGATAAATGAATATTGGTGTTCAAATACAAAAGTATTACTCAAAGTATATTTCCTCATGAATGGAACGAGCTAGATCCACGACGAGAATGATGTCACCCAATTTATCGCATGATATTACATATGAAAAGTGAACAGTTAATATATTTTTTATAATTTATGGAATTTTTTGATAAATTTATTTTTGAAATGTGCAATATCTCGAGAACAGTTCATGCTAGCGTTCTAAAGTTTATGTCAATCGTTTTCTAAGGAAAAATTACATCAGAAATGTCTATTTGCGTAACTTTATTAAATGTTTTGCTTTTTGAAGATTTTTTCAAAATTTATCTCGAAAATTTAGGGTGTTCTGAACATTCTATTACGTTTATAAACAATAGGCTTCCAGTATTCACGTATTGTGATTTTTATACCAAATTTCAATCGAATCGCTCCATTCGTTCGTGAGATATCGTCTCCACAGTCTCACTGACACAAATACGCACACACACACACACACACACTCACGGAGACATCACCTCAAAAATGTTTGATTCGTAATCAGGGATACCTGAAACATGCTCTCCCGTCGAAAACTCGAATTCGAATTTTCGACCCCGTCACAATTCCTTATACATTATGTATAGTAATAAGTTACTTTTGGTGATTTGTTGAGTGTCAAAAAACTGCAAAACTATTATACAAGTATATCCCATTGTTAATGGAACGAACTATCTACGAGAATGATATTAACAAATTTGTAGCATAATACTGGATATGGAAAGTAAATATGTTTAGATTATATATATATATATATATATATATATATATATATATATATATATATATATATATATATATATATATATATATATATATATATATATATATATATATATATAATTGAAAGATTTTAATTGAAAACTATGCATGAACTACTGTATTTACAAAAAAAAAACATCTCTAGCATATCTGTTACAAATGAGTAACTATAGACCAAGACTAAGGATAAAAATAGAAGGTAACATATCACTATAATGGAAAGGGGGATGAGAAGAATACTAGGATACAAAAATCACAATTAAAAAGTATATATAAATATAAATAAAAATGAAAAAGAAAACACAGCAAAAATGAAAAAAGGCAATAATAATTAGCTGAAGATAAAAGATTAAGACATAGAGAACAATCAATTGAAACTACACAAAAAATGGCGGTTAGTTCGAAATTGCATTCTCATCAGGACAGCCATACAATTCGAATTAAAACCGATGGAATAGCCAGTTTCTGACAATGGCGATATTATTTAACTCTAGACACCAGTGGAACTGTCTACTGGTTAGCGGAAGGAGAAAAAATAAATCAATAGAATTACAAATCAGAAAAATAAAAAAACCTCCTCGAACTGAAATATTAACTCACGAGCACTGCTAACAAGTGCAGGTTGAACAAATGACTGAGCATTTCACCTCACTTCGTCAATGCGAGTGGGCACCGGAATGAATACATTTGAACGAAACATTATATGTATGGAGACTTTCAAAAATAGTAATCAGTATAGGACTCAGGACAAGTGGAAAATAGTCTTTCGAAAATAGTACACAGTATTAGACTCAGGCCAAGTGGTAAATTAGGTGATAAGAATGGGTGAATTCTCAAAAATGAGTTATCGAATCAAAAATAAATAATGCATGTGTAAAATTATTACGTGGTAAATTTGAAATTATTAATAATATTATTTACAAATACTTCCGGATATTGGTAATTTTGACAAATGCGTTAAAGTTTATTGATGTGGAGAAAGTGAAACTGAGGATCAGAAAGTCGATGTATTCGAAATAGTTGGTTTAAAATGATGTTTCTAAACAATTGAATAGAATTACAAGATTGATATGATAGCAGCTTTATGATAGTGAAGTTGTAAGAATCTTTTTTGTCATATAGATTGGTGATTACATGATTATTGAGGGTATCTAAATTTAGGTCTAAAAAATTTACAGTTTGACTAACGCTAGGCTCATCAGGAATTAATTCTGGGTTAAATGGGTAGAAATCAATATTAATTGGATAGGAATCAACAATGATAATACAAATTAAGTCGTCAACATATCTATATATAATATAATAATTAGAGTTAAAATGATATTCATAATAATAAAGATATAAGTTAGCGAGAATACTACTACTACAGCCACTTTGTGGTACACCAGATGTTTGTAAATGAATGTTATCACCTTGGATAATATAATTTTTGTATAACACAAAGTGCAAGAGCATAGGAAAGTTTTTGACATTATATGCAACGTTATTGGAAGATAGATAGTCATGATAAAGAAAGATAATAACTTTATATAAATCTTTAATGACAATATTATTAAATAGGTCTTTAAAATCAAAGGTATGGAAACCAAGAATTTGTGGAAGCTTGCTAAGGTGATTAACTAAATCAAAACTATTGTTTAAAATGAAATATCCTGAATTCCTACATTTAAGAGATTCATTAATTCTATTTAAACAGTTAAGCAAGTACATACTAGCTGCAGTGGTAAAGGTATTATGTCCACAAGTGACCGTTCTAAAACTAAGAGGTGATTTTTGGAATTTAGGAACCAAAGTAACATAAGGAAATTTTAAAAACTTACAATCAATATTTAATTGTGTATATAATTTTAGCATTTTAGTTTTGATTTTGACAGACTGATTATTAATGGGTTAAAAAATTTGATTATTTTTTAAGTAATTCTGTAACAGAGAAACATAATATATTTTACAAATGATGGCATAATTATTAGAAGCTTTATCTACATAAGTCATGACAAAATGTTGTTGTAGTTCGTTAATAGCAGATAGGAGTTGTTTATAAGGATACCTAGGCTTCGTTAATTTAATGTTTATAATAACATTTTTAAGAAGATGTAAGGCAGTATACTTACATAGATGGAATGCTTCAATAGGAATGGAATGTGAACAAGCAAGTTGATATATGAATTTATCAAAATCAAAAGATATAGACTGAAGAAGTTGTTTGGGGTGATGGCAGAATGAAATACGAAAATTAGTCCCTTTATTCATAATTTCCCTAAGTATATCATCCTGAACTATTCTGAGATCACCAGTAATAATGTATCCATGAGAGGAGTGAACATAAGGGGTTAGATTTTTATCGCTGCATACACATGATGTAAGGTCATCGGAGTTTAATCTCCTAGAAACTTCATTGTAATTGTAAATAGTTCTACCAATTGGTAAATTATATTTGAATGATTTTTGTATTTTGCTATTATTTACAGGTAACAAGTGCTGATGTTTTGCAAATACATTATTGAAGTTAAGAGAATTAAGAATAGAGTGTTTAAAAGAAATTACGCTATTTTAGTATGAGGATTTGGTGAATGAAGTAGGTGGTAATTTAAAAAATTTGTACGTGAAAGAAGCAAATCATAAAATAAATGTTTAAAATACTCATGAGATAATTTTAATTTTAAAAAATTGGTATAAACAATGCTTAATTTGCATTTTCTGACTTTATATAACCAAGTTCAAACAGGTAGAAAATTGAGAGTTTGAGAATAATTATATTGTAATTTCAAAATGTCTGCATTGTAATCAATAGTTTTACTTAAGTTAATTTTTCCTTTGCCACGCTTATATCGCTTTTTACTAGGAGTTGATGACTTTGAATACTGAAAAAGATGTTTATATACTGAAGATTTATTAGAATTGTATTCAAAACTATTGTTAACTATATTATTATTATTATAAATTTGATTTAAGCCATAAGGGAAGAGAGTTTTTTATTTTTTAATGTAATAATTTTCAAATACTAATCTATCAATGAGTGAAATTTTAATATCTAAAATATGAAGGGATACATTTTTAAATCCGTGTGTAGCAAAGTGCTGATATTCAAATTGATTTTTAGAAGGGAGATCATTAAAAACTTTATGGTCAAATTTTTTAATATGATTCCTGTGGACATTCATTCTCAGATGTAAAGGGTAGCTGGTTTGGCCAATATAGGATAAGTTAAAAATAGTACAGTTAAATTTGAATATACAATTAAAAGCTTTGCTGAATTTTTGTGAAGTGGAATTATTATTAATTTGTAATGGGTCAGCATAGGGACAAGTTTTGCAACTAAGATTGTTGCATCTTTTGAAGGAATATGATTTAGATTGAGAGTAGGTATGGTATTCTTCCAAATCGTCTATAACGTCTAATTGGTCAATGTTTGTCGATCCATAATTATCCCAATTCATAATAATAATAGACCGGACACTAGGTAATGAATAAAATTTACATCACTATTATTAATTAAAATTCCCAATATAAACCCCTTCAAAAACTATTTTGTCAGGTACGAATTTCAAATTATAACTAATACCATAAAGAAGAATTGAAACGAAATTTCGGAGAGTAACAAAAAAAGCGTAGCAGATAAGATCTAAATGAGATTTTCATACGAAATATTCATAAATAAGCCAAGTGTGGACAAATAGTCATAATCATCCGGAATGGAAGATATACAAAGCCATTAATACGTATGTGTCTGACTGAATCCCTTCAACTGCAGGCAAAAGAGGGCCACATATAGTGGAAATACAGTATTCAAAAAAAGTAATCGAACAAATGATTACTACTAATGGCGGTGCTTTTATAAAACCGGGTGGATGGGTCGGACTAACTTTTGTGAGCGAAGTGCCTATATTTTTAATGTATTTTGATTCCGGAACTCAGTACCTGCAGCCATTCTCTTGAGGATCTAGTTGAAATTCGGTACCTTCTCCTAAATCTTAAAATGAAATATTAGAACGCATCTTTTTTTGAGTCTTCCGAAATCTCTTGTGAGCACCGGACTCCCAAGATCTTGGTTGTAATTAAAATGTAAAATCCTCTGATGATCTTGTGGTGACGGTTATTTTTTAAATTGTCTAAATTAAAATATAAAAATAAGCAATAAGAGATATTGATATCTGGGTTAACAAAAAGATACAGAAATATATAACACAAAAAACACAATAAACAGTAATGCCTACCAAGAGATGTCAGCACTACACACACACATAAAAGCAGTTTGAGAATCGAGTGTGAAATCTACCAAAATTAGCAATAATCCGCAGAAAAAATCATAAAAGCGATGAGAGAACTCAAACCAAAATACTCCATAATGAGAAATGTGAAGACATTCCAAAATCAATTAATTGAAGGAATGAAAGGGTTAACTGAATAAAAACAATATCCATAGAGGCCCATGTTAAGACATAGATGGGCTTGTAGTTAAAGTATAGAAATATGTTAGCGATAATAATAAACAAAATAAATGTATATATGTATGTATATATACATGTATATATATATATGTATATGTATATATATATATATGTATATGTATATATATATGTATATATATATATATATATATATATGTATATATATATGTATATATATATATATATATATATATGTATATATATATATATATATATATATATATATATATATATATACGAGAATCACACTGAATTTAAGACAGCGGCAGACGATATGCGCTAGGAAAAAATTATATGTCGGATATTTAAATGTAGACTCTTTTATGACCGCAGACTATAATTTGTGGCAACAATTACAATTTTGTTATCGAAGAATGAATTTTGAAAGAAAAGGAAAATGGAGTTGACGCGAGAGCATTATCGAGCTACAATTTTCTATGATTTTAAAGCGATGCTAAATCAAAAAGAATGCCTTCAACGTCTACAATTAGCACATGGAAATGATACTCCATCTCATGCTACTGTATTTAGATGGTTTATGAGAGCTGTCGTCCCGGAAAATGTGTTGGCCATTCGAAAAATGTTAATCGATCGCTAAACCTACCAAATTATACAGAAGGATCTTAACATTGGATCCGCAGCTATACATAAAATTATTCATGAAGAACTGCATATGAAAAAATCAGTTTGTCTTTGGGTCCCCTATAATTTAACAGAATACCAAAAAGCGGAGCGTGTTAGAATCAGTAAATAAACCCTAAAATTAAAGAAATCTTTAAAGAAATCATAAATATCTTTAAGGAAATCCTAAAATTACTTAATGATGGTGGATACCGCATTATTTCTAAAATTATACCTGGTGATGAAACTTACATATCGCTTTTTGACGTTCCAACACGTCAAGAAAGTAAAATATCGATCTTTGAAAATGATCACAAACCAACAATGGTGAAAAGACCACCAGTAATGAAAATAGTAATGTATGCCATGTTCCTCAGAAGTACAGATCTGGTCAAAGTCATAAAGCTAGAGGGACTGAAGTGAGTTACAGCTAAATGGTACACCAGTAAGTGTATTACAGAAATTCTTCAGGAAGTGAATGTTATGGAACTCTTGCTTCATCATGACAATGCATCTTTTCATTCAGCAAGAATGACAGTCGATTTTCTTGAACATAAAAAATCAAAGTGATAGAACAGCCACCCTATTCTTTTCAGCTTGATATCTGTGACTTTTGGCTATTTTTAATCTAAATAAAAGTTTACGTGGTCTTCGTTTTCATTCCGAAGATGAGATTGATGAGGTTATAAAAGCATATTTTTAATCGTTTCCAAAAAATGGTTGGCTTGAAGCATTTAATCTTTGGTAAATTCGCCTACAAAAGTGAATTGATGTTGGAGCGAAGTTCTTTGAACACTCCTAAGAGATGGTAAGTTTAACTTGTAAACACTTAGCCATATCTCAAAATTTTCAAGGTGAGCCTCGTATATATATATATATATATATGTATATATATATATATATATATATATATATATATATATATATATATATATATATATATATATTATGTATATATATATATGTGTGTGTGTGTGAAAGCCCCAGGCCGTCCGGCTCGTCCAGAGGACTTAGAGCAACAATTTGGACGACCGGGAAGGATATGTGTGTGTGTTGAAGACCCAGACCGACCGACTCGTCGACAAGGACATGAGTAGCCGTTTGGTCGGCCGGAGATATGTGTGTGTGTGTATTACTTTCTACAGGGAATGCGTTACCGAGATTCGTTGTGTCTAACAGAACGATCTTAGCGCCAATGTTTCGTCTAGACTGTAGAGGCACAAACATAGACGTAAACAGAGAAGGAGAACAGGAGATGCTTCACTTCACTCCCCATCCCGGCATGAATACGCAAAACAAGTAGGACCCTTACCATAGGCAAAAGTGAAAATTCCAGGACGAAAACGGTGAAGGAAGTAATTTAAACTAAATGGGGAGCTCGCGGGTGCAAGTGAAAATGCAAGCTTGCAAAACATGTTGGACCCTCCGATAGATACGAAAATCCCTGATAAGGAAATAGTAGACAGGAGGAAAATATGGACATAACGCATGTAATAGCTTCTGTAACAGTAAAATATGAGAAAACGCAATATTATCCACGATTACAATACATTTTAAGGATACACAAACCCAATTACTCCTAGATTCAGGGGCAAGTATTTCAGTGCTTCTAATTACACTTTTTAACAAGATTCAAGACAATATTAAAGTACATTATATTTTAATATTGGTCACTATTCCTACATTGACAGGACACAACATAGACTATATGAAAATAATATAGATACCGTTTAAAATTAAAAATAAACATTTCAAACACTTATTCTTCATAATCATGGCACTTTTTCCAAATTCATATGAAGGAATTTTGGGCTATAATTTCTTGCAACAACATAAAGGCATTCTGGGCACACAGACGAACAGACTTAAAATAGGTGATTGCGAAATTCAACTTAGCTCTCACAGGCAACCACAAAAACAGCAAATTAATACCGTCACCGAGGAAATAAACACGGGGTGGATCAACAGAAAAAATCACTTAGCACCAAATCGAACAAAAAATATACAAATTGCAGCTGAGAAAAACTTAGAGGATGGGACACAAATTATTTTCGAACCAAAACAAAAGTCTTACATTTATATGGATTTCCGGGTTCACATAATACAAAACAACAAAATAATTATGGAAATTCAAAACACTACGCACTCGGATATCACCTTAAACAAAACATGATTTGGGGAACAATAACCACGGACTTCGGGATAAAACCAGAACGGGACAGCCAACCACTACAAGGAGAGTAACACACCCGACAGTATAATGAAGTAATCAACCTTATCCAAGCTACACAAGGAGTTATTGCGGAGAGAAGGAGAAATTTAAATCCGCAGGATTTTCAATTGCAACACATGGACACAAATACGAAACACGATTTCCTACAATTCATTATGCCTTTCGCGGACGTATTTTCTAAAAAGTTAAAGACTTTAGGAGCAACGGACATCATTCAGCCGACAATTGAGTCATTACATGACCACGCAATTCTTGAGAGACCTTACGATATTCCATATACACTTCAAGATACAGCTAAGGCACAACTAAAAGAGCCAGAAGAGGCAGGTATTATATCAAAAACGCAATTCAGTTTTGCCAGTCCAATGCTTTAATAAAAAAAGCGAACAGGGAGCACAGATTATGTTTAGATCTAGGACTCATTAACAACTTATCCATAATTTTCCCATACAAAATTCCTAAAATCAATGACATTATTACCAAATTAGCGGGATATAGATTCTATGCAAAGCTCGATCTGAACTCGGAATTCAAAAAAAATATTTTAAGTCCCGAAATGAGGAAAATTTTTACTTTTACAACGCACTGAGGTAATTTTGAATACCAAAGATTAGTTTTGGGGCACATAAGCTCGGCGCCCATTTTTCAACAAATCATGGAAATCATTTTGACAGATTTACAGGAACAAAGTATTTTAACATATATTGATGACGTAATAATTCCGGCCAACTCATACGAGGAATTTAAATACAAATTACAATTAATATTCCAAAAGTTCAGACAAAATAATTTAACGTTACAGCCCACTAAATGCCAGTTTTACTTAGACAACATAAGCTACTTAGGTTTTGAAATTAGCCAAAATGGTATAAGTCCCACGGAAAATAATATTCAGAAAATCACCTCTTTCCCCAGACCTAAGACTTTACGGAAGCTAAAGAGATTTTTGGGAGTCTGTAATTTCTATAGAAATTCGATAAAATATTATGCAAACTTGCAGTGGTACTCTCGGACTTGATACAAAAAGGGAAGAAATCTGAATGGGATAACAGTACTAAAATACATATACTAAATACTATGCCTTTCTATAGTGTCAACTAACAATAGCAACTGCTTTACAAACACTAGAGACACCTAGATATAATTCTCAAAGCATTATGGCATTTTCAAGCGTTTCATCCATAGGAGTTTTATCTCCTTTTTTCTAACTCCGATGCTTTCGAAGCTTTCTACATAAACAGGGAATTCAACTTAATCATGCACATAGAAAATTGGAAAGATAGACCATGGAGGGACAATCTAAATAAAACGATTGTCATTCCAAAAAGAGCTCTGCAAAGACAAATCCTCCCCATGACACATGTAACGCACACGGGGATAGATCAGACATTTAAATTATTAATTATTACAGCCAAAGTAATTTAACGTTACAGCCCACTAAATGCCAGTTTTACTTAGACAACATAAGCTACTTAGGTTTTGAAATTAGCCAAAATATTATAAGTCCCACGGAAAATAATATTCAGAAAATCCCCTCCTTCCCCAGACCTACGACTTTACGGAAGCTAAAGAGATTTTTGGGAGTCTGTAATTTCTATAGAAATTCGATAAAATATTATGCAAACTTGCAGCGGTACTCTCGGACTTGACACAAAAAGGGAAGAAATCTGAATGGGATAACACTTGTGAGGAGGCGTTCCAAGGAATGCAAAATTGTTTTTTTGAAAAATCGTTGATAATTCAACCTAATTTTGAACAAGATTTTTACCTCAATACGAACGCAAGTTTGTTGTCTTTAGGAGCCTCTCTCTTACAATATAGAATAGGAATTTTAAAGCCTATGGCATATTTTAGTAGAAAGCTAATCCCACAAGAACAGAGATACCCTGCAATTTAATCTGAATTACTGGAAATTCATCAAGGTATGCCTTTTTTCAAAAAATTCCTGTACGAAAGAAAATGTTTTGTTTTATCTGACAACAAACCCGTAGGAGAACATTTAAAAATTCATAACCCACCTACGGTAATACAACGCTGGTTACTGGACATTTCCGAATTCAAATTTGACTTCATACATATCCCTGGAAAAGGCAACCTATTATTTGATTATTTGAGTAGAGAGTATTTTGAAGAGAATCAAAACAAAAACCAAAGAACACAAACTAAAATGGTAGAGGAGAAAAATATGGAAAATGTCAACACACTCACAGAAATCCCAGCCTTAGACAATATTTTGGAAGAACAACTAAAAGATGCTAAATTAATGGAAATCAGAAATAAACTAAACACTGATGAACAGAAACCAAGTAAACATTACGAGCATGGAGGTAAAAATAAGGAGTTGAATCTTCATATTAAGAAAACGCCAATATCGTTTGAGACAATAATTCAGGTAGCGCTGGGATAAGATAAGTAGTCCTCTATTGCATACATTTATATGGCAAAAGACCTAAAATATTTATTTAAACTGTCAATTTTGTTAAAATTAATTATTAGTACAACGCGTGGAATAACTGAAGCAATAAAGAATATTCCTACGTATACAAAATTATTTTACTTTCCAATTCATATTTATCTCCACATATTCTGTACTCTATCCCACAACTATGCAAAAATACTGGTTAATTATGCTCATAATTAAGGAATACTTAATTTAAAAATACATATACTAAATACTATGCCTTTCTATAGTGTCAACTAACAATAGCAACTGCTTTACAAACACTAGAGACACCTAGATATAATTCTCAAAGCATTATGGCACTTTCAAGCGTTTCATCCATAGGAGTTTTTTCTCCTTTTTTCTAACTCCGAGGCTTTCTACATAGACAGGGAATTCAACTTAATCATGCACATAGAAAATTGGAAAGATAGGCCATGGAAGGACAATCTAAATAAAACGATTGTCATTCCAAAAAGAGCCCTGCAAAGACAAATCCTCCCCATGACACATGTGACGCACACGGGGATAGATAAGACATTTAAATTATTATCAGACAAATGCTACTGGAGCGAGATGCACGCGGACATATACAATTTAGTTCTCTCGTGAATTGTGCAGAGCAAGGAGCGGGAGTTCTAGGGTTTTCCATACGGTAAGACGCCAATTTCGCCGGGTTCTGCGTATGCTCTGTCAACGGATACCGTAGGTCCTTCCCCACTCAGCGTAAATAATAATAGGTACACCCTTTCGGTATTGTTTCAATTTTCTAAACACGCTCAATTTTATACAATTCCAAACATTAAGGCAGAAACCGTGGCATATAGACTCTTACATCACATTGGAATTTTTGGCAGACCAATTTTCATTTTGCCAGATAGGGGAGTTCAATATACATCAGACGTGTACAAGCATATGACTGAAATACTACAAATTGTCACAATATTAAGCTCAGTGCAAGCCCCGTTCGTAAATGGACAGGTGGAGAAAATAAACGGTCCGCTGAAACATACTATAATTACTCTAACAAGCAATTCTCCACATTGGGACACCGGGATACAGGTCCACGTAAGGATATATAACAATAACATGCACGCTTCTACAAAGGAATATCCAAATTTTTTGATGTTTGCGAGAGACATTACAACGTTATATGAGACGACACTAACAGAACCAATTCCTGATCATACATACCAAGAAAACATAGCAAGAAGAATAACTTTCATGAACAACACATACAGAGCGGCGATCAAAAACCTATTGGAAGCTAAAAAAAACAAGAAAGCCAGCAATTCGTGAAAGCAAAGAACCGCTCACTGGAGATAGGTAACCTAGTTTTTTCTGAAAATTCACACACATTTCAAAAAAGACAAGTATACAAGACCATATCGTGTTCTCAGAAAAATCAACAGATTCATTTACGAAATTAAAGAAGTCAGCAAACCGTTTGCCAAGCCTATCAAGGCCATATTAATAGGTAAAACACCTAATTAAAAGAAAGCAGCATTTAAAGGCGCCAGAAGTAAATGAAACGCGCCCACAGACAACCATTCCACAAGAATTCTTAAGGAAATCACCATTTTTGCCGAACCCAAAACTCGAAAACAGAAAGCAAATTCCAATTTTTCTCTGGGATGAACAGGAAATAAATAACCAGGACGCAGCGCCAAAACGAACTCTGTTCCCTGACCCAACCGCTGTGTTTACTAGGGGACCAGCCCAGAAGAATTCGAATGTAGGGCAACAGAAAGTGATTACTCCGATAGCCAGTTGCCGGAACTAAATTTTCAGCAGCCAACACATCGTCCTCTTTCGACAGGAGAATGTCAGGAACCCCCCAAGAATTTGACTCACCACAGCTTCTACTGAAATACAAAATGAACGGGGAGAGAGTGTTAAAGGGTGTTTAACACGAAGTATAAAGGGTAGTCAAAGAACTTTATTGCCATATCTTAGTAAACCCATACATAATTAGAAGCAAGTACAGACAGATTAACTGGGAAAAAGAAATTCTAACGACTTTCCAGATACAAATAGTGTATTTTAGGGTGCGGCACTGTTGAAATTATAAGGTTGGTAAAAAATAGCATTTTATCTGATAAAACCAACAGGTAAAAATCATTTGAAAAATTCCAGTTTCAAAATTTTATATGTCGTTTTCCAGAATGGTAAGAAAATTAAAGGGTTAAACAATGAACAAAGGCCGTTATAAATGTTAAACGATTTAAATATGTAAAGGAATTAAATAATATATATGTTATCATAATAACAACAATAATAATTTTTAGTAAAGAAATGAATGCGGAAAAAGTCAATAATTAAGAAAATAAATTTAATAAAACTAAGTCGAGTAAATAAAATTATAAAAATTTCTTTTAACAGAATTTAAACGTGGGGTAGAATTCTTTTTACGTCAAAAGATAGGGATGGTACGTTACATTCATAGCAATAACTGGTTTTCTGAATAAGGGTTTTCGGAAAATCGTATTCTAATACTGAGACAAGAAAAGAGAAGGAATTGGAAATATAGAGCCTTTAGAAAGGTGCAGGAATATAACGGGATGTTTCAGAAGCAGAAAGATGGAGCAAATAGATTAAATAAAATTTTATGGAAGGAAAAATACTGTACAGGAGATTCTATTAATGAATGAAGATAATCGAGTAATAAAGGAAAGAAAGAAAATATGGCATGGAAATAATGTAGGGTATTATATATATATATTGAAGAGCTAACTAAAGTAGTGTGAGAAACGATTAAATGATAAAATAAGAAAAGTTAAAGAATGGTGTGTTAATACAGGAAACTAGAAAGTTTTAAAAAAATGCTTTTGTTTGTTTGTTTTGATATATATTTTTTTCTGTTCATATTTTCGTTAGGACGCTTATCTAACAAAGGGGTTGAAGACCCAGACCACACGACCAACCATAAGGTTTACGGTAGCTATTTGTGTGGCCGGATCTAACAAGGGGGTTGTACAAATTACACCTGTAGATCATAAAAGTGAGAAAATTTAAGTCGAGGCACTAAATAATAGTATGTTTAGAATAAGTGTAAAATTTTTTTTATCCTTCTGGTGTGGTGAGAGAGAATAGGTAACATAGCAGGTGAGGAGTGTATTTATTGGACCTATGATTATTTGTACAGTTAATATGTATATACGCTATGTGAACATATGCAGATGCAAGGCAGCATAACAAATGGATGTGTCGGTAGTTGCATACCACCGAACTACGTGAACATGAGTGACAACCAGATATAGATATATCGCAAGGGCACAAGTGTCTGATATCTACAACAAAGTGTTGTCCAACCTTGGGTCAATCAGCTACTTATGGCAAAGTAACTTAAACTTTTGGATCAACAAGTGATTTTTCAAGGTTCCACAAGCAAAATGGAAAACTAACGGTGGCACAAAGAAATTAACTGGCTAAGCATACATCACGGAAATCCAAAGTGTGATACGGAGATGAGATGATTATCAATTTTTATTTTTCTACATATCAATCGCAGTGGACAAAACACGAAATGTGACTTTAAAGACTTAGACAAATACCAACCTACAGCTACAAAGTGATCGTCTCGTGTTCAGTCCTCCCCATCATAGAGGATGAGGTCACCGGTGTGAAATCAATCACTAAGTGATCGCCTTGAGTGCAGCAAAAATTAAGGTTTGTAAAACCTTACTACATACAAACAAAAACCATAACCATAAATCAAGAATCCAAGACAACAATGTACAACAACAATATACAACAATGGTGAACTGCAGCACAGGGCAGCTGAAAGTTTGATTTGGTCATTCAGTTGTACAAATGGCAACTGTGACAAAATCAATAACTTTTGTTCCAGAATTTGTTTTGTATGCATTGAACTTTTACCTAATATTTTATACAGAGGACAGACATTTACAAAACTTTATAATCGTTCTTTACATCACCAGAAGTTATGTGCAATGAGGCACCTACATATTTATACATGTGATTTACAATGTTTATACTGAATTATTATGTTTTATTATACGATATTGTATTTTGTATTTGTGTGATATGCTTTTGTTTTCGATGTGAAATGATGTTTACAGAAAAGAAACCAGCGCAGAAGGACGGTATTTGGACGAGCAGAAGGAAAGCTCTGTGCGCCTCAGCTTTTGTGGTGTAATGGTCGCCGACAAAGCGGACATTTGTTTTTTTCAGCTCATCGTGGAAGGGGAGATAATATTGTAGTATGGGTTTTTCCCATAGCTCCAATATTTTACTTTTGGATCAGGATGCACGGTTGTCGGTCCCTGAGAGATACAGTCCGCAATGTTTACTTTCCGCCCTATCTGGCTACCTGCTTGACAACGCCACTACAATCACCAGTCATGGTAGACCCTTTCCAATATACAGCTCTCCTTGAGTGTTTGTTATATATATCTCTCTCTTTGGACACCCAAAATACATTTTGCATGTCACGACTAGAGGTTGACATTTTAGCGTAAGACACGAAACGTTTAGTGCCCCCCTCCCCGAAGCATACTGTGTTTTAGAGCAAAGGATATTTAATAGTAATTTGATAGACAGGAAATTGTATACATGTAAAGTACTTTTATATATGGTGTGTGTTTCTTTGTGTTTTAACAGTTGGTATTAATAAATGTATTGCTTTAAAGTTATTTCAAGATGCCCTCATTTTCAATGAACGTCTAAATGTATTCTTTTCGATCAAGGCCCCCTTTCGCGTCCCGGACTGGACGTGTGGTATAATACCACGCAAAAGTCTGGGTCTCTTGACATTGGCGATACATTGATCGTAAATTTTACGCAGATGTCGACATAGTATATTTTTCTGATTAATTTTCAAACGAGAGTATATAAGCTGGCCATTGTTGAGTTTGAATGATTTAGCGTTATACGAATTTAAGTTAGTGTCTTGATAATATAATCATATGTTTCTTGAACTATTTGAGCATTTAATTGCTGTTATATTGTACTTAAAAGTTGTTTTGTGACCATTTAAGATAACTAGAGTAAATTGCTGTACGATCCACTTGTTTACGCCTGTTAGTGGTTGAGGAAAATTGTTAGTTATCCAGAAATGCAGGTTCATCATCCTCATATCCTGGAAATACACTCGCGATTCCTCAGGATACGTTGTAACAATATAATAACTAAAACATTGAACTTTTCATTAAACTTTTTTGATAGAATCATACATCTGAAAATCAGGTGATTACAATTGTTTTACGGACATTGTGAGCCAATTTCGTTAGATCATAACAGCTATGTGTAGTAATAAGAAAATTAATTACGACAGAAATAGTAACAGCCAATAGAACAAACGATAAGATATCTGCGATAGTTTCCACTTTCTTTCTTAATTGTATTTAATCTTTCGGTTAGTATACACAGCTTATATGAGCTGATGAAGAGTCTAAAAAGGACTTTGAAATAACTATAATCACATTATTTTCATATGTTGTTTCTATTTAGAAAGTACATATAATTTCTATTGTCTCATAAAAACGTTTGTTCATATTTTGATTTTATAGGTATACGCCTTTTAAGTAGTATAGTCAAATCGCCAGGTGTGACGCGACATGGAAACTATCTATATGAAAAAATATATGTTCGCAAACATATTTCGGAATAACCAAAATTGTTGTATAAGGATTGATGTTGCAAATTCTGAGCTAGGCCCGAACTCGGGACCTGGATCTTACAAGACCGACATTATAAGGTTAGCGCAAAAGCTAGCTTTCACTCCGAACTTATTATTTGGGTACAGGTTCCTAGCATCTTCGATCAATGGTCTTTGGAAGGAGCAGAGTCGTCTGCTGCCATACACTCCACCCCCTGATTAGAAGCCTCGGTCGAATTCCGGCGAGGAGGGGGGGCCATCCAGAAAACCCCAACGTGTCCACATCCGAAACTCAGTCGAGGGGCTGAATAGCCGGGAGACGTGTCGTACCCCAGTCGTGATCAACCAGAAAGGGAGTGGTAGCGCCTCAGGCTCAGCGTGGTGCTGCCATCACGTATTGAGATCGTTGGAGAGAGAAGGTGCGTGCTCGTATGTCCAGGGTCATCATTGTAAGAAATGAATGCTGCCAGGCACGAGCAGGGCCCGAACTCATGACCTGGTGTTTACAAGACCGACATTATAAGGTTAACGTAAAAGCTAGTTTCCACTCCAAACTTATAATTCGGATACAGGTTCTGAGTATCTTCGATCGGTGGTTTTTGGCAGAAGCAGAGTCGTCTGCTGCCACAGTTGTAAGAAGAAAAGGAAAATATAGTTAACTGCTAATAGCTACTTCCAAAAATATAAAGTGAAAGGGGATATGGCTCATATCTGTGTTTAATTTTTTTATACACACTTGTCCATTTATGTAAAGTTGTACTCAGCACAATGCTGATTTGCACCGTGCTCCCTTTCTGAGGAACGCATTCTCAACATTAAAAGGGGTTCTAATGTGCAAAGAACAACAATGGGTATCAACATATGTGTAAAGATCAAACCATAGAGTATCTAGATAAAGTTTGAGATACATATTTTTGATTTAACAAACTTAATTTTCATCCATTTCTAGTGTTAACGGAAATTTCTACCATACCTACTTATAAAAAGGCCTATAATGTGATAAAATTTTTTACTCATTTGCAGTATAATTTTTGATTCTGCTGAAACAACATTATAACTTAATTACTAATTAATGCAATGCTGTCATTATCAGACGTTAATTTCGAAAGAATCTTCTTGTCATTTTTTATTTTGATTTTCTGAAAGGTCATTAGGATATGTTTAGGAATTATCTTGAATTTTTTAATTATATTTTTTCTCAATTATTTTTGTGATTTTCAGAAGAGATTGTTTTCCGACTTTCAGCTTATCTCTCAATATTTAAGGGATTACATTTGTTCTAATCCCTGGAAGTCATTAAAAATGCTAATATTTGCATTTTTTTAAAGTAAAAGTAAATATATACCTTCAACCAGGTTATTTAAATTAAAATAATTCTGGCTGCATACATTTTTTTATCTAAACGTGATTATATATATATATATATATATATACATATATATATATATATATACATATATACGAGTATATATATATGTATGCATGTATGTATTCATGTGTGTATGTATGTATGTGTATGTGTGTCTTCTTTTCATTCATTCAGTTAACATAAATCTATTCTTTTTATTTTGCTATAAGGTAATTTAAAATGTTTATACATTTTTATCGTAAAAGAGTAGCATGACTAGGATGTAAATTTTCTCTAAGCTGAAGTTAATATGAGAATTTTAATTATTTAATTTTGAAAAACATTGACAAGACAGGAGTTTTGTTAATATTTAATCTTAACATCAATGCACTCCTTTTGATTTACAGTTCTAAAAACGCACACTAAATAGCCAGCTCTTCCTTTATTTCTTTCTATTCTCAGTGTCGGAAAAGGAAAATTTGTAATATTCAATATCGGCTCATTATAACCTCTAATTAATATTGCCAATGTTCAAATATGTAAAATCTCGACTGATTTGATAGTAGAAGAAACGTTACCATTTGTACCTATATATTGAAGGCATACATAGATGTGTTTTACTTTCCCTACAATACACGGTATTGTATAGAACATTTTTTGGAATCGTGTCGAAATTGCAATTCAAGTTTTTGACGGATCTACGCGTGTCGCGCTCTCCAGAACCCATAAAACTATTGTAACTTGATGTATGTGTGGTATCGTGTCTGTCTGTGCAATGTATGCCATACATTCCAACCTGAAAACGATTTGATAAAATTTAACAAAATTTGGTATGTAAGTTACTTAGACGTTTCTTTGATTGAGTAGGTTTGGGAATGATTCAGATAAAAAGAACATGTTTTTGTCTGTTTATGTGTTTGTGGTATGTGTGTATGCACTCTATCACATTACTCATTCGACGAAGTTTCACACAATTTGGTATATAGGGGGATTATTCTTGTGCTGATTAAATTTTGATATGATTCTGAAAAAAAGAATCTGCCCTTTTTTTAAATGGTCCGAAAAATCGCCAAAAATGAAATATTATACTAAATATGTTGCAATATATTCCTTAAGTGCTTGTTATATACGTCACTCTTGATGACAAAACGAATACAACCAACCTCATTACTCTATGGTGAACGATTATCGTGATATTAATGTTTCGGAATATTGAGGAGCTGATGATATTTTTCACTTTAGCTCAAAAAATTTTCGATGGAATGTCTTAAAGTTTGGTTAATAAGCTACTTATTTCCCTGGTGATTATTGGATTTTGGCATGATTCGAAAAAATAGAACTGACTTATTTTTTTAACGTGCCGCAAAACCGACAGATTCTAAAGCGAAAGATAAGTATGCCTAAAAATACTCATTAAATGCTTGTTTTACACGTAATTCTTAACGACAAAATGAATAAGATGAACTCCATTAAGATGAATACCTTTTTATATTATTCTAGGATGGGCAGTTTTCAGTTGTGTTTAATTTTGAGTAGATAGTTGCCTAATGAAAAGGAGGAGAAATGCAAACTGGATGTAATATCAAGTAAATACCCGTTCCAATTTGAGAAATTAAACTCAATTTAATGGGAAATGAATTTGAGTTTGCAGGGAAAGTCATGTACTGTCTATATCAGATTTTTTTAGTTTCGTTTTAGATAAAGATTTTTAAGCATCTCAAGAACAGTATTGTCTCCATATACCTTTTTGCTGAAGAAATCATATAATCTGTAACTAATAATATCACTTTACTTCAGTAACTATTCATTTTACATTACTTCAGTAACTTTTCATTTTAAGCTATTTCAGTAAATTTTATAGTTTACTGTAGTAACTATCAATTAGATTTTGTATCAGACTATATTCCTTTCTTTTACTTCAGCAACTTTTAATTTTAGTTTGTTTCAGTGACTAGTAATTTTAGTTTACTTCTGTAACTATTAATTTTATTTTACTCCAGTAGTTAATACTTTTAATTTATTTCATTGACTATTAATTCAAATTTTATTTTAGTAACTATTTATTTTATTTTACTTCAATAATTATTAATGTTAATTTACTTCAGTAACTATTAAGTTTACTTCACAAACTATTAATTTAAATTTAGTTCAGTAACTAGTTTAGTTTAATTTAGTAACTATTCATTTTATTTTATCTCATTAACTGTTCGTTTTACTTTACTTCCGAACGATTAGTTTTAGTGTATTTCAGGAACTTTTAATTTCAATTTACTTCAGTAATTTGTAATTTAATTTATCACATTTTTTATGATTTAAAAAAATAAAAATGTGTGAAATTACAGATTGGATTCGATAGTTATAAAAATCAAAAGTCGCTACAGATTGCAATTTAAAACAAACGCTTCTTATTTCATTTCAATCACCTAATTCGTGTTACAAAAATCGATATTATATACTCACAGAAGAGATACACAAAGATATATCCAGACCATAAGAAATGGCTGACTTATATAGATTGCAAAACATAAATCTATAAATAATACCGTGAGTTGGATGTTACCCCAGCATAACTTCCTTCTACCAGTTGTAACTTAATCTTTTGCTTACGAGTGGGACAGCGTCCAACCCAAACAAATGCCTGCAAAAAGCGATCCAACTATTTGTGATAGGGTATATCAAATACCTGTCTTTTTGAGAGGTTCTACGTTTGGGTTGCACGCTATCCCACCCGTAAGCAAAAGGTTAATATTTATTGGAATGAAAGTAAAAATTATATCTACATCTACCACAATTTTTTTTAAAGTGAAAAACTATTATATGAACTTATAAATAAGTATGGACTATCTCCATTGCAGTTGTAAACGTCTTGTACAAAGTGGCCATGTAACAAAAGGTGCTTCATACGTTAAGTGTATACCCGTTTACGCTATATAAATATTTTTCACAACAACGTATGTTTCATTCAACAGATTCATGCAGCATATATGTATCAAATAATATTTTTAATATCACTAAATATTTATCTTTATAATACTTTTTATAATTGTTATTTCTTCTAAAATCTCCTATTTTGTTCCTTTGATTCTTATAACTTTCTGTTCTCATTCCCTTGATATTTTAGTTAACTCCTTTTATTCTCATGATACTTATTCCCTTGATATTTTAATTGTTTATTTTTCATTCGATACTTGTTTCCTTGATATTTTAGTTCATTTTCTTACATTGTCCTCTTAATTCAGTGTTTCCCCTGAGCCTTGTTTCTTTAATCTCTTATTTTTTTCTGATCCTCTTTCCCTTGATCCGTTGCTTTGCTTAATCACAATTCTCTCAATTCCTTGATTCTTCTGGCCTTTGTTCGCATTGATCTGCTGTTTCTCTTAATCATCGTTTTCTCCATCCATTTTTTCCTGACCTTCGTTCCCATTGATCTGTTGCTTCTGTTAATCATCGTTCTCTAAATCCTTGTTTCTTTTGACATTTTACCCATTATACCTTGTTAATCTCAAACCAGGTTCTCTTGGATTCCATGGCCTTCGTTGCTCCTCTTTTGTCCTGACCGTTGCTATATTTAACCGTTGTTCAAGGTAGTAAAGGCCCATTGTCCAAGTTTCTCATCTCTTGTCTTAATTAGAAAAAGTTCGATTCGGATCACGTTAAGTATTTTTGAATCCACATATGAAGTACAGTCAATTTTACTTATTTATCATGAACATTTTGAGTAAAATTCTGGAAACAGTAAGCTCTGCATTAGAAATATAAACAAATGTCTTTATTTATGCAAAAATCAAGGCACAAACTATAAAAACTAATTGGTACATTGTAACAGGAAAATGCAAATATGTAGTAAAAAGTAGTGGTGATTATATAATATTTCAGTTACTTTATGCGGCAAATAAATATTTCCTCAAATGCTGTCTCATAAATCTATTCTCGCTGCGTTGAGCAGAAAGAAACTGAGCGTGGCTAAAGCACTCGAAGCTTCTTATTATAACATTATAATTTATCCTGTTTGTTCAAATGGACGTGTTAATTTTATGTTTGTAGTTTTCTATACTTATATATATGTATATGTATATGTATATATATATATATATATATATATATATATATATATATATATTAGAAATATGTAATAATAAAAATTCAAGTAATATTAACATCACCATAGAAGCAAATTGACGGCCATAACGCCGATAAGAGAAGAGAACAAAACAGCACCAGCCCAAATTCAATGATTAGTCAGAATCAAATTCCTCCTCAGGTCTGAGTATTTAACTCTAACTAACACAAACGAAATGCCTGTTTCAGATAGAGCAATAGTACATACTATAAATACTCTAAATCAGACTACAGGCATCAAAAAATGAAGATAGGAAACATTAAGAAAATGTATGTTACCATGCGGTAACTCAGATTTATTCAATATGCGATAAGATCTTACCAGACCAATGTAGAAGCCACAAATAGAATGTAGAAGACACAAATAAAATATTGGCTTTCCTTCATCTGATGTCCGGCAATGTGCTGTTGAAAGAAAGCTCTACTGAACGAATTGTTTTAGAATTATAAACATCCATGACGTATCGCTTGCTGTTTGGCGTTACAGTAATATGTATAGGTCAGGAACGTAAACTGTAACCAGCAAATGTCCCTCTCACACTAGATCTCAGCCAATATGACGCTGCAAATATATGTTTCCGTCTGCTAATCATCAATGTATCTTGAAGCAAAGTACAAGTTGCCATGGTGACTCTATACATATCCTGACAACAGTGTTTGCATTTTTGGTACTACTAAAGACTATTAACAACTATTCCTTAGGATCAAAGAATGTTTTAGAAGCCGAAGGCGAGGCACATTTACTATGTGCAGTAAACTAAACTAAGTTGTGCATGCTGACGTGTGACAGATAAATGTAGCTTTCAAGTATCTCAACGTTATGCACTTTAGGTGCCTGTCGTTCTTTTATTGTGAATATTATTGCGACTATTATGCGTAAGTTAATATGTCTTACATTTCTGTATCTATTGACGCCATATTAGCATCAGGTCTCAGTGGCAAAATTAGCCGTTTTCTTTAGCAAGAAAGTGCCTTCTGAAAAGGTCAAATTCGTCTTATATTTTATTTATCTTTTATGCTTATTTATTTTTTTGCATGTGTGTGTTATTTTCTAACTATATTCTTTACTTTTTAACCATACTTCTTTATTGGGTTTTTGCCAAGAGTGCGTTTGTTTGTTCTACAACCATAAATTTCACAAACATTTCATTTGTAAGCTTTAGAGAATACATTTATTCTATGCATCGTAAATACCACAAATAAAGTTTTGCCAACTGTTTAATGAATATTCTATTATGTAAACTTTCGTACTTTAGAGTTCTGGGTTTATAAAAAATGCTTTTCGCAAATTTTGACTCAACTGTTTGAAATATAAAAATTTGGAAACGCTTTTACTTAACACTATTTCAACATTTAAAATAATAATTATGTATTTTTTATAATGTATTAAACGTGTTGAAGTCATAAAGCATGAAATTACATCTATAATAAAAAATATGATGTGGGCAGCACAGGACTTTCGTTATATAATGCAATGAATTTAAATCTTTCACAGTGAGAGAATAATGTTTAAAATCTCCGGTATAATGTTTTTAATGTAAAATTACACATTTGACGCTTTTCTGAATAATAACATGCAAAATTATGTCAAAGTACCCAACTAACTTATATTTCACGCAACTATAAACTGACAATTATCAATATTGGCCATAAGCAAAATAGTACATACATATTTTAATAATTAATTAGTCGATATAGCGTCATTTTCGTTTACTTTGAGATATTTTTTTTATTTTAACGATATTTTCGTTAATTTGGAGCGAAATAATGTCAAATTTTCGATATTTAACTAAACTGGTCGGCAAGTTCACTAAATGTATCCCCCAGCGTTACTGACATGAGCATAGGCGAGCATTTCCTATATATAAATGACAGTTGGAGAATTGTTAGGCGT
This sequence comes from Amaurobius ferox, assembly GCA_951213105.1. NCBI lineage: Eukaryota > Metazoa > Arthropoda > Arachnida > Araneae > Amaurobiidae > Amaurobius > Amaurobius ferox. The sequence goes on along the minus strand of OX578144.1, from coordinate 32,202,134 downwards.
AATAATACAAAACTATTACACAATGTACCTTTTCTCTTGAATGGGACTAACTAGATTCACGAAAATAATGTTACGTATGAAAATCCCATAATAATACGTATGAAAAGTGAACATAGTATTACGCACTATTTAATACATTTTTTTAATTTTATGTGATTTTATTGATGCATTTATTTGAAAAATTGCAATATCTCAACAGTTTGTGCTAGCGTTCTAAAGTTTGTGTCAATCTTTTACTAATGAAACATTATATAAACAAGAAAGATCAATCCTACATAAAGCATTGATTATGAAACACTTTCCAACTGCAATGCAATTTCATTTAAACATCTCTAAAATGCGATACATTCAGCGGTGATAAATTTAAAATTATTACAATACTATAATATTTGAAAACGTCATCAAAAATAAATGAGCTTTATTCAAATAACGTCATCGAAATATAAATCGCCTGGTTCTCTACATAAAAGCAGTGAAAATTTCATTCATAAACATGTTTCCATTCCATTCATTCAGCGGCGATATTTTTAAAATTATCACAATACTATAATAATATATTTTACTTAAAAATTTAAAATCATGGAGGTATCCGTGGAGAAGTTAAAAGCATGTTAAAATCATGAAGAAATCAGGAAGTTAAAATCATGGGCCTCTCGTGATGAGGAGGCACTTATGTAGAACATATTACGCCCACGCGCTGAAATTTTTTTATCTAAGCTAGTGTATCACCCGCTGTCTAGTTTTCTAGAATTCGCTGTATGTTCCCTTGTAATTTAGTGAGAGGTTTTTATCTTCACGCCGGGTATTTGGTGCTGGCTAATACTCGAAAACTAACTTGAAGGAATTTCCAGATGAGCCAGAATGCTAAAAATTGCTTGCTGCACATATACATAGCTTTGGGTACTAGAGAAAATTCCAAACTGTCCAATTTTTTTATATAGAGAATTTAAGGGGTCTTTTTTTAAGTGTGTATTTCCATAAATGCTAAATAACGTCCAAATGAGCTAGAATTCTAAAATTTGCTAGACATATAGCACATGCACGGAAGCCATGGAGAAAAATCGAAACTCGCCACATTTCTTGATAGGTGGGAAATTACAAGCTATTTTCTGTATAACCAAGCGAGAATGCCGAAAATTGATACACATATATCTCAGTTACTAGAATTATATTTAAACGTTGGAAACACAGGAATTTTCTCATGGTATGGTGTTATATATCAGTTAAGTTTATATTAACAATCGTTTCCATCAATTTTTTTCATTTCACTAATTTTTTCACCTCTCAGTTTCTACCTATGCTAAAGCTTAGCTTTAAAGACTAATCTTTGCTTGAACTACTAAAAAGTCAGCAGTAGTTAGAATTCATGTACCACGCGAGCATATATCTATGCAGCGTGCATTGCAAAGACCCGTGTGCAATCGCACAGTAGTCAAAGACGTGCTTATGCATTTTTTTTGGACTAAGAGTTTGTCAAAATATTTCTCTCATTATTTGATGCATTTGTTCATTTGTCAAATATTTAGGATTTATCATGATCTATTGTTAATTAAGCTGTGCGAAGAGCGGCTAGTATTTGAATAAAAGTGAAATCATATTAAACACTAAAAGAACAGCTTCTACAAAGAATCCATCCATATGTCTCTTCTCGGGAATATATATATGCCTCGCTCCGTAAAGAAGAGAGCGCCTTTCATTTAACTTCATTTAGAAAAAAAAATTCTCCCAACACTTGGCAAGTAATAATAAAAGAAACATAACTCTAATTTCCCTCCGCGCAGCCATAATAAATAAAAGTGGTCATGTTTATTTTGTGTTTGGGCTGTAACGGAAGAAGAATAAATAAAGCATTTTCCAACTGTGCCCCATAAGTATTCTTCCACTGCATTAAATCAAAAGTAACAGACCAGAACTGAAATAATTGAAGCTCGCGAATACGAAACACTTTTGTTTTTCGAACGCATTCGGTCGTTTAATAGTAATTTACTAAGATGCAGTTTAATTTTATGGGGTTTTTTTTCTCATTTTTTAGAGGGTTTCGATTGCAAACATTCCATGCTTAAATTGCAAAAAGGAAGGAATTTATTTCAAGGCTTCGAATTTTAGTTCAAATTTTGCAAGATAAGTTGAATCTTAAAGTTTTGATTTTTTTTAACAATTCTTGAAGTTATGTATATTTGAATTAATTTGTCAATTTAAATTTAGACTATAAGTTTAATAGAAAAGTTAAAATTTTCATGGAATATTATTGTGGTGTTAACTTTCCACTTACCTTCATGCTGAAAACTTACCTTATGCGGAAAAGCATATATATACAATCATTCAAAATATACGAGACATGGAATTTTAATAGACACATGGCACAGTATAATTTTGGATTAAATTAATCATTTTATTTACATGTAAAATACATATACATTTTTTTTATTTAAACAGTCATTGTATTTTGGCATTCTCAAATCGTCTGAAAATGTGGGCACTCTTGCCCTAGCTACTTATTAATTTTCTAGAAGTAGCTTCAAATGTTAAGCATATTTAATTATCATTAACTCAATTTGTCCTGAGGAATATGGCACGGGGACATAGCGAAACAACATAAATGGGGAATTAATGAAGTGACGCTCACCATTACATATGGATATTCTCTGGAATCGGGGAACTATCTGTTCACCTTCGGTAACGCCACATCGTAGTGGACATGACAACACTTTGTTATTGACGATATTAGACCTACTTTGGACTGGCTAAATATTGTCCACACTTCACAACAGCTATATGACAAATCAAGTGATTTTTGATGAGTTCTGTGGTGAGGGCAGACATCATGTCTTGTTAGGTGTGGGCAGACATGTTAGGTGAGGGCAGACATCATGCCTTGTCCCCTCGTTCCTGGTTGGCTAGTTTACTTGTCTACTGACTGATCAGCCAGCAGTGGTATCGCATTGGATATTGTATGCTACATCTTCTTTGCTGGAGATCAAGCTGGTTGAGGATAACAGTAGTTAATCCCCTATGACTAGTCATAATTGTGGCAATAAAAATCGTTACTTTCGAGATACAATTGTGCCACTTTTCCAAACTCGCTGTTGGCAATACTGCCGCCCTGTTCACGCGGAGTACGATCACGTTAACCATGTGTGTCCGTAAGTTCTTCCGAGAGGTTGGTGGTGGAGGAAAGAGGGTACGGTCTCTGGGGATGTCTCCCCCAGTGGGTTTTGGTGTAAATAGTGTGGCTCTTCCCGGCCGTCCAAACAGTTACCTCATACCTTTCTGGTAGGTTGGACGATCTGGGTCTACGAAGAAGAAAAAGACTCGCTGTTACCATAGTTTGTACCCCTGTCATTAAATCCATTGATAATAAAAGTTCGTAATTTTAATTAAATTTCAAGAATTGTCGCCAACGGCAACCGAACCATTCCTTCAATTTACAATAATGGTATTATTTTACATGTCCTTTACAATACGATGCGACTTCCGTTTCATCTTTGTCACATTTATATAAAGATTTGTTCTAAATCGCGCCCCAAGATGTTTCGCAATAGATTGTTTCGTGTTATGAAAGATTTTGTAAAACCTTCCTCAGAGGTTATACACAAGTATACTCATTGTTGACTCATTGTTGACAATTTTAATAAAATTCTGTCAAGAATTGTCTCCAAAGGCAACCAAACTATTCCACAAATTGGTTGGTTGTACAAATATACTTCATTGTTGAGAAAGAGATGCTACGGCGGATGTCGAAACCCCAAACCACTCGATTCGCCCTACGGCAAAAACAGCAATTTGAGTGACCGGGAACGAGAGGAATGTTATATGATAGCGAGTACGTCAAGTAAAAGCGAATACGTCAATGTTTTGGTATTACAAACTTCGTAAAATCAAACGATTTCTGCCCTGTATTAGGCCATTTCTTAATAGCAAGATAGTGCTCAACTGATTATCATAACCTCCCGTACACCATGCTTTCGTGGACATTGTCGGTCGGCAGTACTGTATCGACAATGGCATGATCCGTGAACACAAAACTCCTTAGATGCAAGCATTTTAGATTGGTTCGGATTTTCAAGATGATCGTTTAAAAATGTTGAATAACATTTTTAATATTACAGGGAATAACGCTCGATACTCTGCAAAGAGACGCGTAACATATTATTTTGTAGGTAATAAGTCCAGGTGGACTATTTCCCTTCATTTTACCTTGGCGCTTGGGAATATCTCAATTCAGCTCAACAGTTTGGCTCATTTGCACGAACTTTGACTTTTGACAGCAAACACCAACCAACACCAAGATTTGCAGTGCGAAGTTCTTAATCACAGTCATTGCATGATTTGCTACGGAAAAACAAGACAAATTTAGGAACAATAATATAGTTAATGCCAAAAAATAATTAGTTTTACGACGCTACAAATACAAATGTTATTAAATAACATGTATTAAAATAAATTAACCAAATAAATTAATTTATCGAATAATAAACTTGTTACCAACTGGAAACTACTATTCATTAAGAATTTTCTCATTTTTTTTAAGCAAGTGACTTGCGAACATATAAACAATGTAATTTGTTTTGCATTTTGATATCGATTATGATACAAAAATGCCTTAAAATATGCTGGACTGGAAAATTCCACCTTAAATTTTATTTTTGTTTTTATATAAACAGAATAATACAATATTTATATTGAAATATTTTCAACATTAAAATACAGAAATATTTTTCTTTTTAAAGCTATATCCCAAATGCGTCGCCAATGTGCCGATGGTAGGAGTTCCTAGCCAGATGACTTTTACCTCCGGTATGAATACAAGGTATTCTTACATGACATTATTTGAGCAGATAAAATATGAAAACAAGCTATATCCCAAAGCAATGATTTTTTTTTCAATTTTCATAAAATATTAATATTTTAGTGGAAACAAATTAGAGCTACGGCGTTATATAAAAATTTAAATGTTTAACATACATCCTCGTCATACAAATTACAAACATTCCTCCCGGTTCCTATTTTATAAAATAAAGATTTTTTGATAGATAAAATCTCAAAGTGATACATGCGTTCATACTTGATTTATTGTATACACACCACACGCACGTACACCTAGAGGCACAATGAAGCACATTGACATATGCAAAAATAGAATACACCCTACACATACAGTTTGATATATTTTCAGAAAAATGTCTTCAGTTGGACTTGAAACTTGTACACCTTTATCAAAATTTCGAATTCGAGAATTGACAAAAATAAATCTTTTCTGCGTACTATCATAAAACAAAAATCATTTTTTCAATGAAACGAAATTTACATCCAATATTCGAATTCACTGAAATAAACTACTTAAAAGGAACAAATAATTCGCATATTTTACTCACTTCTTCTGTGCCCATTACTCTAGCAACTGCAAATTCACAGATGTTTACTAGAGTTTGAAGCGCATCGCCTATATGAAATTGCACTTTTTCAACACACCAAATGACTACTTACGAATTCGAATGTTTATAAATCAGACTTTGATTGTTAGCTGTTTATTGTTATTCAATATCGAGGTAGTTTTGGAAAGTGTGGAAGTATCAATGTGAAACAATATTTCAAAGTCTTTGCGTCCAGAACGAAGAAATTATTACTGTGCTTGCTAGGAAAATACATTTTTTCTCGGAGAGAAATGCATATAATAAAATAAAAGAGAAAAGAAATAGTGATACTTGTTTTAATATTTTTAAGATTATTTAAAAATTAATCTTCATTTTTGCGTTAATTTTTGCGTCTCATTTTTGCTTTAAGTTCAATGAAGTTTTATAAGCCTCATTACCAAAAATGCTGGATACGGTATCTATAGTATAAGGCTGAGTAACGCTGGTTCACTAAGTGATGAATTTATAGCCCAAACTTATGTAGGTAAAAAATTAAACTTTTCATGCGCGTGGGACTTACCTATAAATAGTCAGAAAATTATAATTTTTTGAAATTTTGTTTGCAAAAATTCATAAATGTTAGAATAATTTATTCAATTCATGGAAAAAAAACATTTCTTAATAAATTCTGTGGGTACAATAACAGTCGTCCGTGGGATATTTCAATTTATAGTTATAACAGGAAATGTATTTAATTTTAAATTTTTATACAGTTTTCGGTTTCACTTGTAACCTTAGACCTACGTTTTATATATCGAAATCGTTTGTTGTCTATTCTTCTAATCAAACTATCGACAAACAATCGACACTTTAATAGAATGGATTTTTTTACAAACAATGAAATTGATTTTTTAGATAAAATATCTGAAAACGTTAAAATAAATCAACATACAGTAAGCGTGGAGGAAATTTGTTTTACATGTCTCAATTTTCATGTCAACTAAATTAAACAATAAGCGCAATTTTTATGTTGAAATTTTAAGCGGTTTTCGATATTTAGAACGTTTAATAAATGTATTTTGGTCCTGGCTATCGCACGGGACTGCAGAGCCACGGCATTGGGCCGCCAAATTAGTAATGTAATGGAAAAATTTAGAAAATATAAATCTAAAATCACGAAAGTATTTACGTAAAAACGTTAAAAACGCTTTTAGGACGCATTGATCCCGCATAGCGTATGTGAACCCGGATTGTATACTCGGATTGAATGCGACTGTACAGCAGGCTTATACTCGGATTGCGTATAACCAGACAGCTAGCGTATACGCGGACGTCACCTACAGCAATATAGCTATTGCAAGTTCAAACTTCTTAGAAAAGTGACTGAGCTAGCCATCGATAGCGACTAGTGTGTTATAAACAAAACATTTTTTAAAAATTAACTTTTAAAACTGAACAGAAATGATTTAAAATTTAAGGTTGCGCTTCAATGCAGTTAGTGTTAAAAATATAGGACAAAAAATATCACAACAATACATGCTTTTATTCTTATTATTTTGTGGGAACATCTTATACTTATTGTGGTGATTAAAAGAAATTAATTAACTCCTAAGGGGTAGAAAAGCACCGTGTGAGACCAGGTCTTTAGAATTATTGCAAAGATCAAAAATCCACTTAATATATATGACGACTGGCACATACATCTGATTTTTGGTCTGTTGCTCAGCATGCTTGGAATGTTTGCTGCTTCTTTTTTTGACATTTAGAGTCAGCTTTCTCTTCCCTAACATATTATCAATACTCATTATAATACTACACTGTTTGAAAATACAACTGTTTGAACTTTTGGCTAATCATTCTGCTTATGAACAACACTGCTTGAATTCCATGTCCGCTTTCTCTCGCTTTTGGATAATCATTATTGTTGAATCTCAACGCTTTTGGTAATCATTTTTATATAATCATAACTCTCTCTCATCGCGTTTGGATTGCCATTCTGCTTGAATATTCATTGACTTATCTCCTTGTTGATACATCATTTTGCCTGAGGTCCAGATACGCCTTCCATCCTCTCATTAGTTGCTCTTCAGTGCGATGTAGCATCATTGCATCATTGGCTACTTCATTTACCAACGAAGCTCCGTTTAAATCTTGACCCTAGGAGATCTTTTACCCAACCATACGTGCAATTTATGTGATGTGAATTTACTGGGGTCGTGTACTTTCTGGGTCAAGACCGTCATAAAACTTCGCCTACATGTCTACACTTTGTTTTGACGCAAATAGTCGTAAAAATCGAAATTGCATAATTGCCCCTGTATATATCCATGCACAAACATAGACGGAAATATATCGAAAACAAAGTTTCGAAATTTCTTCCACATAATCGCAAAACGTGCGATTTTGTTAAAATAACGATTTGGCCGTGTTCGAAAACATCTTTCTTTATAATATGCAAAACTAAAGCATACATTCGATCAAAAACAACCAATATCAGTATTCAAATTTAGTCCCTGACAAAGTTATCACTTAAAATTAACAATTTTTATGCGTACTTCGCCTTCCATTAATCAGGTTATTGAAAATCTATACTCGCGATTCCGTCTGATCTCTGCCTTCTAAATTAAGTTGCGCTTTTCTAAAATGCAAAACAATTTCTTACAGATTCAAATCCCTATAAATCAAAGCTTGATTGTCATTTAATTACTATACAATATTGAAGTGGTTTTGGGATGCATTAAAGTAATATACGGGACATTTAAAAAAAAATAATAACTGACTACGAAAAAAAATTAAAAGCGTTCGTTCTCCATTGAAAAATAAATTTTATTTAAAAGTATGGAAATATGTAATAAACATCTAATGTTGGCAGCATATGGCTTTAATACAATAATTTTACTTCTTTTACAATGAAATATGGCTATACAAGATCCAAAGAGGACAATATTTATTTTCTCATACTATAGAATATATGATAGAGAATGTATTGCTTTCACAAAAATTTTCGATTTCGAAATTTTGATACAAATACATATTTTAGGAACACCTGAACCGGTATTGGGTATTTTTAGATTGATATACGTCTGTCATCTGTCTGTCTGTTGTCTGTCAGTGGTGGATTTTTTGCGTACGCGATAACCGTCACAAATGATAATGGATTTTCACAAAACTATTTATTCGGCTTTTCTAATGAAAAATCTGGAAGTAGATAGAATGTTTCAAAATTCGATCGAAAACTCGACCAATATTTTATATTGAAAAGTATAGACCAAAACTACAGCATTTGCGTCTTTGTATCAAAGTTTCCACGACTCGTATGTATTTTCACGCCTACTAACATTTTTACACCGCATGCACATTATCCCGTTTGTACAAGTTTCTCCGCCTCCTACACATTTGTACGCCTATAAATGTTTCTACGCCCAGTGCGGGTTTTCACGCCAACTAATATTTTTACCCGTCGTACACGTTTCCACGTTTGCTAACATATCTATGCCTCGTACGCGTTTCCACACATACTTACATTTCCGGCCGTCCAAGCGGTTGCTCGAGTCCTTCGGATGAGTCGGACGGTCTGGGTCTTCAACATACTTACATTTATACACTTTGTACACTTTTATACCCCAACTAACATTTCTACACCTCGTACACGTTTCTATGCCTACCCACATTTCCACGTCTCGTACCCGTGTCCACGCCTCGTGCAAGTTGACACACCTACAAATATTGCTACGTCTAGTACACATTTCCACTCTTACTAATATTTCTACGCTTCGTACACGTTTCCAAGCCTATCTACATTTCCACGCCTGCTACGCGTTTCTACGTCTATCTATGTTTCTACGCTTCGTACACGCTTCCACGCACTTTAACGTTTCCACAGCTCGTAAGCGTCCCCACAGCTACTAATATTTATACGCCTAGTACACATTTCAACTCTTACTAATATTTCTACGCCTCGTACGCGTTTCCACGCATACCTGCATTTCCACGCGTCCTACACGTTTCCACACCTAGTAACATTTCTACGCTTCATACACATTTCCAAACTTACTAACATTTCTACGTCTCGTACACATTTCTACACATAATAACATGTCTACGCCTCGTACACCTTTCCATACCTGCTAACATTTGTACGCTGAGTACACATTTCCACGCTTACTAACATTTTCACGCCAACTACCATTTCTACGCCTCATACACGTTTCCAAACCTACTTACGTTTCCACTCCTCGTACACGCTTCCACACCTAATATCATTTCTACGACTCGTACACCTTTCCAAACTTACTAACATTTCTATGCCTCGAACACATTTCCACGTCTACCTACGGTTCCTCGCCTAGTACACCTTGCCATGCCTCGTACACGTTTCCAAACTTACTAACATTTCTACACTTCGTCCACATTTCCATGTCTACTAACATTTCTACACGTCGTACACGTTACCACTCCCACCCACATTTTCACGCCTCGTACACTTTCCCACGTCTTATACACATTTCCACACCTACTAACGTTTTTAGGCCTCGTACATATTTCTACGCTTACTAACATATCTAGGCCTCGTACACATTTCCCCGATTACACACATTACCACGCCTCGTACACGTTTCCACGCCTACTAATATTTTTATAACGTTTGATTCGTGTTTAGGGATGCTTGAAACGTGCTCTTCCGCCGAAAACTCGAATTTGAATTTTCGTCACCTTAACAATATTTTACTTATACATTATATGTATATAAAGAAACTAATAGCCGAGATGTTTTCAGTAGTTACTAAATCGTGAATTTTTGTTAGCTAAATAATAGTCGAAGCGGATTCAGGTGGTACTAAAACGTGGCATTAAAATCTCGCACGGTAGACAAAACTAATATCCGTCTAAAACTAGTTGAAACGTATTCAGTAGGTACTAAATCGTGAATTTTTGTTAGCTAAAAAATAGGCGAAACGGATTCAGATGGTACTCAAACGTAGCATTAAAATCTCGGAAACCCGTTAACACAGAAAATTATTGTATTCGCTGAAAATACATTAACAGAATTCACTAGCCACGTTGTTACTACATTCATTATCCCATTAATCATTAATTAAATCCGTAAATTAATTAACATCCTTAACATGATCTATTAGTGCACACACACTTGTAATAGAGCACATCGAAAATTCATTAAGAATCCAAGAATTTAACTCGGTATCCATTAACACCTATTAAAAATATCATTTTTACAAAATATAATTCCTTTTAACAACCCTTTTTCATATCTGCATTCGAATTCCTAAGACATTGAATAAATCCCTCCACTCGTTTCTCCAGCTCCGAGATCGAGTCCCAGCCAGTTCCAAACGAAAATATATCCTTTTAAATTCTGCTTGCGAGATGTTTCAAGCTGACACTAGATGGCGCCACTCCGATCGGATTTTCAATATTCTTTCAGATGCCCGTTCAAGGCCGCCTCATGACGTCGTCGTCCAAAGTTCAACTCACTCGGACAAAAGGCGCCACGATTAGATTAAATATCAAAATATTCCGTCATTACTTCACCGGCTCAAATTTCAACCAATAAGATAAACCGTTCAAAGGTCATCAGATAAGCCGTTATCACTCTCTCATCCTCATGACGTCATCCCACGATGGCGTCATCGGCAGGCGGTGCTGCACCACCTGCTGGGACAGGACGCATGTTTTCCCTCTACTGGAGTGTTAGCACATCTAACAACCGATTATGCATGACTATTATTTAATGACTTCTGTATACAGGTTTCGTTAGCTTCTGATATGTCGGATTCTCATTTGACAATACTGTACAATTTTAAATATGGCGTTTTTCGCCTATCTTGTTTTTTTTTCTGAGAAAATTCTGTACTAAAAATGCTGCAATTTCTTTCATTTGTTCGGGCATGGTTACTTTAATAAAAAAATGCCCAACGTGTACACGCATAGGCATTTCCGTACAAAGTTATTGGACTGCTGAAGGAATTCCGTAGGAACCTTGTATCTAGGAACGCAAGCTTAGTTTCTTTGCATTTAATAGTATAGATACGAGATTTATATATACGATACACCATTTAAATTTGATCCGTTTCCCATAATGTATTCGAAGAGTTTAACCTTTCTTTGCTTAAAAATCTTTATTACACTGTATTTACACTGAAAACAGGTTTAATTTCAAAATTTTATTTCTTCTCAATAAATTTTATTTATTCAATTACAGTAAAGTACAAAAATTCCTAGAAATATTGCTCTCAATTTGATTTATATCTTAAAAGATTTTATCAAACGAGATCTCTTTTTAATACCCCACAGTGATAACGTTTTAAATCGATATGTCTGGTTTGCATTTAATGAATTAGCAAATAAAAATAATTTCATATATTTCGAATTAAAGCTAATTTACAATTTAATTGCAAAGTTATTGCGTGGAAAGTTCGTAGTGAAATATAATGAATATGTTTTTCAGAAACTGAGCTTCATATATTCCGGTGTTTAAAAATACGACAACTGTAAATTCCCGATATGCATTAAAATCCAATAAATTTTTTAAAATTTGATATATTTATAATTTTTGTATAAGAAATAAACTGATAGAGAAAATTTACTAACAGAGATCGCGATAACGCATCTATACGCGTATTTCACGATATGAAATAAGCAAATACGCTTTATAAATTAAGTAATGCGAATTTTTACTTACTGATTTTTAAACAAAAATATATATATATATACATTTTAGAATCGCAAATTAAACATTTTAAAACTCATTTCATAATGTTTGTAACGTACATTAATTATGCTTATCATATATATGATGTATTTTGTTTATTAACACAAATAAAGAGTATAGTGAATTTCTTTTCTATACAAAATACAATAAATTTAATAAACTAGGGGGCTTTGCTCCAGCAACCCTCTTCGGGGTACTTCGCCTCTTATTCGCTGCGCTGGCAGGGCTCGCTTCATATCTATCTTTCCTAAAAATTATACTTTCAAAAATATATAATCTGTCCCTGTCTATTTTCTGCAGAAGGGAAAATCAGGGATTTTTCTTAGCCCAGGGAATCCAAAAACTGAATTCCTAGATCATGAACTCGCTTCGCTAGATATTTCATGCCAAAATAAGTTCAAATCGATAATCGGTTTATTTCATCGTATTACCATATTTCTTTATAAATATACTAAATTTCATATTTGTGTATGCTATAGTTTTTACGGTATGACACAGAGAAATCGCTAGACCTGCCGATACGAAAAAAAAAGTTCACTTCAAAAGTGCATAAAAAGTAAAATATCTCAAAAACTACATCGAAATTAAAACAAGAAAGGTCAGTCATGCATAAAGCATTGATTATGAAACACTTTCCAATTACAATGCTATTTTATTTAAACATCTCTAAAATGCAAACCATTCAGCGGTAATATTTTTAAAATTATCACAATACTAAAATAATTTAATATATTTGAAAATTTCATCGACAAAAATGAACTTTATGCAAATGACGTCGCTGAAATATAAATTGTCTGTCTCTCTATGAAAAAGCAGTAAACATTTAATTCATAAACATTTATTCCATTCCTTTCATTCATCACAATACTACAATAATTTATTTTACTTAAAAACTTCAAACCATGGAGGTAAAAGTAATTTAACTCTGTGCTTTAAACTTCACCGAAAAAGTCTGCTCGTCTGTTCTCTATGTAAAATCAATGACTGTTTCACTCATATCAAATATATTGCAGACTACAACGCTAAATAATTTTGCGTTTAAGACATTCAGGAATTCCTATACAACTCATCTTACAGCTTGATGGGTTTACAATCTCCATAATTGAAAATTAGGCTTCGTTGTAGAAATAATCAAAGTTTGATGAACATTTAAACTCAAATATATTGTAATTGCGTTGATTTAGAACATTGATGCACAGAAATTAAGCAATATCAGAAATTAAGCTTCATATAATGGTCACCTGATCTCTTCATATAAAATATGTAATTATTATTTTAATATTTATTTAAAAAACTACTGAATATATTTTGTTGAAATTTTTTTTATATATTTTACGGGATAATTTAAATATTTTCTGAAACTTTCGAAGCAATTTGTGAATTTTAAATTCGCTTAGAAAATGTTTAAAAAATTAGGTCTCATAGGATTCAATGTATTTCTTTTTTTCAACCCGGGTTCAGCCCAAAACTGATTATGTGATATTATTCATTTACAGTCTCATAGGTTCCATATACCGTCTGAACAATATACTAAACTTTCATTTTGATAAAGTCAAGTTTACGGCAGTTTTTGTGCTAACGGCCAGACAGACAGACAGAATGATAAAAGTCATAAACACTTTTCAACTATGTTGTAAGATGTTAAAAACGGTTTATTTCAGCGTCTTTCCCCAAAGCATTTTCTACAAGAGTACCAAATTTCATATTTTTATATATAACAGTTTTTGAGGCACGAAACAAAGAATTTTGAGAAACGACAAATATGTCAAACATCGTCGGCGGTTACTTTTTTTAACACTTTACAACACAGTTGAAAAGCGTTTATGATTTTGTTAATTATGTCTGTCTGTTTGTTTGTCTGTCTCTCTGTCTGCCTGTCCCTTAGCACGATAACTGCCGTAAGAATGACTTTATCAAAATTAAATTTTAGTATGTTGTTCAGACGGTATGTGGGACCTATGGGAATATAAATGAATATCACCCAATAAGTTTTGGATTAATCCCGGGTTGAAATAATGAAATACATTGAACGGTACCTAATTTTCCAAACATTAGTTAAGCAAATTTAAAATTCACAAATTGCTTCGAAAGTTTTAGGAAATATTCAAATTATCCCATATAATATATAAACAAATTTCAGCAAAATATACGCTGTAGTTTTTTAAAGAAAAATTCAGAATGACCCAATTCAGAATAAAATATGGCATCCATTTTGTGTCAAAATCGTGATTTTTAAATTTCATTTTAATTAATATTTAGTGTTGTATCCGTCCTAAAACCTCTTTATTTTTGCTTTAATTCTGTGCATCTACATCCTGACACAACACAATTACAATATATTTGAGTTTAAATGATCATCCAACTTTGATTATTTCTACAACGAAGCCTAATTTTCCCTTATGGAGGATGTAAACACCAAAAGATGTAGAATGAGTTGTATAAAAATTGCTGCATTTGTTTTATGCAAAATGATTTAGTTCATGCAGTCTGCAATATAGCTGATGCAGTGGATTTTATACATTATTTCTTAACTATAAAAGGAGTACATCCATTGCATTATATAAGGAAAGTCTGCTGCTCACATTAGATTTTTTTCAAACAAAATATGAACGGAATCCATACGATTATTAGGCAATTTTGGTGAATTATATACATATATATATATATATATATATATATATATATATATATCCGACTTTTATAGTACGATATACAGAAATTGACTTGCCGTACATCGATCATTTTTTACAGCACTTGCATATAATATCACACATCACTCCAAAAATTATTTTCAAGTTCTTCGCCTTTCCCAAGAAAATACGTTTTCAGGCATTCAGTGTAATTCATTGTATTCATTGTAAGTCAAATCAGTTAATTCTTTCGACAAATTTAAAAACATTGGACACGAATTTGACGAAATATCGCCAGGGAGAGTTCTAGAAACTGTTCTAATTTTTAAGTCTGGTTTAAAATATCATTTTTTAGACACACAAATATCACAAGTCACAATATTAAATATCACAAGTCATTTAATAGAGATACCACTTAAGAGACTCTGAGGGTTACCAAAAGAACGTGTTGTTTCAACCAATATTAATATATTGAATTATTTTTGTTTTGTTTTTTAACTGTGATTAATACTTTTTGTACGCATATTAGAATTCATACAATTTACAGTGTCAGAAGCAAACGAAATTATTTCGTTCAAATATTCAAAAGATTCAAAAATACCAAACAAAAACTTATGTTTTAAAGAAGCCGCACGGGCAATGCCAGAAGATCCAACACCTTTGGAGTACCCATACTCTGAAAGCAACTGATGAAAAACACTAGACCTCAATTGATTTTTATTATGATTTATAAACAAATATCAAAACTTCCTAAGCTTTTTTTTCTCCTTAAAACTTTTCCTAGTTTTTTTTTTCTATTTAATTATTTGATGTGGATAATCGAAATGCAATATCAGTCACTAGACATTTCTAAACCCAAATAATAAAAACTAATGAAAATTAAAAAAAAAATATTTCCGCTTTATTCAAAAGTTTGGCTTAACCACTATTATATATAATCATCACAATCGAAGTAAAGTTTTACTATATAAAGATAGTGAGTTATCAAAAATTTTAAATCAAACATTCTGCACAAGATAAATCAACATTTAGTGCAGGCATTAATTACAATGAACAAAATTAATAATTCAACCATGTTGGTAACAGTAATGAATTGGCATATCAAAAAGAATGTGGTCATAAGTTCGAATTTTTGCAAAAACAAAAAATTCTACCATAAACCTCTGAAGAAGTGTGATTCCATCTTAATAAAAAACAAACAGCAATTGGATGGTATTATTTCTCAATAATAATTGGAATTTTCAATCTGATTCGGAGATGGTGAGTTGTAATTCTGGTCGACTCCATACTTATCAAGTGAATGTGTTTTCTCGAAACAACTCTGATATGTCACTTTGCAGAGGTAGATGCTAATATTGTAATGGTTCTTTTGCAAATACATTGTCAAAACATTACAGTTATTGCCGGGTTCATCCTAAAACAACATTTTATAAGTATTATATTTCTGCCCTGAAAATTACAATTATCACTTTCTCTTAATATATAAGGATAGTTAAGACGCTAATATATTTATCATGAACGTTACGTTTCTGAAATAATTTGTTCTTATAAAGCAATAGTAGTATTTTTAAATAACTAATTTTAATTTTTAAAAACTTATTTATACCTTTTTTTTGCGAAATTGAATGCTATTTTCCCAGCATGTTTTCCCAGCAATAGAATTTGGAGTCTAGTGAAGTGTTTCTTTCAGGACTTTTCGGCCGGGGGGTGGGGGTGGGAATAAAATTTCAGCGGCGCAAATTTTTCTATTTGCCTTATATAAATATAGCTAAATTCTGTCAGATAAATAGCAATTAGGTTAACATAAAATTTCTCTGGGAGCTTCTCCTTCAACAAACCCCCCCCCCCCCCCCCCCCCGGAGATAGAACTGAAAGAAACACTGGTCTGGTGATCATTTATTTGCGGAAGATGCTTCTAAACAACATGCAACCTAGTGACGTTGACCTTTTCGCCAGAGCTCGGTCACAACTGGTGTGAATTCATTTGTAATAATAAATGTTTGTTCATAATGAATTTATTGTCGAATTTAGGATTAAATATTTGGTTCAATTTAGAAATATCGCCGATCGCGTTGTGTTGGTCCGTAAAAACACCTAAATTGGTCTGTGACGTCCTTGTAACTCACTAAAAAATGCTGGGAAAATAACATTCAGTTGCACAATAAAAAGATATAAATAAGTTTTTTAAAATTAAAATTAGTTATTTAAAAAAGATTACTATTGCTTTACAATAAAAACATATAAATAAGTTTTTAAAATTAAAATTAGTTATTTAAGAAACATTACTATTGCTTTCAGAAACGTAACGTTCATGACAAAAATATTAGCGTCTTTACTATCCTTAGATATTAAGAGAGAGAGATAATTGAAATTTTACAAAAGCGCCTATTTTTTAAAGCTCCACGTTTCTCATCACGTTACATTGTATTCCGTTTGGTAACTGGCTAGGAGTCTACGTCAGCTTCTTGCATAGGCCTACTAGTTTAAATATATCTCGATAATTATTCCTTTTAGAGCAATATTTCATCATGTTTTTGGATACAAATGACTATCACATGACCTAATAAATTTCAAAGCCTATTAAACATCAATCAGGAGGCATATCATTCCCTGTAATTGTTTGCTAACTCTGGATTTTATCGCCTGGCGCTCAGCATTTGTCCTACTTCAATTTCGGAAAGTTTACCACTGGATTTTATTTTGCATATCCATCATCTAACTAAAATCACACTTTTTCAATAAGTAAAATACACTTTGTGCAAAGGATAAGGAAAACTTGAGCAATGAATATAGTTGCTCATGTTTTCCACACCATTGTGAGTTCTTAAAATCAAAAAAATCTGAAGTGGGCAGCACATGCTTTTCCTTATATAATGCAATGAATTTACTACGTCTACAGTTAAAAAAAATGTTATTCTTATAGTAGACACTTATATTCTTTCCAGGATATTGAATTTTCGACAATTAGTCGTCATTTTCATTGATTTAGCGTCATTTTTATCCATTTTGTGATATTTTCGTTAAATCGGCAACATTTAAAAAAGTCGCCAAGTTGGCGACATTCCGCCAAATTCGTCGCCAAAATCTCGCCAAGCGTTATGGTCGAAGAAATAAGTTATTCTTACAGCAGATAAATGATTATTGGCGTTCAAATACAAAAGTATTACTCAAAGTATCTTTTTTCATTAATGGAACGAGCTAGATCCACGAGAATGGTATCACCCAATTTATCGCATGGTATTACATATGAAAAGAGAACATGTTTCTCAATAGGAAATATTTTTTTTTTTATTTTATATGACTTTTTGGTAATATTTTTTTAAAAATGCACAATATCTCGAGAATGGTTCATGTTAGCGTTCTTTAATTTATGTCAATCGTTTCCTAATGAAAAATTACATAAGATATGTCTATTTGCGAAACTTTATTAGCGGTTTTGATTTTTTAAAGATTTTTTTTAAATTTCATTCGAAAATTTAGGGAAGTTCTGAACATTCGATTGCGCATAAAAACAATAGGCTTCCAGTGTTTACGGATTGTGATTTTTGTACCAAATTTTGTTCGAATCGGTCCATTCATTCGTCAGTTATCGTCTCCACAAACTCACTGACACACACAGACACACACATACACATATACTTTCACACACACACACATACACACATACTTTCACACACACACACACACACACACACACATACACACACACACACACACACACGCACACACACACAGACATCACTTCAAAAATGTTTGATTCGTGATCAGGGATGCTTGAAACGTGCTCTCCCGTCGAAAACTCGAATTCGAATTTTCGACGCCGCCACAATACTTTCCTTATTCATTATGTATATAAGGAAAGTAAAAAGAAAGCAAAAATGGAAAGTAAATATCGCCAAAGCAAAAGCCAAATGTAGCTCTTATTCCAAATCAATAACGTTCTCTAAACTTGGAATTTCATTTACATTATAACTAACATCCTTGATAGATTATGCCCGTCTTAGGGCGGACGAACTTTATATGATGCATTGGGAACGCGATTCGAATCCCGATACATGTTAAACTACACAACATAGTCCAATCGTCTTCAAAGCAGTAGATTCAATTGAATTTAAATCATAGAGTATAATTTTAAAATAATCCTTTCTCTAGCAATATTTATTAAATTACTTTAAGAAGCAGATATATCAGAAATAATGACATAAGTATATATTTTATGACTTGAGAAAGAAATATGTTTATTGCATGCAAATTTAATTTCATATTAGAAAAGCCACACAATTTAAATAATGCAAATCGACTTCTGAATTGAATGAAATAAATTTATTTTTAATAACAACGGAATTGTTTATTTCGAAATGTTTGAATGTACTTGTAATTTATGATTTTATTGAGGAAATACTGATGTGGTAACTTAATAATTTTTTTTTTTTGCATTTTATAGATTTCTTTTCATATATGTACATATAAAAACGGAGTTAAGAACATATTTAAAGGGTTTTACGTGGGAAAATTGAAATGCATGAGAGCAATATAAAGGAAAAATATAAAAAAGCAAAAAAAGGAAAAATAATGAAAATAAACTAATAAAAATAGGTCATGTAAAACGAATACGAATAATTTTCTGTTTCAGCATTATATTCAAAATGCATAATGAAAGTCGTGTTTGTTGTTTACGGTTCGAATTCTAGTTCTGAAAAAGTTTTCAAGTTTTGGGCACAGCTCTAAGTTCATTGAAAAGAGTGCATTCTTTGTACGCTACACCTAGTATGGATATTCTGAGTCAGTTTTTCCTTTCGTTGAAAACCCAGTTTCGTGTTCAAATTTCTCAAAATTCAGTTTATCATTAAATAAATAGATATTTAATATATGAGTTATAAAATAGACACTAAAAGGTAAACTATAAATAAATAAACATTATACATATACAATATAGCCCGGGTAACATACCCTTTAACTAACGCTTCATTAGATGACTGCAATAGTTAAAAATCTAAGATTCATGCTTTCAATAGTTCTCCCAGAACGAGAAAGGACATTTCGTTGTTCCAACTAACTAGCCGTAACGCATTTATTGTCGCTACGAACCTTGTTGTGGTCTTTCACGCGGTTCATGCTGTTTCCCATCGTGTAATTTTCTAGGTACTAAACAATCCTTAAAATCGTCAAATTAATCAAATAGTTTTTAATAGAGCGCAAAATAAAACAGATAATAAAGAACTATATAATAGACCAAATAGTAGAGACCACTATTAGTCTTTACTTCCTCTCATGCCGATCCGGTGGTCGAGCGGTCAGGGGCATGCGTTTCCGTCTGATCGCTGGATTGCCGGGTTGTGGGTTAGAATTCCGCCAGAGGGCATGAATGTTGTCATGTCGAGGCCAAGTCAGAGTTCCACCCTTCGGGGGACCTCTATAAAAGTGAAGCTGCAAATCTCCTCCGCTTCCCCATGGGATACCTCGGGGGTCTTGTGGACATGGTGCGTAGGCGCCCCTTCACCACGGGGGAATTAGTGCACGCACACTTCCTCTCATACTATAAAATATAGCACTTATACTATAAAAGTATTGTTACAAAAGAAAATATTTGATTTCACGATTTCGATGCCAATGTATATTTTAGAATCTCCTAAATACCTTTTGATTATTGCTTGAGTGATGTTCGTCTGCCTGTGATCAATTTATTGTGTACAGGATAGTTGCTATAAATATTAATGGATTTCTACGAAATATTTTATTATGTTATTGAAAAATCTAGAACTAGGTAGACTTTATTGAAATTCGAGTAGAAACTTCGAAATTTATTTGAAAGTTTTACATTTTCTTAACATGGCAGCATAGAACAAAATTCGACATGATTATGTATAAAAGATGTTACTTATGATTCAATGATCACAAAACTCAATAGTTTCAATCGTTGTAAAAACTAGTCGTGATACAATTTTTGCGTTCGTAACGTCATTAGCACCCCTCCGGAGGCAAGTTACCCCCCTCTCCCCGAGGAGGTACCTGGTACCTTGTCAAACTCGGTACCAATTTAAAGAGTTTTTATGTCCATTAAAAAAAGAGTACCATGCTATAATTGTGCTCATTTGGACTAGTAATATATATTTCGCAAATTTTTCTTGCAAAATTAAAAAAAAAATCACAAGCTATTAAAAATGGATTCTGATATGAGAAAGTCGAGTTAAACCAGACTTCAGATAATTTTAACAGAGATCAAAATCTAAAAGTATAAGTTACATGATTATATATTTCAAGATGTCTCCTCTACTAATATTTAAACCTGATAAGAGAAGATACACTAACATTATAAAATTTGCTACATATTTTTTTTAAATAGGCGCCATACAGTGTTAAACAAAACGAAAATTATCTTTGAGAGTAATCGACTTCATCGAAAGTTGGCTCAGTTAAGTGAGATCTGCAGTCGATGCTAAAAGTGAAAAATCTGATGTGGGCAACACATGACTTTCCTTATATACTGCAATGAATTTACTACTTTTACAGAAAAAAATAGGTTTTTCTTATAGTAGATACTTATATTATTTCCAAGATATTTAATTTTCGGGAATTAGTCGTCGTTTTCATTGGTTTAGCGTCATTTTTATTAACTTGGCAAGATGTTCGTTAATTTGGCAACATTTAAAAAAGTCCCCAAGTTGGCAACATTCCGCCAAATTCGTCGCCGAAATCTCGCCAAGCGTTATGGACGGAGAAATAAGTTATTCTTATAGCAGATAAATGACTATTGGCGTTCAAATACAAAAGTATTACTCAAAGTATCTTTTCTCATGAATAGAACTAGCTGGATCCACGAGAATAATGTCACCAAATTTATCGCATGATATTACATATGAAAAGTGAACATATTTCTCAATGTCTGTTTGCATAATTATTAAGGGTTTGGATTTTTTGATGATTTTTTCAAAATTTCACTCGAAAATTTAGTGGGGTTCTGAACATTCGATTACGTTTAAAAACAATAAGCTTCCCGTATCCAAGGGCTGTGATTTTTCAACCAAATTTCATTCGAATCGCCCCATTCGTTCGTGAGATATCGTCTCCAGAGTCTCACTGACACACACACACCCATCCACACACACACACACACAGTGTGCAGACGAAAGCTGACGAACGAATGGACCGATTCGAACAAAATTTGGTACAAAAATTACAATCCGTAAACACTGGAAGCTTATTGTTTTTATACGCAATCGAATGTTCAGAACATTCCTAAATTTTCGAATGACATTTTGCAAATATCGTCAAAAAATCAAAACCGCTAATAAAGTTACGCAAATATACATTTCTTATGTAATTTTTCATTAGAAAACGATTGACATAAATTTTAGAAAGCTAACATGAACCATTCTCGAGATATTGCACATTTTTCAAAAAAATTATCAGAAAATCATATAAAATTTAAAAAATATATTTCCTATTGAGAAACATGTTCAATTTTCATATGTAATACCATGCGATAAATTTGATGACATCATTCTCGTGGATCTACCTCGTTCCATTCATGAAAAAGGTACTTTGAGTAATACTTTTGTATTTGAACGCCAATAGTCATTTATCTACTGTAAGAATAACTTATTTCTCCGTCCATAACGCTTGGCGAGATTTTGGTGCCGAATTTGGCGGAATGTCGCCAACTTAACGACTTTTTTAAATGTTGTTAAATTAACGAAAAACTCGCCAAATGGATAAAAATTACGCTAAATCAATGAAAATGACGACTCACTGACAAAAATTCAATATCTTAGAAAGAATATATGTATCTACTATAAGAATAACATTTTTTTTTAACTGTAAAAGTAGTAAATTCTTTGCATTATATAAGGAAAGTCATGTGTTGCCCACATCAGATTTTTAATATTGTCACCAAAACATAAAATAAAACATCTTAATGAGTAATTAACTTTTCATATCAGTTACTTCTACTTGCTTTACAAACTCACGGTTATGGCTTAACGATTCTTGATACATGATTAAATGAAAAGCCCGGATAATAATTTAAAACTGACATTGTATAAAAGTTGTTTCAAATTTCGATTTTAAATATTTCTTGAGTTATATCAATTGGCATGTTAAAATCGCTAATAATTCAATTCCTGAAATAGTAAGGGTTTAAAACTGTTTTATGCACAGTAAGTATCAGTTAAATACGTTTTTTATTGATTATTGATTAATGAATATATTTGTTAAAACACATATTGACAAAATTCCGTTTTATAGTTTAACAATATACATCTTTCAGAAACGTTTTACTGCGTTCCCATTTGCTAAATATGTAAAACTTGCTACCCAAATTTAGTCTAAAATGGCTTCAGTGGTTTTCGAAATTACGAAGGGTCAACGATTTGGCGTACCCATCGCCCCCCCCCCCCCTTCTCCACATATATACACCACAAAAAGTCATTTCTGGTATTTCGGGACACCACTGATGTATTTACCATGGAAAATCAACTTATTATTAAATCCCGATTACCATACTTTTCTTTGGCTATATCGGTAAAATTAAAATATTTACTTAAACTACTGCTAAAAGCATATCTATCAAGAAAAACGGTAGAAGTCACAAGCACTATCAGCATACTTTTCTCCATTTCCGTGACAAAAGTAAAGTTAATATTAATTTATTCATAATAAAAGTCATACAATTGTAGCACTTCACTCAATAAGTCTCCGGTCTGAAACATAATGGCAACACTGTTGACAGAATATAAAAGAGAATTTCGTGTGTTGATTAAACATTGTTTTTTGATGGGGAAAAATACGGATGAAGCCAAACAGTGACTTGATAAGCGTTATGGAGACTCTGCACCAGGGAAATCAACTATTATTGATTGGTATGCTGAATTTAAACGCGGTCGTACAGACACCGATGATGCTGAACGCTCTGGTCCCCCAAAATCGGCAGTTGTTCCGGAAAACATAAAAAAAAGTCCACAAAATAGTTTTGAAAGACCGTAAAGTGAAGTTGCATGAGATAGCTGACACCTCAAAGAAATCAGAAGGTAGTGTGTTTATAATTTTACACGAACATTTGAGCATGCGTAAGTTGCTTTCGAAGTGGGTGCCGCGTTTGCTCACACCGGACTAAAAACAACAACGCGTCGACGATTCACAGCGCTATTTGGAGCAGTTCAATCGAGATAAGAAGGATTTCTTGCGTCGGTATGTGACAATGGATGAAACATGGATCCATTACCACACACCTGAATCAAAAAGATTGTCAGCTGAGTGGACAGCAGCCGGTAAAATTCGTCCAAAGCGACCCAAAACCCAAAAGTCAGGTGGCAAGGTTATGGCATCCGTATTTTGGGACGCGCATGGTATTTTGTTCATCGACTATCTTGTGAAAGGCAAAACTATCAATAGCGAATATTACATGGCATTATTGGATCGATTGAGTGTAGAAATCAAGAAAAAACTGCCTCACATGCAAAAAAAAGTGCTGTTCCACAATGTCCCGTGTCACAAGTCAATGCAAACGATGGTTAAATTATATGAATCACGCTTCGAATTGCTTCCTCACCCACCGTACTCTCCAGATCTAGCCCCCAGCGACTACTGGTTTCTTGCAGACATCAAAAAGATGCTCCAGGGAAAGACATCTGGCTCAAATGAAGAAGTGATTGCCGAAACTGAGGCCTATTTTGAGAGCAAAGACAAATCGTTCTACAAAAAAAGCATCGAAAACTTAGAGGAGCGTTGGAATGAATGTATCACTCTTGAGTATGTTGATGAATAAAGTCGAATTTCTAAAAAAAGTTTTTTTTTCTTAGTTAGATCGTAGACTTATTGAGTGGGCTATGTATATACGTTCATTTCTGTGATTATTTAAGACATAATACGATATAATATGCAAACAATAAAGGCATTAAAATGGAATTATAGAAATTATTAAAGCAATTTACTAGCAAATACCTAACGATTGCACCACATGACTATCAAATAAAACAATACCCATATCACATAATGATAATTTAAAGAAAAAAATATATAAATTATTCTACTATTACTTAATGACCCCAAAACGTAAGGATACTTTAAATTTTGTTGATATTTTAATAACGTATAATGGTCCTTCATCTCATTTGCGTTTATCTTTATTCACTTATGGTCGTTTGCAAAAGATAATTTTAAATTTATATAATGACATTACTTTTGGATCGGCAAGTTTATGCAGGTAGTAATAAAATAATCAGGGATTATGGTCATTTAGTAAATTTCTTTGGAAACATCCAGTTATAGTTTAATAACGATTTTCCGTTAGTGTTTAAAGTGATTTAAGATAGGACTTTTATACCCGATTTAGTTAAAAAGTACATTTTTTATTTTGCATTGGTAAATTTAAGTGAATTAAAAGATAAATATTGAGCAAAAAATGCTGCAGCTAAAGATAAATTAATTAGAAGCTATATAAGCGAGTGTTTTAATTTTGTGAACTTGCAATCTATTAAACCTGTTGTAAAAATCCTCAAATAGGTAAAATAGAGTTTTTAAACAGATTAATAGTTGAAAACGTAATATAAATAAATATCGAAACAATTATTACTAAGCTAGAACATTGCAATTTTAGAGATTTACTAGATAAAAAAAGCTTTTTTTTATTGATGGCGAGGAAAAACACTATCTAAGTTTTGATAAAAAAAATTATAACGTACAATTTTGAAACTTCTAACGGACACCTTTTACACGAGCAATCAAGTGGTTTTCTCAATTTCCCCCTTTGCATCTTCGAAACTAAAAGGAGTAAATTATTGAATTTTGAATTTTTAGGCAGGTTTTATGACAGGATGAAACCATACGTCATTAATTTAGTTTAGTTTGCCTTATCCAATTTTTTTTTATATCAATACGACAGAGATAGTACATTTTATTTTCCTATGAAATTTACTCTTTTGCACCTAAACTTTAAATTCAATTGATACTGTTAGAAGCATGTAGTCAGAAAGGGAAAAAAATATTCTATGCCGAACGTACTACATGAAACACATGAGCGTACTACATGAGACTACATGAAATTGCCATAATGCTTTGAGAATTACATCTGAGTATCACTAGTGATAGTAAAGAAGTTAACGAGCTCAAAACTCAACATCCGTAGGGCTGACGATGAGAACTGCATCATTCGACATGCAGAATAGCTAACAGGGTTTAATCGATGAAGGTTTCGCAAATGATCACGGACTGCTCAGAAATCAGAATTATCACCCATTCCAGCAGAGGATCCATTTTCCAATACTGAACAGGGGCTGGCAGATGAACGTACAACTCTTGACTTTACTACACATTCCAGAAGGGACACAATATCGGGATTTAACAAACTCCTACCATTTCCAAACCCCAATATACGCTTTCGATTCCTTCCAAAACAATTTTGATATGTATGGACGTAAAAGAACAAAACTATAGTTCTGATTATCTGACAAAATTCACAATGAGAACTCACATCAATCAAGATTCCGTTCAAGCCCCAACGTCTCACCCTTAATCATCTTCTAGTAAAATTTCACATTTTTATTAAGAATTTGTTCATGAAAGTTAAAGATTTAAGGATTTAGAAAAATAGTCCGTCGAACCTCCATATCCACCCTTCGAGGGACCCACCCCTTCTCCCTCTCTATACCCTTCCCACGCTATGACTGCCGCAATGCACCAAACATTTAAAAACCACGCATGCGCAAAACGCTAAAGTAGAGGCATACAGAAAATACGTCACAAACGTCGCCACATATAAAGAAAGCCGTCTGTCAAGGTAACAGAAAATATAAGCAAATTGAAATAATTTTTCCTATCGCCTAAAAACGAAAATGCATTCCTTTTTATTTTTATTCTGGAACATAAGCAAATTCGCAATTTAAAACTTGCTTCCTTACGACGTTCCTGGAGCAAAAAGCAATCGAAAAGACCTTTACATGAAATAATTTAATTCTTCCTCTCTCACTTTCAGACAAAATAAAACACTACATTAATAAACACAAACATCATCGTTAGGAAGTAGTAGAAACCTTATCACACTCTTTCGGGACCCGGCCGTCTAAACAGCTGCTCGAACGATCTGAGAACAGAGTCGAACGATCTGGGTCTTCAACACTCCTTCGGGGGCCGGGAGAAATTTTCCTGCAAGGCAGGGTATTTTTCCACACAAGGACTATGGCAATACTTGCACTAATCTTCCAATGACGTACGATTCATTCACAGAAATTTTGAACAAAAATGTTCAGGTGGTGTACATCTACACCAAAAGAAGAATAAAAGAAACAAGACACAAGAAAGATCATAACCAGCACAATCGCCAAAAAAATGCATTATCGAAAGAAACCTAAATGTTGACTCAGTAAAAAAAGTAATAATCCCAATGCAAGCATAAACCTTTACAAAACAAAACTAATTTAACAAGACATAGACGATGAAATTGCCCCTTTAAAACAAAATGACATACTTCAGCTGATGAATACTTCAGAGATAATAGAAACTACTTTACCCCACTCACAAAATGTGTAATTAATTAAATAATTTTCCCTTCTTCAAAATTTTGCTACTAAATTCCATTAATTTATTTTCCATAGAAGTCAATTATTTAATTATTTATTTAACTTTGCCAACAAATTACTTAAAATATATTAAAATAATTACTAATTTAGAAAATGAGACATATTCCTAAACCAAGAGTGTTAAATCGGCACACAAGCAAGAAAACAAAGCCATTAGAAACTACAGAACTTAGTGGTAGTGATGTCCCCACCCAATAAGTCAGAAAAAACACCAAATGAAATAAATTACTGCAATTTACTAGGCCTTTAAATTAGAAAAACATCATTCCAAAAATTAAATTAGAAACAGAGATAAAAAAATTATAAATTATCCTTAAAATTCCTGACCATAAAACTTTCATCAAGCAAAGTACGTAATTATCCTTAAATTACTTTTAAATATTATCTACTACTGTTTATCATTAATGTGGAGTAAAGCAAAATTATTAAAGTCTTGGGAATTTTAATATACTATTTCAAACTTGTGTTTGCAGTAAGTACCCACACTCAAAAATTGACATTGATACAATGACTGTGTGCCAAACATACACAAACATTTATAAAAAATCTGACATACAACACAGGACTTTCACTTCTAGTTATACTGAAACTAATAACTTTAAACACTTATTTGTAACTGGAAGATTTCATATTTCAAAACATTTAATCACAAAGTCACATATAGTTTGACTATGTTGAGAAAAACTTAAAAGTTCAAAACTGGAAAAGTTCAAAATTTTATACCATAGAAATAAGAAATTTAGTATACTTTCAAAAATAAGCATGATGTTTTTGCAAAACACTTTGTGAAATAATTGTAAAACATTTTCCTGTGATCACAAGTTGAAAATATGATATTTTGAAACTTAAAATTGTCCATCACTCAACAAATATCCGTATTTTTAGAAATGTGAGAGTAGAAGAGAAAGGGGCGTTCTGCGGCAAAGGAGGTATGCGAGGTATGAGGTATGAGGTAGGGCCGCCATCTTGGATTTTCGTGATCCTGGACGGGGGTGTAAAAGGGGGGAAACTGAAAAAAAGTGGGGGTAAAAATTTTGGAGAAACTTTTTGTCGGGTGGCAACGATGTCGTAGTCTTGTACGAGGGGTTGAGGGGGAAATAAATTTTTTGGAACGAGATTTTTTCTAAGTATGGAAGAAACTTTTTTCTGGATGGCAACAGCTGCGAAGGAGGTATGAAACCATCAGCGCCCCCTAGCGGTAGAAAGGAGAACTACCCAATACTTGGGAGATATTTCTAATTTTAAATATTGGAGTAATATTTGGGATTTTTTTCTAAGTACGGTAGAAACTTTTTTAGGGGTGGCAACGGCTGAGGTTCTGCGACGAAGGCGGTATGGAACCATCAGCGCCCCCTAGCGGTGGAAAGTGGAACTATCGGGGATGGAACTTAGAAATATTTTTTGTTTCGGTTGCCATAGCAACACCTGTGGGAGATAAACTTTTTTCGGGGTGGCAACACCTCCCCCCTCTGCGACGAAGGAGGTATGAAACCATCAGCGCCCCCTAGCGGCGAAAAGGAGAATTAAAACTGGGAATTTTTCTGATTGTTGGGATTTTTTTTTTTTCTTTTTTCTAAATGAAGTAATTAAAAGTACGAAATATGCGCATTTTTTTTTTCTTTTTTCTAAATGAATGAAAGGCGTTAATGAGGATAATGAAATAAAGTGATTAAGTATATCAAGGTCTATGTTATCGCATGCTAGGAGCGTACCAATATCCCTCCGCCAAGGACATGTTAAGGATATACCAGCGGTATACTAAGGGATATGCTGAAGGCATGCTAAGGTCATATCAATATCCCTCCGCCTAAGAAAAGAGTGCTTGCCCTATTCGTATGTTAAGGGATATACCAAGAGCATGCTAAGGTCCTTACACTATCCCTCCGCTATATGGCGGTTACGAACTTAACTGCGAGAATCTTGTAGGGTGAGATAATTGAAAATATCGTATGACGCAGGGGTATGCCAAGAGCATCGAACATTTCTGTACTTACTTGAATTTTACACGTTTGTAATTTTTTTTTCAAAAAATGTGGTAATGGGAAAAATTAACATTTTGTTAAAATGTTCCAAAACCGTAAAAAAGTAACAAAAAATGTGGTAATGGGCAAAATTAACATTTTGCGTCTTTTTTTTGAAAATGTTAATTTCTCTATGGGAATTAACATGGGTTTTCACACTTTTGTAATTTTTTTTCCAAAAATGTGGTAATGGGAAAAATTAACTTTTTGCACAAAATGTCTCAAAAACGTAAAAAAGTAACAAAAAATGTGGTAATGGGCAAAATTAACATTTTGCGATTTTTTTCAAAATTTCAATTTCTCTATGGGAATTAACATGGGTTTTCGCACTTTTGTCATTTTTTTACAAAAAAATGTGCGTTTTTACAAAAATGTCACTAAAAATGTGGTAATGGGCAAAATTAACATTTCGCACAAAATGTTGCAAAAACGTCAAAAAACAACAAAAATGTGTGTTTTTTACAAAAATGTGATAAAAAAGCGTGTTTTCAAAGTAGCAGAATCGCGTGAATCGGGTGTATGGGAATCGCATGAATCGGGTGTATGGGAATCTCGAGAATCTCGGGGGTTTAAGGGGTGTGTTTCCCCAACCATTTCGATCTTGGAATTGAAAGAGGTCGGTCAGGATGAAGCGAGTTAGATTTCGTGAGGAGGTATGCATTATAGAGGTACCCAAAAATGAAGATCGCAAGGGATTCTGGGAAATTGACGCCCAGCGTTTCAGAGAGCGCATTTTAAGATTTGGTGTTATTTTTAAATCTGTATATAAAAGAGGCGAGAAGAGCGATTAAGTTTATTTAAAGTCATGTCTTCGAGAGAGGAGGTTATTGTAACGTGTGTCTATCTGATAACTGTTTTAATAGTATACATTACAACGGAAGTTTTGATTGATTTAAATATACCAAGGGATTTTATTCTGCATTTAAACGAATCTGTGAATATTTCCATGTTGGAATGATGGACGGAACCTACCTAGACCCCAAGCACCCCGCAAGTTTCGGTGGGGTGGATAGCATATATCGTGCTCTTCAAGGAAAAGTACCCAAGAAGGAAATTCAGAATTGGTTACAAGGTGTGGATGCCTATACATTACACAAGCCAGTTCAGCGGAAATTTAAAACCAACCGTGTTATAGTGTATTCTATAGATCAGCAATGGCAAGCCGATTTAGCCGATATGTCAACACTCAGTCGACAGAATGATGGATTTCGCTACATCTTAACATGCATTGACATTTTATCCAAGTATGCATGGGCTATACCCCTGAAGCACAAGAGAGGGGTAGATATCGTGAATGCCTTTCGGACTATATTTAAAGAGCGCATTCCAAAATCTCTGCAGACGGATCAAGGTACAGAATTTAAGAATCAGAAATTTCAAAAATTACTTAAAGAACATCATATCAGGTTTTTTACAACGTTTAACACCACAAAAGCATCTGTTGTTGAGAGGTTTAACAGAACCCTTAAGACAAAAATGTGGAAATACTTTACCAATCAGAATACTTATCGCTATTTGGATGTATTGGACTCGTTGATGGACAGCTATAATCATACCTATCACTCCAGCATTAAGAAAGCCCCTGTGAATGTGAATTCGGACAATGAACAAGAAGTGTGGTTTACGCTCTATGGTAACCTGCCTAAGGGCGTATCCAAATGTATTTTAAATGCGGGGGACACTGTGCGAGTATCCAAGATTAAAATGACCTTTGAGAAGGGGTATGAAACAAATTGGTCGGAAGAATTATTTAAAGTGACAGAATGTGTGAAACGAGAACCTGCTGTATACAGAATCCAAGATTTACTAGGAGAACCCATACAAGGTACCTTTTACCTGCAAGAACTACAAAAAGTGAAAATGAAAGAGGAATTCCCCATTGAAAAAGTGTTAAAGAAGCGTTTCAAGAAGAATAATATGGCATACTTTGTAAAATACCGAGGTTATCCCCACAAGTTTAATCAGTGGATACCTGCCTCTGATTTATCCGCCCTATAAAAGCAAGGGACGCCTGTTTCTGAAATCAGTTGATACGATGAGTTTCTACGTGACACTTCCTAGTGATAGCTCGATGAGCTACTTCCCTGAGAATAAAATTTCACATTTTATTACGAGATTACCCACCCCTATAGAGCTAAAGGGAAGCTGGGAGATTGGAATTACAGAGTTTTTATACCCCCATACATGGATGAATATAACTGCCGAGAACAATTTTATTGGATTTGATCTAGGAGATGGTAAAATGCTTGTACGTAGAATACCAGCGGGATATTACGAAACCATCCCAGACATTTTGAAAGCTATTTTCATCAAAGACCATCAAAACAAGATCTCTTTTCATTATAATCCCGTTACGAAACGAGTGCGTATTAAAGTAAAGAACAAAGCAAGAGTGATTTTAGACAAAGGAATGGCCCAAGTACTGGGTTTTAATCCCATGGTGATTGAATCGGACTCTCATTTAGAAACCAGTGTGGAAGGACCCTACGTTGCAGATGTGAACGCTCATTATCATGTACTGTTTGTGTATTCCGACATTGTAGAACCCCAAATTGTGGGAGATGTACTAGCACCCCTTTTACGCATAGTGAAAGTGGCCGGAAACGACGGTGAATTGGTTTCTCTAACATTCGACCGCCCCCACTATTTACCTGTGAGTAGAAAGATGATTGACACTTTGGAAATCGTTATAAGGACGCACACAGGAGAACTCACGCCATTTGAACGCGGACGCTCGTACGTGAAGCTACACTTTCGTCAAAAGTATCTCTCATGATGTATGTGCCTTATGAATGTTGCCAGAAATCTTTTGAAGACTACTATCTTCAGCAAACCGGTAATGGATTGGATTATTATCAAGGATCTGCATTTCAAAAAGGATATGGATTTGGAAGTTTGTTTCGTTCCTTTTTTAGAGCGGCTGTACCCATTCTAAAATCGGGTGCCAAAGCCGTGGGAAAGCAAATATGGCAGAGTGGACTCAATGTAATGGGAGATGTATCCAGAGGAGAAGATTTAAAAGTGGCAGCCAAACGCCATTTAAAAGAAGCAGGTCGTAATTTAACAGACAAGGCTGCAACCCAGATGAAGACTATGATTGGTTCTGGAAAAAGCAATAAAAAGAGGAAGCGATCCGAGAATCACTTCATTCCCACTTCAGCAAAGAAAGCGAGAACACGAGATATTTTCTCCTAAAGATGTCTATCCATAAAGATTCTTCACCCTGTACCAAGAGCGAATTGGATTTATTCGTGACCCCACCTACTCAGACAGCTATAGAAAAAGGACATTTCATCGAATACCACCCCCTCTCTAACATACGAGATGGAGGTCCCGTGGAATTTAACATATCTGGAAGCGGAGATGAATATATGGATCTGGGTTCTTCCTTTCTATACGTGAAAGCAAAGATTGTGAAATCGGATGGATCGCCTATAGCCGACAAAGAACCCGTGGCCCCCGTGAACTTATTTCTACATTCCCTGTTCTCCCAAGTGGATGTGAGTTTGAATGACCGAGTTATTTCTTCAGCGACCAACACCTATCCCTACAGAGCCTATATAGAAACCCTCTTGAACTATGGAGCCGATGCCAAGAAAAGTTTATTGACCTGTGAATGTTTTTTTAAAGACACCCATCTGAGCAATACCAACCCTCTTGCAGAAAAGGATGCTAACGAAGGACTGAAACAAAGATATGAATTAAGCAAACAAAGCCAAACTGTGGATATGATTGGACAGATTCATTCAGACATTTTTCAGCAGAATCGCCTTATATTGAATTTAGTGGACATGAAGATAAAGATGACACGTAGCAAATCAGACTTTTGTTTAGTGTCTAGTGCTGCCAAACCTGATTATAAAGTGATGATAGAGCATGCTTCCATGTTTATTCGGAAAGTGAAAGTGGGCCCCGGTGTGTTACTGGGACATATAAAAGCCCTGGAGAAGCACACGGCCAAGTATCCCATTGACCGCGTTCTGTGTAAGACGTATTCTGTTTCTAAAGGCAGTTGGTCTTTTATGCAGGATAATGCCTTTTTAGGTGTGATGCCTAAAAGAGTGGTCGTTGCCTGTTTAAACAATGCGGGTATGAATGGACAGTATAACTATAACCCTTTCCTGCTAGGCCATTACAACGTGAATTTTCTATGCGTCTACGTGGATGGACTTCCAGTACCCAGCAGACCCTTGGAATTAAACTTTAACCAAAACAACTATATCCGTGCCTATCATACCTTATTCCCTGGATTTAACCAAGACAAAGGAATTCATCTGACCCGAGACGAATTTTCAAAAGGATTTACCTTGTACGCATTTGATTTATCACCTGACATGTGCGATGGCCCTCATATGAATCTACAACACCAGGGTAATTTACGATTGGAAATCAAGTTTTCGGAAGCTTTAAAGGAAACCATCTCCATTCTACTGTATGCTGAATTTGAAAACGTGGTTGAAATTAACAAGTCTAGACATATTTTGTGTGATTTTGCCAATTAATCATGGAAAGCCAGCAACTGGATAAAGCCCTCTCCAAGAATCCTATAACCAAGAACGCATTTCTGGGTGTTTTTCCGAGTGATTTACTACCCCAAGACATTGTGACATTCCCAACCTGTTTGGTTGCCAACGTGGACGCTTCGACCGATCCAGGAAGCCATTGGGTAGCCTTCTACATGCAAGATAAAGACTCTATAGAATTCTTTGATTCTTATGGACACCCACCCACAGCCTTTGAAGGACCCCTCTCGGACTTTGTTTCTACGTTCCAGCACCAAGAGTACAACCCCATGCCTCTACAAAGCAATGTAACAGCTGTTTGTGGACACTATTGTATCTATTATTTGTATTCAAGATGTCGCGGATCTTCTTTGAAAGACTTTTTATTACCCTTTGTACCCCACGACGTATGTAATGATGTTAATGTATATAACTTTGTAACCAAGCGCTTTCACATAAGTGCACCTTTTTACCAATAAATATGGATGTCAACATACTGTTCTTGTTATTTACGATGGAGTTCCCATCCTTACAACACCCCTTTACTATGGTTATTTCGGGTCCCACAGGATGTGGGAAGAGTTTTTTTGTGCGGGATATGATTAAACACAGGCGGGATATGTTTTCGCCTACTCCGGACAAAATCGTGTGGTTCTATGGGATCCACCAGCCTTTATACGATGAAATCCCAAACGTTATGTTTGTGGAAGGATTGCCTAAAAACTATCAAGAGTATCTGGGATTGAATACTCTCTTTATTATAGACGATTTAATGAGTGAATGTGGTAACGATAAACGATTAACCCATCTGTTTACGAGAGGAAGTCATCATTTAAATCTGAGTGTGGTGTTTATTACACAAAATTTTTTTCATAAAGGGAAAGAAATGCGTGAAATTACTCTGAATGCCCATTATCTGCTACTCTGCAAGAATCGAAGAGACATGAGCCAAATCATGCATTTGGGAAAACAACTGTTTCCCAGACATCTGCCTTTCTTCCAAGAAGTGTACGAAGATGCTACTCGAGAACCTTATTCTTATTTGTTTATAGACCTGCGCAGTGAGACTCCAGAAGAGATGCGTTTGCGCACCTCGATTTTACCCGGTCAGACACAATACGTGTATAAACTGAGACATTAAGCCTTTTTCGAAATGGATAAATGAATACGCATGCGCAGTATTCTCTCAGTTGTGAAGATGACACTCAGCAGGCAACAACAGAAGCAATTACGGCTGCTTCATTCTTGTCCCTCCAAACTACGAAAGACCTTGTTAAAAAAGATTCCTCGTTCCTGTATAAAAGCCATCTGTGAGTGTAGCCTGAATACATTAAAGGGTAATATCCCACTCACAAGCTATCAAAAGAGCAAACTTGGAGCGCACAAGACTGTTTTACGAGAATTGGCAGACAAGCGTAAGCCACTGTACCTGAAACGCAAGCTTATTATTCAGAAAGGCGGTTTTCTGAACTTACTCATCCCAGCAGCCCTCAGTGTAATTACAACCCTTTTCAATGGAACACGCTAAAAAGTATGCCTTGGTTCCTGAAGACTCTTTGTCTAAACATGTTGCTACAGAAAAGTATAGAACCCATTTCGATAGGGAAATGGCTCGTATTCTCAACAGTTCCCTGAGTGAAGATGATAAAGTGAAACTTTATTATGAACTTTTACAAAAGAAAATAAAGATGGATTCTTTCAACACACGGATACGAGTGTCTCACAAGGAACCTCTTCTGAATACGCAAGTATCGTACAAAGACCTTCTGAATACGCAAGTATCGTACAAAGACCTTCTCGAGAATATGGATACAGATATGGTTACAGAGACGAAAATATCTGAAGATGCCCTACCAAAGCAGAACATCTCAAGATATGAAGATATTATTTTAAACAGTGTTCCCCGAGCCATGAGAAACTATGCCAGCAATTTATTGGATATTATAAAAGGCCATCCCGACATTCTTTCATGGAATGAAAAAGGACATATTTCCCATCATCAGCAGTGGATTCCAAAGACTAATATTGGAGATTTATTTAATCTGATATTTGGACAAAAGAAAAGAACTGTAACAGGACAACAAGTGTTTTTAACAGCTTTAGATGAACTGAATATACCTACTCACTTTGTAAAAAACAAAAATTTGTATAATCAGCCTTATACTCCTACTCCACCTAAGGCAGAACCTGTAACATCCCGTTATTTAAAATGGGATAATTATGAATAGTAATGAATAAAATAATGATTGATTATAATTACCTGTGTAGTGTTTCCATTCATAATCACCTGTGTATTGTTTTCATTCTTTTAACTAAGTGTGCGTTGGTATTGTATACTACCATTGCATACTACCCATACGAAACAGGCTTCAGTGACGTCACTGAACATGCCCGTTCTTGTCGAGCGGGGGTCACGCACGCGTGAGAAGCGGGTTGCAGGGGATTGGTAGAGCAGGTTTGTTACGTCAGCATGTGGGAGGGGCGAAACACTGGTGCGGGGGATTGCGTTTAAGATGGGTTACTTGCTCGTTAGATTCTATCCTGCCAAGTTGCTTTATTTCTATTAACTGCTATCATGGCTTCTTCTCCTCGAATTATTAGATTTGAAAATAATGGATTAAATGTACATTACATTCGACAATTTATGGACCAAGCTACAGCAGATGATATTTTTAAACAGTTGCAAACATTGGACTTTAAAGAAACCAATGTGGTTGTACATGGACGATCTTATACACCTCTACGTAAAACCCTCGCCTTTGGAGATGCTGATCTATCTTATGCCTTTTCGGGTACCTCTGTTCCAGCCAACGAATGGACTCCCCTGATGCTGGATATTAAAAAACATGTGGAAAAAGCATGTGATATGGAATTTAACTATGTGCTTTTAAACTATTATCCAAATGGTCAAGCTAAAATTGGAAGTCATAAGGATAATGAAAAGGGTTTGGATGCTACCTATGCCATTGCCTGTGTCAGTTTTGGAGCAACTCGTCGCATTATCTTTGAACGAAGCGGTGAACAGTCTATTACTATCCCTTCTAAGCATGGTTCCTTGTATGTCATGTATCCTCCCACAAACGAACTTTACTCTCATCGAATTCCACCTCAGCCTGATATTTCTGAAGCAAGAATTAGCTTAACGTTTAGAAAGCTGGTTTCATGCAGTAAAAAGCGTCCCCTGCCCAGTATACAAGAGGACGAGCTTCCATCTCATGACTGGTTACAAGAACATGTATCTAAGAAAGACCCACCTCCTGCCTCCGAAAATATTGGCTTATGGGATCTAAACTGGTGCTACTTTGCAGCTCTAAATAGATTTAGACATCAGTTAAAGATTCATATTCGTGAATTCAAAGAAAACAGAGGACAGTATTTCCCAACACCTCGTGGAATTACCATGAATATCGATACTTGGTACGCATTTACCAACAATATTTACTCCAATACTAGTTTTGTTGCTAACAACACACTCTTGGTTATGTTTGAAGAGGAGGATTGTATTCTACAACAACTATGCAGAAATGGTAATGATGGTTTTGGCTTAAAACCCATTTGCATTAAATTAAGTCCTGATCAACTACAAAGACTTAGAGATTTTATCCCCAACATATCAGATGTTTTAAAAGAAGTTTTATAATGCCAAACAACTGCCATTTAAGAATGGACATGAAGCGGATGACGTCATTTTCTGACTACGTCACACGCCCTTGGCGCCTTTTGCAGAGGGGAGTGCCCTGCATTGGCTACTTTTTAGACCTGTTACCGAACTTTTTCAAACGATTCAAAATCTATGTGCAAAAGAAGAATAATGTATATATATATATATATATGTAAATACTTATTTATTTATTTTTTAATAAATGTGTTTTTTCTTAACTTTGCCTTGTTCTTGGAAACTATAGATACACACCTTTCAGGTATTCGTAAAAACTCGGTAAAAAATATTTCTTTTTCAGGTATTATTATTGGGAAATGCAAAACGCATGGTATACATCTTTGTTTCAGCTATCCAGGATTTTCTTTTTCAGGTATTATTAGGAAATGGAAATAAGAATTTAATAAACACTTGGTAAAAAATATATTTAAAAGCACAAGTACAAAAACATTTGTTTCAGGTACTTTAACAACTTGGTAAAAAAATATTTAAACGGAAATGTAAAACGCATGGTATACATCTTTGTTTCAGGTATTAGCAACTTGGTAAAAAATAGATTTAAAATGTAAGTGTACAAAATATTTGTTTCAGATATTATTAGAAAATGGAAAACACAAGAATTTCTTTTTCAGACATTATTAGGAAATGGAAATAAGAATTTCTTTAAAAGAGCCTCTCCCAGTAGAGAATAGCATTTCGCGATGGTCCAACACAAGCATCCGTAAAAAACTCTCCCCCACCACAGATGTTAACAATAGCAGCGAGGGCCGTTCAGTCGGCCCAACCCAACGCGGCAAATAGCCTCAAGTTATAGCCTGGTACCACTCTGATAGCAGTATCCCCATCTTTCCCGCACTGACCATACGATGTAACTATCCGCATTCACGCGAGGTGGGGAGGGGTAGATCTGTCATCGTGATTTAATGCACTCTGCGGTTTTCTAAGAGATTACATGTACGGGTTTTTTAGCATTAGTGTAAGAAACCTAATATTCTGAACACTCTTTCTCACACGTTTTTACCCTAGGCATCGAAGAGGGGTTTTCTAAAGCAAAACCGTGTCTCTGGCTTTATCTTAAAACAGGTTAGGATTGAGAGAAACTCCTATGGCAGCCTATGCTAGTAGTACACTTGTAAAATAACACACGTATTAAACCATGTTGGTTTAAAGAAACTCCTATGGTAGTATACACATGCATAAAATAACACCCATATTAAACCATGTTGGTATAAAGCAACCCCCCCCTATTGTAGTATACACATTTTTAACTCCAAGATCGAAAGGGTTGGGGAAACACACCCCTTAAACCCTCCGAGATTCTCGAGATTCCCATACACCCGATTCATGCGATTCTGCTACTTTGAAAACTCGCTTTTTTATCACATTTTTGTAAAAAACACACATTTTTGTTGTTTTTTGACGTTTTTGCAACATTTTGTGCGAAATGTTAATTTTGCCCATTACCACATTTTTAGTGACATTTTTGTAAAAACGCACATTTTTTTGTAAAAAAATGACAAAAGTGCGAAAACCCATGTTAATTCCCATAGAGAAATTGAAATTTTGAAAAAAATCGCAAAATGTTAATTTTGCCCATTACCACATTTTTTGTTACTTTTTTACGTTTTTGAGACATTTTGTGCAAAAAGTTAATTTTTCCCATTACCACATTTTTGGAAAAAAAATGACAAAAGTGTGAAAACCCATGTTAATTCCCATAGAGAAATTAACATTTTCAAAAAAAAGACGCAAAATGTTAATTTTGCCCATTACCACATTTTTTGTTACTTTTTTACGGTTTTGGAACATTTTAACAAAATGTTAATTTTTCCCATTACCACATTTTTTGAAAAAAAAATTACAAACGTGTAAAATTCAAGTAAGTACAGAAATGTTCGATGCTCTTGGCATACCCCTGCGTCATACGATATTTTCAATTATCTCACCCTACAAGATTCTCGCAGTTAAGTTCGTAACCGCCATATAGCGGAGGGATAGTGTAAGGACCTTAGCATGCTCTTGGTATATCCCTTAACATACGAATAGGGCAAGCACTCTTTTCTTAGGCGGAGGGATATTGATATGACCTTAGCATGCCTTCAGCATATCCCTTAGTATACCGCTGGTATATCCTTAACATGTCCTTGGCGGAGGGATATTGGTACGCTCCTAGCATGCAATAACATAGACCTTGATATACTTAATCACTTTATTTCATTATCCTCATTAACGCCTTTCATTCATTTAGAAAAAAGAAAAAAAAAAAAAATGCGCATATTTCGTACTTTTAATTACTTCATTTAGAAAAAAGAAAAAAAAAAAAATCCCAACAATCAGAAAAATTCCCAGTTTTAATTCTCCTTTTCGCCGCTAGGGGGCGCTGATGGTTTCATACCTCCTTCGTCGCAGAGGGGGGAGGTGTTGCCACCCCGAAAAAAGTTTATCTCCCACAGGTGTTGCTATGGCAACCGAAACAAAAAATATTTCTAAGTTCCATCCCCGATAGTTCCACTTTCCACCGCTAGGGGGCGCTGATGGTTCCATACCGCCTTCGTCGCAGAACCTCAGCCGTTGCCACCCCTAAAAAAGTTTCTACCGTACTTAGAAAAAAATCCCAAATATTACTCCAATATTTAAAATTAGAAATATCTCCCAAGTATTGGGTAGTTCTCCTTTCTACCGCTAGGGGGCGCTGATGGTTTCATACCTCCTTCGCAGCTGTTGCCATCCAGAAAAAAGTTTCTTCCATACTTAGAAAAAATCTCGTTCCAAAAAATTTATTTCCCCCTCAACCCCTCGTACAAGACTACGACATCGTTGCCACCCGACAAAAAGTTTCTCCAAAATTTTTACCCCCACTTTTTTTCAGTTTCCCCCCTTTTACACCCCCGTCCAGGATCACGAAAATCCAAGATGGCGGCCCTACCTCATACCTCATACCTCGCATACCTCCTTTGCCGCAGAACGCCCCTTTCTCTTCTACTTGTGAGAGTTTCGTTATTTAAACATTTTACTTAAATATACACTTTCCGTAATGAGATACATTAACTTTTAAAATACACTGACATTTACAACACTGACTTTTAAAAACTATATAGTTTAATGCATTTTGTCATTATATACCCAGTTGAACGAATAATTAATATAAATAATTTCTACTAAAAATAAAAATTATCTTTTTCAGATCGGCTATGTGTCAACATTAAAATTTAAGATAAATTTCTCCACCTTACACAAACGAACAGTTACCCATATAATTATAAAACTATTATATAATTTATTAAAACCGTCAAACCAACCATGAAGTTCACTCTTCTGTTTACTGTGGTAGAAAAGTCAAACTCACTGCTGTCATCTTATGATACACTGGTGTCATCTTATGGTACACTGCTGTCATCTTATTAATTTTTTAATTTACCTTATTAATAATTATTTTAAATTTTATAAAAAAAAATTAAAAAAATTAAAAAAAAAATTTAAATATTTTTAACAATTTTTTTTTTAATTATGGTACACATATAATACATAAAACTTTGTACATATATATTATACAATATAAGCACGTTGTCTGCCTTAATATCTAAATGACAGATCTTTCGCTTGTGGAGGTAATTAAAACTTTCCAATATACCAGTCAGCCATCTTCTGATTAACAGCAGAATATCTGGAAAGTCTAGGAAAGAATTGCTCTTTTAAATGTGTGATAACGTTTCTATTTGCATGGTCATCACGCACACTAGTGCTTGTGTGGGCTCTATAGTAATGTCCGCTATGGCAGATTGGCCATTTTTATGAGAGAACTGACACTACATTAAAACTTCCATGGGGCTTTGATGTTCTCTTAAAACTACTTTCATGGCCACTGAAGTTGGCTAGCAGGTTTAAGCAACTCCACAACGTCCCCAAAGGCAACTTCGCCAAAAAATTTGACAAATGTATAGTTCGGGTGTTTTTCGAATATTTGAATTATCAGTCGAACCTCCCCGGACCGATGCGCTTCAGGAAATAATCTTACATTCACAAACTGGAGTTGTACATCTTCCATATCAGTACTACTTTCTTCCATTACCAATATGATGTTCAAAATGAGACGTCAAGAGATAATTTTAACAAACAGATGGAAAGAGTTAACTTAAAATGAAATAAGTTGGCTTAAACTAAAGCACAACGATTTGTAATAAAGAAAATTGCATTGTTAAAAGAAAAAGTGCATTTTGTTAGACTACATTATTCCATTAAATTGCAGTTAAACAACGAAATTGGATAATGTTAAACTCACAGTGTTAACTAATTTGATTTTGGTAGACAAATATATATTTCAATGAAACAACGTAAACTTAAAATAGTAATATGTCATATATATTAGCTTGTTAAACGATTTTCACAATAAGACGTCTTTAAATGAGAAGAATTGAATGACCGGAAAACGCCTCCTCCGCCCCCCAATTTTTGAATGATGTTTTGAAAAAATCACGAGAAAAAAAGGCCTTCAGTAATGTTACGTAAATAATAATTTCTTGTGTAATTTTTCATTCATTAGAAAACGATTGACATTAATTTTTTAACACTTGTAAGGATCGTTCTACAGATATTGCACATTTTCAAATAAAGTTATCAAAAAATCATTTAGAAATGCATTAAAATGTATTAACTATTGTGAAATATGTTCACGTTTCATATGCAATATTATACCATAAATTTGCTAACATTTTCGTAAATGTAGTTAGTTCCATTCACGAGAGAAGATACTTTATGGAATGTTTTTCTATTTTAACTCCGAAACATTCGCCAACAGTCATTTATATATAAGAAATGCTTAGTTCTCCATTTGTATGTAGCGTTTGATTAACGAAATTTTGCCAACTTGGAAATATTTTAGCCCAGATTGACAAATATATCGTTATATTGCAAAAATGATGCTAAGATAACACAATGATGCCTAAGGGATGGATTAATACTTAATATTTAAAATATACTGCGTACAGCGGATGCTATCAATTTTTATCATTGCCAATTTAGGATAGCGTGAACTATAAGTTAATTGTGTAATTGAAATAGTTTTGTTTGTTGTGTGTTGTCATCCGAAAAATTGGCAAATGTATGATTCAGCATTAAGCATTGTATCGCAGATATTATGCATCATTTTTAACAATTTACAACATAGTTGAAAAGTGTTTATGACTTTGTTCATTCTGTCTGTCTGTCTGTCCATTAGCACGATAACTGCCGTAAAAATGACTTAATCAAAATGAAATTTTAGTATGTTGTTCAGACAGTCTGTGGGACCTATGGGAATATAAATAAATAATGTCACCTAATTAGATTTTTATTGAACCCGGATTGAAAAAATGAAATACATTGATCCCTAAGGGACCTAATTTTTCAAACATTTTTTAAGCAAATTTAAAATTCACAAATTGCTTCGAAATTTTTAGGAAATATTCACATTATCCCATAAAATATATAAAAAAAAATTCAGTAAAATATATTAAGTAGTTTTTTAATTAAAAATTATTTAATATAGGGAAAAAAACAAATTCAATTAAATTCTGACTTTTGGGATATCCTCCAGAAAGAAAAAATTGATATATTATATAATAAATATCTTTCCAAGAACTTGATCATTTTGTATATGAAAAAGGCTTCACATTTTAAAATAAATTTGGTAGATAACAACTTTTCAATTTTTTTTTAATTTTAAATAACTCTTCATGATATACTTATTTGATGGCATTTTTAATGCACTTTCCTACGTCCTAGAGAGTTAAAATTTGGTACACAGCTT
The DNA here is from genome assembly GCA_951213105.1 of Amaurobius ferox. Taxonomy (NCBI): domain Eukaryota; kingdom Metazoa; phylum Arthropoda; class Arachnida; order Araneae; family Amaurobiidae; genus Amaurobius; species Amaurobius ferox. The sequence continues at coordinate 32,158,882 of OX578144.1, read as the reverse complement.
AAATTTGTTGAACATTTTTTTTTACAAAAATTTGGTGGATCTTTAAATATAGAGCCTACATTTTTTTCGTAATGGCCTGCAAATAATCCCCGTTCACTTCTATAAATTATTGTTGTAATATTGTTAAAAATTCTGATGTGGGCAGCACATGTTTTTCCCTGCAGACTCATATTCACGTTCTCTTTATTTCTCCAATAATAATGTGAGTTTATCTTCTCAAAATAACAGCCATAAGTATTTTAAATTACATTGAATTTGCACGTTAAACTTAAATTTGGTTCTCATTTAATAGCTGGACTTATTGTCAAAGGTGGCGTAGAGAAAACGCGAAAAAACTAGAATATCTCAAGAACGGCTAGTCCTAGAGTAATGGGGTTAGTCTTATCTATTTTGTTGTCAAAAATCACGTATAAAATAGGAATTTAATTGATATAATTGAGCACACGTAGTCATATTTTTATATTTAACGATTTTTGCGGGTCATTTCGCAAAAATAGCCTGTTCCCTTTTCCCGAAACTTACAAGAATAACCTACAAAGGATGTATATACCAAATTTTGTTACATTTGGTATATAAATCACTTGTAGGTTATTGAAATATTATACACCAAATTTTGTTAAATTTGTTCCATTAGTTTTTAGCTAGAGTGGATAAAGGCAATTTCTGCCTGTCATTTCGCAAAGAAGTCAAATTCTTTTATTACGAATCGTACTATAATCTAATGAACATCAGAATTTCCCAGAAAAAAATACTTACCACATTTTATGAAATTCGGTCCATTAGTTTTTCAATTCGAGTGGATGTAATATCCTCACAAACACACAGAAATATACACAGATACACCCTTACACACACAGACGTCTTTCTAAAAATAGTTTTTTCGTGTTCTAGAAGTGCCAAAACGTGTAGATCCTTCGAAAATTCGAGTTCCGATCTTCGGCACGATTCCAATACTTTGAATACATACACACACACACGCACATATATTATCTGTATATCTGTGTATTATCTGTGTATCTAAATTCCGTGCCTATGCAATTACAATAGTTGTGATTTTAAATGATCCCTAAATTGTTATTATTTCTTTAACGAAGCGTAATTTTAACTTATGCAGAATGCAAATATCTCAAGCGATTGTAGGGTGAGTTACATGAGAATTGCTTAATTTTTTTCACACAAAATTATTACCGGTCGTCCAAATAGCTGCTCAAGTCCTCTGGATGAGTCGGACGGCCTGGGTTTTCCACACAAAATTATTAAGCTCTGTAGTCTGGAATGAAAGTTGTATGAATGAAATATTCCTTGATTTTGCAGAGAATCAGATGATTTATATTTCGATACAGTTTAAAATATTTAAGTATAATAAATTACTGCAGTACTGTGATAATGTAAAAAATATCACCACTGAATGTATCACATTTTAGCAATTTTTAATTGAAATTGCATTTCAGTTGGAAAGTGTTTCATAATACTTATGCATGATTGATCTTTCTTGTTTATTAACCTTGCAATACATAGTGTGAGACCAGAAATTGTTCTCACATGAGACATTTTTATTTGATTATTTATGGTGTCCTTTAAGGGAAAGAAAGCTTGAGTCTGACTGGAGCCGAACTTTACGACAACTTGAACTTTTAGGTCAAATGCTATAAATTTAGGTGTGCCAGGCCACAGGGGCTGAGAGGGGCTGTGAAGTGATGCCCTTGGGTTCAGAAGAACCAATGAGCGCCAAGGGGAAGAAGGGCGGAGCTACCCCCCCCCCCTCCCGCCGAAGGAACCACAAGTCTAAAACAGATTTACGAAAGGAGCGAAGTGAATATGACATAGCAGACATGACTTAGGAGTTGCAGTTAGAATACGAGTATTTACACTATCGTGAGTTGAGAGGAAAGAAGTCAGAGTTCGGAGCCACACACCCCAGAGTTATGGCAGTGTAAGACTGATGCAAGCCTCAGAACGATGATAAGCCCAAGATTAAACTGGAAGGTATGTGCTCTTATTGTTACCGGTCCTAGACACCATCGTAAAACTAATAATTTTAGTCGCATATCTCCCCTTGCTAAAATAATTGAATAAAAATTGATATTTATGAAAATTGGTGTTATTGATAAATTGATGTTGTTAATAAATGATATTGTTTAAGTTTTAAAATAGTCTAATCTCTTGATATTAATTAATAATTCTTTTCAAGACTTACACAAAAGGTAAAAATAATTGGAGGGTTATTGCTTAAACATAACGCACTTATATTCACTAAAATTAAAGATAAACAATTAATGTTAATTGTAAGTTAAACTGTATGTTTCCTTTATCTTTTATTCTTACCGCCACACATAGTAATATATTGGGAACGTATTGGAATCATGTCGAAAATCGCAACTCGAGTTTCTGACGGATCTTCACGTTTTGGGACCACCAGAACACGAACTAACTATTTTTAGAGAAACATCAGTGTGTGTGTTTGTCTGTCGGTGCAATGTATGTATATTCTACCTGAAAAAGCTAATTGACCCAGTTTCATAAAATTTGGTATGCCCCAATTCGGTGTATACAATTTCATAAAATGCATATAATCTAATCAGCCCCAGAGTCACTTGTGGGTGACCCCGATGCTGATTAGATTTTGGAACGATTCGGAAAAAAGAACCAGCCTTTTTTATTAACACTTTACAACATAGTTGATAAAAGTTTATGACTTCGTTCATTCTGTATGTCTGTCTGTCTGTCCGTTAGTACGAGAACTGCCTTAAAAATGACTTTTTCAAAATGAAATTTAAGTATGTTGTACAGACGGTCTGTGGAACCGGTGGGAATATATATAAATAGTATCACCCAATTAGTTTTGGAATTAACCCGGGTTGAAACAATGAAATACATTGAACCCTATTGGACCTAATTTTCCAAATACTTTTTAAGCAAATTTGAAATTCACAAATTTCTTTGAAAGTTTTAGGAAATATTAAAATATTCCATAAAATATATAAAAAATATTTCAGCAAAATATATTCAGTAGTTTTTAAATAAAAATTAAAATAATAATTACACCTCTTATATGAAACGATCACGTGACCATGAAATTAAAAGATCACATGACCCACTTCAAAATGATATATGGCATCCATCTTGTTTAGTAATTACACCCTTTATATGACGAGATCACGTGACCATTATATGAAGATATTACGTGACCCACTTCAAAATATAATATGGCATCCATCATGTGTCAAAATCGTGATTCTTAAAGTTCTTTTTAATTCATATTTAGTGTTGTATCCGTCCTAAAATCGCTTTAGTTTTGATTAAATTCTGTGCATCTACATACTGAAACAATGCAAGTACAATATATTTGAGTTTAAATGATCATCAAACTTTGATTATTTCTTCAACGAAGCCTAATTTTCACTTATGGAGAACGTAAACACCAAAAGATGTAGAATGAGTTGTATAAGAATTGCTGCATTTCTCTAACGCAAAATTATTTAGCCCATGGTGTCTGCAATATAGCTGATATGAATGAAACATTCATTGGTTTTACACAGAAAACCAGATGATTTTTTCAATGAAGTTTTAAGCATAGAGTTAAATTACGTGTACCTCCATGGTTTTAAGTTTTAAAATAAAAGAAATTATTACAGTATTGTGATGAATGAAAGGAATGTAAAATGTGTATGAATGAAATGCAGCTTTTATAGAGAGATCCAGGCGATTTATATTCCGATGACGTCATTTGAATAAAGTTCATTTGTTTTCGATGAAGTTTTCAAGTATAATAAATTATTGTAGTAGTATGATAATTTTGAAAATATTACCGAGGAATGTATCGCATTTTAGAGATGTTTAAACCAGGCAATTTATATTTTTTTGCCGTCGTTTGAATGAAGTTCATTTTCTTCGATGAAGGTTTCAAATATAATAAATTAATATGGTATTGTGATAATTTTAAAAATATTACCGAGGAATGTATCGCATTTTAGAGATATCTGTATAAAATTGAATTGAAGTTGGAAAGTGTTTCAAAATCAATGCTTTATGCATGATTGATCTTTCTTGTTTTAAATTTGGATATAGTTTAGGAGTTACTAAACTTTCTGTGAACTTCGGAAGTGAAAAATATTCTCCCAAATCGTCACGTACCTCGAGTTTTTCGCCTCGTACAGCCCAAATTGTGGCATACAAAAATATGAAATTTTGTACATTTGTAGAGAAACGATAGATGAACACACTAAATGAATTCGTTTCTCAATTTAAAAATTAGTTTGGCTTGAAATAGAATGTAGAACGAGGTCTACAAGTACGAGAGTGTAGGAAGCTAATCCTTCTGAATCTCTAAACGAGTTATGGAGGTTGACGAAGAGTAGCCAGCAGGGGGTGGTGTCCCATAGTATTACGAAAAGATGTCAATATACTTTATCGTCACAGAAAGCGTCATTTCCTATGTAACTTTATGTTTGTCCAAGAATTAAACGAATGCAAAAGTTTTAGTAGAACCGTACTCAAGATACTGGCGTTTTAATGTCGGAAACGCGTGGTCTAAACCAGTACTTCTCAATGTTTGTGAGACCGCGGAACGGTAAAGACATTTTACATAAGACGAGGGTCCGGTCCCAACAAATTTACTCGTAAATACATTTCAATTTTTCAAGTTCATACATAGACTAGCATAAGTGTTAATAATTAATCATGGCATAATCATAAAGCGTATTAGTACATTTATGTGTAAGGTATAGCACATTGACAAGTATAAAATGACATTTAAATAAGTTATCAATCACTGGATTCGTGAAATCTTGTAGCATATTGTAATTTCCTCAGACCAACATCATTGAATTAATTTCTGCTGATTTTTATTGACATATCCCATTCTGGTCATCAAACATGTATGTTATTAAACAGTATAAAATGTGTTATTGTATTATTAAATTGATTTTATAGATGTTGGTTTGAAAGAAAAAAGAAAATTGTATGGAAAAAAATAATTATCCATTGAAATGTATCATAGAAATCAGCTGAACAGTATTATTCATATCAAAATTTAAACGCGGCATGGTCACTAATATTTGCTAAATAAACGTAATTTAGGCGTTCTGGTTCTGAAATTTTCGACATATACGCGCATATTTTTTTCTCCTTAGAATATATCTACTATTAAATATCTATCCATAAAAATGCCTAGAAAATTAAAACGACAAATCCTAGGAAAAATCTCGCGGCCTGGTATAATTAAAGCCAGTGACTGATACCTCGCAGCAGGCCGTCACTTGAATAACACTGGTATAAAGAAACATAAATCGGTTTGCTTTTTCTGCCATCTAGCGGATACTTTCAGTGTAAAATGTGTTACCAAACTGTATAATGAGATGTTATTGTTGAGACCCAGACAGCCCGATCTACCAGAAAGGTATAATGAGAAGTAACAAAATCGTCGGGTATTTAGTGAGGGGAGGGGCTAAACTCAGACACAGAGTTTTTAATGGTACATTTTAACACTAAAACGACAGATATTTTGAACTACCTAGAACAATGGACAGCGGTCAGTTTGACCGCCATAGGAAAAATACAACTTACCTTTAATTGAAAACCAAAACATCACAGTTACAGCATTTAGGATGTTTCTTCGACACATTTCTTGTAATAAGCGTTCTTGATGCACCGTTCTTGACATTTTACACAGGTGGGCTTAGAATTAGTCATTCTGGAAGAATCTTTTCTCACAGTAGTTATGCGGTCAAAATGACCGTTTCCGGAGTTATAGTATTAAAATAGGTGAACTTTAAATATATTCATCTACGAAAATAAATTTTATAGAATATTTTACTAAATATACAATTTCATTTACTCCTCTGTGCTTGAAATTCCGCAACTTGTTCCAGCCAGTGAGCTGATTTGAATACTGCAGTTCACAAGAAATTTTAATGGTTATCCATAAGTGTGCAGATAGAGACAAAAATCGCTGCACTTAGCTCCAAATACCAAGTGTTCCTGTAAAAGTCTCTACGCTATAATAATATATGTTAAAGTAGGGATCAATGGGGTAAGAGTGCCCATACTTACTGATGTCTCCTTTACATTTAAAAAAAATCTGATGTGGGCAGCACATGACTTTCCTTATATAATGCAATGAATTTACTACATTTACAGTTAAAAAAATACTATTCTTATAGTAGATACTTATATTCTTTCCAAGATATTGCATTTTCCTCAATTTGTCGTCATTTTCATTGATTTAACGTCATTTTTATCCATTTGGCGAGATTTTCGTTAATTTGGCAACAATTTAAAATATCGCCAAGTTGGCGGCGTTCCGCTAAATTCGTCGCCAAAATCTCGCCAAGCGTTATGGACGGAAAAATAAGTTATTCTTACAACAGATAAAATACTATTGGCGTTCAAATACAAAAGTATTACTCAAAGTATATTTTCTCGTGAATGGAACGAGTTAGATCCACGAGAATGATTTCAGCAAATTTATCGCATGATATTACATATGAAAAGTGAGCATGTTTCTGGACAGTTAATATTTTTTTTTACTTTATGGGATTTTTTGATAAATTTATTTGAAAAATGTGCAATATCTCGAGAACGGTTCATGCTAGCGTTCTAAAGTTTATGTCAATCGTTTTCTAACGAAAAATTACATAAGAAATGTCTATTTGCAAAACTTTATTAAAGGTTTTGATATTTTGATGATTTTTTCAAAATTTCAATCGAAAATTTAGAGGGCTCTGAACATTCGATTGTGTTTTAAAACAATAGACTTCCAGTATTCATAGATTGTGATTTTTGTCCCAAATTTCATTCGAATCGCTCCATTCGTTCGTGAGATATCTTCTCCAAAGTCTCACTGACACACACACACACACACACAGACATCACCTCAAAAATGCTCAAAATAATTCTTTCTAAATGCCCATTTAAACGGTCAGTGCTAAAGATAATCTTTGATAAGATTCGCTTTTCATTTCCAAGCTACATAAAGAAAAAAAGTTATTTTAATGTTAATATTTTATAAGAAATACAAGTGTAAATCATCCCTGCTGAAGTTCGCTTTTCATTTCCACACAAATTATTAAAAAATATATTTATTTAAATTATTTTAATTGCAAATATTGCAGAAATGTGGATGGGGGAATATCCTGAAACTAACATTTAATGTTATTTAAAATATAGAAAAAAATTACATCTCACCCAGGTCGTTTATTTTACAATTTTCAAGATTAAAAATGCAACTTATTTAATGGGTGTATTTAACATCCTGAAACCCCATTTCAAACGAATAAAAAGCAAGCTAAATATCTGCTAAAATTTATTTTCATTTGTTTGACAAATTTCTAAAATATTATTACATTTAATGCTATCTAAAATTCAAATCCCACTTCATGAGTGTGGTTAATATCATCAAACCACACATTACTTCTTTAGTCGAACTCCGTCTGAAGTTCATTTTCCTGACAAAAGTTAAAAAATATCAATATATTTATTTTGTTCTTTTCTGAAAATTTAAATAGTACTGGAAGTTGTTGGGTGTGGTTAATATACTGAAACCATACTTCGTCAGTAAAAGGCATAAAATTATTAAATAGTATAACAATCGTTTTCAAGCGCAAAAGGAGCCTTCTTTTTCAAGATCAATCAGACAGAGCGCCAGTACCAACAAGAGCAAGTTCGCATCTGTCGAAAAATGGCTGTATAACGTGACCCGGGAAAGAAATTGTCATCAACGAAAATTCGAAAAAGTAATTTAAGAAGAAACTAAGGAGAAGAATAAAGAACAGTAGAATGATTTAAAAATCTACTCAGCGAACAAAATGCTTTGCTCCGATGAAACACCTAAAATTCATGTTGACTCTAGAATAACTTACTATTTAAAACCTTAGGTGTCCGTTGCTTGTTGTTTTCTGGCAGACTTTAATAATCGTAGTCGATCAGAATTATCGTTACGATTTTGGGTGTAGTTATTTATATTTTTCAACGTCCAGTTTTAAATATAAATTATCTTCTGACATATTTTTCATCAAAACTTTTGCTTATTGGCATGCACATCGTCCTCATTACACCTCAGATCCAAAAGAAAACTACCGGATAAGTTTTAAACGGTGGTCTATTTCATCGCTTCAGATAAAACCGCAAGCTTCTTCCTAAAGAGCAATAATATCGGTAAAACCTGTCGAAATACGGTGATATGACAACTATGTGGCTGCGGTTTTTAGCTTTTTATAATGATCATTTCAGGGCAAAACTAATTTTACCATCTAGAATCCGATGCCTCTGCTAACAAAGCGAACGACCTATACTTCTAAATGATTAATTCAAGCATAGAATTTTGGATATACATTTTCGCTCAAGAAACAAAAAAAACGGAAACGTGGACAAGCCGTTTCAATCCTCTCACTGCAACTCATATACTGATAGAGAATCTGGCTTCAGACTTCGAATTGATCAAATTGCTCAGGCGTTTCTCCCAATTTGTTTGTGTGAACTACAATTTAATTTTTCTAACATATTATGTAAATGAGATACACCGCCCGTAGACATTTTTCCATGAAATGCATCCCACCATTGTATTGAAACATATTCGATTACATAAGAAATTTTCAATCATTCCAGGCAACAAAAGTTATACAATTCTTAAATAGAAACGAAGAAAGCCTAGCGCACTTTGCTATATTCTTTTCCTGCAATTAGCTGTGTCATATGGGAGAAACCTACCGATGTGGTGAATTACAAAATTTCATGTAGGTTGTACCAGTGTTTTGTAATATCTTCTTTAGATATTTTTATTACACAGATTCTTTAAAAACAGTATATAAATAAGTATATGCAGTGTATGCTTTTGGTAAAACAGAAAACTAATTTTTTCTAAAAGTTAAAATATAGGCATTATACGATAAAGGCATATTTACACAAAAGAAAAAAAATTAGAAGTTTGTAGGAGTTGATGTTGCTAGTCTCTAGCCAAGCCGAACTCGGCACCTAGTGTTTACAAGACCGACATTATAAGATTAGAGCAAAAGCTAGCTTCGGCTTCGAACTTTTAATTCGGGTACTGATTCCTAGCATCTTCGATCGATGTATTTTGGCAAGAGCAGAGTCGGCTGCTGCCACACACTCCACCCCTGATGAGAAACCCGGGCGAATTTCGGGGAGGAGGAGGCGACCCAGAAACCCCCCGTCACGTCCCCATTCCGAAACTGAGTCCAGAGCTGAATAGCTGGGAGGCGTGTCGTTCCTGAGGCGTCGTGACGTCAGTCGTGGTCAACCAGGAAGGCAGTAGTCGGCCGCTCTGGCTCAGCGTGGTGCTGCCATCTCGTGTTGGTTGCGTAGTTCAGACGTCCAGTTCACTGTTGTAGGAATTGATGTTGTTAGTCCGGAGCCAGGCCTGAACTCGGGACCCGATGCTTACAAGACCGACAATATAAGGTTGGCATTATTATGCTTAGAAGACGGTATGCTTACAAGACCGACGTTATAAGGTTAGCGACATTATAAGCTAGCTTCGGATCCGAACTTATAATTCGGATACTGATTCCTAGCATCTTCGATCGATGCCTTTTGGCAGGAGCAGAGTCGGCTGCTGCCACAAGTTCATAGGCTGGCCATACAGAATCAGTTGCCATGTCGCATGCAGCCCGCTGGTTGAAGACAACCGATTAATAGTAATGAAATAAATTATGCTTATTTGTCGCCCGCGTAGCGTCAAAGTCAAGCTACGCACAGCCACGAATCTATGTAGAGGGTGTGTGTATTTAAATGAATTTCCTGTTCGATATATTAAAACGAACGACTATAGACTATATCAAGATTCGTTTAATCAGAATGTAAAGGAGAATTATACGGCGTCCACAGAAACGATAAAAAAAATTCTATTACCCCAGTAGCTCAATCGATAGACTGTCTACTAGCCAGTAGACCATCTGTAATTCATATACCGGTTATTTATGAGTTAATACAAAATTCAAAATTATACAGTTTATAAATATCGACATTATTTGTACAAATATTAAACATTGATATGTTATATTCTGCTGTAAAATATATCCATCTAAGATAGTTTTTATGAATTTCCCACATGCAACAGAACTTACGTGATCTTTTCAATCTTTTGCAAATTAAATGGCTCACGCCGTTCACGTGCCGCGATTACAAAAGATTAATGGTTGGAGTGATGAATATTCCGTTATCCGCAAATAGCATGTAGAATTACTGAAGAGCTGTGAAAAGGAATCGTGGAACTATGTACGTGATCCAATTCATTTCATAATGTGAACAATTTAATATTAATCTTCTGACACTGAAGATGGCTTAGGTTCGCACTTTTACCATTTCTTAAAGAAATGCAAAACTCGAAAAAAAAATTACTTTCATTAAGTATCCACTAATAAACTATTAATTCTGTTGGGTTCGGTAACTTTTTCAAACTAATTATTTGGGTTTTACCAAACTATTTTTAAAACAGTATATTTTCTGCGGAATATATTTAAAAAAAATCTGATGTGGACAGCACATGACTTTCCTTATATAATGCAATGAATTTACTACTTTTACAGTAAAAAAAATATTATTTTTATAGTAGTTATTTATATTATTTCCAAGATATTGAGTTTTCGTCAATGAGTCGTCATTTTCCATGTCGTCATCATCAATGAGTCGTCATTGATTTAGCGTCATTTTTATCCATTTGGCAAGTTTTTCGCTAATTTAGCAACATTTTAAAAGTCGCCAAGTTGGCGACATTCTACCAAATTCGTCGCCAAAATCTCGCCAAGCGTTATCGTCTAAAAAATAAGTTATTCTTACAGCAGATAAATGACTATTGGCGTTCAAATGCAAAATTATTATTCAAAGTATCTTTTTTCATGAATGGAATGAGCTATATCCACGAGAATAATGTCACCCAATAAATCGCATGGTATTACATATGAAAAGTGAACATGTTTCTCAATAGAAAATATATTTTTTTTTATTTTATATGACTTCTGGATAATTTTTGAGGGGGGGGGGGGGGTTCTGAACATTCCATTGCGTATAAAAACAATAAACTTTCAGTGTTTATGGATTGTGATTTTTGTACTAAATTTCGTTCGAATCGGTTCATTTGTTCGTCAGTTATCGTCTCCACAGTCTCACTGACACTCACAAAGACATCACTACAGAAATGTTTGATTCGTGATCAGGCATGCTTGAAACGTGCTCTCCCGTCGAAAACTCGAATTCGAATTTTCGACCCCGTCACAATACTTTCCTCATACATTATGTATATAAGGAAAGTAATAATAAATGTTAGTGAACGTCTTTCACCAGTTGCGGATATGGCGGTGTTACAACATAGTGACAAGGTAATATAAAGAACAAATTAAGGACATCTCTATGATAAAACAGGAACTTAGAGCAGAAGTATTAATTTCAGAGTAACCATCCTTTAAATACATGAAAGGAGCAGCATGCCAAAACTTACTGTTATAAAGCATGGTTGCAAATTAAACAATTCCCATTTGATATATTATTTACACTATAGCTCTAAAAATCGTTAATATTCCATATTTTGGGACTCTCCCATAATATGGCAATTTCGGCATCACATATAAGTAACATTATTAAGTGCAACCATGACAACCTGTTAACTTGATCACCCTCCCCTGAATTTCATGTAGAGTAACTATCACCACCTCAATTTCTGGTAGCGTAACCGTAACCATCTCAATTTCTTGATAAAATTAGGTCTAATATATTTCAATAGTGTCTGAATACAAGTAATACTTTTCAAGTATCGTGTGATAACGACCGGTATATGTTGGTCACTGGTCTCTTTACAAAAGTAGTTTATGTAGGGTAATTTTTTACAGAGCTGGGTGTAATAGGTAGCACGTTTATGTATAATCTAAAAAATCCAGGTTTAATCCAGGGGACTTTTTTTACAACTAAAATTATGCATAATACTGTACATATTTTGGCTTACTTTTACTTCCTAAACTACAGAATGACCAATTTATATCTCATGTTTTCTATATTGCTAATTGCAAAGGAATAATGAGGAAAAATTATTTCTGTATCTTTCCAGCTTTAAAAAGTTATAAAAAGCATCCGCAATTAGGATTTGCGAACTCCCTGAAGCAGATTTGTGGACATCCGCAATTATGGTTTGTGAACTCCCTGAAGCAAATTTGTGGACATCCGCAATTATGGCTTGTGAACTCCCTGAAGCAGATTTGTGGACATTAGCAATTATGGTTTGTGAACTCCCTGAAGCAGATTTGTGGACATCCGCTTAAGAGCCACTCAAATTAAAAATACAAAGGATGAGAGTAATTCAGTTACTTATCATTAAAATAATTATACTTTTACTTTTCCTGCAATACATTGTAATGTATTGGAATCATGTCGGAAATCGCAACTCGAGTTTTCGGCAAATCTACATGTTTTGACACCTCTAGATAACGAAAAAATCGTTTTCAGCTTGACGCCTGTGTGTCTGTCTGTCTGTGCAATGTATGTATCCACTCTAACTAAAAAACTAATTGATCGAATTTCATAAAATTTGGCAAGTCATATGTGATTGACCCTGATGTTGATTAGATTTTGGTATGTTTCAGTTCGAAAGAACCTGCCTTTTTTTGCGAAATGGCCCGCAACAATCACCGAAATCTAAAATAAAAGATTGCTTTTGCTCAAATGTGTCAATTAAATGCGTATTCTATACGTAATTTTTACGAAGATAATAATAAGACCAACACCATTACTCTAAAACTAACCGTTCTCGAGGTATTTAAGTTTCTTGCATTTTTGTGACTCCACCTTTGAAAAAATTTCCAGTTACCAAATAAAAAGAAAAATTGAGTGAAATTAATTCAGTGTTATTTTGTGCAATTAAAATGAATTTAATGAATTATTAAAGAAATAAAGAGAAAATAAATTTGAGTCTACAGAGAAAGTCATGTGCTGCTCGCATCAGATTTTTTTTTTTTGCTGATGTCAAAATATGTTATTAGTTTAAATAGCATTTGCACTGTATTACATTTTGCAATATCGTGTATGACTAGACTTGTAAAACATTACATTAAAGACTGCATTTAATTTGAGAACAATTTCATCGTTCCGAGTTCTCAAAATCTCATTCACAACAAAATTGTAAAATCTTCAATTTTCATAAAACTCGCTTGCAAGAGGTTCGATGAAAATGTTTGGTTGAAACAATAATTTTTAGACTAAAGTAAAATGAAAAACAATAAAAATGTTTGCTATAAATAAATATTCAAATTTAATAATTAATATGTATTTCAAATTTCACAATCAAATTTAGTAATAAATATATATTTAAATTTTCAAATTAAAAGGTGAATAAAATATTCTTAAAAGTAAAGAATACGATTATCATAGTTACTCAACAAAATTCAGCAAAACTGACTAATCACCTTGTAAATGCTGTCATTTACTCGTATCACACTATGAAGTATTTGTATATTATTTAAATATTCAGGAATATTTTTAATGGGTCAGTTGGTGAATAAAATTAGGGGTGAATAATATTTCAGTGAATAAAATTAGGGGTCTCAAAATTTGATAGTCGCTGTTTGCGTTGGCAAATAATTATTATGAACGGGTATAATTAACACAGTACATAATGGTGAATTATTTTTTTGTGCAAAATCATTGTTTTTTTTAACACAGTTTGTCTTTTAAATCAGTTTCACTGTATTCATAATCTTGGATTACATTATTAAACCAGAAAGTGGGGGGGGGGGGGGGTTATGGGCTTTCTTCTTCTCTTGAAAATAAATAAATACATAAATAAATACATTTAAAGTATCTATCTACGTTTGGACCAAATTTTTTTAGAAACAATCATGTTTAATGAGTTTTTATAGTTTATATTTTAACTGTGACATAAAAAAATGAAACTGTCTGAAAGTTCAATTATATTTATCTGTATTTTTTTTATAAATTGGCAAATTTCAGGCAAATATAAGGAAATTTAGCCAAAATGGCTAACACTCTATAACACCCACTCTACACAAAATTTTAATCCAACAATTTTAAATTAATCTCGACTCAAGTTCTATATGACAATGGTCTTTGCATCGAACTAAACTTTTTGATGTGTGTGAATACATTTTTCATTAACAGCTGTTTTTGTAAAAACGATTAAAAAATTTCGAAAAATATCCTTATTAGTGCACATCATTGATTGTATTTTTTTTCTTGCAATGTAAAATTTCTATTAGATTTTACTTTATATCACAGGTAATTGTCAAATACACCTTGAGTCCACAGGAAATTAATATTGGTACATTATAATTTCACGTAGAGTGTTTACCGCCTTTCATTAAACTTCACTAAATTTGCCTGATATTATCTAACTTATATAAAAATATGATACACATAACTAAACTTTTAGACATTTTCATGTTTTTACTTCACAATTTACTTAAAAAGAAGAAGAAACAAATAATAAATTTTAAACAAATTAAGCCGAACGTAGGCGGATATCTTATTAACAATAAATATGTTAGTAACCAGTTCACTAAGCCCATTATTTGCATCCATTCGTCTTATTTATGCATGAATATACAATATTTTATTACATTTCACATAAGTAACAAATTTCAAATTACTTGTTTTTCGAATGATCCTACTGTCACTATTCCAACATTATCGTTGCTAACCACGGGAAATCAAGTTATGAAAATCTCACATTTATACTAATTCATGTATTCCAACATTATCGTTGTTAACCACGGGAAATCAAGTCATGAAAATCTCACATTTATACTAATTCATGTATTCCAACATTATCGTTGTTAACCACGGGAAATCATGTAATGAAAATCTCACATTTATACTAATTCATGTATTCCAACATTATCGTTGCTAACCACGGGAAATCATGTTATGAAAATCTCACATTTATACTAATTCATGTATTCCAACATTATCGTTGTTAACCACGGGAAATCATGTTATGAAAATCTCACATTTATACTAATTCATGTATTCCAACATTATCGTTGTTAACCACGGGAAATCAGGTTATGAAAATCTCACATTTATACTAATTCATGTATTCCGACATTATCGTTGTTAACCACGGGAAATCATGTTATGAAAATCTCACATTTATACTAATTCATGTATTCCAACATTATCGTTGTTAACCACGGGAAATCATGTTATGAAAATCTCACATTTATATTAATTCATGTATTCCAACATTATCGTTGTTAACCACGGGAAATCATGTTATGAAAATCTCACATTTATACTAATTCATGTATTCCAACATTATCGTTGTTAACCACCGGAAATCATGTTATGAAAATCTCACATTTATACTAATTCATGTATTTCAACATTATCGTTGTTAACCACGGGAAATCATGTTATGAAAATCTCTCATTTATAGTAATTCATGTTCTAATCGGGGAAGTTAGAGACAATTTGTTTAGTTCTCATTTGTAACATATTGTACGTACGTAGAACTTCTTTAACTATAAAAATCTGATGTGGGCAGCACATGACTTTCCCTGCAGACTTATATTCACGTTCTCTTTATTTAATTAAATTTATTTCAATTTTCGTTCTCATTCGGTAACCGGACTTATTTTCAAAGGTGGCGTAGAGAAAATACTAAAAACTAAAATATCTCGAGAACGACTAGTCCTAGTGTAATGGGGTTGGTCTTATTCTTTTCGTCGATAAAAATTACGTATTAAACGAGCATTTAATGGGTATATTTGAGTATACCTAGTTCTTTAGTTTAGATTTTGACAATATTTGCGGGCCAGTTTGCAAAAAAAGGCAGGTTATTTTTTTCTGAATCGTACAAAAATCTAATCAGCACCAGGGTAACCCACAAGTGATTTATCTACTGAATTTTGTGAAATGCAGTCCTTTAGTTTTTCAGTTAGAGTGGATACAAGCTTTTGCGGGCCATTTCCCAAAAAAAGGCGGGTTCTTTTATCCCGAATCGTACCCAAAACTAATCAGCACCAGATTCGCCCACAAGTGACCTACCTACCAAATTTTATGAAATTCGGTCAATTACTTTTTTTGGAGTGGATACAAAATCTGCACAGAGAGACAGACAGACACACATACAGACGTCACGCTAAAAATAGTTTTTTCGTATTTTAGAGGTCTCGAAACGTGTAGATCCGTCGAAAACTCGAGTTGTGATTTTCGGTATGATTCCAATACTTTCCCTATACATTACCATGTATTGCAGGGAAAGTAAAAAAGTGTGTTCTCCATTTATCGTGTTCATACCTTATATCGTAAAATTTTAATAATTCGTGTTCTAATCATGCGATTTATACATACAAAATGTCATAGCGGTACGAGAATAAATTATGTGATCGTATGGACTAAATAATCCAATTTATCTAGTCAACAACTCAGACGCACCGAAAAAAAGAGAGATATAATTCCATCTCTCTCTCTGTGATTATCATTCCAAATTTATTCAAAATGTTAGAGAGTGCTTTTATGTCAAAATCTCGAATTAAAATGTATTGGGTTAACAATACTTTTCTGAAAAGTACTAGAGCAAGTAAAAATTAGAAACAGAAAATTTATAAAGCAGCCTTTATATGGTGACAAGTAGTTGTTGAGACCCAGACCGTCCGACCTACCTGAAAGGTGTAAGGTAACCGTATGGACGGCCGGGAAATGCCACCCAATTTAGACCGGAACCTAGTGGGGGAGGCATCCACAGAGACCGTATCCTCCTTCCCCTACCACCAACCTCTCGGAAGGACTCACGGACCCACATGTTTAACGTGATCGTACTCCGCATGAACACGGCGGCAGTTGTGGCAGCGTGCAAATCCAGGGCGAAAACCACCGGGCTACCGCGCCCGAAATGTGCCAACAGCACGTGGTGTTCCCAGGTGGTCACCCACCCAAGTACTAACCGCGCCCGCTGCTGCTGCGGTGATCTAACGAGAACAGGTGTTTTCAGCACTCTAGGGCCGTTGGCCTATGGTGACAAGTAGTGTATGTACTTCATTTTCGATGAAACTCTGAAGCATTTTATATTCATTTTATTTATTATTATTATTAAGCATTGTGCACTTATTTTATACAGTTATAAAAAATTTCGGACGAACAGGAAGTAAAAATTCAATTCTTATTTAACTCCTTCTTCCTTCGGAATTTAATGCTGGATCCATATCAGCCATCATCTAAAGTCTATCAATATTCAGTTATAAGAAAAAGTTGCTTAAAGGAAGATGTAAATATTTTAATCAGAACTGACATTTTCAGAACTAGAAGTGGAAAACCTTTACTTCCCTTTGTAATTTGTTGCCCAATCATCTGTCAATCATCTAAGTTCTATCTATAGCCAATCCTGAGAAATAAATATTTCAATGAAAATTTTGGAGTCCAAAATTGGAAAAGGAACTTGAAATGGAATCCTTCATAAAACACTCTACCTCCTTTAAAATTTATACTGAATTCATATCATTCATCAAATAATATTTATCTATAACCAATCTTGAAAAATAGAACTTTCAATAAAATGCAAATTCTTGAACCGGAAAAAAATCCGTAGTGGACCCCCTTCTACCTCAAAACTTTGATGCTGAATCCATATCGGTATTTATTTTTCTTTCGATTCAGACCGTCCGACCTACCCGAAGGTGTAAGGTATCTGTTTTAACGGCCGGAATAGTTCCACCCACTTTAGACCGGAATCCAGTGGGGGCGAAATTCACAGGGATCGTACCTTTTTTCCTCTACCACAAAACTCTCGGAGAACTTTCGAACAAACAGATTTAATGTGTAAGTACTTCGCGTCGGCACGTAGATAGTTTGGGTACCGTCTGGAATCGAACTCAGGTCATCCGAATGCAATCCCCGTGCTCTTAACTACTGGACTACCCCACCACCCGCGCCGAATTCATATCTGCCATCAACTAAACTATATATAAGAGTACCTTCTGAATAAATAATTCAAAAAATGGTTTTAGTAAAATCAATAGTAGAGCAAAATCTTGGCCTCTAAATCTATACCTCATTTAAAACTGCACGAGCATTTCAAATCACATCTACAAAAGAAAATTTGCTTGAAATTCCCGCTAAATGAGAAAAAATAACCTCCACATTATTTAAAACTGTACAAACGTACCAATAAAACTAGGGTACATAAACGCTATACAAACCATTCCCGTATCAAGCAGGCCTTACTTTATTTTATAAATCTTGCAAATTAAATGGTGCATGCAATTCCCATGTGAGGAATTCGGAGGATTAATGATGGTAAATCTGATGAATATTCCCTGATCCGAGATAGCAAATCTATACTGATTTATTTTAGAACTGAAAAAATAAATTTTGTAGATATATAAGCGTGATGCAATTTAATGCGCCGATAAAATATTAATCTTCAGATACTGACGATTGCTATCTTGTGCATATCTTTTGAAAGTTCTTTCAGAAATAACGAATTGGAATAGAGTTTCACAATTAGAATTTCGAATTCACTAATCATTGAGTAAAGCTCTGCTTTAAAGTGATCTGATATAAAATATGGACACTTTTAAAGAATTTAATTAAATGAAATGAGAAGTTAAGTCCTTACAATAATTAATTAGACTGCTACTTTAATTTATTGCACTGCTAATCACATTTGATGAATTAATGAGTGCTGTCGCGGTTTTAGTATCCATTTTACAGTAACTTTTAATTGATAGTACTTTTGTATCTAGTGATCTTTTCATGCCTGTTTACAGTGAAAGACACATTCATAAATTTCCATCAATGTTTTAGTATATGACCTTACGATTCATTGATATATCGTATCGTTACACTTGTATATGATACTGCGCATCTGTACAAATAATACTATCACTGTAGCAATCGTTTTCGTTACAGTCATAAAAACTTTTTGTGAAATTTGTGATCAGAATTTTATTCAGCATTTTTTAATTTTAGAAAAACTATAGCTGATGATTTAATTATATTGATAAAATGACATCGATAAGTTATCTTTTTGTCAAAAATTATTTTTGAAGAACTTGTTCCTTGTTTGGAAAACAGACACTGTAAATGTGAAAGTTTTAGGAATAAATGAATCTTGAAAACTGCACTGGTAATAGGTCAATTGAATGCAGAACATTTTAGAGTTAATTGTGTGTTTTATTACAATTTTTCCAAATAATAATTATGTAATAATGTTAAATATAAAAGTTGTAAATTATCACATTTCTGGAGTATTGTAAATGTGTTTATTCATCCTGTCCAGTCATGATCCAGTCATATCCTGTCCAGTCATAATTGATCTGCCTGCAGTTAGCGCTTTAGTTTTTAAAGTCTCATTGAACGATGTTTACGACCGATAAATTCATAAATTTACAATATAAACAGATTGGTCGCTTTGTCTACATAGGCGTAATCCACGCTTCCGCTCTTGACACGAGAAAGCTATGTCAAAAAGGAAAACTTTAATCAAAATCAGCCCGAAACTATCATGCAGAGCAAGGCCAACCAAACACAAGTTAGGATTGTTTCCCCTTAAGGAGGCAATAAAAACATAATTTTAAGATTATCTGACGATATAGAGCAAATTGAAAAAGGATTTTCGACCTATTAGGACGATAAGCAGAAAAATATGTAATGTTCGCTGTGACGAATAAAAGTATTGCTATAGGAATCAATTACGGATGGTGAGGATTCAAACAAATTCGCCAGAGTGCCAGAGTCAAAGCCAGTGCAGTAAAAATACACACAAGATACGTACCAACTATGTATTGTAACAATTAGGTAAAACACATATTTTTTTATAGTTCGGTAAATATTGCTAGGTCTTACATAATCCTCCTATGTTTCACTCATGAACGATGTCGTAAATAAGTCGTTTTATTATAAAATATTATTTGAAATGTATGTTATAATCTTTAAGTGCTACCTAAATAAATATCATAATTTAAAAGCTAAATATTGTTGAGAACGCGCAATGTTCTGCGTGGCGCCTCCTCTTTCAACTGTCTCGAAGGCCAGCCGAAGAAAATACAGTGCATGACGTCAGTATCACGTGGGGACGACGTGACCTCAGGGTTTCCAAGATTTCCCAGTTAGACGAAAGGTTGCCAGATTTGGCGATTTATCGCCAATTTGGTGACACTTGGCGACTTCCAGAATGTTCCAGAAACTTCTCGATAGAACGATTATTCTTTGAGATATAGAGATTTCCAGAAGTTTCTATGGAGAGACTATAAAAAGGTTTCACCCCTCCGTTGTAGAGAAGCTGACGAATTAACTTGAGACGAGCTACAATCCACTGTGATTTTTGTCAATGTTTTAAGAATTATAGCAACTGTTTTGTTGTTGTTGAAACCCAGACCGTCCGACCTACCAGAAAGGTGTAAAGTAACTGTTTGGACGGCCGGGAAGTGCCACCCAATTTAGACCGGAACCCAGTGGGGAAGGCATCCTCAGGGACCGTACCCTCCTTCCCCTACCACCAACCTCTCGGAAGGACTTTCGGACCCACATGTTTAACGTGATCGTACTCCGCATGAACACGGCGGCAGTTTTGGCAGTGGCTGGAATCGAACCCGGGCCTACCGAGTGCAACTCCAGCGCGCTAACCAATGGGCTACCGCGCCCCAGCAACGGTTTTGTGAAGGTATTTTCGTCAGTATTTTGAAAATAATATCTCTTATTCTGTGAAATTAGTAGAGCATTTAAGTGCTGTTGCATATTGATTGCATATTGTTCCTGTTTACTTTGTGCTTGTGAATAAACGTAGTTATCCAGAAATTTGGACACATTTTGGTATCCTGTGGGATACCTTTTATAACAATATTGTATGACCTACAATGTATTTTTCAGATTAGGTAAGTTGATTCTCGCTATAGAGATAAATTTGGAGGATTATTCTATGAACATATGCGTTGTGCGCAATTATAATTATACCCATGAGGAAAGTTTATGTATGCAAATATAATTTTTCGGCACAAATGTTAAAGTCAATATGCTTTTGATTTATATTGAAATTATCTTCTACATATAATTTTCACAGAGTCTGTTAAAATAAAAATGACATAGAATAGCTTTGAATTAAATCTGTGAATATTTCAATTTTAACATTGACTAACATAAAAGTATGGTAATTAAATTATCTGGGTTAAAATATGGAGAACGTCGATATAAGAAATATCGATATATTTATGAGCGGTATTTATATATCATCTATACAACACAAAATTACATATCGATATGCTGCATATAAGCTTGTCCATCACAACTTGTTTATACTTATTTGAATTGATTTATGCGTCACTAAATTATATTAATCAGAAATATAATAAAATTTTTTGCAAGTGATAAACCAAGATTCCAAATCAAGATACTATAGCGCAAATCATAGCTCCAGATCAAGTACATCCCCCAACTCAGAACTAAACTATATGGCCGAAATATATACTTTTCCAAAAAATACATTTTGCCGTTTACTCTGAAATTTTGTGTACCATTAACACCAGAGGAAATTTATTTTTCGGCGGTTTCCTGTAAAAAAACTGTGATATTTGACTGAAGAGCTTTTATAGATTTTGAGCTCCTCCTTAAAAAAATATATGTCAGGATGCTAAAAAAAAAATTGATTTCGCGAAATGAAAGACAAATATATTTAATAAAGTAGTTCTCCTCCAGATGGCGCTCAATGGCATTGGCATAAAACGACAATGAACGAATTGTAAAACTTAAACAAGAAAGATCAATCATGCATAAGCATTGATTATGAAACACTTTCCAACTGAAATGCAATTTCATTTAAAAATTTCTAAAATGTGATACATTCAGTGGTGATATCTTTTACATTATCACAGTACTACAGTAATTTGTTATACTTAAATATTTAAAACTGTATCGAAATATAAATCATCTGATTCTCTATGCAAAATCAATGAATATTTCATTCATATAACTTGTACTCCAGATTCCAGATTTAAATAATTTTGTGTGAAAAAAATTCAGCAATTCTTATGTAACTCACCCTACAATCGCCTGAGATATTTGCATTCAGCATAAGTTAAAATTAGGCTTCGTTGAAGAAATAATAAAGATTAGGGATCATTTAAAATCACAACTATTGTAATTGCATAGGCACGGAATTTAGATACACAGATACGCAGATAATATATGTGTGTGTGTGTGTGTGTGTGTATGTATTCAAAGTATTGGAATCGGGCCGAAGATCGGAACTCGAATTTTCGAAGGATCTACACGTTTTGGGACTTCTAGAACACGAAAAAACTATTTTTAGGAAGACGTCTGTGTGTGTAAGGGTGTATCTGTATATGTTTCTGTGTGTCTGTGAGGATATTACATCCACTCTAATTGAAAAACTAATGGACTAAATTTCATAAAATTTGGTAGGTATGTTTTTAGTGGGAAATCCTGATGTTCATTAGATTATAGTACGATTCGTAATAAAAGAATCTGCCTTCTTTGCGAAATGACCGACAGAAATTGCCTTTTTCCACTCTAGCTAAAAACTAATGGAACAAATTTAACAAAATTAGGTGTATAATATTTCAATGACCTACAAGTGATTTATATACCAAATTTAACAAAATTTGGTACATAAATCATTTGTAGGTTATTCTAGTACGATTCAGGAAAAAGGAATGGGCAATTTTTGCGAAATGGCCAGCAAAAATCATTAAGTATAAAAATAAAGGACTACGTGTGCTCAATTATATCAATTAAATTCCTATTTTATACGTGATTTTTGACAACAAAAAGAATAAGACTAACCCCATTACTCTAGGACTAGCCGTTCTTGAGATATTCTAGTTTTTTCGCGTTTTCGGTACGCCACCTTTGACAATAAGTCCAGCTATCAAATGAGAACCAAATTTAAGTTTAACGTGCAAATTCAATGTCATTTAAAATACTTATGGCTGTTAGTTTGTGCAGATAAACTCAAATTATTATTGAAGAAATAAAGAGAACGTTTGCAGGGAAAGACATGTGCTGCTCACATCAGAATTTTTAACAATATTACAACAATGATTTATAGAAGTAAACGGGGATTATTTGCAGGCCATTTCGAAAAAAATGTATGATCTATATTTAAAGATCCACCAAATTTTTGTAGAATAAAATGTTCAACAAATTTAAGCTGTGTACCAAATTTTAAATCTCTAGAACGTAGGAAAGTGCATTAAAAATACCATCAAATAAGTATATCATGAAGAGTTATATAAAATTAAAAAAAAAAATTGAAGAATTGTTATCTGCTAAATTTATTTTAGAATGTGAAGCCTCTCTCATATACAACATGATTAAACTCTTGGAAAGATATTTATTATATAACATATCTCTTTCTTCTCTCTGGAGGATATCCAAAAGTCAGAATTTAATTGAATTTGTGTTTTTTTCGTATATTAAATAATATTTAATTAAAAAACTACTTAACATATTTTACTGAAATTTTTTATATATATTTTATTGGATAATGTGAATATTTCCTAAAAATTTCGAAGCAATTTGTGAATTTTGAATTTGCTTAAAAAATGTTTGAAGAATTAGGTCATTAACCCATAGGGTTCAATGTATTTCATTTTTTCACCCCGGGTTCAATAAAAAACTAATTGGGTGATATTATTTATTTATATTCCTATAGGTCCCACAGACCGTCTGAAAAACATACTAAAATTTCATTTTGATAAAGTCATTTTTACGGCAGTTATCGTGCTAACGGACAGACAGACAGACAGACCGACAGACAGACAGACAGACAGACAGAATGAACAATGTCATAAACACTTTTCAACTATGTTGTAAAGTGTTAATTATGTAATGGGGCGTTCGACAATCCGTATCTTGCTAAAAAATAACTTATCACAAATTCTAACGCTAAATGTTTAATTGTATTCATTTATCTACTTTTAACACTTTACAACAAAGTTGAAAAGTGTTTATGACTTTGTTCATTCTGCCTGTCTGTCTGTCTGTCTGTCCGTTGGCACGATAACTGCCGTAAAAATGACTTAATCAAAATGAAATTTTAGTATGTTGTTCAGACGGTTTGTAGGACCTATGGGAATATAAATGAATAATATCACACAATTAGTTTTTGATTGAACCCGAGTTGAAAAATGAAATACGTTGAACCGTATGGGACCTAATTTTTCAAACATTTTTTAAGCGAATTTAAAATTCACAAAATGCTTCGAAAATTTTAGGTAATATTCAAATTATTCCTTAAAATATATAAAAAAAATTTCAGCAAAATATATTCAGTAATTTTTTTAAATAAAATTAGATAAAACAAATAATAAAAATAGATATAAATTTTCAAATATAATAAATTATTGTAGTATTATGATGATTTTAAAAATATTACCGAGGAATGTATCGCATTTTAGAGATGTTTAAACCAAGCAATTTATATTTCAATGCCGACATTTGAATGAAGTTCATTATTTCGATGAAGGTTTAAGTTTTCAAATATAATAAATTAATGTAGTATTGTGATAAGTTTTAAAATATTACTTAGGAATGTATTGCATTTTAGAGATGTTTAAATAAAATTGCATTGAAGTTGGAAAGTGTTTCATAATCAATGCTTTAAGCATGATTGATCTTTCTTTTTTTTTTTTACTTTTTATCAATAAAAGTTAACACCGATCGCAATTTAAAATCGATGAATCTCTTATGTCAAGCGGTTAAGGGTATAAAATGGGAAATAAATGAAACATTGTATTCTTCAAATGGATTAAAATTAATTCACACATTTTGGGAATCTCACCTCGAACAAAGTATTTCTCTTAAATCTTAAATTCCAGTCTGAATTGATGTACTAAATGTCAGACTGTAATTGCTAATTAAATTAAGGGAAGCGTGAAGATTCCATATGATTAATGATGGTAAATCTTAAGAATGATCCCTAATCCGTAATTGAAAGTCAATACCGAATTACTTCAGAATTCAAAAAATAAATGCTGTCCATATTTGTGCACAAGTCAATTGAATGCGCTGATTAAATATTAATGTTACGATTTCGATAGACACAGAAAATGGTTGTCTTGGGAAAATAATTTTATTATTTCTCAAAATAAAAAATATCGAATGAAAAATTTGTGTTTGAAATTCAATTTAGAATCCCTGATCATTAAGTAAAGTTTTGCTTTATATTAATTTGATATAAAGTATGGTCTCTTTAAAAGAACTCAATTATATGACATCCGAAGTTAAGACACTGTAAAACATTTACAAGCATGTTACTGAAAGTTTGAAAGAAATCAGCTGGCCGTGATAGGAAGTGAGGTCCCTGCCAGTTACGATTGTGAAATAAAACTTAGATAAATAAATACAACACTAATACTTATCCATAGTGTCCCCCAGTTGACTCTGTAATGTATCTGAATAGATCAAAGTACATTGCATAGATACAAAAGAACCGGTCAATTTATGGCCATTAACACTTTTATTAAACACATAAATTATCAAACATTAATAAACACATCACTAATAACAAACGAACACTGTACACTTAACGTACCAAGTTTGACCTCGGGGTGCACGGGATTGGTATGGAAATTGCTACTTCAAATTATCATTAATTAAACTTTAAATTGTCCAGTAATGGAAATTTCTCAAAGCTTAAATTTACACGGACACTCAGATTTAGATTAACACATAAATATACATTACACCACAATTGAAACTTAAAAAACACAATACCTCCAACGCAGATGAAATGGCTTGTAATCCCACAAATAGATCATTTACATTTCATAGTGCACAGGCCTTGGGTAGTCGAGAAAAGACAGTTCATAAGAATACACGGCTTTTTTTAGATATTGCTGAAATCTGGATTCCATCGCGGATTATCACGGATTTAGTGATCACAGTCCGCTATACTCTCTACCGCCCAATTGCCGGTTGGTCCAGCGATTCCTGCAGATCAGAGAACTACGTGCAGGCCAATGCCGGTTGGGTCGCTTCCCGAATAAACTTGCCTCACACATAACCGATGACGGTTGACCAGTCGAGCTGTCGATTGAGATGTTGACTGTTGAGCTGACGATTACCGTACTTGAAGTCCACACAGTTGTCACGGCCTGGATGCAGTTTAAAGGGTCCAAAGTGTAACCCATACTACACCGTCTATTTCCAGAGCTATGGTGGTACTGCGTGGCGAACGGGGCGAAGTCCTCGCTGTTCCGACGATCGCCACTGCCAGATGATATTTCAAAACTCGGTCTGGTTCCGCCCTAACTCGATTTAACTTAGAGCGGCCATAAAACTTAATTTTCTAGATGTTTGCGTCTGGCTACGAGCTGCACTTGATTATATGTGCTCGCAGCAGAATGCAAAATTGCCCGATCCTTCCTACAGGCATAGGGATGCCGCTAAGGAGTAGCAGCTGATACCGGTTACTAAAAAAGCATCAAAATGCATTTCGGATTGAGCTTCAAAACAAGTGTACATACACTTGGAGACCTTCTTTGACGAGATCATAATGGAGTATAATTTTCACACTTTAAAATCGTGTCCCTTCAGATTTTGAAGAGGGAGGGAACAAAATTGGGATAGAAGTCACCTTGTCCGCTCATTCGTTCCATCATTTATGTGTGAGAAATGGGTGGTGCCAATTCCGGCCAAATAATGGGATTGCGTAGTGATGCACATTTCATATGCTTTCCAATAACTTACGATGACCGAAGGGCTTCCTACAGCCGGGAGGTCTCGTCCGGGCCCCGGAGTGAGTTAATACTTGACAGGATTAAAAAAATAAATATCAAGATATTTGCAGTTTTAAATTTGACATTTGCTACCACATATATTTTATGAACATGTACAACTCCTGTCATGGAAAACCTGGACGCCGAACTGTCCCATCATGGCTGTGAGGAGTCATCATGCAGCAATTACTTACCCCGTTCCCATTACGTACATTGAGTAATTACTACTCCCCTCTTTTCATTCCTGGGGCGCACATATTTTATATATATATATATATATATATATATATATATATATATATATATACAAAGGTAATGCTTCGGCAAATGATAATTAGCGCTGAATATTTCAGAAATGAAGCCGGAATTTTCATGAATGACCGAAATTGTGGCTTTTTTCGAAATTGTGGAAATTTTCACAGAAGTAGCTGACAAAAATGAGCAAATGTTGTAAAATATTTTACAGTGTAATTCCAATTAATTTGACTGCTACTTAAACAATTTCATTGCTCTTCATGTATAATGAATCAATATGTGCGGTCTGTTAAGTTGGTATTGAATTTATAATAAATATTAACTATGTCGATTAAGCATGCATTTTAATTTCTCGTGCAAATTGATTCAAGAAGGAGGATGATTGTGCATGTCAAACCCGACAGCACCAAAGGAATTTGTCAACCCGCAGATATAACAAAAAAAAGTTGTCAGTCCACAATTAAACACAATTAACAGCCAGCAACAAGCAATAGAACTGCACTTCAAAATTCTATTTAGTCTTGAATTATATTTTTATTGTTCGTGAGATATACATAATGTTCTACTGCTTATTTTTTGTAACCCCTTTTATGCACAGTTTCTCTCATAAAAACGTGTGATAAGGTAATATTTTAAAGATATTTTTTTCGAATAATCCCACAAACCGACGCTCAGCATAAAAAATATTGGAAAGCCGAACCAAAATCTTACCGTGAATACCCGATCTGAAGCGGGCTCTAATTTATAGATATACGTTCGTAAAATATTAAAAAATGTTCTGAAGAAATGTAGAAAATGTAAAAGAACAAAGGTAGCCATACATATTCTGTGGTATAATAATAATATTTAGCGTTTTTTGTCCTAATATAATTATTTTTAATAGAATTAATTTGAAAAAAATATCCACATTATTTTTAATTGACATCTTCTTTATATTCAATGGAACATAACTTAAACAAATATTACTTAATTTTAGAAAGTATGTAATACATTTTGAAATTTACCGAAAATTTTCAAAAAATGAAATTAAATTAAAATTTTATAAATAACTTATACATGTTTATGTATATTTTAGTATATGCACAAAGTGCATTAATCTAAATTTCAATGAGACCTGTTGATTTCCCCGAAATCAAGATAAAATAGGAAAGATCAATCATGCATAAAGTATTGATTATGAAACACTTTCCAACTGAATTGCAATGCTATTTAAACATCTCTAAAATGCTATACATTCAGCGATGATATATTTTAAATTATCACAGTACTGCAATAATTTATTATATTTAAAAACTTAAAATATCATCGAAAGAAATGAACTTTATTCAAATGATGTCATCGAAATATAAAGGTCTAGTTCTCTATGTAAAAACAATGAATATTTCATTCATATCACTTTTATCCCAGATATCAGAACTGAATCAGAATTTTGCGTGAAAAAAAATTCAGCAATTTCTATACAACTCATCTTACAATCACTTGTTTACATTCAGCTTCTATTAAAATTGGGCTTAGTTGTAGAAATAATCAAAATTTGATGATCATTTAAACTAAAAAATATTGTCCTTGCGTTGGCACAGAATGCAAATGCACAGTAAATACGTAAAAAAAATACCGTTTTTGGATGGATGTATCACTAAATATAATTTTAAAATAACTTAAAATCACGATTTTTACACTGGGAAAAAAAGATAGATGTCATTTGTTATTCTAAATTTGTTCATGTGATCTCTTCCTATTATATGGGTGTAATTAATATTTAAATTTTTTTTTAAAAAACTACCGAACATATTTTGCTGAATTTTTTTTTATATATTTTATGGGATAATTTGAATATTTCCTAAAATTTTCGAAGCAATTTGTGAATTTTAACTTCAGTTAAAAAATGTTTGAAAAATTAGGTCCCATAGGG
The DNA here is from genome assembly GCA_951213105.1 of Amaurobius ferox. Taxonomy (NCBI): domain Eukaryota; kingdom Metazoa; phylum Arthropoda; class Arachnida; order Araneae; family Amaurobiidae; genus Amaurobius; species Amaurobius ferox. The sequence goes on along the minus strand of OX578144.1, from coordinate 32,130,022 downwards.
TTCAATGTATTTCACTTTTTCAACCAGGGTTCAATCCAAAACTAATTGGCTGATTTTAGTCATTTACATTTCCTTTATGTCCCGCATATTTGCTCGATAACATACTAAAATTTCATTTTGATAAAGTCAGTTTTATGGCAGCTATCGTACGAACGGACAGACAAACAGAATGAACAGAGTCATAAACACTTTTCAACTATGTTGTAAAATTATTAAAAACTATTAACTTTTGCAGTTTATGTAAGTAAATGACATATGAATTAAATGGCATGTCTAGTCTGCAACTTCCATTAATTAGTACCTACTGAAGTTATTTCACACATTTTGATAATTACTGAACACGAATCGAAATTTTTCCCATTATTTTCTAAATACAAGTCTAATTTGGCATACTCTCTGCCGATCAGTTATTGCCAGTTCAGTTAATAATAGAAAATTTCACCGCAATAAAGCAGTTCATTCGTGAATAATCGTGCTCGTAGTGGTTTATACTCCACTAAACTTTCCCCATCCATTTATCTGTTAAATTTGTATCAGACTGAGTATCTTATTATTTGTATCACATTATTATTTGTATCTCTTCTCTCAGTATTTGTATCACACTGATTAGCAATCCAATATTGAATCAATATTGACAGCCGATATTGGAAATATTGGACCAATATGGCAAAGTGGATATTTTAACGGAATTGGCTTAAAATATTGGAACAATATTTGGACAATATTACGACAATATTGGCATTCCATTAGAAATATTTCCAATATAACACCATTATGGGCATAATATTGTAATAAAAGAATTTAGCTAATATTGGGAACCCCAATGTAACCCTAATATGTCACCAATGTAACCCCAATATCTGCCAATATTGGGATTACATTGGAAATATCCCCAATGTTATGACAAGATATGCAAAATTGGTCCAATATTAGACGAATATTAAATGCTACAAGGGATGCATTTGGTTCACAATCAATATCAAAATGAAAAAAAAAAATTAGTGAGTAACTCTGTTACTCGTTATTGAATGATGAGAACCATCGTTCTTTTTGCTTATTTCGAAAGGGAAAAGGATGATGTGTGTTTTGTGGGACGGTGGTAAAAGGTACCTAGAAAAAAATTTTCGATATTGTGTTTTGACAATTTTTTATTTTTTTTTTAATTATGCAGTTTCGATAGATTAATAAAATGTAGTTTATTTTGTCCGAATCGGACAGCAAACGACGGAAGTGATCGACTATGAAACGTTTGGATGTAAAGTTTACAGTCATTCTACCCACCGGGCAAACATGTGGACGTATAGAGCAGAAGTTGATGCAGATGTCTCAAATTCCAGAATTTAATTTTCTACACACTTTTTTACGAAGGCCAACGTCCCTACCGTGCTGAAAACACCGGTTCTCGTTAGATCACCGAAGTCAAGCAGCATCGGGCGCGGTTAGTACGTGGGTGGGTGACCACCTGGGACCACCGCGTGCTGTTGGCACATTTCGGGTGAGGTAGCCCGGTGGTTTGCGCGCTGGATTTGCACGCTGCCACAACTGCCGCCGGGTTCATGCGGAGTACGATCACGTTAAACATGTGGGTTCGTAAATCCTTCCGAGAGGTTGGTGGTAGGGGAAGGAGGGTACGGTCCCTGTGGATGCCTCCCCCACTGGGTTCCGGTCTAAATTGGGTGGCATTTCCCGGCCGTCCAAACAGTTACCTTAAACCTTTCTGGTAGTTCGGACGGTCTGAGTCTCAACAACAACAACACTTTTCTACGATTATACAGCTTAAAGGCGATATATAATCAGAATAAAAATTATACATTGGGTTTGGCGATATTTACCAAATGTGTCGCCAAGATCAAACGATTCAGACCTTCAAGTTACAACAATAGTTTTCTATTATGTATTCGTAATAATATGATGTCACTTCCGTTACATAATTCCATTTAATCAAAGTCTCCTTTTACAGATTACTCTATGCCTAACTCTCTAAGATGTGTCACATCGAAAATAAATTTTTAAACTATACTAGGAGACTCTGGCTACTGATCTTTACGCTTTTTCAAGCCAGACTAAAGCTTAAAGCGGTAAACGGTTTATTCCATAAGGCCTTGATCCACCTCTGGCCTAGATGCAAGATGTCACCCGGCGTGGCGTAGACTGATAAAGTTCATGGTTGGTGTCCTGAGGAATGACTTGCCAAATTGTCTCCAGCTGTCGGGCTAAATCGTCAACATTCCGGGATGGTTGCAATCGCCTTCGCATAACGTCCAAAATGTGCTCTAAGGGAGAGAGATCAGGAAACCAAGCTGGTCAAGGACGTGTTGGGCAAGCTTTAAGACAATTCATAGCAACACGTGCCGTGTTCGGCCGGGCATTATCTTGTTAAAAATAAGTCCGGGGTGTCGCAAAAGGAACGGTAACACAACCGGTCGTGGAATGTTGTCTACGTACCGCTGTGCTGTCAGTGTGCCAGAAATGACAACCAAAGACGTAAGATATCCGCAGTCGAAATGCAACAGACATTTTGCCCACAGATTCAGAATCGCTCCTTATAATCCACGCTCCTTATCGCTCCTTTGCGCTGAATGCGCAGTTCCAATGCGCTGGAGCTCCCCATATTTATTCATTGGACACTAAATTTTATTCATTTGCATGATCGCTCAAAATGTCTTTGCATACGAAATTTCATTACAATCAGACAAGTCCTTCTTGGTGCGCCGATTTTTTTGTTATAGAGTATATATTAATTTTACAATTTAAATGATGCATGTTGACGCTCATGTGAGCACTTCGGATAATTATTAATAACGTATTTGATTAATATTCCCTGATTCGTCAGCAAATCCACACTAAATTACTTCTAAATTGAAAAAAAAAATATTTTTGCACGTATTTGTAAGAAATTCAATTTAACAATCCAATTAAATATTTACTCTGTTACACGGAAGATGGCTATATTGGTCTTATCTTTTTTATATTCTTTAAAAAGTATCAAATGGAGCAAAGTGATTTCATTTCAATTTAGAATCCACTTATAATTAAGTTTTAAAGTTCTCTGATGTAAAGTATGGGCACGTCTTTCTATGAAGTTAATTAAATGTCGTGCAAAGTTAAATCGTCACTACAATAAATTTGATTACTCGTTTAATTAATTGGACTTCTATTCACATTTGATGAATTAACTTGTGTCATTTGTGCTTCTAGTACGGAAGTTATAAAGAATTGTAATTTATTCTAATTTTATTTATTTCTTAAACCCAATGTTCCTTTTATACATAGCATGACATACATGGCATATTAGCATGATAATATACAATATTTTGATCTATATAATTTGAAAAGTGTGAATAAAAAGTGAATGAAGAGAATTTGATTTTCATTTTAGTATATAATAGAAATTTAATAGATTCACACTTTGGATGAATCCATAAACACAATTAAATGTATTAACAAGAAAGATGAATCATGTATTAAGCATTGATTATGAAACATTTTTCCAATTGAAATGCAATTTCATTTAAACATCTATAAAATGCGAAACATTCACGGCTCATATATTTTAAGTTATCACAGTACTACAATAATTTATTATCTTTAAAAACTTAGAACTTCATCGAAAAAATAGAACTTCATCGAACTTTATTCAAATGACGTCATCGAAATATAAATCTCTTGCTGTCTATGTGAAAGCAATGAAAGTTTCATTCATATCATTTTTATTCCAGACTCCAGAGCTAAATAATTTTGAGTGAAAATAATTCTGCACATCTTATACAGGGGCGCGACAGTCCAGTGGTTAGAGCTCGGGAATTGCACTCGGTCATCCCGGGTCCGATTCCCACCACAGCCAAAACTGCCGCCCTGTTCACGCGGAGTACGATCACGTTAAGCATGTGAGTCCGCAAGTCCTTCCGAGAGCTTGGTGGTAGGGGAAGGAGGGAGCGGTCCCTGTGGATGCCTCCCCCACTAGGTTCCGGTTTAAATCGGGTGGCACTTCCCGGCGTCCAAACAGATACCTTATACCTTTCTGGTAGATCGGACGGTCTGGGGCGAAGAAGAAGAAGTAGTTCTTATACAAATCACCTTGCAATCACTTGTTTACATACTGTATCCATCAAAATTAGGCTCCGATGTAGAAATAATCAAAGTTGGATGATCAATTAAACTCAAAATTGGGTTGGCACAGAATATATATGCTCAGAAAATAAGAAAAAAAAATCTGATGTGGGCAACACATGACTTTCCTTATATAATGAAATGAATTTACTACTTTTACAGTAAAATAAATAGGTTTTTCTTCTAGTAGATACTAATATCCTTTCCAAGATATTGATATTTTCGACAATTAGTCGTCATTTTCATTGATTTAGCGTCATTTTTATCCATTTGGCGAGATTTTCGTTAATTTGGCAACATTTCAAAAAGTCGCCAAGTTGGCGACATTCCGCCAATTTCGTCGCCAAAATCTCGCAAAGCGTTATGGACGAAGAAATAAGTTATATATATATATAACTTATTAGATATTAAAATTTTCGACATATATTATAGAACTATTATTATATATTTATATATTATATAACTTATTAGATATTGAATTTTCCACAATTTGTCGTCATTTTCATTGGTTTAGCGTCATTTTTGTCTATTTGGCGAGATTTTCGTTAATTTAGCAACATTTCAAAAAGTCGCCAAGTTGGCGACATTCCGCCAATTTCGTCGCCAAAATCTCGCCAAGCGTTATGGACGAAGAAATAAGTTGTTCTTACAGCAGATAGATTGGTGTTCAAATGCAAAAGTATTACAAAAAGTATCTTTTTTCATGAATGGAACGAGCTAGATCAACGAGAATGATGTTACCCAATTTATCGCATGATATTATATATGAAAAGTGATCATGTTTCTCAATAGGAATTTTTTTCTTCTATTTTATATGACTTTTTGAAAATTTTTTGAAAAATGTGCAATATCTCGAGAACGGTTCATGTTAGCGTTCTAAAATTTATGTCAATGGTTTTCTAATGAAAAATTACATAAGAAATGTCTATTTGCGTAACTTTAATATTAGTTTTGATTTTTTGACGATTTTTTCAAAATTTCATTCGAAAATTTAGGGGCGTTCTGAACATTCGATTGCGTATAAAAACAATAGGCTTCCAGTGTTTACAGATTGTGATTTTTGTACCAAATTTGGTTCGAATCGGTCCATTCGTTCGTCAGTTATCGTCTCCACAGACCCACTGACACACACACACACATACTTTCACACACACACACACACACACACACAGACATCACTTCCAAAATGTGTGATTCGTGATCAGGGATGCTTGAAACGTGCTCTCCCGTCGAAAACTCGAATTCGAATTTTCGACCCCGTCACAATACTTTCCTTATACATTATGTATATAAGGAAAGTAATAAAGCGGTTATAGGACGGATGCAACACTAAATATAAATTTAGAAGAACTTAAATTCACGATTTTCACACTGGGAAAAAAAAAGGTGGATGCCATATTTTATTTTGAAGTGGGTCACGTGATCTCTTCGTATAATATGGATGTAATTATTATTTTATTTTTTATTTAAAAAACTACTGAACATATTTTGCTAATTTTTACTTTCCTTATATACATAATGTATAAGGAAAGTATTGTGATGGGGTCGAAAATTCGAATTCGAGTTTTCGACGGGAGAGCACGTTTCAAGCATTCCTGATCACGAATCAAACATTTTTGAAGTGATGTCTGTGTGTGTGTATGTGTGTGTGTGTGTGTGTATGTGTGTGTGTGTGTGTGTCAGTGAGTCTGTGGAGACGATAACTGACGAACGAATGGACCGATTCGAACCAAATTTGGTACAAAAATCACAATCCGTAAACACTGGAAGCTTATTGTTTTTGTACGTAATCGAATGTTCAGAACCCCCTTAAAATTTCGAATAAAAAAAAAAAAATCGTCAAAAAATCAAAACCGCTAATAAAGTTACGCAAATAGACATTTCTTATGTAATGTTTCATTAGAAAACGATTGGCATAAATTTTAGAACGCTAACATGAACCGTTCTCGAGATATTGTACATTTTTCAAAAAAATTATGAAAAAGTCACATAAAAAAAAAATTCCTATTGAGAAACATGTTCACTTTTCATATGTAATACCATGCGATAAATTGAGTGACATCATTCTCGTGGATCTAGCTTGTTCCATTCATGAAAAAATATACTTTGAATAATACTTTTGTATTTAAACGCCAATAGTCATTTATCTGCTGTAAGAATAACTTTTTTCTTCGTGCATAACGCTTGACAAGATTTTGGCGACGAATTTGGCGGAATGTCGCCAACTTGGCGACTTTTTTGAAATAATGCCAAATTAATTAAAATCTCGACAAATGGATAAAAATGATGCTAAATCAATGAAAATGACGACTAATTGTCGAAAATTCAATATCTTGGAAAGAATATTATTATCTTCTATACGAAAAACCTATTTTTTTACTGTAAAAGTAGTAAATTCATTACATTATATAAGGAAAGTCATGTGTTGCCCACATCAGATTTTTTTTTATATATTTTACGGGATAATTTGAAAATTTTTTAACATTTTCGAAGCAATTCGGGAATCTTAACTTCGCTTAAAAAATGTTTGAAAAATTGGGTCCCATAGGATTCAACGTATTTCACTTTTTCAACCCGGGTTCAATTAAAAACAAATAGTGTGATATTTTTATTTACATTCCCATGTCCCATAGACCGTCTCAACAACATACTGAATATCCATTTTGATACGGTCATTTTTCCAGAAGTTATCGTGCGAACGGATATGGAATTCTTTGGGAACGGATATGGAATTTTATGGGATAATTTGAACATTTTCTAAAATTTTCGAAGCAATTAGGGAATTTTAATTTCGTTTAAAAAATATTTGAAAAATTGGGTCCCATAGGGTTCAACGTATTTCACTTTTTCAACCCGAGTTCAATTAAAAACAAACAGTGTGAGATTTTTCATATACATTCCCATGTCCGACAGACAGTCTCAACAATATACTGAATATCCATTTTGAGAAAGTCATTTTTACAGAAGTTATCGTGCGAACGGATATGGAATTCTTTGGGAACGGATATGGAATTTTATGGGAACGGATATTTTATGGGATAATTTGAACATTTTCTAAAATTTTCGAAGCAATTAGGGAATTTTAATTTCGTTTAAAAAATATTTGAAAAATTGGGTCCCATAGGGTTCAACGTATTTCACTTTTTCAACCCGGGTTCAATTAAAAACAAACAGTGTGAGATTTTTCATATACATTCCCATGTCCGACAGACAGTCTCAACAATATACTGAATATCCATTTTGAGAAAGTCATTTTTACAGAAGTTATCGTGCGAACGGATATGGAATTCTTTGGGAACGGATATGGAATTTTATGGGAACGGATATTTTATGGGATAATTTGAACATTTTCTAAAATTTTCGAAGCAATTTGGGAATTTTAACTTCGTTTAAAAAATATTTGAAAAATTGGGTCCCATAGGGTTCAACGTATTTCACTTTTTCAACCCGGGTTCAATTAAAAGCAAACAGTGTGAGATTTTTCATATACATTCCCATGTCCGACAGACAGTCTCAACAACATACTGAATATCCATTTTTATAAAGTCATTTTTACAGAAGTTATCTTGCGAACGGATAGATAGAAAGAAACAATGAATAAAGTCATAAACACTTTTACACTATGTTGGAAAGTGTTTAGGAAATAAATTTCCTACTGCATTTTAATTTGCACGGACATGCCAATAAAAGTAATATTCATAAACACTTACGGAAACCACTCCTGCATCCAGCAGACATGTTTTAATATTTTCTAATCTTACAAACTAAAGGCTGTGCGCAATCCTTGCGTGAGGAATTCGGAGAATTATATAATAATGGTAGGTTTGATGAAGGTAGGTTTGGTCTGAAGGTAGGTTTGGATGAATGGTAGGTTTGGTCAAAACTATGAAGGGTAAAATTAGGTACGAAATTTGTATTAAAGCGATACTTAATCAAATTTGCATGGAATTAGCAGTTTTAAAATACTTGCCTTTTTATTTACCTCATTTTTACTTTCCCTGCGATACATGGTAATGTATAGGGAAAGTATTGGAATCATGCCGAAAATCACAACTCGAGTTTTCGACGGATCTACACGTTTCAAGACCTCTAGAATACGAAAAAACCATTTTTAGCGTGACGTCTGTGTGTGTGTCTGTGTGTCTGTCTGTGCAGATATTATATCCACTCTAACTAAAAAACTAATGGACCGAATTTCACAAAATTTAGTAGGTAAGTCACTTGTGGGCGGGGCTGGTGCTGATTAGTTTTGGGTACGATTCAGAATAAAAGAACCCGCCTTTTTTGTGACATGGACCGCAAAAGCTTGTATCCACTGTAGCTGAAAAACTAATGGACCGAATTTCACAAAATTCGGTAGATGAGTTACGTATAGGTCACCCTGGTGCTGATTAGATTTTGGTATGATTCAGAAAAAAATAACCTGCCTTTTTTTGCAAAATAGCCCGCAAAAATTGCCAAAATCTAAAATAAAAAACTGGGTATATTCAAATACATCCATTAAATGCTGATTTAATACGTAATTTTTAACGATGAAAAGAATAAGACCAACTCCATTACACTAGGACTAGCCGTTCTCGAGATATTTTAGTTTTTCGTATTTTTCCTACACCATTTTTGAAAATAAGTCCGGTTTTCAAATGAGAACGAAAATTGAATTAAAAGTTAATTAAATTTAATTGAAATAAATAGAACGTGAATATAAGTCTGCAGGGAAAGTCATGTGCTGCCCACATCAGATTTTTAATCCTTCGCGTGCAATTTAGACGTGTGTTTGAGGTCTTGAAATGGTTTTTGCATCAAAAGACCGAATTCAAAAAGGTTTTAAAAACTCTGTACAATAATATAAGAAAGTAAAAATAAATTTTGAATACGTTCAAATTACACCGTCTGTTATTTGAAATGATTAATCTTCGAATCGTAACGGTAAAATAACATTATAGGTAATTTTTATCAAGCAATCCGACGTGGGCAGCCTATAATTTTTCCTGTATAATGCAATAACTTTTATCGCAGCAAAATAATGGTGTACAAGACCCACAGAATAATTTTAGCATTGAATTAGCAACACGTAAACTGAAATTAGGCACTTTTGTCAACTTATTTGTTCAAACGAACACTCGCGTGCAAAATCCTCATCAATATGCAATTGTCATTTAATTAATATCAATTGCATGAAGTAAATGACCATTGACGAATTCTTGTCAAAATACAAATTTACTACAAGGCATACCTTCTATTGTTGAAGTTGTATTTTTAGTGCAGTCCCTAGTGGCATATTGTGCCAAAATTGTATATCTTGGCATTACATTGGAAATATGGCCAATGTAATCATATCATTGGGCAAATATTGAGGTCATATTGGCTAATATTTTCATTACAATATTACGCCAATATTGGTGTTATATTGAAAATATTGTAGTAATATTTTCCCAATTCCGTCAAAATATACTCCTTTTCATACTGGTTCAATATTAGAGCCAATAATAAGCCCATATTTGTCCAATATGAGCCCGATATTAGATTGCTACTAGGGAGGTGTCTAAAAGTGGCGTGTTGTAACATTTTTCTCAAGTTTTTACGCATTCTCGCCAAGTTCAGGGCTCCAACAAACAATAGTTGGTAATGACTGATTTTGTGTAATTTCAGACAAAGCTTATGTTAATTATTTCTTCAAAGATTATATTTTGGGGCTCTTTGCTCAATGTCATTCCAGATCTGTTCCATTGAGTTTAAATCAGACGACTGGAGAGGTAAATGAAGGCCTTTTAACGCTTTATAAAGCAGCAGCTTCTGTGTAGTTGTGATTGTATAATTTGGACCGTTTTCTTGTTAGAATACCCATTGTCTTCGAAGTCCCAAGTAGGTGACGGATGTCTTTAAATTAGTCTGCACTATCTTCAAAAATTGCAAACAGTCTATTTTACTCGTAATTAAAACTAATCTCCCAACCAGTGACGGCTCGTGCATAGGCACTGCGGGAGCTACAGTGCTCTCTCTATCTCAGCCTCGAGTGCAGGTTCTTATGTGCGCATGTGCACAACAGTCAAACACCACGCATCACAGTTCCAGCGGCGTGGTGTTTGACTGTTGTGCGCATGCGCAAGTAGGAAGCTGCACGCCAGACTGCGAGGAAGGCAGAGCACTGTCGCTCCCGCAGTGCACCAGCCGCCCCTGCCTATGCACGCTCCCGTCTATGCCCTGCCTATGCACCGCTCCAGCCTATGCCCTGCCTATGCACCGCTCCCGCCTATGCACGAGCCGCCCCTCTTCCCAAAATTTGATATCCAAATAATTTCTGTTCTTGAAGCGTTCTTGTCCGTGAGACCAAATTTGCCTGGTTTTATTTTTTTATTTTGATTTCATCAAGCTTTTCCATGTCCACCAAATCCAATGTATGAATGTATTTTCTTTTATCAGCAAAACATACATTTTTCACTAACAAAATATAATTTAATATGCTCTTTAGTAAAGTAAAATATTTTTTGCTGATTTATAGCGGCTTTCTTTCGGGAACTGTACCAATAAATCCAGCAGAATGCCGAAATCTTGCAGGATGTACAATTTTTCTGGTAGATGTTACAATATATTCCTCTAATTTTGGAGCAGATATTCTTAGACTTTTCAACCAAGAAATACATTTCTAAAAGACAAGTGGAACAATTCTAACCAATGAAAACAGTACTTGAGATAAAACGTGCATTCCATAAACTGTAAAATCACGTTAGCTCTGATTCTGAAAATGTTCTTAATGAAGATACAACCTATTACAATTAGAGGAATATCGCACCACCTACTATATAAGTGAAAGAGGAACTTAAATTAAAAACAATGAAGTAGCTAGTCTGGATTCATTACCATCTGAAATGTTGCAGGAATACAGAACCTGACGTAACTAATAGAATCTATAATACTTTGCACTCAAATTGGGATCTTGAAATGCTACCAGCGGAAACTAACCACAATCTGTCTTATACATAAGACAGATGACACAATGAAATGCTCCAATTGTTAAGTATCTTATGTACTGCTTATAAAGTGCTCTGAAACACCATTTTTGATAGATTATCCCCATATATTGAAGAAAACTATCGGTGACTATCCGTGTAGATTCATAAAATGAATGTGCACATTGAAACACATTTTTAGTCTGTGAGAAATCCTAGAAAAAAGCAACGAATGAAATATTAAAACCCGCGATCTTGTCGTCGCTTTCAAAACAACTTATTGCAGTATTAAAAGAAATCCACTAACCAAAGCTATGAGATATTTAAATATTCCAGAAAACCTGGTTAGTCGTCTGGTGACTCCCACTGAAAGATAATATGTCAAAAAAAACGAATCCAGGGAGATCTTTCTGAACCCATTGAATTAAAATACGGTGTTAGAGAGCGATTTAGTGTCCTATCTTTTGTTAACATTTTACAACAAAGTTGAAAAGCGTTTATGACTTTGTTCATTCTGTCTGTCTGTCTGTCCGTTAGCACGATAACTGCCGTAAAAATGACTTAATCAAAATGAAATTTTAGTATATTATTCAGACTGTCTGTAAGACCTATGGGAATATAAATGAATAATATCACCCAATTAGTTTTGGATTGAACCCGGGTTGAAAAAATGAAATACATTGTGCCCTATGGGACCTAATTTTTAAAACATTTTTTAAGCGGATTTAAAATTCACAAATTGCTTCGAAAATTTTAGGTAATATTAAAAGTGTTCCATAAAATATATAAAAAAAATTCAGCGAAATATATATGCAGCAGTTTTTTAAATAACAATTAAAATAATAATAACACCTCTTATATGAAGCGATCACGTGATCCACTTCAAAATGATATATGGCATCCATGTTGTCTCAAAATCGTGAGTTTTAAAATTCTTTTTAATTCATATTGAGTGTTGTATCCGTCCGAAAACCACTTTATTTATGTTTAAATTCTGTGCATCTACATACTGAAACAACGCAATTACAATATATTTGAGTTCATCAAAAAATGCTCATCAAAATTTGATTATTTCTACAACGAAGCCTATTTTTCACCTATGTAAAATGTAAACAGCAAATTATGTAGAATGCGTTGTATTAGAATTGCTGTATTTCTTTAACACAAAATCATTTAGTTCATGGAGTCTCCGTAGCCTGATATGAATGAGATATTCATTGATTTTATAAAGAGAAGCACGATTTTTTTCGATGAAGTTTTACGCTTAGAATTTAATTACTTGTAGCTCCATGGTCTTAATTTTTAAATAAAATATTATAGTATTGTGATGAATGACATGAATGGGAAATTATTTATGAATGAAATGCTGCTTTATAGAGAGAGCCAGGCGTGTTATGTTTTCTATGACGTCATTTGAATGAATTTCAGTTGTTTTCGATGAAGTTTTCAAATATAATAAATTATCGTAGTATTATAATAATTCTAAAATTATTACCGAGGAATGTATCACATTTTTGAGATGTTTAAACCAGGCAATATATATTTCAATGCCGTCATTTGAATGAAGTTCATTTTTTTCGATGAAGGTTTAAATTTTCAAATATAATAAATTAATGTAGTATTGTGATAAGTTCTAAAATATTACCGAGGAATGTATTGCATTTTATACATGTTGAAGTAAAATTCCATTGAATTTGAAAAGTGTTTCATAATCAATGCTTTAAGCATGATTGATCTTTCTTGTTTCATACTGCACTGAAGAAAAAAAGCATTTTTAATAAATACGTGTAATTACTGGAATTTGCAGGCGATATCCACTCATATCGCTGGAGCTCCAGCAGCAATAAAAGCCCTGAAAAGGTTAGAAATGAAAATGCATCTGATGACTAATCAAAGCAAGACCAAATATATGGCATGTACAAAATCATCATGCAGCAATCCTTCTCTGAAGATTGATTCGTTTAGGTTTGAGAGAATTGAGAGTTTCATTTACTTAAGCGTACAAGTTAACATAAAAAATTATAACACCAGAAATTAAATATGATTTACTGCTTCGAATCGCTGTTCTTTTGAACTGTGGAACTACTTAATGTCATATCTGAAAAAAAGAAATAAATTACTAAGTTATATTTAGATCTGTGCTCTGATATGCCTCGAAGAGTTGTACTATAGCCTCAAGTGTCGAAAATGCACCGCTGACATTTGAAAAAAAGGTAGTAAACAATATATTTGGTGGCATACAGACAAATGTGTAGCGATAAAAATTTAATTTCAAACTCTACCGCCTATATAAAGAATCAGACATTGTTAAATACATAAAAATAAAAAGAATAAAATAGGCGAGTCATATTCGAATTCTTGATGAAATGCGTACTGAAAATATGTCTGGAACGGCCAATTGGAGTTGGGCTTCGGGGAATACCAAATATGGATTGAATGTGTGGACAACGATTTTGGCATTCGGAAATCAAGGCCAATTGGAGTTAGGACTAGGGAGGGACCAAGATGTATGGAATGTATAGATAACAATTTTGGCACTTGTAAAATTTAGAATTGGAGAACTATCGTAGATAACAGACCAAACTAGAGCAAAATCAACTAAAAGGGCAGGATTTACACCGAACTGTTGAGTCAGTAAAGAAAAGTAAGATATTGAGATTAGATGTAACTTTCAGATGTAACTCGAGTTTCCGAATCACTTAATATTCTGGGGCGAAACCTCGAACTTTAATAAATACATTTCTAGATAGCTACATATTCTTTAATAATGATTTTTACACGATCAGTTTTTTCTAACAATTTTCAAAATCCCACCGTAGGATTTATTTTATTTTTATTACTTTACAATTTTTCTTGTCTATAGCCATTTAGTTCTCTGGGGCCATTTTAGCTAATACGTGAAGAAGAATTTCGCTAACATGCACTAACATTCCCAAGTAATAAAAATGCTTTCCTATTTAGCTACAGTGGTAAACGAAACGAGATCAAAGTAGAAGATGAAAATCCATGAGCTGTATCTAGACTTATGTCATACAATTCAAATTATTTGCATATTCGTTTTTAACACTTTCCAACATAGTTACAAAGTATTCGTTCATTCTGTCTGTCTGTCCTATCGTACGATAACTACCGTAAAAATAACTTTATCAAAATGGAATTTTAGTATGTTGTTGAGGCACTTTGTGGGACATATGGGAATGCAAAAGAATATTATCACCAAAGTAGTTTCGGATTTAACCCGGGTTGAAAAATGAAATGCAATGAACCCTATGGGACCTAATTTTTCAAACATTTTTAAACGGAATTAAAATTCTCAAATTGCTCCGAAAATTTTAGGAAATATTCAAATTATCTCGTACAATGTGCAAAAAGAAATTCATCAAAATACAGTAAGTAGATTTCTAAATAAAAATTGAAATAATAATTACACCCATATTATATGAAGAGATCACGTGACTCGTTTCAAAATGAAATATGGCATCCATATTTTCTGATTGACTTTACATTAGCTTTTGTGGCTATTTTATTCTCTAAAGGGCTTTTGAAAATAAATCCGGTTTTTCTTACCAATTGTCAGAAGACAGTTAAAAGTAAGGATTTCAAGAGAAGGCAAAATATCCGATGAAATATGAATTTCTTAAAAATTCCTGATAAAATTTTGAACACAATGTATAGAGGGGTGATATAAAATTGCATAACATTTTACAATTTTAAAATCATGAAAGTGAAAGAAACTAACATTCTAAAAATAAAATATCATACACATTAAAGAAACTATAAATAAAATGCATTCTTTTATGTTTCTTGATTGAAAAAAATGAAAAACTAGCATGAAAATTAGTCTTGAAAAATTGCACATGAGGGGAGGGAGCCAACGGCCCTATCGTGCTGTAAACACTGTTTCTCGTTAGATCACCGAAGTCAGGCAGCATCGGGCGCGGTTAGTACTTGGGTGGGTGACCACCTGGGAACACCGCGTGCTGTTGGCACAATTCGGGCGCAGTAGCCCGGTGGTTTGCGCGCTGGATTTGCACGCTGCCACAACTGCCGCCGTGTTCATGCGGAGTACAATCACGTTAAACATGTGGGTCCGTAAGTCCTTCCGACAGGTTGGTGGTAGGGGAAGGAGGGTACGGTCCCTGTGGATGCCTCCCCCACTAGGTTCCGGTCTAAATTGTGTGGCACTTCCCGGCTGTCCAAACGGTTACCTTACACCTTTCTGGTAGGTCGGACGGCCTGGGTCTCAACAATAGCTACCTGGGGTGAGGGAGTGGTTACGGTGGTTCCCTAGATAGTCAATAGGGTAACATCTAAAATAGTTAAGCATTTTTTCCGTAAATATAAAATGTTCTTGCCATTTATCGTCAGCAAAGGGCTTCAAACTAGGTTTGATAAAGTAAATTATCAATTTTCTTACATGATTTAGTTTGCTGCATAACAAAATATTAAAATGCCCAAATAAACACATCTACTTATGTACAGAATCCTATATAAAATAATTTAACTGTCAATAAAGGTAATGTGTAATATATCTTTAGACTTCAGATGACTTATATTCTAACAAATAGTTGTAAAGTGCGATGTCCTAATGTAAAGAATAAGTTATGGAGACAGATTTAATAAGAAATATTTCCTTAGCAGGTATATTTATCTTGTTCTACAATTACACTGTGTATTTGCAAAGTTCAGTATCAACTAATATAAAATTTCAGTATGTACAATATTATTCATGTATACAATATCACGACGCGTCTGTCTGTTGCATCAGTTCGCATCCATACCTGTCACCAACAACTTCGAATAGATGAGAATGAGTAATGTACAATTCGAAACTATAACATGCACAACTCACAAAACCAGCCTACAGAGGGAATTTTCAAAATTAGAATAGTGCTGGCATTTCATATCCAGTATCCATGAATACGTTTTACGTTTATCATGTATTTATTAACATGGAATAAATGATACACTCGACTGAAGTACAGCAAGAAAATTTATTATGTGCTACAATTTTGTGAACTTTGATAGAAGACTTTGATACTTTGATAGAACGTTGATAGACTAACTCAGTTCTACCACACAGACTACTGTAAGTTTCTTTAAAAGTATGAACTTAGTCAGACCATGAATAATATGAGACGGCAACTCCCTATATTCATATAAATGGCTAATATGGAGCGTTCTCAAAATTAGAATCGTGTGGCCAGTGCAGATAACAGAATATGTGGATGATTTCAAACAAATGCGCCTGGTTCGCAAGGAAAATGAAATACCTACCGATGTAGTTGCAACTTTGTCATCCGAATCTCACACATTTTTACTTTCCCTGCAATACATGGTAATGTATAGGGAAAGTATTAGAATCATGTCGAAAATCGCAACTCGAGTTTTCGACGGATCTACACGTTTCGAGACCTCTAGAATACGAAAAAACCATTTTTAGCGTGACGTCTGTGTGTGTGTCAGTGTGTCTGTCTGTCTGTCTGTCTGTGCAGATTTTGTATCCACTCTAACTAAAAGACTAATTGACCAAATTTCATAAATTTGGTAGGTAAATCATTTGTGGGCGAATCTGGTGCTGATTAGCTTTAGGTATGATTCTGGATAAAAGAACCCTCCTTTTTTTGTGAAATGGCCCGCAAAAGCTTGTATCCACTCTAGCTAAAAATCTAATGGACCGAATTTCACAAAATTTGGTAGAAAGGTCGCTTGTGGGTCACCCTGGTGCTGATTAGATTTTGGTACGATTCGGAAAAAAAACTGCCTTTTTGTGCAAAATGGCCGACAAAAATCGACAAAATCTAAAATGAAAAACTATGTATGCTGAAATATATCCATTAAATTCTTGTTTTATACGTAATTTTTAACAAAGAAAAGAATAAGACCAACCCCATTACACTAGGACTAGCCGTTCTCGAGATATTTTATTTTTTTCGTATTTTTTCCACGTCACCTTTGAAAATAAGTCCAATTACCAAACGAGAACGAAAATTGAATTCAAAGTGAATTCAATTTAATTAAAATAAAGAGAACGTGGATATAAGTCTGCAGGGAAAGTCATGTGCTGCCCACATCAGATTTTTTTTTTCTTTCCCTGCAGCACATGGTAATGTATAGGGAAAGTATTGGAATTATGCCGAAAATCGTAATTCGGTTTTTGACGGATCTACACGTTTCGAGACCTCTAGAATACTAAAAAACTCGTTTTAGCCTGGAGTCTGTGTGTGAGTGTGTGTGTGTCTGTCTGTCTGCCTGTGTGTATGTCTGTCTATTTGTCTGTGTGCCTGTATGTGCAGATTTTGTATTCACTCTAACTAAAAAACTAATTGACTGAATTTCATAAAATTTGGTAAGTCACTTGAGGGTGAATCTGGTGCTGATTAGTATGGGGCACGATTCGGAATAAAAGAACCCGTTTTCTTTTGTAAAATTGCTCGGAAAAGATTGTACTCACTCTAGCTGTAGGACAAGTCGTTCTCGAGATATTTTAGATTTTTTTTTCGTATTTTCTCTACAACACATTTGAAAATAAGTGCAGTTACCAAATGAGAACAAAGAGTGAATTAAAAGTGAAGTAAATTTAATTAAAATAAGAAAGAACGTGGATATAAGTCTGCAGGACAAGTTATGTGCTGCCCACATCAGATTTTTACTTTAACTGCAGTACAAGGTAATGTATATAAAGATGAATGATAAGTATTGGAATCATGCCGAAATCGCAACTCGAGTTTTTGACGTATCTGCACGTTTCGAGATCTCTAGAATACGAAAAAACTATTTTTAGAGTGGTGCCTGTGTGTATGTGTGGGATATATCCACTCTAACTCAAAAGCTAATGGACCGCATTTCACAAAATTCGGTAGATAAGTCGCTTGTGGATCACCCTGGTGCTGATTAGATTTCGGTACGATTCGAAAAAAATAACCCTCCTTTTATTGCGGAAATAGCCAGCAAAAATTGTCAAAATCTAAAATAAGAACTACGTATGATTAAATATGTCCATTTTAAGCTTGTTTTAAACGTAATTGTTAACGAAGAAAAGAATAAGACCAACCCCATTACACTAGGTCTAGCCGAGATATTTTACTTTTTCGTATTTTTCAAAGCCACCTTTGAAAATAAGTCCAGTTACCAAATGAGAACGAAAATTGAATTAAAAGTGAATTCAATTTAATTAAAATAAAGAGAACGTGGATATATAAGTCTGCAGGGAAAGTCATGTGCTGCCCACATCAGATTTTTCAATTTAAGACGGCTTTGTTATAGTATTGAATTTGTCGATCTCCATAGCGACTCAGAAAATTATAGAGTGTACAAGTTTTTTTGCTGACATCAAACGTTCGATCCTGAGAAGCATACATGTATAAAAACGATTCATAGATGCTGTTATCTGTATTGGAAACACGATTATCACATAGATGATGGCATAGATTGTTCTTTGCTGTCTGTGGGCTTTTTAGCAAGTTATAGGGCAAATCAGACACATCCTACGACCTGCCCAATTTCCACAATTTCTCACTGGCCATTAAAATGCTTATGTAATTATACAATTCGACTTTCAGAGATTCCACTCCCATAGAATAAGTAGTACCCTAATTGAAAAGCCATTTAAAATTATTTTCGTGTCTTTTTGATGAAGACATATTTTCACTACTGTAAAATTGTTTTGCAAAAGTGATTGTTTGTAATATACTTGTAAATAATAAACATGGTAAATAATAAATATTTAGAATATAATTAAATAAATAAAATGCAAATGAAAAATAATGAAGTGCAGATTTGAAATATATCCATTACATACAAAATTCTAAATAAACTTCTCCAAAATGCGTTACCGATTGCAAGAAATTTATGCAGGAATCTTAATTCCCCAAAAACCGGAAGTAACACCTCTGGAACCGAAAGCCAATATCTTTAATAAACCCCCTATCCCTTCTAAAATTCGTTGCCGAATTAGTCGTTATCTAAACTTTATCTATAACTAACCCTCGGAAATAGATGTTGCAAAATGCAGTTGTTTTACTCGGAAATGAAAAAATAAGTGTTTCAATTAAAATTTTTGAACACCAAGTGGAAAAGATCATATTGTGGAAATCTTTCAAAATTCCCATGCCCCCTAAGAAATTTAATGAAAAATCTACTTCAGGCATAATCTACATTCTATCTATAGTCGATTCTGAGATCGAGATTTTAAAAAAAATTTAAATTTTTGAACCGGAATTGAGAAAAGTATCAGAAGTTGACATCCTTAGTGAGCACCTTCCTCCCCTCTGGAATTTGGCGCTGAATAAAGATATGTCATCAGCTAAATTCTATCCACAGCAAATTCAGATTGATGTTTCAAAAACTATTTCTGAACTAAAGCGGAAAAAAATCTAAAACCCTAACCCCTGCGGAATTCAATGCTGCAGCCGTCATCTAAGATATAGTCGATTCTGCAATATAGATGTTTCAAGAAAAATTTAAATTTTTGAAATATCTACAGCTGATCTAAAAAATGGTTGTTGAAATGGAAATGGAAATTTTCAAATGGGAACTGACATTTCTAGAACCGAAAATGAAATGTCTGAATGAAACCCTTAGTCAACTAAAATTATATACTGATTATATAAGATATCATCTAAATTCGATCTATAGCCAATCTTGAGAAATGAATGTTTTAAGAAAAATTGTTTGAACAGGAAATGAAAAATTCTTAATAAACCACCCTATTTTTCATTCTCTAGAATTTTATGCTGAATCCATTTAAATTATTCAAAATCATCCATAAATTATTACCTAAGCTCTATTTATAGCCAATCTTGAATAATACGTGCTTCAAGGGTATTGAAAATGTGTAACCTGGAAATTGAAAATGAACCAAAAGGTGAAATCCTGAATGAATTCCCTACTTCCATCGGAATTTCATGCCTAATCTATATCAATCAATATCTAAGATTTATAGCAGATCTTGATATATAGGTGCTTTAAAAATATTTTTGTGGTAAAAACTAACGGTATTGCATTATTTTTGCCACCAACAATCAAATATGTGTAGACGGAATTACAAAAAAAAATATTTTCAGGGTCCTTTTAGCACTTTAAAATGTTAATAACCTCCTTATGCATAATCAGCATAATAGAGCGACATACACTAGTCGAGAAGAAAGTAATTGGTATTTATGTATAATTCAAAATCCACTAAATAAACCCTACCATTTGACAACACTCTCTAGAAGCCATTACAAAATTAGAACTAAGAGAAAGTAGACAAGGTAAACCGAAAAACTTAATGCAGAAATTGTTTGCTAATACACAACTAACAATAAATACATTGCGGTTTGAACTGGAATATTATCACTCTAACAATGCAGATAAATGTAAGAGGAATGCAATGATTTTTCGAGAACTAAGTTTATGGATAAAACAAGTAACTCAATAAAGAGCATTTATTGTATCCTAATCAATCTTCATATAACCAATCGTGGCAATTTCACCATAATGACATAGATCCCAATATGACACATATACTAAAGCAACTGTCAACAGATACAGTGAACGACATATAGATTATTAAAATGACCCAAATGAACCCTAATATAAACCCGAAATTTGTTAAAGTTTTAGTTATCAGTATGTTGTCAAATAATAATACTGGTACTTTAAGAAAATATGTTTATAAAAATATGAAATTTGTTTATAGAGGTATGAAATATGTTTATAAAGATATGAAATGTGTTTATAAAGATATGAAATTTGTTTATAGAGATATGAAATATGTTTATAAAGATATGAAATATGTTTATAAAGATATGAAATATGTTTATAAAGTTATATTTTATGCATCCCCACCTGTCTAAAATACAATAATCTGTACAAGAATGAAAATTGCTACAAGAATTGCTTTTAAAACATTTAGTATTTGTTATGATAGTTACTTTAATTATTAAATCAGGAAGATTTACATTTATTTTTCTAATTGAAAAGATCTTCTAACCCAAGTCCTTAATTCGTTTCCATTCATAATACATATTACTTAACATCTAGCGAACTGTTAAAACTCGGTTTAACTTTTCCCATATACATTAATCCTAACATTTCCCTCATTTGCAATAAAGGTGACACAACCCAAAAAGAATACTTTTTTTTCAGAATTTCAAGATATAAATAAAAACCAAAGTATTGATCGTATAATTTCCTCAAACTTATTGTAACCAAATTATCCAGATTCAACATTTCTGATAATATTATTTGCTTATATTGGGTTCTGACATTATTGATAAAAATAATTTCAATTGTTTCAGGTTCTGATGCTGACTTAGATGAAATTAAAAGTAGCAATTTTTATTCATAAGACATTTATTCTATGGACAGAAAAAAATTATTATGAATAAACTATTCATGAATTAGCAACAAAATAAAAAAATCTGATGTGGGCAGCACATGACTTTCTCTGCGGATTTATATTCACGTTCTCTTTATTTTAATTACATTGAATTCACTTTTAATTCAATTTTCGTTCTCATTCGGTAACTGGACTTCTTTACAAAGGTGACGTAGAGAAAATACGAAGAAACTAAAATATCTCGAGAACGGCTACTCCTAGTGTAATGGGGTTGGTCTTATTCTTTTCTTTATTAAAAATTACGTATTAAACAAGCATTTCCTGGATATATTTGAGTATACCCAGTTCCTTAGTTTAGATTTGGGCGATTTTTGCGGGCCATTTTGCAAAAAAAGGCAGGTCATTTTTTTCCGAATCTTACCAAAATCTAATCAGCACCAGGGTAACCCACAAGTGACTCATCTACCGAATTTTGTGAAATTCGGTAAATTAGTTTTTCAGTTAGAGTGGATACAAGCTTTTGCGGGCCATTTCGCAAAAAAGGCGGGTTCTTTTATCCCGAATCGTACACAAAACTAATCAGCACCAGCCCCGGCCACAAGTGACTTACCTACAAAATTTTGTGAAATTCGGTCCATTAGTTTTTTAGTTAAGAGTGGATACAAAATCTGCACAGACAGACAGACACACACACAGACGTCACGCTAAAAATCGTTTTTTCGTATTCTAGAGGTCTCGAAACGTGTAGATCCGTCGAAAACTCGAGTTGCGATTTTCGGCATGATTCCAATACTTTCCCTAAACATTATCATGTATTGCAGGGAAAGTAAAATGGTATTTATATAAAAAATTTACTTCTAAAAACAATAGCATCACATTATGGTATTCGGTTGTGTGAAATTAGATCAAGCGTACCTTCTTAACCAATGTGTGATTTCTAATCTATAAGCATGTGGGAGGTCAATTCCGGATCCTAACGACAAAACGTGACAAAACGCGTTTGTAACGACAGTCAAAACTGTAAATAATGTATGTATAAAAAAACTAAATAAAAAATCTGCTGTGCGCAGCACAGACTTTCCATATATAATGCAATGAATTACCTTTACAGTAAAAAAAAATCTGATGTGGTCAACACATGACTTTCCTTATATAATGTAATGAATTTACTACTTTTACAGTAAAAAAATATGTTTTCTTATAGTAGATACTAATATCCTTTCCAAGATATTGAATTTTCGACAAATAGTCGTCATTTTCATTGATTTAGCGTCATTTTTATCCATTTGGCGAGATTTTCGTTAATTTGGCAACATTTCAAAAAGCCGCCAAATTTGTCGCCAAAATTTCGCCAAGCGTTATGGACGAAGAAATAAGTTGTTCTTACAACAGAAAAATGACTATTGGCGTTCAAATACAAAAGTATTACTCAAAGTATCTTTTTTCATGAATGGAACGAGCTAGGTCTACGAGAATGATGTCACCCAATTTATCACATGGTATTACATATGAAAAGTGAACATGTTTCTCAATACGAAATATTTTTTTTCATTTTATATGACTTTTTAATAATTTTTTTGAAAAATGTGCAATATCCCGAGAACGGTTCATGCTAGCGTTCTAAAATTTATGCCAATCGTTTTCTAATGAAAAATTACATAAGAAATGTCTACTTGCGTAACTTTACTAGTGGTTTTGATTTTTTGACGATTTTTTCAAAATTTTATTCGAAAATTTAGGGGTGTTCTGAACATTCGATTGCATTTAAAAACAATAGGCTTCCAGTGTTTACGGATTGTGATTTTTCTACCAAATTTGGTTCGAAGCGGTCCATTTGTTCGTCAGTTATCGTCTCCCCCCCCCCCCCCACACACACACCACTTCAAAAATGCTTGATTCGTGATCAGGGATGCTTGAAACGTGCTCTCCGGTCGAAAACTCGATTTCGAATTTTCGAACCCGTCACAATACTTTCCTTATACATTATGTATATAAGGAAAATAATAGGTTATTTTTATAGTAGATACTTATATTCTTTCAAAGATATTGAATTTTCGTCAATTAATCGTCATTTTTATCCATTTGGCGAGATTTTCATTAATTTGACAACATTTAAAAAGTCGATCAAGTTGGCGACATTCTGTCAAATTCGTCGCCAAACTCACCAAGCGTTTTGGACGGAGAAATAAGTTATTCATATAGCAGATAAATGATTATTGGCGTTAAAATACAAAAGTATTACTCAAAGTATCTTTTGTCATGAATGGAATGAGCTAAATCCACGAGAATGATGTCACCCAATTTATCACATGATATTACATATGAAAAGTAAACATGTTTCTCAATAGTTATATATATTTTTCTAATTTATGGGATATTTTGATAATTGAAAATTGTGCAATATCTCGAGAACGGTTCGTGCTAAAGTATATGTTAATCGTTCTAAAGTAATCGTGCTAAAGTATATGTTAATCGTTTTCTAAGGAAAAATTACATAAGAAATGTCTATTTGAGTAACTTTATTAAAGGCTTTAATATTTTCATGATTTTTTCAAAATTTCACTCGAAAATTTAGGGGTTGTTCTGAACATTCGATTGCGTTTAAAAACAATAGGCTTCCGGTATTCATGGATTGTAATTTTTGTAACAAATTTCATTCGAATCGGTCCATTCGTTCGTCAGTTATCGTCTCCACAGGCTCACTGACACACACACACAGACATCTCCTTAAAAACGTCTGGTTTGTATTCAGAGATGCTTGAAACGTACTCTCCCGTCAAAAACTCGAATTTTCAACCCCGTCACAAAACTTTTCTTATACATTATATGTATATAAAGAAAGTAAAAATTGTGAACAACTTATCAAAATTACAGAAGTAATACAAAATAGCGCTCTCAAATTATTTACAAATCGACACAAACCCCAATATTCCTATCTGTCTGAAAATGTATGCAATCTCTCTTCAAGCCTTTTTGAGTAATTACAGTTGTACCTCTGTTACAGAGATTGAAAAAGTATGCTAGGATAAAGGCTTTTACCTTCAAAATTTGTACAACTCAAATTGTAATGTTTGAGTCATCAATATAGTTATTGTGGGAAAACATCATCAACCTACTAGTGTACAAACTCGTCTTCGTATGTTGTCCTATAGATGGTGCATCTGCTGTTGTGCATTTCTAGAACGTGATAAACTACAAAAATAATGTAGCTACAAAAGTGTGATAAACTACAAAAATAATGTAGCTACAGACGTGTGATAAACTGCAAAAATAATGTAGCTACAAAAGTGTGATAAACTACAAAAATAATGTAGCTACAGACGTGTGATAAACTGCAAAAATAATGTAGCTACAAAAGTGTTCTGCAAAAAGTATAAAAACTAGAAAATAATTCGCCACTAGCGTACGTATAAAAAATATCAAAGGTGTCATAACTCAAAATAGAGATGATATTTTATGTACATACGTTCCGTGATCAATGAGCCATACATAACCCATGTTAAGCATAATCATGGCAGACTTTTTTTCTATACGGTCATACTAAGAAAATATGAAATTTCGAAGTTTTCGCTAGAATCCCGAAAAATCATATTTAGTTTTAGATTTTTCGTTATTAAAACCGCATATAAAGTTTAGTGATAATCCATTAAGATTTGTGACAGGTATTGCGTTCAAAAATGGACCACACACAGACAGATGGACATCAGTCTAAAAATATAAGAAACGTATTGAGAAGATCCCAAAAGATATATTGGCATCAAAATCTCGAAATCGAAAATGTTCATGAAAACAATTTCTCAATGCGTCGTATGAGAAAATAAAAATTAGTTACACTGCAATTGTTATAAATGACATATATCTGATGCTATGGTTTATCCATTTCAATTAATTTCTTTAATAAGGAATTTTAAATGATAAAATGAATCAAAATACAAAATCAAAAGCATACCCGAGATCTTACCCTCGAAGATGGACGAAGTCTTCTCCCAGCTGCACCAAAACAATTAACATCCAACACCTACTTTGCAGAAGCCATTCCTGCGCAGAAGTAGATAAACATATCCTGCGCAGAAGTAGATAAACATATCCTGCGCAGAAACGACACGATTTAGTCACTTGCAACACAGCATCATCTAAAATGCAAGACCAAATGCAATCGTGTAGATACATTGAATTTGGTGATATGTTATTTTTGGTAGTTAAATTTCTGGCCTTTATTTTATTTTATGTGTTGTTTATGTATTTATATTAAGGTATTGATTATATATATATATATATATATATGATACAATTTATTTTATACTGTTTATTACCCACAAAGTTTTGTGGAAGCTTGTTGGCCTTGTGTAACCGCCGTGGCCGGGCACCTTTTATGAAAAATAATAAATTTCTGGGGGTGGGAGTGCGTCGCCGTCCATGGTGGCGCGTCTTGCCTGGCTGGTTTCGTTTAGGGCGGATCTCTGGCTTGTTGGATGGGGATCCCCACGTCTTCGTCGGCGTTCTTCTCCAGGACTGGTGGAGCTTGGCCTCGCTCGGCGGGGCGTGGGCCTGCTGTCCCCTTGCTGTCCCGGGCTGTGCGCGCGCTGTGTGATGGAGTCGGCGACTTTCTTCGTATGGAGGGGTCGGGTGCTTCGACCAGAGATATAAGTAGACTGCGAATTGCTATTCAGAAGAGATTGAAAACGTGACCACTGCATGTATCACGTGACTTAGGGTCGAACACTCGCAGATTTGGCGACTTGTTGCCGCGCTTGGCGCTATAAAATAATTTTTTTGTACTGGAGTAAAACAGTGCTAAATACGTCTGATGTATTTCAAAATGCATATTGTTTAGGTTTTAACTAATCAAGTTCCATTAATCACACTAGCATGAAATTTGAAATGTCGTTGTCTTTTGTGATATATTTTAATTTCCTAGTTAGAAGGTCCAAATTTAGTATTTCGTTGTCTTTTACGGTATATATTGATTTCTTGTATTTTGAGTCTTATCGGGCTAGCCCATCCTGGGCCCGCCATAGATATATACTCATTATGTGGGAATAACTCGAGATCCGTTGTATCTAGAAAGATCATATCATATTTGGCATGATTATCTTTCATGGTATATTTGAATTCATTGGATTTTGAACCTTACCATCCGAGCCCGTACAGGAACTGTTAAGAGTAATGCACTGAAGAATAACTTAATGTTATTCTAAGGAAAAACTCGGGAACCGGAGCAAACATTTTGTATGGTGTTGTCCTTCATATATTTAAGTTACATACAACTAATAAAAGGGTGTATTTGAAAAGTTGTTTTTTGTTTGTTTTTACTTGTTTTCAATTCAATTAATAAAATCATCAGTGAAACTGCCCTTAATTTCGAAAAAAACATTAATTATATTATTTAAGGTTGTTGATGTTTAATATTAATGCATCAACATTTTAATAATGAATAAAAAACCTGTATAAACTTTGAGATTTTATAAGTATACATCTACAGAGCTACCATACCATTTAGTATTATAAAAGTGCCACTAAAATTAATTTTTACTTCTGTAAACGTGTATGTTTAACAAAATACTTTTTTCAATTAGTTCTCAAATTTAGAAATATAGCTGAGCAATATACAATTCTAGGAAACTATTCAAAATCTTGAATATTATTTCCAAATTATGCAACAGCTACTTTATATTCCTTGCCCCCCCCCCCCCCCCCAAAAAAAAAAGAAAAAAAATGTTTTTAAAGACATTTGGACACAGTGTTATTATAATAAATCAAAATGCTGCTTGCAAGACATTAACTTGCAACTTCTTAATAAAATAGCTTTATTAGTTCATAACACCCTGTCAAATGCAGAGAACGGGTTGGGCAGGAATATACATTTTAAAATATTTTTCAGTTCTCAAATTTAGAAATATAGCTGAGCAATATACAATTCTAGATAACTATTCAAAATCTTGAATATTATTTCCAAATTATGCAGCAGTTACTTTATATTCCTTGACCCCCCCCCCCCCTCCAAAGAAAAAAAATGTTTTTAAAGATATTTGGACACAGTGTTATTATAATAAATCAAAATGCTGCTTGCAAGACATTAACTTGCAACTTCTTATTAAAATAGCTTTATTAGTTCATAACACCCTGTCAAATGCAGAGAACGGGTTGGGCAGGAATATACATTTTAAAATATTTTTCAGTTCTCAAATTTAGAAATATAGCTGAGCAATATACAATTCTCGATAACTATTCAAAATCTTGAATATTATTTCCAAATTATGCAACAGCTACTTTATATTCCTTGCCCCCCCCCCCCCCCCGAAAAAAAAATGTTTTTAAAGATATTTGGACACAGTGTTATCAGTTACTGAAATTAAAATTTTCCCCGACAATTTTTATGATTGTAAGGTTGTGCATATCCGTGCGCATGGTTTTAATATTAAATTGGTTTCCTTTTGCAATTGATTCCCTTATAGATACATTATTAAATAAATATAAAAGAAAATACAAACAATAGGCTATAAACTTTCTTTATTATTTGTCCAATTCATATATAATTAGTAATCTGCATACATAAAATTTAGGTCATATGTATTAAGTATATCATATCATCACATACATAAAATAAAGAAGCAATTAATTATAACAAAAGAAGTTTAACAGAATCAGAAAGCAATTTAGACTACACACATTCAAAAATGTTTTTAAAGAGATACAAAAAAGGAAATGCAAGACCAATTTTTCACCAGTTTACTTGCTAAAAATGTTTTGGAAAATGCCATCCTTTAAAAATTAAAATTAATGCAATACAAATGTTAAAAAAGTTCCTGGCCACTAAAATTGAGCAAAGTAAAATATGTGTTCTACATTTAATGTATAATACATGGTTTTCTACTGATGTATTCTACAATGTAGAAAACATTAGATTTCTGAAGTATAGCGAACCTAACTAATCATTTTACTTTTAAGTAATATATTAAAACTTAAGAATGTATATTTAAAAATATTAACATATTTTCAATGTTCAAGATAAAAAAACTATAACATTGCCATTTTATAATTTTATTATAATTAAATACATATTTTCACCGAGTGAATAATAATTCCGATACTTAATTCCAGAAATCTTTAGTTACTTAGTGATATTTATATAAATTTTCTTGGGCGTTATTAATCATTTCATAGCATTATATGGCATAAAAACATTGTCAGGAGAAAAGAGCATGAATTAGTAAACAATCCAATTTGGCGTAGAAAAATATCGCCAAAAGAGAAAACTAGGCCTATTAAAAGTTCACGTTCATTTTATTTTTTTTCTTCTAATTTTAAGCATTTATAGAGGTTCAGTTTATGGAAGTACGGAAATATATATAAAATATTTTATTTTAAAAATTATTACGAGGCTATACATTATTTACAAAGCCAGAAAATCTACTTTTATTATAGTACGTCATGGTCGCACTTGCCAATTAACTCGTTATTTTATATAAAATATGTTTTAAAATGAATGAAAATGACTTACCTGTGAAACGTAGTGTCTTCACCTTTGATGAACTTTGAAGTACATCCATATGCAGCGCAGGACATTACCATATTTTGCTGAAAATTAAACCCAAACGTGCGACAGGACTTCTCGCTTTTGAAAACGTAATGCAATTGCAATGGAAGGAGAGGTGCGCGAGAAAATATGCGCGTAGGGGAGTGCATAAGTCATGTGACTTAGTTCAGTGGTCAAGAAAAGGTTGCCGTAAGTCTCTCTACTTATATCTCACCTCGATGGTCGGGTGGCTCGATGTCCCTTCTCTGTGCTGGTGTTATTTTCTTCTCGGCCATGGGCTTATAGCGGCTCAATGCCATTCGTGGCGAGCTCCACGGTTTGAGTCTGCAATCATGTAGATACTGGATAGATCAATGTAGATACTTGATAGATCTCATTGGATTTGAAATCAATTTATAAATTAACTGAAATGTCGCTTCATTCGACTTTCTTATTATCAGCATCCGTTTTTAAATAGTTTTTTTTCTTTTTTTCAAATTTTGCAAATAAAAATTTTAAAGATCTGTATCGTTGGTCCAAATGATCACAGTTATAGCATATTAACCTTCGTTTTTAAGGGCTTAAAAATCTTTTGATTGACATCAATGTTGACAATGCGGGGAGGACGTTACCCCCTGATAGGGCTAAAAACGCCAGGAACACAAAAATCATATCGCAGATTTTTTCATTACAGTGATTGCAAATATTAAGTTTCATGATTATTGATCCATAAATAACCCATTTAATGAATGATTGTTGTCACTTTATTCTACTCTGCCATGTCAAGAAAATATAAAATTTTGATGTTTTACTGAAATCTAAAAATAATCTATCTAGTTCGAGATTTTTCGATAACAAAGTCGGATATAAAATTTAGTGAAATTCCATTATTTTTATAACAGCTATCATGCACACAACGAATTGATCACAGACAGACAGACGGACATCACTGTAAAATTAGTCAAATTGTGTTCAGGAGATCATGAAACATATCAAAATCTAGAAATTGAAAGTTTTCGTAAACAATACTTTCTCTGTATTATGTATATTCTATAATATAAGAAAGTAGAAATAATTTGTAAAATACTAGCAGCGATTAAAAGCGTTGCTCGGGATTTACGATGCAAAACTGTGATAAAAATTACATCGGAACATATATGACCGTGAATCTTATACATTGTTTTTTCACTGTGAAAGAAGTAAATTCATTGCATTATGTAAGTAAAAAAATCATTGCATTATATAAGTCATAACTGCATAAGAAATAATCTTCCTCATAAAATGCTGATAATTAAATAACCATTTTGATTTCTTAATACATTTCGTAGTTGAGTAAGCCTGTGAAAAATAAGCCATAGTAATAGAGTTTCCATTTAAATTCATATTACAAACCTGCGATTTTTAAAAGTGACCAATACGTTCAATAAACTCCCACAAAACTCAGAAATTTAATTGACTTTTACGTTTTAAACCAACGATTTCCAACCTTTTACTTGGGAATCATGGAGTTAGAGAATAGAACTCCTAGGGAAAAGTTCCGTTTTCCATTAATATCTCGACAACTCCTAAACTTAGAAACTCGAAACTTAGACAAAATTTAAGGGGTGCTATTTCAAAGCTACCTACAAAAGTTCATTAAATTGGGTGCAGCTGTCCTCCCGTGATGATGAGACAAGTGAAAGTTTCGTTTTTCATTATAACGCGACAACCCCTGGTGTTGGAAACTCGAAACATGGACTAATTTTGAGTAGGGCTATTTCACGACAACCCACCAAATTTCATCAAATTCGGTTTAGCTGTTCTCGCGTGATGTTGGATCATACATACATACTTTTCTTCTTTATATAAAATAACAGTCAAATGAAGTAGAAGAACACTTTAGTTAGCTTTTAAATTTACTTAATTTAAATACATTACAGACGAAATCTTTAGATTTTAAAGGTCATTTAATAAACATCCAATAGACGTACATCCTGTGTATGTCTATAGGATGTTTATTAAATGACTTAAAATCTAAAGATTTTGTCTTTAATTTATTTAAATCAATTTACAATTATGACGTGTTACCACTCTACGTATTGCTTAATTAAATTCAGGCACTGTTTTTCATTCCATATTTTTCTTTCATTTACAAAGATATGATCAGACCAGCCATCTGGAGTTTCATAAGGCGGGCATTGAAACGTTCGTGTTGTAAATTTTATCACGTATCACTAGTTCTAAAATTTCATCTCACAACTCTCAAGTAACTGGATGCCATTACGGATCAAGAAATGTTCGAAGCCACAGCCATAAATCATAGATAATCTTCGGCTACAAAATGAATGCGTCATTTAATTTGAAAATAAGATGGAAATGACCGCGTCATTTTTGTTGCATGTGGGAAATTTCTGTTGCTTAAAATAATATTTGTGCAAGATAGACTTTGGTTAGACCGGTTTGCGCTGAGAGCGGTTTACGAATAAATAGTTCCTGCTCATATTTTTATGCATTTACATGTTTTGAGCATCTATGAACACACGCAAGAAGTATATTGCTTCGCCTGCAATATATGTTAATGTATAGAGAAAGTATTGGAATCATGTCAAAAATCGCAAGCTGAGTTTTCGACGGATCTACACGTTTCGGTACCTCTAGAATACGAAAAAATCTGATGTGGGCAGCACATGACTCTCCCTGCAGACTTATATCCACGTTCTCTTTATTTTAATTAAATTTAATTCACTTTTAATTCAATTTTCGTTCTCATTTGGTAACTGAATTTATTTTCAAAGGTGGCGTAGAGAAAATACTAAAAAACTAAAATATCTCGAGAACGGCTAGTCCTAGTGTGATGGGGTCGACCTTATTCTTTTCTGCGTTAAAAATTACGTATAAAACAATCATTTAATGGATATATATGAGCATACGTAGTTTTTTATTTTAGATTTTGTCGATTTTTGCCAGCCATTTTGGAAAAAAATGCAGGTTACTTTTTTTTCGAATCGTATCAAAATCTAATCAGCAGCAGAATAACCCACAAGTGACTTATTTACCAAATTTTTTGACATTTGGTCTATTAGTTTTTCATCTAGAGTATATATATGCAATTCTTGCGAGCCATTTCACAAAAATGAAGGGTTCTTTTATTCCGAACCGTAACAAAACGTAATCAACACTAGGATCACCCACAAATGACATATTTATAAAATTTTGTAAAATTTAGTTTAATAGTTTTTGATTTAGAGTTGATACATACATTGCAGACACAAACGGCACGCAAAAAATTGACCAACAAGCGACTTATCTACCGAATTTTGTGAAATTCGGTTCATTAGTTTTTCAGCTAGACGGGATACAGTCTTTTGTGGGCCATTTCGCAAAAAATCGGGCTCTTTTATCCCGAATCGTACCCAAAACTAATCAGCACCAGACTCGCCTACAAGTGATTTACCTACCAAATTTTATGAAATTCGGTCAATTAGTTTTTTAGTTAGAATGGATACAAAATCTACACAGACAGACGGACAAACACACAGACACACACACAGACGTCACGCTAAAAATGTTTTTTTCGGATTTTAGAGGTGTGTAGATCTGAAACGTGTCGATCCGTCGAAAACTTGAGTTGCGATTTTCGGCATGATTCCAATACTTTCCCTATACATTATCATTTATTGCAGGGAATGTAAAAAATCTGATGTGGGCAGCACATGACTGTTCCTGCAGACTCAAATTCATATTTTCTTTATTTGTTTAATAATTCATTAGATTGAGTTAGACAGACACATGCACAGACGCCACGTTAAAAATATTTTTTTCGTATTTTAGAGGTCTCGAAATGTGTAGAGCCCTCGAAAACGTGAGTTGCGACTTTCGGCATGATTCCAATACTTTCCCTATGCATAACCATTTATTGCAGGGAAAGTAAAAAATCTGATGTGGGCAGCACATGACTGTTCCTGCACACTCATATTCATATTTTCTTTATTTCTTTAATAATTCATTAGATTGAGTTAGACAGACATACAGACACACACACACAGACGTCAGGCTAAATATAGTTTTTCGTATTCTAGAGGTCTCGAAACGCGCAGATCCGTCGAAAACTCGAGTTGCGATTTTCGGCATGAATCCAATACTATGCCAAAGTAAAAACTATTTTTAGCGTGGCGTTTGTGTGTCAATGTGTGTATCCACTCTAACTCAAAAACTTATAAACTAAATTTCACAAAATTTCATAAGTATGTCACTTGTGGGTGACCCTCGTTTTGATTTGGTTTTGGTACAATTCGGAATAAAAGAACCCGCTTTTTTGGTGAAATGGCTCGGAAGAATTGCATGTATCTACTCTAGGTGAAAAACTACTAGACCAAATGTCAAAAAATTTGGTAACTAAGTCACTTGTGGATTATAGGGGCCCCTGGAGGGGTTAATGACGACACGAACACAAAAATTGTATCGAGGCTATTTTTCACTACAATGATGGAAACTGTCAAGTTTCGTAATGATTGAGCCTTAAATAATTCTTTTTATGCATGGCTATGTCAAAATTTGCCTTATTCTGCTATATTAAGAAGATATAAAATTTTGAATAAGTTTTGAAATTTTCGTTAAAATTTCAAAAAACTAGCCAGTTCCAGATTTCTTGTTAGCAAATCCGGATAAATAATTTCGCGAAAATCCATAATTATTTGTGACAACTATTATATACAGAAGAAATCGACTATACATGGATGGGCAAACAGACAGACGATCTTAAAACATATATTGGCAGCAAAACCTTGAGATAAACAAAATTTGTGAAATCAATACTGTATATTCTATACGAGAAAGTAAAAATAATCCTACGGGCAAGGACCACCCGACCAAGAAATCTCCACAGATCTTGTTAGCCGTATCGGGCCTACTGGCTCATGAGCGTAAGAGGGTATCAGCTGTCGCATGCACGTGAGCGATGTATGAAAAAGCAAAGAAAGATTATTTTCTGTCATAGAGCAAACCAAATTATAAATAGGATTAACTTTAAGATATACTTTCATATTATTAGATATTTTTTATACCGACATCCTTCTATAGAAAATTTTGCTGTTCGTGGGAGAATTACTTATGCTAGGAACATAATGGGGGATATATTGCATTTGCGTCAGGTGGGTCTTATGATAATTATGGTTCGTTATGGCGTCGAAAATATTGATAGTGAGAAGTGCGTGATCCGCGTTGTAAGCAGATTTTTGCTTACGTCTGATTTTTATTGCCACAATTTTGGGGAAATGAATATTTTAATGTCTCTACACAGGCACCTAAGCATTCTATAATTGGATGAAAATGTATATTTTTCGCGTAACACAGCCCCCAGATAAAACCATTCAATAAATGCAATGTACTACGTCCTGAAAGATATTTTTTGTATTCCATTTCGTGCCGAAGCAGTTCCCCTGAGTGACATATAACGTGAGTTCGATGTTTTCTAAGGTAGAAATGTTTATCCTAAAAACAAACCCGAAATGTAAATGTTTTTGCGTGGGTGTAAAAACAACAGATTTAGCCGAACGTAAAAAAATATATTTTACTCCGGCAAACCACCAAATACAAGCTTTCTCCGAATCAATACCAATTAAGTTACATCATTTAGACATTAAAAAATGTAATACTCGCTAACTTTATAAAGTTGTATAATTTTTTTATAGTGTATAAAGTTGTACCCTGGTGACTTTGCATACGCAAGAATATTTTCATTACACAAGAATATTTGCATTACACAAGATTATGTTGCATTACATATTATTATTGCATTACACAAGAATATTTTCAATATTTAAATTAAAAATATGTTCTACTTTATCCGTTATTGTATACATATTATACAGCTAAGTGAAACTGATTTACTAAAGAATGAATTACACAGCCCAAACTATTAAGTGAATCTGGCTGACTAAAGATACAGTGGCGGATCGTCTATAGGCACTGTGGCACTGCGGGAACGACAGTGCTCTCTCTCCCTCGCAGCCTCGCTTGCAGCTTCCTATGTGCGCATGTGCTCAACAGTCAAACACCGCTCTCTCTCCCTTTCAGCCTCGCGTGCAGCTTCTTATGTGCGCATGCGCACATAGGCGTGTAGTGGCCTATATATAGGCATAGTGCCTATAGTGGCGGCTCGTCTATAGGCACTGTGGCACTGCGGGATCGACAGTGCTCTGCAGCCTTGCTTGCAGCTTATGTGCGCATACGCACATAGGAAGCTGCAAGCGAGGCTGCGAGGGAGAGAGAGCACTGTCGATCCCGCAGTGCCACAGTGCCTAAAGAATGAATTACATAGCCCAAACTGCTGAAGTGAAACTGACTAACTAAATGATGCATTACACAGCTCACATTTCTGAAGTGAAACTGGCTGACTAGAGATTGAATTACACAGCTCAAACTACTGAAGTGAAACTGACTGAAGAATAAATTACCCAGCCCAAACTGCTAAAGGTAGAAACTTGAAACTTTGCCCACACGTAGGGTTTGATGTATAAGTGATAAGAAAAATCTGAAATCTTGGAATTTTGCTAGAAAAATTTATATATTGTGGAATACATTTATTCTTACATTCTTCAGCTACAACTCGAGATACACAAAATTTGTTTTTATAACATCCTGTACAGAATAAAAGTATTTTACATTATTTTAAACTTTATTGGTCTACAGCTAACCGTTCTTGAAATATTTTTGTTTTTAGTTACAGCAGACGATTTTTCTTTATTATATTTCATCAATGAATTTATTTTATAGTTTTTTATACTGTTGTGGCAACAAAGTTAAGTTTCACATACTGAACTCGTTTGCTAGAGATTTTTGAAACGGAACAATGGAAAAGCAGAGCTATAATTCTGGATTTTTAGTTTGCAGTGTCTGAAAAAATTGTAAATTATGCAACAAACAGTGATCAGAAATCAAGTATTGTTTCACATACCACAATTTCCATGTAAACTGAACTATAAAATGTGCGCCTATTTTTATGCTTAAATGTGAAACGGTTTTTGATGTTCATAACTTAATATGTAGATGTTTCTAGACATTTCGTCAGTGCAGAGGAAGGGTGAAGAAACGACTAGTTTGCAATTCCGAGGGACCTCTATTTTACGTTTCAGACGCCTTTACTTTACCCTCGATCATTTTGTATACCAATAACATTATACAAAATATAAATAACAGTAACATTATACCAATAACATTATATTCTTGGTCTGTATTTCTATCTCACGATTTCTCATATGGTGTACACTATATTTTTTGGGTGTAGAATCAATATTTTCAATATTTACTGTTCATTTCATGGTTTGAAACAACAAAAATACAGTTATTACTTTCCTTATATACAATAATGTATAAGGAAAGTATTGTGACGGGGTCGAAAATTCGAATTCGAGTTTTCGACGGGAGAGCACGTTTCAAGCAACCATGATCACGAATCGAACATTTTTGAGGTGATGTCTGTGTGCGTGTGTGTGAAAGTATGTGTGTGTGTGTCAGTGAGTCTGTGGACACGATAACTGACGAACGAATGGACCGATTCGAATGAAATTTGGTACAAAAATTACAATCCATGAATACTTTAAACCTATTGTTTTTATACGCAGTCAAATGTTCAGAGCCCCCCTAAATTTTCTAGTGACATTTTGAAAAAATCATCAAAAATTCAAAACCTCTAAAGTTATTGATGCTTTAGATACTGCGCAATTTTCAAAAAAATTATCAATAAATCTTTTAAAATAAAAAAAAATATTTCCTATTGAGAAACATGTTCACTTTTCATATGTAATATCATGCGATAAATTTGGCGACATCATTCTCGTGAATCCTAGCTCGTTCTATTTATGAAAAATGATACTTTGAGTAATACTTTTGTATTTGAACGCCAATAGTCATTTATATGCTATAAGAATAAATTATATCTCCATCCATAACGCTTGGCGAGATTTTGACAACGAATTTGGTGGAATTTCGCCATCTTAGCGACTTTTTAAAATGTTACCCCGTCAAAAAAAATCTCGCCAAATGGATAAAAATGACGTTAAATCAATGAAAATAACGACTATTTGACTAAAATTCAATATCTTGGGAAAAATATAATTATCTACTATAAGAATAACCTATTTTGTTTTTACTGTAAAAGTAGTAAATACATTGTATTATATAAGGAAAGTCATGTGCTGCCCACATCAGATATTTTTTTTCTTAGTGCAAGTAAAGGAATGCATCAAAAGGCTTTCAACTGACTTTTAAAGTATGGACTGCGAAGTGTAATAAAATGTACATACTATAAAGATCAAAATATCTTGTTGCATATTGTAGGCAGTTCAAGAGAGGAATATACCAATGACAACGAAGTTTCGGTACATCTGCTAATTACAATAACGCAAACTGCTGCTTGTAAGATAAAAGCTTGCAAAACTTCTTTGAATAAAGCTGCTTTATCACCTTACTGACATATGACTGATTTATTGAAGGAAGTTTTACAAGCTTTTACGTATGCTAATATTCACTGCAGAATTATCTGGATTTAAACTGGAGAATTATTGTCCAATCATTGAGTGCGACTTCCGAATTTTACAAACTAAGTACCAATTTATAGTACAGTAGCTTTGCATTTTTACTTTCTCTGTATGCATAGTATAATGTATTATAAGAAAAATACTATGATGGGGTTGAAAATTTGAGATTTCGACAGAAGAGAATGTTTTAAGCATCCCTGAACTCGAATCAAACGTTTTCGTGGTTTCGTGGTGATGTCTGTGTGTGTGTCCGTGAATCTGTGGACACGATATCTCACGAACATATGGAGGGTTTTGAACGAAATTTTGTACACAAATTACAATCAGTGAATATCGGAAATCTATGAATTTTAAACGGAAACGAAAGTTCAGAACACCCCTAAATTTTCTAATGAAATTTTGAAATAAAACATTTATTAAAAAAAATCACAAAATTCATAAAAGTATTAACTAGTGTGAAATATGTTCACTTTTCGCATGTATTATTATGCGATAAATTTGTTATTATTTCCGTCGATCTAGTTCGTTCCATTCACGAAAAAAGACATTTCGTGTAATATATTGTATTTCGACTCCTAATAATTAGCTAACATTCATCTGTATATAAGAAATGCTCTTCTCTCCGTTTGTCTGTAACGCTTGGTGATTAATTTGGCGAACTTTGAGACTCATTTAGCAAAATATACCCAATTTGGCGATATTTCGCCTCAGATTGACGAACATATTGCTAAAATTGCAAAAATGACGCAAACTTAATGAAAATGACGCTAACTTAATGGAAACGACTTTAAGTTAATTACATTGACGCCAAATTGATATATTAATAATTAAATTACATATGAACTACTATATGCCTTTTCAGAATGCTAGCAATATTGATAATTATCATCTTAGAGTTATGTGAAATATAAGTTAATTTCATATGGAAATAATTTTACATGTTGTCATCCGGAAAAGCGCCAAATGTACAATTTCATATTTAGAGCGTTGTGTTGCACATCATTTATTCTCTGTAAAGAAAGTAAATTCATTGTATTACACCTGGAAAGTCGTGTGCTACCTATATCAGATTTTTATTAAATGATTTTGCAATCTATTGCATGGGTGTATTGTTATATGTAGGGAAATTCGAGAATTTAAAATTTAAAATTATACGGAAACAAACATTTTACCCCATATCCAAGATAAAAGTGGAACAAAAAAAATCTCTGAAATTTATAGAAAGTCAATCTAAAAAATGTTCGCTTTTGAATGATGGAACTAAAATATCATATTTTACTCTTTTTCTCTTTCATTATTTCACTACGTCTGTCATGCAAAAGTATTCAAAAAAAATAAATGAATATTGAAATCAGCTCGTCCTAACTAGTAGCAAATGGCAGTCATTAATCAACTTTATTTTAGTGGCATTATAATTAGTTTAAACTAGAGATATATCATTTAAGGAAAATATTTAAATGCTTTTGAAATTAAATTTCATGTACTTCGTAAGCATCTTCAAAGATTTCATTCTAAACATATCACTATTCTAACTTCTTTTTGGTTCTCTCAATGGTCATTACAAAGATATATATATATATATATGATACAGAAATTTTAAGCCTTTCCCAATAACTCGCCCTTTTCTTTCATAACTATTATTCCAAATTCATGTTTCAAATCCAGCACACATTGCAACTATATTAAATTGTGTCCCACGCCAATAATATTAACAAAGTCTGCCAGCACTTCCTATTTTCCAAGACCATACCGTATATGATCACTAATCTTAACCTCTACGTAAACTTTCTCATATGAAACTGCTTCCCAATCACATTTTTAAAGCCTAAAGAACGCGAAGGCAGCATCTTTCCCATACCGCCATATCCCTCCCCTCTCTGCTCTAACTGTATATTGTTGCTGTTGAGATCCAAACCGTCCGACCTACCAGAAAGGTGTAAGGTAACTGTTTGGACGGCCGGAAAGAGCCACCCAATTTAGACCGGAATCCAGTGGGGGAGGCTTTCACAGGAACCGTACCTCCCGTCCCCTGCCACCAACCTCTCGGAAGGACTTACGGACCCACATGTTCAACGTGATCGAAATCCGCGTGTACACGGTGGCAGTTTTGGTAGCGAAGGGAATCGAACCCGGGCTTACCGACTGCAATTTCCGCAGCTAACCACTCGGCTACCTCGCCCCTAACTGTATATTGTTGTTGTTGTTGAAACCCAGACCGTCCGACCTACCAGAACGGTGTAAGGTAACTGTTTGGACGGTCGGGAAGTGCCACCCAATTTAGACCGGAACCCAGTGGGGGAGGCATCCACAGGGACCGTACCCTCCTTCCCCTACCACCAACCTCTCGGAAGGACGTTCGGACCCACATGTTTAACGTGATCGTACTCCGCATGAACACGGCGGCAGTTTTGGCAGTGGTTGGAATCGAACCCGGGCCTACCGAGTGCAACTCCAACGCGCTAACCAATGGGCTACCGCGCCCCCTAACTGTATATTGTGTAAAACGACACAGACTGCATTGAGATTTTGTCAGAGCAGGTCGACGATATGGAGCTTGGCCTATGTAACTAAGTATATTTTATGAGTGTCGTATAATAATGTAGATTTTGTAACGTACAAAATGTCTCTCTGGATTATCTCCGCATGATTTCTACAACAATTACACATGTATATATATATATATATATATATATATATAAATATATATTTGAATTTAGTAAAAGTCACTTGGAAACATATAGTTGTATATAAGGAAAGTCATGTGTTGCCCACATCGGATTTTTAGAAATAATTAGAATTAAAAATATATTTAAATATAAACTGAAAATAAAGCAAAAAAACTTTTTTTTTTACTGTAAAAGTAGTAAATTCATTGCATTATATAAGGTAAGTCATCTGTTGCCTACATCAGATTTTTTTCATTGAAGTTTTAAGTATAGAGTTAAATTATTTGTACCTCATGGCTTTAAGTTTTTAAATAAAATAAATTATTATATTATTGGATGAATGAAAGTAATGGAAAAATCTTTATGAATGAAATGCTGCTTTTATATTGAGAGCCAGGCAATTTATATTTCGATGACGTTATTTGGATAATGTTCATTTGTTTTCGATGAAGTTTTCAAATATGTATAATAAATTATTGTAGTATTATGGTAATTTTAAAAATATTACCGAGGAATGTATCGCATTTTCAAGATGTTTAAACCAGGCAATTTATATTTCAATGCGATCATTTGAATAAAGTTAATTTTTTTCGATGAAATTTTAAGTTTTCAAATATAATAAATTAATGTAGTATTGTGATAATTTCAAAAATATTACCGAGGAATTTTAGAGATGTTTAAATAAAATTGCATCGAAGTTGGAAAGTGTTTCATAATCAATGCTTTATGCATGATTGATCTTTTTTGTTTAATTATGTTTTAAAATATCTCATACCGGCATGTACAAATTCTTTTGAGTCGATTGGTCAGGGAACATAATTTTGACTTCTTTCAGGCCATACATTATTTTTATGTACACTACTCAAAATTAAAAAACAGATTCTAATCTTTATTCAATATCGATATATTATAATTTTCAGCGAAATGAAAAGATTTTACAGAGGGGATCAACTTTAAAGACTTGTTAATATTTCTTTCTTTTAAGTATGTACTAGATTTAAAAAAACCATTTGACTATGCCTGTATGAGTAAATTTATGTGTTTAAATATTTTTATAACATATTAAACAATATATGTACAAATTTCCAGTATATTTTCAATTTATTTTAAATGTTATACATGCACATATATGGATATACGCTGCG
Organism: Amaurobius ferox; assembly: GCA_951213105.1. NCBI lineage: Eukaryota > Metazoa > Arthropoda > Arachnida > Araneae > Amaurobiidae > Amaurobius > Amaurobius ferox. The sequence continues at coordinate 32,088,798 of OX578144.1, read as the reverse complement.
TATATTGGATGAAAATTGAGTAGGAAGTTCCAGGGAGTTTTTTTACTTGCAACATTGAATTAAACTAAGCACTACATTCTTTAATTGCGCCCAAATGTACTACTTAATGCAGCACTCTGTCCCAGTAATATCGTATTAACTGAACTATCTACCGTACTTACTGAACTATCTACCGTACTTACGGAAAATAACTATCGAAAGGTAATAGTATCGACCGGTTTTGAATGCAATGGACAACCTTCTTCGTCAGGACCCACAAAAAGCGCTAACTTTACTGGCCAGAGAAAAATTGGCAACAGATGCAAAAATAGGGAACGTGGCAGAATCAGAGGAAAGATGTCGCCAACGGCGAGAGAAGAAAAGGGGATGCAAGAAACCCAGGAGTAAGGGACAAGAGTGGGACATAATAAATGAAGGATAAAACATCAAATATGCTTTTTGTCAACGAGAGAGAAATACAAAGTGACACACAACAAGCACAAACTTCATTAGTCACAGAAAGATCGGCAACTGCTGAAAAATAGCAAACTTGGCGAAATCGAGTAAAGGGTGTTGCGATCGGCGAGAGAAGGAAATGAGGTAAAATAAACCCCGGAGGAGGAAATAGAAGTGGTACGTAATAAATGGAGAGTAAAATACAAAATATTATTTTCCTCTTTGTCCACAAGAGAAAACAAAAAGCGGATAAAAGGAACCCAGGAAAAAGAACAATAAGTGTGACACAATGAATAAACAGTAAAATAACAAAGACGCTTCCTTCTTTTTCATTTTACCTTTCATTCATTATTTCCCACATATTGTTCCTTTCTCCAGGGGTTCTTTTACTACCTTCTTCTTTTGTCGTTGGTAACACACTTTTCCTGCCATTTACACATTTGATGTTCTTGCTACAGTAACCAATCTTTCTCTGATGGACCGATATGCATTTCATATATGAAGCTGCAAATGGGAATGGCAAAGAGGCACAACGACTGTACGATGAACGTTTCCTCAAAAGGGGGATGCCCAATCATAAAACATTCGAACGCTTGCATCGGGGGCTTGAATCGGGATAATTTCTCGCTGCCAGATCTGATGCAGATCATGAAAGAAGTACTAGTTCGTCAAGTGTTTAACAAGTTATTGGGCTTACTCTTGGCGTGCTACGATTGAGCAATTGGGCGTGCTCTTGGCAAGGACGGATTCACAGAGGAGGTCCGGTGGGTCCGGACCTCGAAATAAAATTTCTGGATGCGTCCTTGCATGTGCTTTCGTGTTTTCTCGTTGAATTGTGATCCAGTATCAATTTAGTCAAGTTTAGTTAGTTTTTTTCAAACTTTTTTGGATTGAAAGTTCACTATACTTTGGAACGACGTCCTCCCCGCCTCCCCGAAATGAAATTTCTGGATACGCTCTTGACTCTTGGTGTGCCACAATCCACTGTATGTCGGGTTCTGTATGGGTAACAGTTACAATCATACCATCTCTCGAAGTACGCGACATACCTGGTCTGTTCTAGAGAGTTCGTCAATCCCTCCGTCGTCGCTATAAGTCATGCATTCAGATTGACGATAGCTCTTTTGAGCCATTACTGTAATTATTGTTTATTAGATGCTATTTTATAACTTCTAAGTCATTCCTGTGTTTTCGACTCGCCTCATCGATTTCACCATTAAGCGCAAACTGCCTCCTTTACGTTTTATTTTCAACCCGGTAAACTATGGCGAAATATGCTTTGTTTGGTGTGTACTACCACCTCGTAAAGTGTGACTCATCTTTTTTTAATCAACCTGTATATATATATATATATATATATATATATATATATATATATATATATATAAATATATATATATATACAGGGAGTGAAAGATGTAAAGAACCCCTTCCTGCGCCAACCAGGAATCGAACCCTGGATCTCCGAACTGACGCTCTACCATTGAGCTACCAACCGCCAACCGACGCTCTACCATTGAGCTATTGAGGCGAAATCGCAAGCTCTTATCGTCGACGTGGGCTCTTGCATTCTCCGCCCTCTAATGTCAGATTGGCGGGCAATTGACAATCTGACTGACAACCTACTGCTATTTTTACTTCATATTAACCTCCTGCAACTACTATTTTTACCCAGGTAAGTATCCTGTGTGGTAGTTATCCTCTCGATTTGAAATCGGCACTCATTCTTCCAGAGTCCACTCAATCCGTACTAGTCATCTAGGGTCACTTTCAGACCTCCGGCATCTTTGCACTAACCTACAGGGTTGATTTGTTTGGACGCCAATTTAAAGAACCTTGCTGTCCCAACCGGGAATCGAACCCTGGATCTCCGAACTGGTCAGCCGACGCTCTACCGTTGAGCTATTGGGACGAGATTGCAAGCTCTTATCGTCCAAGTGGACTCTGTAAAGGAAAGAGGAGGATCTTAGACGATGACTGACATTGACTTAGCACATCGAATTTCAGAGGGAATTGGAAGTGGAGGCTATATAAAAACTACCAATTCTGGTACGGGATATGCCACTTGCTGTTTTTTTTAAACTCGTATGACTGACCAAAATTTGCATCCAGAGAAGATCAAAAATGCCCAGTAAATCCTTCAAAAATGAAGTATAAACACATTATTTGCCACCATATGAAGGCTCTTTTATATAATTTGTTTAGTTGGAAAATCTTAAAATAAAAGTTTTTTAAAGATCTTCAATATTTATTCAAGTGAAATACTTATTAGAATATTTTTTTTAAAATAAAACTTCTCTTATGTTGACGGGTTATTGTACTTTTTTTACTTGACAGGTTTGTTTAAAAGCGATAAATTTTAAATATCAAAAATTTACATCGTAAATTGTGTACAGAAATGTTTTTAGATTCAGTATTTCTTTCCCATAATTTAAAAAAAATCCGTTTTAAATGATATTTTTTGGCAGTACATTAAGCGCAAATTATTCTGAATGTCAATTTACATATTTCACAATTTCAGTATTGAAAAAACATCGCTTTTAATGAACTTCACCAACGAAAACACTTAAAGTGACAAACATGGTAAAAAATGTATTCACTTATTGTTTGTTTGCAAGTACCTTGCTTGCGGCTAAAAGTAGTCTTTATAACATTTCACCTGAATAAAAATAATTCCAAGATTTAAAAAGTATATATGTTTAAATACTCTCTTAGATTTGAAGGGAACTAAAAAGTTTTGCGTTATCATTAGAAGTAGAAGTCACCAGGAATTTTTATTTCTTATTTTATCTTACATGATTATTGTAAAGAATACGTGTCACGTTTTACATTTATACTCTGCAGCTGAATGAAAAACTTCCACTTACTATTAGAGCCTCGAGGATATGTTTCATAATATATATACCTACATACATACGCACATATATACACACAGCCATGCATGCACACATACATACACGCATGACTGAGTACATACATACGTACACACATTTTCCATTTAGTTTTTCAATTTTTAAACATAAATACATACCCCGTATATAAATCGTAATTTTTATACGGGGAATCATAATAAAAGTTCATATTTTAAATTCCTCTAATAAGAAAACCACTCAACGTAGAGTTTCCACATTAAAAATATGATGAAGGAGATCATGAGATTTTAATTTCTGCAGTAAAAATTATTAGTTCTGAAAGTCATTATTAGGGAGGAAATTGGCGTGTTAATATCAGCATTTACTTTATGAATAATTTTACAGAGCATTTAGGCTAGCCCATTTTCAAAATGGCCCACCATTTTCTACAACATGTTGAAAGTTTAGGTTCTGTGACGTGTTGATACTAGAAATGTGCATATTTTCAGCCATTGAGATCAAAGAGGGGGGTTTTCTGGATGGTCATCAAAAAGTTATCTTTTAGGTTCTGCCCTGTGGTCGATACCATAAGTGTGCAGACATTCATCTATCTTTATCACTGAGGGATTTCTGGATGGTCAATAAAGAGGTATCTTTTAGGTTCTGTCCCGTGGTCGATACCGTAAGTGTGCATATATTCAGCCATCGAGATCACTGAGAAGTTTTCTGGATGGTCATCAAAAAGATATCCTTTAGGTTCTGTCCGGTGATCGATACCATACGTGTGCAGACATTCATCTATCTTGATCACTGAGGGGCTTTCTGGATGATCAACAAGAAAGATCAATCATGCTTAAAGCATTGATTATGAAACACTTTCCAACTTCAATGCAATTTTATTTAAAAAAAAGTCGAAAATGCAATACATTCCTCGGTAATATTTTGAAACTTATCACAATACTACATTGATTTATTATATTTAAAAACTTAAACCTTCATTGATAAAAATGAACTTCATACAAATGACGGCATTGAAATATAAATTGCCTGGTTTAAATATCTCTAAAATGCAACACATTCCACGGTAATATTTTGAAAACTATCATAATACTACGATAATTTATTATATTTGAAAACTTCTTCGAAAACAATTGAAATTAATTCAAATGACGTCATAGAAAGAATAACACGCCTGGATCTCTCTATAAAAACAGGATTTCATTCATAACTTTCTCCCATTCATTTCATTCATCACAATACTATAATAATTTATTTTATTTAAACATTTTATTTAAGACCATGGAGCTACAAGTAATTAAACTCTATGCTTAAAACTTCATCGAAAAAAATCGTCCTTCTCTTTATAAAATCAATTAATATTTCATTCATATCAGCCATGCAGACAGACTCCATGGACTAAATTATTTTGTGTTACAAAAATACAGGAATTCTAATACAACTCATTCTACATATTTTGCTGTTTACATTTTACATAGGTGAAAAATAGGCTTAGTTGTAGAAATAATCATATTTAGATGAGCATTGAAACTCAAATATATTGTCATTGCTTTGTTTCAGTATGTAGATGCACAGAATTTAAGCAAAAATAAAGTAGTTTTAGGACGGATACAACACTCAATATGAATTAAAAAGAACTTTAAAAAATCACGATTTTGAAACAAGATGGATGCCATATATCATTTTGAAGTGGGTCATGTGATCGTTTTATATCATGGTCACGTGATCGTTTCATATAAGAGGTATTATTATTAGTTTAATTTTTATTTAAAAAACTACTGAACATATTTCGCTGAATTTTTTTTTATATATTTTTGGAACAATTTGAATATTATCTAAAATTTTCGAAGCCATTTGTGAATTTTAAATCCGCTTAAAAAATTTTTGAAAAATTAGGTCCCATAGGGCTCAATGTATTTCATTTTTTCAACCCGGGTTCAAGCCAAAACTAATTGGGTGATATTATTCATTTATATTCCCATTGGTCCTACAGACCGTCTGAAGAACTACTAAAATTTCATTTTGATTAAGTCCTTTTTACGGCAGTTATCGTGCTAACGGACAGACAGACAGACAGACAGACAAACAGACAGACAGAATGAACAAAGTCATAAACACTTTTCAACTTGCTGTAAAGTGTTAATAAAAAGGTATACTTTAGGTTCTGTCCCGTGGTCGATACCACAAATGTGCAGATATTCAGTTATCTTGATCACCGAAGGGGCTTTTCGATGGCCAATAAAGAGGTATCCATTAGGTTTAATCCCGTGGTCTCTCTCGTAAGTATGCAAGGATTCAGATATCTAAATTACCGACAGGGGCTTCTTGATGGTCAATAAAGAAATATCCTTTAGGGCCCGTGGTCTCTATTATAAGTTGCAAGTCTCTATTATAGTATGCAAAGATTTACGCTTCTAGGTCACTATAAAGTAGAAGGGTCCGAAAAGGCAAAATTACGTTATACAATTTTAATATAGATTGAAAATTTAAATTATTATATTCGATCTAATTTCCATACCTCCTTTAACATTACCATGTATTGTAGGGGGGGGAGGCATCAAACCCTCACATATCTATAAAACATGTACTTCGTAAGATACAATTTCTCTACGAACTCCTACAGAGATAGTATTAAGAATTTCCTACATGCAACAGAACTTACGTGATCTTTTCAATCTTTTGCAAATTAAATGGCGCTTGCTGCTCACATGCACGGATTATGGATGATTAATGGCTATGGTTCTGATGAGTATTCCCTGATCTTTAATGGTATATCACATTATTCGAGAGTTAAGGAAAGAAATTTGAAATTCCTTATACGTGATTCCATACATAACACGAAAGATTCAATATTAATCATCTTTCACGGACGAGGTGTAACTTGGATATTTTCTCCTCAATTTTAAAGGAATAATAGAGCTGCTCGTTCAAATTGATTATATCCCGACGAGCATTGAAATCTGTCAAAGACAAGGGAAGTAACAGAGTTAAAGTATTAAGATGCAAGTTTATTTTAATAAGTTTTATATTGTTTGACAATAAATGGCGCATAACGTTCAAAATAGTCGAACAGTTGGAAAATTGGCTCAATTAGCCTTTGTCCTCTGGTCGGTATTATAAACACTCAATGTTTCAGCTTTCTGAGTCTTCGGAGTTCTGAGTCCATCTTGGTAGAATGGAAATGGTTTTGGATTCACTAATTGGTCATCCCCTTAAGAAAGATCCAAAAATCCGGTTCCGTAATTTCCTTTCCCGTGGTTAATACTACAAGTGTGCAAAGATTCAGCATCAATCCTCTGCCTGGTAAGCTCCTGATTGGTCTTTTAAACCGAAGCTCGCAATAGGCTGTTAGACTACAGGGAAACCATAGAAACAAATAAATAAACCAAAAATTATAGCTGGTTATCGGGACCTCATAAGCTACGGGAGAAGGAATCTGGAGGACGTGAGAGGATATTTAGAAAACCTTCCTGTTTCTCCATGACCGAGGGAATCATTTTTTGTTAGGTTCTTTACTGTGGCCAATACAAGGTTGCGTTTTTAGAAGATTAAGCCTTCTAAAAACGCAAAGATTGAGCCTTCTTCTTTAAAAAAAAATAAAACCATTCTCTGTTTTTGAGTGTAAAGTAATGACTGATTTTGAGTGTAAAGTAATGAAGAGTTGATGTTTCTTTCTATCTTTCTTACGAGTTGATGTTTCTTTCTATCTTTCTTACGAGTTGATGTTTCTTTCTATCTTTCTTACGAGTTGATGTTTCTTTCTAATCTTTCTTATTCGATAACAGAAGTCAAAGTTTACTATTTTTATAATTAATTTTACTTAACATTAGAGCATATTCTCAATTGTTTGTTTTCCAGATAAGCTAGTCCATGATTTGAAGCTTTTGAAAATTGTTCTTGCAGATTTTATTCTGAAAATTTCAGAATGTATTTTGTTTTTTCAAAGTTTACTGCTAGACATCATGAAAAATCTAATTCAAGTTTATGTAAAAATGCAGCAAATTTATTATTTTACTTCTTTGTAATGTATAGTAATGTACAGAGTAAATGTCTAAATGAGTTAAACTGAAGTTTTTGATGGATTTACACATTTTAGACTTTCTAGAATAGAATTTTTTTCCGTGACGTAGTGTGTATGTACGTGTGTCTTTGCAATGAATATATCTGCTCCAGCTCAAATTAATTCGACAAAATTTCATGAATTGTTGTACTTATATCACTTATGTTTTACGTGTTGTTCTTTAGAATTTGGCACAGTTTAAAAAAATAGAATCGGACATTTATTCGAATTGGGCAACGACATAGTCTAACATGAAAGACTATATTTAAATGTCTTAATTAAATGCTTGTTTCATACGTTTACATTGATGACTAAATGAATATAGCAGTCTTATTTTACTTGATGTAATTTCTTTGTATATAATCCAATAATGTATACCATCGAAATGTAACATGAGAAAAAACAACACTCGCATAGGCCAACATCAGAATTAAGATTTTACTGAATATTTTCGTATCATTTGGTCCAGTGTGCTTATGACAAAATTTGTGGAATTATAAAAAGTAACTATATGGGGAAAGAAATATTTTTTCTCATTCTGCGCCTAATTTTGACAACTTATTATTCTTGATCTAACTTCTTTATAAAATCCAAAATTTTATCCCAGCGTAATCTAAAATATTAAACATATGTAAACAGGTCAACGACAAGATGAAAATTTTACTAAATATTTTTGCACCATTTGAACCGATACGTCTACACCAAACTTTGTTGAAATAAAACTTTGTAAAATTTCACTATATCTGGAATCTTTTCCGTATTCTAGATTTCTTCAATGGTGGAAAATAAGGGTCAATAGTAACATATTATTATATAATTTAGCTTGATATGATATCAGAGAGATGGTCCAGCTTTCATCGCAATTGTTGAACAGATATTTTTCGGAGACGATGGAGCATCTCTTTTACCACGATTTATAATTCCTAAGAAATGTGTTCCTTCAATTTTCAGTTCTGTCACAAGTTTTACAACTATAAAAATATTAACCGTTGCAGGATTTGCTCCAGTATTATAAAACTATTCCATCAAGATTAGCACCCTAACACTAATTTCAACCGGTCTAGTTTCACCTTTGCCTAAGTATGGAAACCCATTAGAAGATATGTAGAATCCACATTAGCAGCAATCCCAAATTGTATGCCAAATTTGTCAGGCTTTTTTTTTGCATTTATTACGTAAATCGTAAAAATAAAATGATTTAAATACACTTCGTACACACTTTTGAATAATATAAGGGGCAGTCAAATGAAAACGAGACAGATGGAAAAAAGTATGTACCCTGTTTACTCATTCAAAGGTAATTGCCATAACTGTTAAAGCATTTGTCCCACTGTGAGACAAGACGGTCAATGCCTGCTTGAAAGGATGGTTTTGGTTGCCTACGGAACCATGATTGTACCCAGGCATGCAACCCCATTGTACCCAGGCATGTTGCCAGGCTTCGTCTGAGGCAAATCAACGGCCACGAATGTCTTTCTTACGACAATACGGGACAGAGAACGATATTCCTCATCGTGATAGCGTTCCAGGTGCAGTGATGTCGACATCCTGTTCAACTTCCGATCTTCTGTCAGGCTGTGGGCAACGTACTGCGCACAGATTTTCCGGAACTTCAGATGCTCTGTCAAGATGGCGTGAGCGGTACCTTGACTAATGACCAACATGAGGCGAATGTTTTCCACCGTTCGCCGTAGGTCATTTCTAGCGGCAGCATCCACAGCAGCCTGTCCTGGCCGACTGTTGTATTTCAATGACCCCGACCGTCTCGATGTCGATAAGTCCACTCAAACACACGCGCACATGACATACTGTATTTGCCTACACGGCAGACATTCGGGCATGAATTTCACTTCCTGACACTCCTTCCGCAGTCAAAAAATCTGATGTGGGCAACACATGACTTTCCTTATATAATGTAATGAATTTACTACTTTTACAGTAAAACAATAGGTTTTTCTTATAGTAGATACTAATATTCTTACCAAGATATTTAATTTTCGACAATTAGTCGTCATTTTCATTGATTTAGCATCATTTTTATCCATTTGGCGAGATTTTCATTAATTTGGCAACATTTAAAAAAGTCGCCAAGTTGGCTACATTTCACCAAATTCGTCGCCAAAATCTCACCAAGCTCTCTGGACGGAGAAATAAGTTATTCTTACAGCAGATAAATGACTATTGGCGTTCAAATACAAAAGTATTATTCAAAGTATATTTTTTCATGAATGGAATGAGCTAGATCCACGAGAATTATGTCACTCAATTTATCGCATGGTATTACATATGAAAAGTGAACATGTTTCTACATAGGAATTTTTTTTATGTGACTTTTTCATAATTTTTTTACAAAATGTACAATATCTCGAGAACGGTTCGTGTTAGCGTTCTAAAATTTATGCCAATCGTTTTCTAATGAAAAATTACATAAGAAATGTCTATTTGCGTAACTTTATTATCGGTTTTGATTTTTTGACGATTTTTTCAAAATTTCATTCGAAAATTTAGGGGGGTTCTGAGCATTCGATTGCATATAAAAACAATAGGCTTCCAGTGTTTACGGATTGTGATTTTTGTTCCAAATTTGGTTCGAATCGGTCCATTCGTTCGTCAGTTATCGTCTCCACAGGCTCACTGACACACACACACACACACACACACACACACACACACACACACGCACACACAGACATCACTTCAAAAATGTTTGATTCGTGATCAGGGATGCTTGAAACGTGCTCTCCCGTTGAAAACTCGAATTCGAATTTTCGACCCCGTCACAATACTTTCCTTATTCATTATGTATATAAGGAAAGTAATAACGTATAAATTAATACTTAACTCTGCAGGGAACAGCTATTCAACAATTGTAATGTTATCTACTGGTGTGCTTAATATAGACCAATTCTGAATACAGTATTTTCACACATCGTATATCAAAGCAAATGTACCGCTTTATAGTTGTACAGATCTCGTTCATTTCTTATTTAAACGTAAGTATTTTGAGAAATCTATTTCTACTTATGATTTCAAGAAAGAGTTGTGGATCCCATCTGTAAGACCACATATTCAGAATACATAAGTATTTTTGCTCTGAAAGCTTGTACCCAACTAACTCATCAAGTGGCTAGCTCCATGTTTCATTTTTGAGCTGATAGTTTACTTCAGTCTATGTGCATTCTCTGATGTGGAGAATACTTTTCACTGATGAAAGGGATCCATGCACTGATAGGATTACCGTTGGTAACATTTCTGTTGTTGTTATTATTTCTAATGTACAGCCGATACAGGGCGCAGGAAGCAGCAAAGAACGAAGAAAGACACACAAGACAAGAGAAGGCCAACGACCGTACCGTGCTGAAAACACCGGTTCTCGTTAGATCACCGAAGTCAGGCAGCATCGGGCGCGGTTAGTACTTGGGTGGGTGACCACCTGGGAACACCGCGTGTTGTTGGCTCTTTTCGGGCGCGGCAGCCCAGTGGTTAGCGCGCGGTTCTCGCCGCTGCCAGAACTGCCGCCGTGTTCATGCGGAGTACGATCGCGTTAAACATGTGGGTCCGTAAGTCCTTCCGAGAGGTTGGTGGTAGGGGAAGGAGGGTACGGTCCCTGTGGATGCCTCCCCCACTGGGTTCCGGTCTAAATTGGGTGGCACTTCCCGGCCGTCCAAACAGTTACCTTACACCTTTCTGGTAGGTCGGACGGTCTGGGTCTCAACAACAACAACACAAGACAAGAGAAAAAAGTTTATTACAAACAAGCATCACTGACGAATGTCGGAGAGAGTGCAGCTTCACATTTAGACGAGGACCCAGAAGGCGGAAGACTGACTTGCCTCAATACATTTCTCTTTGCATGTAGCGTTGGACTTTTAGTTCCCTGTATGATGCTATGCTTTGAAGTTGTTGCATCCATAGTTGACTCACAAGCATTACAGATGAGTTCATCACTTTCCAGCGTAGTTGCTATCATAATTAATCCTTCGTCAGGTTGTAAACAAGTTTAATATTTTTTTCATTCTCGTAGAATTCCACTTTCTGTTCCTGAAGTTCTTTTCCATCCTCGATAATTTCTTGATATTTGAATCTGACTTCCAATCTCAGCATCCTCTTTACAGGAATTTTCGAAATCTTCTCCACTTTCAGATTTATATTCACTAGAGACACTAAAAATATATTCATCAAAACAAGAATTTGAATCATTCATAGCTTGCATATTTTTATAATCATTTCCTGTTCGTTCTTCTCTAGCCCCTTCAGAAGTTTTGGAGTTTCTCCGGACTGGGGTCTTTTCAACACGACATTGCCCACCACCGTCACTAGCCATCACATAAAAATGACTGAGAAATGTTACTAGAAACCAAATGACTGAACAAGAAAGAACGCCACGAACTAATCATCTATCAGGTGATGAGAAAATAAAATACTTTCAAGCCGGTCGTACGGACCGGTCTCGGTAATTGTACACAATTATAATGATGGAAATTATTATTGCATTTTGGCTACATTTTGTGTACAAGATATTTACACTTATTTAAAAAAGGACAAAAGATATTAAATTAATAAATAAACAGGAAATATCAATCATGCATAAAGCATTGATTATGAAACACATTTCAACTTCAATGAAATTTTATACAAATATCTCTAAAATGCAATACATTCCTCGGTGATATTTTAAAAATTATCATAATACTACATTAATTTATTATATTTGCAAACTTCTTCGAAGAAAATGAGCTTTATTCAAATGACGGCAATGAAATATAAATTGCCTGGTTTAAACATCTCTAAAATGCGATACATTTCTTGGTAATATTTTTTAAATTATCATAACACTACAATAATTCATTATATTTGAAAACATCATCGAAAACAAATGAACTTTGTTCAAATGACGTCATCGAAATATAAATTACCTCTATATAAAAGCAGCATTTCATTCATAAGCATTTTTCTAATCTTTTCATTCATCACTATATAATTTATTTTATTTAAAAATTTGATAAATTGTTATCTACCATATTTATTTTAAAATGTGAAACCTTTCTCATATGTAAAATATTAAACTCTTGGAAAGATATTTATTATATAATATATTTCTTTTTTTCATCTGGAGGATATAACGAGAGTCAGAATTTTATTGAATTTGTTTTTCTCCCAATATTAAATAATTTTTATTTAAAAAACTACCAAACATATTTTACTGAATTTTTTTTTATATATTTTATGGGATAATTTGAATATTTTCTAAAATTTTTGAAGCAATTTGTGAATTTTAAATTCGCTTAAAAAATGTTTGAAAAATTGGGTTCCATAGGGTTCAATGTATTTCATTTTTTCAACCCGGGCTCAATAAAAAACTAATTGGGTGATATTATTCATTTATATTCCCATAAGTCCCACAGACCGTCTGAAAAACACACTAAAATTTCATTTTGATAAAGCTATTTTTACGGCAGTTATCGTGTTAACGGCCAGACAGACAGACAGACAGAAGGAGTGAACAAAGTCATAAACACTTTGAACTGTGCTGTAAAGTGTTAAAAAATAAAAGAGATAAAGAAAACTAAAATCAACAGCGATCAAAATGACCGCTTCGGTTATTCTAGTACTGATTAAATTTACTAGATTTCTATCAAAAATTTTAATAACATTTTTGAAAATATTTACGATATGATAAATAGTATTCTCTTGATTCACTACAAAATAAAACTGACAAAACAAAGCTCACAAAATCCTATTAATTCCATCTTATATATCAGAAAATATGCAATCGCTGAGCTATTTTAATTTATAAATTTCCCCATACTACAAAAATCCCGTATTCCTTTAATTATTTTTGCAAATTAAAATGCGGTGTGAGAATTACAAATGATTAATGATTGTGATCATGATGAATGTGCACTGATACATAAATGGTATATCGAATTACTTTGTAGCTGCAAATAAAAAATGTTGAAACTACGTGATTCAATTTATTACGTATTTTTAATTATTAATCTTCAGACCAAGAAAATCTCAGGCTTGAACACACCTCAAAGTTCTGTTGGAAACATAGAACATATAAGACTGTTTCATGGCAATTAAGTACTCACTAATAAATGCAAGTGACTGTTTTAAGATATTAAAAAAAACATATGAATATTTTTATAATGAGCCACTGAACAATTAAACGAAGTTAAGACGTTTCGCTCATTTATTTTACTCAGCAGACGATTTAGAATGTTACTCGCTGAATCCCACATAATTAAAAATGCACAACGTCATAATTTTCAAACCCCAAACAGTGAGCTACATATTTATTTCATTTTAATCATTCGAAAGTTTCTTACATTATTGTTAAATTAATAGAAATATAAAGTGTTTTATAACTTTTTTTGACGAACGCTCATAAAGCAGTATTAAATCCCTTAGAGACATATCTCAACTACATGCTTGCCTACAGCCCTTTGACCCTGGGAGCAAATTCCGGTACTTCCAAGTTGTGGATTTCACTTTCTAGCTACATTTACGACTTTGGAGAAGCACAAAGCATACCTCTTTCTATTATACCCAGTACTTCAACTCTCTGAAAATTAACACATCACTCAATAAGTTTCCGGTCTGACACATATATGGCAACACTGTTGACAGACCCATATGATTTATGGATAGTACCAACCTTCAAACGACACGTGTCAAAATTTCATGACATTCTGATAATTAGTTTATAGTTTACAGTGGTTTTAGTGACCCCAGTTTTGTAATTTTCAAAACAATGGATAAAAAAAATTCGCGTGTTGATTAACCATTGTTTTTTGATGAGGAAAAATACTGTTGAAGCCAAACAGTGGCTTTATAAGCGTTATGGAGACTCTGCACCAGGGAAATCAACTATTATTGGCTGGTATGCTGAATTTAAACGCGTTCGTATAAACACCGATGATGCTGAAAGCTCTGGTGGCCCCAAATCGGCAAATGTTCCGGAAAACATAAAAAAAATCCACAAAACAGTTTTGAAAGACCATAAAGTGAAGTTGCGTGAGATAGCTGACACCTTAAAGATATCAGAAGGTAGTGTGTTTACAATTTTACACCAAAATTTGAGCATGTGTAAGTTGCCTTCGAAGTGGGTGCCGCGTTTGCTCACACCGGACCAAAAACAACAACGCCTCGACGATCCAGAGAGCTGTTTGGAGCTGTTCAAGCGAGATAAGAAGGATTTCTTGCGTCGGTATGTGACAATGGATGAAACATGGATGCATTACTACACACCTGAATCAAAAAGATTGTCAGCTGAGTGGACAGCAGCCGGTGAAAGTCGTCCAAAGCGACCCAAAATCCAAAATTCAGCTGGCAAGGTTATGGCCAGACAATGCCCCGTATCACAATTCGATGAAAACGATGGTTAAATTATATGAATTACGCTTCGAATTGCTTCCTCACCCACCTTACTCTCCAGATCTGGCCCCCAGCGACTTCTGGCTTTTTGCAGACATCAAAATGATGCTCCAGGGAAAGAAATGTGGCTCAAATGAAGAAGTGATTGCCGAAACTGGGGCTTATTTTGAGAGCAAAGACAAATCTTTTTACAAAAAAGGCATCGAAAAGTTAGAGGAGCGTTGGAATGAATGTATCACTCTTGAAGGAGAGTATGTTGATGAATAAAGTCGAATTTCTAAAAAACAATTGTTTTTCTTAGTTAGACCGGAGACTTATTGAGTGATGTAGTATAGATGCATTGCAAGAGTTTACTTGCCGTACTTTCCATGAAAAAGCTCCAGCAAAAACAAGTTACTTGATCTTACAAGATTTTCCCTGGCTAGATCTCTCTCCCGACTCACCGTACGTCATCGGTCCATGTGAATCATTACGAGACTGACTTATGACTGTTCTATTCCTTCAATGTAAAGTTCTCACGCCTCATCTGTATCCCGGCAATAGCTTCGTTCGGTTTCGATGACACTCAGTGAGCTGTGGCAAATGTTCATAAGGCAGTATTAAATGTCTTTAGCCGGAGACGACTTTTACTCAATCCTACGATGCTAGCCCACCCTTCATTGCCTCCGAGATCAAGCCTCGGCACTGCCAAGTTGGGGATTTCAATTTCGAGCTACAGTGTTATCGAATCTACCTTGGTCAAAATTTACATCTTTTAACAAAACAGGAAGTTCTGTTCGTTTTGTGCATACTCCGTAGTTCGAATATTTGGTATAGGAATCTTTTGAATACACATATTTACAAACATATATTAAACATAAATTTTCTGAAAAATCGATCCATCTGCCTAACTATAGGTCTAAATTTTAGTTAAAAGTGAAATTTTTGCGTTTAATCAAAATATCGAATCATTTAGGAAGTGAACTCAAAACTATTTATTTTCTAACTAGAAAACGTGCCCGGAGTTGCCCTAGAGTAAAAGCATGGATAATTTAATTCATTAATCTAAAAATAACAAAATACAATTTTATTCATATAAATAAAAGTAAAAATTGCATACAATCTGTGTACGTATAACCGGTGTAAAATAGCCCCCCCCCCCCCAAAAAAAATATATCCCCTTCTCTTAAACTTTAAAATGGGTCCGATCCTGTGTGACTAAAAGATTGAAATGGAAATTCTTTCTGAGAAAACTTCTTTGGCTGTAATCGCATGCACAGTAACCGAAAACGAAAGGAGAAATTATAGCCTGGGTGTAAACGCGAAGCATCGAAAATCTTACAGATTTGCACGCTTTTCAAAAAATTATAAATAATGAACGGATGACTTCAGAAGGTTTTTGTTTCGAAGCAGAGTGTAATATTTAAAGAAGCTGCTGTTACATTCTAAGCCAGTCGGATAGCCAGTCAGTTTTTTTATATCGCAATATAAACACCGGGGACGTTTTATGAATCACTCGGAAAGTATATAGTATATATATATGTATTTAAAAATTTACAAAAATTCGTTTATTGATCATATGGATTCTGTTCAAACTTTGTTTAAAAGAAGATTTGTGCGTATTTTAGATTATATTGATATGGGAATTCTGTGATATTATTTCAGTACGCTAAGGAACCGACCTGGCTTACAATATAGCTAAAACATAAAATGACTAAAATATTAATTCGAATTTTAATATATAACGATAAAGCAAATCTTTCCGGGTCCTAAAGTAACCGCATACCAAACACCATGGCCGTACGATGCCTAGATTTACCGCTAGAAATTGTTTAGACACACAGACAGACATACACATAAATTTTCTGAAACATGAACAGTCTACTTTACAAGTATGAATTTCACTTAAAAATGAGCATTTCATATTTACTCAAAAATCAAACCATTTGGAAGGTGAAGCAATATATAATTATAAGCATATTATAATTAGAAATAACATATATCCAATTCTAAGTTACAATTATAATCCTATTGCTCCAGAGAAGATAAGCATACTGGAATCAAATGAAATTTGTTCACTAGAAATATATTTGCAAATATTCGTCCAAAATTATTTGGTTTTCTGTAGAAAGCAATTCACAGTATATTTTTATTCCTATTGTAAGAAAAATCTGATGTGAGCAGCACATGACTTTCCTTGCAGACATATATCCACGTTATATTTATTTTAATTAAATTTAATTCATTTTTAATTCAATTTTCGTTAACATTTGGTAACTGGCCAAAAAGTGGCGTTTCAAAAGTGGCGTAAAGAAAATACGAAAAAACTAAAATGTCTCGAGATTGGCTACTCCTAGTGTAATGGGGTTGGTCTTATTCTTTTCTTCGTTAAAAATTACGTATAAAACAAGCATTTAATGGATACATTTGAGCATACGTAGTTTTTTATTTTAGATTTTGGAGATTTTTGAGGGCCATTTTGCAAAAAAAGATAGGTTATTTTTTTCCGAATCATACCAAAATCTAATCAGCATCAGGATGCCCCAGAAGCAACTTATCTACCGAATTTTGTGAAATTCGGTCCAGTGGTTTTTCAGCTAGAGTGGATACAGACTTTTGCTGGCCATTTTGCAAAAAAAAGGGGGTTCTTTTACCCCGAATCGTACCCAAAACTAATCAGCACCAGATTCGCCCACAAGTGACTTACATACCAAATTTTATGAAATTGGGTCAATTAGTTTTTTTAGTTAGAATGGATACAAAATCTGCACAGACAGACACACAGACGGAGTCACGCTAAAAATACTTTTTTCGTATTTTAGAGGTCTCGAAACGCGTAGAACCGTCGAAAACTCGAGTTGTGATTTTCGGCATGATTCCAATACTTTCCCTATACATTACCAGGTATTGCAGGGAAAGTAAAAATATACTTGTTATAGGAATTCGTTTAATAAGAATTCGTTTTGGGGTACGTTATATATAGCACTTAACTCCAAAGCATTTACATCTTAACATGCAAGTTATGTAGGGACCATGTTGACAATGAAGGAAAAGAATTTCGTTCCAGTAGCTCGATGGGTTTAAAATCAGCTGGCCAGTTCGAAGATTCATGGTTCAGTTTCTGATTGGAACTGTCAGACCTTTACAAAGGAGGCTTATCATGGAGTCCTTGATAGTAGTATTATCCTGATTCGAATATTTGGCGCAACCTACGAAACATTCCAACAGTGCCCAGATTGTCAGCACATCGATCTGGCATCTGAGATGAGAGAGTGTAAAATATGGGAATTCCGTTTCAGGAGCTCGATGACCAGAACGCTTCACTTAAGACCCTTGGTTCGATTCATGACTGGGATAGAGAGTCCTTTGCAGTAGTGCATTTGAACGTAAAATTACAAAAAGGTTGCATACTATTTTCTAATTTTTTGCATTGGAGAAATTATTATGTACTTCTCCCATGCAAAAAGAAAACTTACCCGATCGTTTCAATCTTCTAAAAATCAAATAACGCAATATTCAAATGAGAGGATTAGGTATGATTAATGATTGAGTCTCTGATGTATATCCCTTGATCCTAAATTGGCATATTGAATTACTGTCGACGGTGAAAAGAAGTTTTGAATCTAATTCATGACTAAAAAGATCCAATGTTAAATCTCCTGACACTGAAGATGACTTGAGCTTAATCTTTCAACAGCTCTGAAAGAAATATAAAGTGGGTAAGAGTGCAGCGATTAAATTAAGTACACCCTTATCAATTAACGTGATGTAAGCATAGCTATTTCTTTTAATAAGGAGTAAATTAAAAGTCAAGCGAAGTTAAGTTTTAGCTGCAATTAATTTCACTGCTGCTATAATCATAAATCTACTCATATGATAAATCTATTCTGGGAAAAGATTTCCCAAATAAATAATCGATGAGAGTCTGCTCAACATGGCACAAAATTATATTATTTTTATACATGGTATTTCAAAACGACTGTACGACTTAAAACCTATTGAAAAATTAGTCGCTGATTAATGGTTCCAAATTAATGAATGCTTACAAAAAGAAAATCTGATGTGGGCAGCACATGACTTTCCTTATATAATGCAATGAATTTAATATTTTTACAGTTAAAAATGTTATTCTTATAGCAGATACTTATATTCTTCTATATCTTCCAAGATATTAAATTTTCTTCAATTAGTCGCCATTTTCATTAATGTAGCGTCATTTTTATCCATCTGGCAAAATTTTCGTTAATTTGGCAACATTTAAAAAAAGTCGTCAAGTTGGCGACATTCCGCCAAATTCGTCGTCAAAATATCGCCAAACGTTATGGACGGAGAAATAAGTTATTCTTACAGCAGATAAATGACTATTGACGTCCAAATACAAAAGTATTACTCAAAGTATTTTTTCTCCTGAATGGAACGAGTAAGATATGATATCATCAAATTTATCGCATGATATTACATATGAAAAGCAAACATGTTTCTAAAGAGTTAATATATTTTTTTATTTTACTTGATTTTTTGATAAATTTATTTGAAAAATGTGCACTATCTCAAGAACGGCTAATGCTAGCTTCCTACAGTTTGTATCAATCGTTTTCTAAGGAAAACTTACATAAGAAATGTCTATTAAATTTAACTTTATTGATGGTTTTGATTTTTTGATGATTTTTTTTCAAAATTTCAGTCGAAAATTTAGGGGGGGGGTTGAACATTTGATTGTGTTTAAAAACAATATGCTTCCAGTATTCACGGATTGTGATTTTTGCACCAAATTTCTTTCGAATTGCTCTACTCGTTCGTGAGATATCGTCTCCACACACACACACACACAGACACAGACATTACCTCAAAAACGTTCGATTCGAAATCAGGGATGCTTGAAACGTGCTCTCCCGTGGAAAACTTGAATTCGAATTTTCGACCCTGTCACAATACTTTCCTTATACATTATGTAATAAAGAAATTAATATAATTTCAGAATACTGCATTTTATAGCACGTGACATGTCTAATAAAATAGTGCTAAATTTAACTTTTTATAAGGGGTTTCTCAAATAAAATTCAAATTAACAAGTTATTCGCCATACATGTAAAAATATTTTGGGGAGAGAAAAACGCAGTTGTGCTTTAGACAAAATTGGCGGTGAAAATATTTGTCAAAGATTTAGAACATAAACCACTTTAATCCGGTCAAAAGGAATTGCGAAAACATAGATATAAGTGGTCATACAAAACTTCACTTTCGTTAGATAAAATTTCCATTTAAAAAATTACATGCGTACCTACCTTTAGCAAAAGTTTTATACAGTATCGAATCATTTGTTCAAAAATTTCATTAAAGTTGCATCAAGTAATTTTAATCGCATGACAAGGGAACTGACTTTGTTTGAGTATTTATGTCACAAAAACATTTTTAATTGGACCTTTTTGTTCTAGAGGATCCGTATGAAACGTTACATTTTAAACTTTTTACTAAACGATGACACTTGATCAAAATTTATTTACATAACCTACCATGATTGAAAGATTTCTTGAATTAGAATCATGGCTCTACGACCAATCGTTCAAGAAATATTTAATTGTACAATATTTTTTAAGCACCCTGTACAAGTACAAAAGGTATTTTTAAGCCACAAAACATCTCTATATAAAGAAATTAATTAAAAGTATGAATTCATTATACCTCACACATTAAATATTATAAATATCATTATAATAAAAAATTAAAAATACTATAAATTGCACGAATTTTTTCAGTGCTGTGCATAGCAATCCATTGTACAGGGCAGAGAACAAACACCCTGTAGTAACAGTATCAAAAATACTTGCTAAAAATACAAAATTAATAAGGAATAACGAGTTTTCAAGTATTATGCTTGATGCCTGTGAATGATTAATTTCCTCAGTATACATATTTATTGTAGTAATCATTTTCATTTTAATATTTTTTAATTTTTACAGTTTATATAGCAATGGGACAAAATAATTTTGTGTCGAATATAACTATCGTTCTGAGCATTTTCATTGACTAATTTGATTATTCTACTAGATATGTAAAATCGCACTTTTAAATTTGAAAGATTATCTCTTTGAATTGAATTTTTTGAACAGTCGAAGAATATCACCTGATTACCTAGCTGTCTTTGAAGACGCAGTTGAGGCTATAAGTATTTTGCCACACAAGGCAATGGGAGATTTCAAAATCCGTTTAAAAGGCAATATCATAGAATTTCTCACCATAAAAAATACAGGATTTCATAATTCTGATTGCCGATATTATTAGACCTAAACTTCACATAGTGCAATGAGATTTTAATTTAGAAATTTAAATTCTCAAAGTATCCTAGCTTTGTTAAATTCAGCTAGTATCAAATATAGCCGAATGTAGCTCTTATAAACATTACGTTTAAATTTCAAACAAATCAATTCCAAATGTATAGCTTTTGTTCAATGTTTTAGCAGTATCTTTTAAGCGTGTTTAAAATTGTAAATTTTAACCGGCATCATGATGTGCTTCTTAATGTTACTTTACTTTATATTGGTAACTAGCAGAATACCCGTTCTTTGTACGGAGTATATAATATAAAAAAACTTAAAATTCACAATAATGTGCAAATTCCTATAGTATACTAAAGGACATTTTTAATCAAAATATTATGTTAAAATATTTAATTTAATGCTCTTAAAAGAAGTTTAAGAAACTCTGTTCTCGCTATAGAAAATTATATTCATAGAATTTCTCACCATAGAATTCATAGAAAATTATATTCATAGAATTTCTCAATATCATAGAATTTCTCACCATAAAAAATACAGGATTTCATAATTCTGATTGCCGATATTATTAGACCTAAACTTCACATAGTGCAATGAGATTTTAATTTAGAAATTTAAATTCTCAAAGTATCCTAGCTTTGTTAAATTCAGCTAGTATCAAATATAGCCGAATGTAGCTCTTATAAACATTACGTTTAAATTTCAAACAAATCAATTCCAAATGTATAACTTTTGTTCAATGTTTTAGCAGTATCTTTTAAGCGTGTTTAAAATTGTAAATTTTAACCGGCATCATGATGTGCTTCTTAATGTTACTTTACTTTATATTGGTAACTAGCAGAATACCCGTTCTTTGTACGGAGT
The DNA here is from genome assembly GCA_951213105.1 of Amaurobius ferox. Lineage (NCBI taxonomy): Eukaryota > Metazoa > Arthropoda > Arachnida > Araneae > Amaurobiidae > Amaurobius > Amaurobius ferox. The sequence continues at coordinate 32,066,935 of OX578144.1, read as the reverse complement.
ATATAATATAAAAAAACTTAAAATTCACAATAATGTGCAAATTCCTATAGTATACTAAAGGACATTTTTAATCAAAATATTATGTTAAAATATTTAATTTAATGCTCTTAAAAGAAGTTTAAGAATCTCTGTTCTCGCTATAGAAAATTATATTCACTGGCAAATCTGAAGAATAAAACATCCTGGCCCATTTTTTAAGCAAATTTACAATAAATATGGAATTGAATCAATATATGCAAAATAAAAGCGTTAAAATTGTATGGGACCCGTACTACTTATATACGCGAATATTAAAAGATATAACCTGTAATAGTAGATTACATCTATAAATTGAAAATATCAATAAAACTGTAATCTTTAAACCTGAAGGCAGTAATTTATTCCCATATATGTCAAAATGAAAGTTCTAAAATTATATGGGAAGGTATATCCTTACTACTTATAATACCGTAGATTAGAAGATATATCCGGATTTTAGTTGACGATTACCAGTATTACAATATAAATTTTTAATATATTTGCCAAAATAAAACATAAGACGTAATAAATTGAATATATAAATAATCCCCTTAATCTTCATGCCAGAAGGCCGTACTTGATTCCAATATATTCCAATATATGTCAAAATATATGCCAATATACCTGTACTACTTATATTCTCGTAGATTAGAATATATAATTGTGCATTCCTAGAAGATTACTCGTACAACTTACATGTGAGTTTCAAAAATTTTTGAAGCAATAAAACAATGGCGTAATAACTTGAAAATATCGATAATCTCTGAATCATTAATCCCCGAAAATATCAATAATAATAATATTTAAACCTGAACACTGTAATTGATATTATCAAGTCAAAAATGCAATGACAATGTAATTTTTTATATACATATCTTCTTTATTCAAATCGGAAAAGACTTAATAAAAATCGTCTGCCGCATAAACACATTGCATTTTAATCCTTTGCTAAGCAACATAATATTATTTCCTTTAAATAAATTGGTGGAAAGAATGTCGTCTGAATAGTGCTATCTCTATGGAAGGTTCGGCGACATTTTCGTCAATGTAGCGACATTTAAAAAAATTGCCAAAATTATCGCTTTGTGGGACTATAGACCTGACAGTCCCACTTGTCGACAAATTGGTGAAACATCATTACGATACTATCCCCTAACAAAACACAATTCATTTCATTTATTTAGCGCGATTTTGTCAATTTCAGGATTTTTATAGATTTACAAACATTTTCATCAATTTGGTGACATTTTAAAAATTCACTAAATGTGTTACTAAGTAGGGTAGTTGGTCTGACAGACAAATGCTAACAAAACATCGGCACTCTCTTCTAACAAAACAAAATAAATGTGATTAGTTTGAGTCATTTTTAACAATTTGGCGACATTTCCGTCAATTTGGCAGCGTTTAAGAAAAGTTGCCAAGTTAGCGATATCCCGCCAAATTCGCAGCTCTGAGTTTACAGATCTGAATAAAACATCCTAATCCCGTTTGTATATACTAAATGAAAACACTAAAATTTTATTAGAAGATATACCCGTTCTATTTTTTTTCTATTTCAACAATCGGTTAAATGAATTTATTGGCTAAACACAATATATGAATTTATTAGCTGAACATAATATATAAGCTTGACAACTCTTTGCCAAAATAAATTAAAGCGATGTGCCCAGCCCGCAATTCATATAATTAAAAGAAAAATCAAACCGTTCATTTATACGATATATTTTAATATCCATTTATTTGTTATTCAAATCGAAAAAATAATAATAAGCATTAACAAACACATTTAATGTAATTGCGTTTCCGAGCAACATGATATAAGATAGAATATTTCTCATAAAATGCTAATAATAAAATAACCATTTTTATTTCTTAATAATTTTCATTGTTGAGTAAAAGCTTGTGACAGAGAAAAATCAACCATGGTGATAGATTTACCATTTAAATTCGTGCTTCAAAAAGTTCATGCTTTTAAAAAGTAACTAATTAGCGCAAAAAATCTCCCACTAAACTCAGAAATAAGGTTTTAATTTACTTTCATGTTTAAAACACACGATTTTCAACCTTTTCGTTTGGAGGAACCAGGGAGTTAGAGAGTATCTCTGCTCTTAGAAACCCTGTCGACATCCCCTTTTCTTAGAAACTCAAAACTTGGACTACATTTACTAAAAGGGGCTATGTCAAGGCTATCCACAAGATTTCATTAAATTCGGTTCAGCAGTTCTCCTGTGATGATGAGACAAAGGAAAGTTTCGTTTTTCCCTAATATCTCGAGAACCACTAATCTTAAACTTGAAATTTAGACTCAATTTTAAGTGGGACTATTTCAAGGCTACCCACAAAGATTCATCAAATTCGGTTCAGCCGATCTCCCGTGATGATGGGACAGATTTCCAATGTTATTTATATAGATTGGATTGAGATCCATCACAGTTTTTAAAAGAAAGCGCATAAAAACATTTCTGAAGATTATTACCTTTCCGTTTTTGCAAAGTAATATCAAAATACATTCTATAATATTACATCAGAATATGTTCTAATTATACATTCGTAGTTAGTATCCATATATTATTATTTTTCTGCCCCTAAAAATATCACTCCAAGAACTATCTCTGCATAGATGACATGATTGTAGTTCCATTTCGTAATATATTAGGCAATTATAATGCACTGTGAACGATCTATACAAGCACAGGCTTGAATATGGTTTACATTTTAATGTTCATTCGGAACATTAATGAACACATATGCATACTTGCTAATCCTTCGTTACCGATATTCACATGCAGAATTTATAAGTCAGATAATGATCTAACCGCTAGATACAAGTGAGTTTCCTGTTCTATTCATACGCATTGAACCATGCCATTGTCATGTAACATTTCATAAATATGTTTATCTTTTAAATATATGTCATACTAGCAGTATAACCGTTCTTTGCACGGAGTATATAATATAAAGAAACTTTAAATTCATAATTATGCGTAAATTTCTATAGTATTCTAAATGCAAATGTTAATCAAAATATTCTATTAAAATATCTAATTGAATGCTCCTAAACAGAAGTTTAATAATCTCTAGTTTCTGCTATACAAAATTATCTTCACGGGCAGATCGTAAGAAGAAAGTAGCCTGTGGTCCCGTTTGTAAACACATTTACAAAAAATATAATATTAAATCAATATAGGCAAAATAAAAACACTAAAATTATATAGTATAATAAATAATATATAATAAAAATATATGCACATACTACTTGTAATCGCAAATAATAAAAGATATACCCGTAAATTAGTAGAATATTACACGTATTACAACATATGCTTTTCTAAAATATTTGCCAAAATAAAATAGATGGCGTACTAAATTGAAAATATCAATAATCCCCGTAATATTTAAACCAGAAGTCCGTAATGGATTCCAATATATACCAATATATGTCAAAATATATGCCAATATACCTGTACTAATATTCTTGTAGATTTGAAGATATACCCGTGCATTTGTTGAAGATTACTCGTACAACGTACAATACACGAGTTTCAACAATTTTTGCCATAATAAAACAATGGCATAAGTGGTTCACCAGTGGTCCACCAACAGTCCATCAGTGTAATTTAAATGGTTCTCCAGGTCAAGAGCTTATATGTACACTTAATGTGAAATAATTTAATACAGGGATCTCACTAATTCTAATAAATATAATATTAATCATAGGTGTGATTTTCATCTCCCTGTGGTAGTAATTTAGAGCAATTATTTTAATTACTAAATAATTTATTAATTTGAAATTTAATGCCGGTACATATGACTCATCACCGCGTTACTGCGCTGTGTTTAAATTTCCCTATTTCTGATGCTGCTGCATATACGAGTACACACTATTACACTCGTAGTACACTATTGTTACATGATCCGTTGTATTATTAATTAGCGAGAAGATTAATATATACTCATAAGTAAATGCAACCCATCTGTTATTCATGTTAACAATTATAATATAGTCAGTAAGTAATCTTAGGCGAATCAAAGTTTGTTTTTGCCAGCCAGATATTCTAAATTTGTTAATTAACTATATTTACCTAAGTGGCTCATTATAATAACTCGTATAGCCTGTACGTGGCAATCTGTTGTGGGGCAATTGCACATCCTGATGCCAGGATCGTTAACTTCCCCGTTTTAAATATTACGGGACTTTGTTTCATTTCACTTAGCCGTCTCTCACTCACATTTTGTTACAGCACATCACCTCGTTAACCCTTCATCTATCTTGCACCACTCAGAAAGCTTCTCTCTATTCATCCCATAATCTTCTTATGTGATATTTTCCCGCTTCTCTCTATTCATCTCATAAATTTCTTAAGCAAATTTTTCCGCTCCTTTCCACTATGGTGTTGGGCAGGGGCTAAGGTCCTCACCTCAAACTTTGGTCGGATCGACGATGCATTGCAAAATGTGATAGCAAATCAACCCGTGGGGATGTATAAGTGTGCAGCTGTTCCAAATGACTTAATAATCTGTAAATATCTATCAAGAAACTGTAAAATTTGCCACTTCATAAATGTCAATTTATACCGTTAGATAGGGATTATACTCTCGGGGTAATATTTCTATTTATCACCTTTCTGAATTATTCAAAATCCTCCCATAACTTTATTTTAAAGGAATTTTCTCAAAATTTGATTTTCAATTCAAATTCAACCTATATCGCAACTTCTCTTCCAATATGCCACCTAATTTCGAAACTTCACATGATTTTTCAAATTACGTATTATTTCTGGACACTAGACTAAAGTAAAATATATATTTTGTGATCCCACAGTATGTTTGCATTTATGATTCCCATAGCCACCCATCCAAAATGTTTGCATTCTCGTATTTTGTTTTGTTTTTGTTTCAAAAACAAACATTTCAATACTTACAAACCTTAATGTCCCATTACACCCAACCCTACGGTACTATTCCAGTTTAAAATAGAATCTAAAAGGGGCTTTAAAATCCTGCGCTGCCTTTATTTTGAAGTTATTCTCTCTTGCCCTGGGCTGCTCTTGCGCTGCAGAAGGAGAGCTTCCTCCCATTACAGAATGCCCTAGGCGGCCATTCAGTGGGATTTTTATATCCACTTTAAAAAGCTTTACGCAGCGCACAAAATAACATTTGCAAACATTTTAATGTATTGCAAATCATTTTTTTCCACATAAATACTGCGGTTATCGAGTAATAGCGCTTTTGTTATATTTCGTTTAAAAAATTGTAATAAATTACTAGTACCATTCTCAGTCGTATGGTGATAATTTGATAATTAGTAATAACAAAAATTTAGTAATTAATTTGACAAAAATATGCATTCAAAAACATGTATTGCTTCTAACGTAGAAGTATGTATTTTAAAACACACTCTGAAACGTATTACTGAATGCTAGCATGTTACTGAAAGTTTTAGAGGAATCAACTGTCCATAAGAGGGGCTAAGGTTCCTGATAGTTATGATAATATTAATATATATATATATATATACATATGTATATATATATATATATATATATATATATAAATATAAATTATTAAATCCAAAGTAAGAATGTATGTAGTAACTCATAATACACTATTCCAAAATTTTCTACAAATACAAAGAAATAAAAGAAATTAAGACAAAAAGAGGAAATAATAAAGCATAATGCAAGTCATAAGGACAAAGACAATCAACAAATTTCAAAAATGAGGAATGCAAATAAGAAAACAAAAAAATCAAGCAAAAAAGCTTGCACATGGAGGAGATTTAGGCTTACGAGATTAGGCTTACGAAATGTTCATTTCGAAAAAATTCTCGTCGGGTCCATATATCCTTTCGAAATGAACACAAAAATGCTTGTTTCTGAAACACAAGATAGATTTTATCTATAAACTTGTGTTATATGGACGACAAGCATATAGATTGGAACAATAAAGGAAACATAAATACCTCAAAACGCACCTCTTCGGCGCAACCATGACGAGCAAAATATGACTGGATCAATGTTGCCATATGCCAAAATGAAAAGATGTGATTTGCTGTTGCCAAAGAGAGTAATAAAAACTGTACTGCGCAAAAGCAATAAAATGAAATAAAATGAGTTATTCAACTGTTAAAGCTTCGAGATAAAAAGATGAAAATATAATTGCAGAAGAATGAAGAAGTACGGCTAAAATAAGATAATAAGGGGAGAATATGAGAATTTTAGGCTAATCGAAACTTATTAACTATACTATTGACTAAATATGCAGGATATTGATACATTTTACTGGTAATTTTGAGGTTATTAATGTGCAAAGCATGAAATTTTTTATCTGATAATCTATAAATTCTAAAAAGTTGATTAAGTATAATATTTCTAAACAATTGAATCGAGTTGCAGGAATTAAAAGGTAATAATTTATTAATATTAAATTTAAAAAAATCTTTTTTATCATATAATTTAGTAACTATCCCATGAGCAGGTTCTATAATTAGATTTAAATCCAAATAATAAACATTATTACTAATAGAAGTTTCATTAGGTATTAATTCCAAATTATCCGGATAGAAATCTATATCTATGACATAGTTATCAGTAAATACAAGACAAATCAGATCATCTACATATCTATAAATTTTATAATCAGTTGAAGTAAAGAATTTTTCATAATGATATAGGTATAAATTAGCTAACATACTGCTACTACAGCCACCTTGTGGAACACCTGAGACTTGTAAGTATAATTTATTACCTTGAAAGATATAATTATTGAAAAGAACAAAATGGAGAAGCTTAGGAAAATTAGTAAATTTTGTAAGATTAGAATGTTTAGTAATATAAGCATTATATAAAGCTAAAATGACTTCATATAGATCAGTGATCTTAATATTATTAAATAGATCTTTAAAATCAAAAGTTTGAAATCCTATTATTTTACCAAGCGTTTTTAATTTATTTTTTAATTCCTTACTCTTATTTAGAATAATGTAGCTATCACCAGAATCTCGTAAATTGCTATTTAGTACATTTAAATAATTTAGTAATAATTTACTAGCAGTAGTAGAGTATGAATTATGACCACTAGTAACAGTTCTAAATTTAATAGGAATTTTATGAAATTTAGGTATAAGCACAATATATGGAAATGTCAAAAATTTATTATTAATATCTAAATCACTATACATATTGATAATTTTCAATTTGATACTATTAAGAGAGTGTGAATCAATTTTAAATAGACTATTATTTTTTAAATAATCTAGCAGATATTGAATATAGAATTTTTTACAAATAATAGCATAATTATTAGAGGCTTTATCTACATAAGTAATAACAAAAGATCTATGTAAATCATTAACAGAATGCTTTATATTATCCATATTATATATAGATCTAGATAAATTAATACTACAAATGGTATTTTTAATAGATCTTAAAATAGTAAATTTCCACATATTAAATGCCTCTAAAGGCTGAGCATATTTAGAAGCTAATCCATAAATAAATTTATCAAGGTCCAGATTGATTGACTTTAACACTTGTTTAGAATTATTACATGAAGGTAACCTGAATTTAGTGCCAAATGACATTATAGTCCTTAAAGATTTATCTTTTACAATGGCTAAGTCTCCAGTAACTATATGACCCAAGTGTGGATTTATAAATTCAGCATAATTATCAGCACTACAAATACATTCACCATCTAAATTTGTGGAGGAATCTATGTCGACTGAGAGAGATATTGAAATTGCATTGTAATTAAAAATGGTTCTTCCAATAGGCTTGTTATATTTAAAAGTTTTAGTAACATTCAAATCCTTTACAGGCAATAAATGATGAAATTGATTAAATAAATTCTTAAAGTTTATGGAATTATAAATAGGATGCTTAAATGATATTACACAATAAGAATTGGAACAGTTATTATTATGAAATTGATTAAGTTTTATTTTTAAATATTTTGATCTAGTAATGAGCAAATCATAGAAAATATGATTAAAATGTTCATTAGTAAGATTTAACTTTAAGAAAATAGCATAAACTGTGTTTAATTGTTTTTTCATAACTGCAAATACCCATGATTTAATAAATTTCCATTGATATGTGTTATTGAATTGTTGATGCATACTTTTAATCTCCGCTTTAATATCATATTGGGAGGAGCTTCCTTTACCGCGTTTAAATCTTTTGAGTTTAGCCAATTTACTATTATGTAAAAGAGGTTTAAAAAAAAGGTGATTAAAAATAAGAATATTTATTATCTACAAAATTATTCTTAACAATATTACCATTGAGATATAACTGATTTAATCCATATGGAAACAGAGTACATTGTGATTTAATATAGAAGTTTTCAAAGAATAATCTATCAGCAGTATTTGTTTTAATGTCCAAAATATGTATAGTTATATTTTCAAAACCATGATGAGCAAAGTGTTTATATTCGATTTTATTAGAAGTAGGAAGAAAATTATTATTGTGGATATATTTTTTAACATGATCTCTATGTACATTCATACGTAGATGAATAGGATTACTGGTTTGTCCTATATAAGATATATTACATATATTACAAGATAATTTGTAGATGCAATTAAAAATTTTACAGAAAGTCTTATGACTATTTAGATTAGTAATTTGTGAGTTAGAAGCATATGGGCAGGTTTTACAATTTTTATTCTTACATTTATTGAAGTTATAATTTTTAGCTGGGCAATTATTATATCCAAAACAATCCATGGCACACTGTTGGTAAAATGATAACGGTCTAAACAATTCCCAACAAAATTGTAAATACCGGGCAATATTTATCAAATTATATAATAACAAGAATAAATATATTTGCCAGTCACTAAATCAAATAAGATGTGTAATTCATAAGAGTTAAAGTAATATAAAGAGAATAGCATTAACATTTATAAATAATATAAATAAAAATAAAATAATTGCTTATATATAAAAATATATACAACTAAGTCCATGTAAAACCTAATAAAATGTAATAAGTAGGATATTACAAGATAAAAAGAAATGATTAACAATATAAATATAATCAGTTCTAAACGAGATTAATTAAAACACAAGGTATAATAAAATATATACTGTGTAAATCTGGAATTCACATAGAATCCTGTCCAAAAAAGTAATAAAAAGAGTGTACTAAAAAGTACAGTTTATAAAAGGAATCTATAACACCAATA